>JASDDO010000006.1:53371437-54571437 GCA_030015575.1 Agapanthus africanus | reverse complement strand
GCATGATATAATGCAACATCACAGAAATGTAATAAGCATCACAGAACAATACAGATATCTGGTATCCCCAGGTTTCATAGAGCCGCTACTGAAACCCGACGTTCCCCTGGTCGTGTGGATAGCCTATGCAATGAAATCCTAGACCCGTACGGGCGCGGCAAGTTACCCGCCAAAACCTGAAGCGAGGCAGCCCCCTTCAACAACATGAATGGACCACCCAGCACTTCACGGAATCGGGTAACTTGAGCACCCCTCCTTAGGTCAACCTATACCCCATACGAGTGCGGCGAATAGCCTGCCAATTCTAGAGTGAAGCCCCCTCCGTCTCAACGCCATGAGATGCGGGCCCGTTGCCCTCTAGAACCCGTCTATCCGTGCACCCCACCACGGGGTAATCCTAGTACAGAAAGTAAAATATATACAACGGGTACATCGACCTTAGCCCGGTCGTGCCCCAAAAGAATAATATACAAACAGGCAGTAACGGCAGTCCACATGTCGGACGCTCGCCCCGCAATATCAAATGTACATATACAACCAAACTGTACTACCATTGCATCCAGGCTATCCACCACGATAAATCCGCAACATCACAGCACAACACAGAACATCAACGTGAATGTCACGTTCGCAAATCCGTCTAAAAGGGCTATAGCAGTCAGACAGGATTTACCGATCAAGTGACATTCACGATCGCAGATATAATGTAAATACTGTGAACTAAAATGTTTAAAATTTTCGATCGACTAAATTTCTCGAAGTGGGCCCCAAGTACAATACTCAGTACACAAAATAAATCTGGGCCCAAACAGAATATACCAAAAACCCCAATTCCAACACAGAGACCTACTGAAGAAATTTGGTGGACTGCGGCTACAGTACGACTATGGATCCGCGGCCAAACCGTGGTTACGGCCGCGGATCCGCCGCGCTACAGTAAAATCAGCCCACCAAATTTTCTCAGTTCTCTTAAAATACCCTGCATATATTTCTGCAATACACCAAATATTTTTTTGACAACTAAAAAATTTCGACAGAAACTGATGCTTGGAAAATGTGGTTTTTGGAAATTCGTTCGATCGAACTTGTAAACACGTTTGAGCAAACTAGTAAAGGTTAATGGCGTGGCTCTGAAACCATGTAAGTGCACGGCAGCGCCCCGGCCGTCTGTCCGAGGCCAAAATGCGGAAACAAAAACTTTTCTTTACTTAGAAACCGGCGCTACCGCGGACTATAAACCCGGATCGGACCATTAACCTACTACTAGCTAACTGAAGAAAGGGTAGAGAGCTATACCGAGCGATCCGTGTCCTACGGTCTTCGGCCACCATCCCAATCTCCTCGCGGAATCTCGGGTCTCGATCTCCTCGTCGGAAAGGGCACCACATCACCGAGTCCTTTTACGGGCTCCCACCTCTGAACCGAGGCAACTCGGACACGAAGTTGGCAAGCCGACGTGTCCAAGATTGCTGTAGAAAATGTGTAGTACGCTTTGTATCAAGGGGTTAGTGAAGTTGCCATTTTTAGAGTGGAGAAGGAGATATGAACTTTGGATATGGCTATGGAATTTTGTGTGAGCCAATAAGATACAAATCCCCCCCATAAATTTTGGACAGCCCCCTTCTTGATTGGCCGGGCCCATGGGAGAGAGAGAGAGGGAGATAGTGAAGGGAGGTGAGTAATAATGCAAGAAAGAGAAAAGGGTGATCATGAGGAATAATGATCACAACAATGTTAAACAAACACCCATCTCATCAAGGCACACAATGATGAACAAAACAAGTAATTATAGCAAGCTAGAACCATCATGAAACCCTCCACTACTAATTGCACATTTGCAAAAAGAACCCCCTCCATCAAAGGAATTTCAGCCAAGATGGAATAAAGGATAAATGGCCGAAACGGAATGCAAACTGGCAACTTCAAAAAGCGATCCGGTAATAAATTACAGGAATAACCCCACGACTGTATATACATACTCGCATTTGTATTCCGACCGAATACAAATGCAATGGGACCAAATCTACACTGTATAATAATAGGATCCGGCTTAAACCAAAGCCCGCTAGTATTATCCGTCCGATTATGATCCATGCAATACCACATGTATATGATCGAACCCTGCCATATATCCATACGGCCTCTACAGCGTTTCGCCCGAAACTTGAGAAAGTGTCTGTGGGGGACTCTAAAGACTCGTCAATACATTGGCTGTGGATTTAACCACTAGCACGTCAGAGGTATTAGCCGTATGTAACGAGCTACCAGGTATTGACCAAAAGGGACGTCGATGAGCGAGCTCATCCTGACACCCTACTGAGCCTGTCAGTGACAATATCCGTACAGTCCGGTCCGTTCGTCTATGAGCATCGCATGGCGGGCCTAGGGGGTTGGTAAAAGTCAGACCCCCAAAAGCGGTACAAGTCGTGTCGGAGTGTAGCTCAGAACAGCCTGAGATACTACTGGAATACGTACTAGTAAATCTCCACCTTGGCCAAGGACTTCGTGTAATGGCTCTCCTAGACACAGCGCGACCTCACCCCCAATACCGGGAGAGACGAACCCCTGCAGATCCGCTCACTGCCTCCATGTAGCTCGGGACTGTACCCAACTAAAACCTGTTTGCACTACTCCTTTGAGCCATGGTAGGGTAGTAATCGAAGTACAGTGGGAACTCACACGAGACAAATGACGATCTCAGGTCGATGAACTAACCTGTACACATGTCACCAGGGAACTGCTATCTGACGTCAGGTATAAAACCAACTAGGATATTGCCGGCGAGTCCTGTCCGGTGTACTCATAACCCAATGAGCATCTGTATACATCTTATGTGAACCAACTGACACTAGTCTACTATACAGTGTCGATGCCTTGTCTCGAAAACTCCCACGACTAGGGACCTTTTAAGGATGTACTTATAGACCCCAGCTCCTACGTATATGATCGCTATCATACTGCTGGCCGTCAAGCAAGAATCCTAAAGGCTCTATCAACGCGCAATAGTGACCTGTAAGGTCACCTAAAGCAGTACACGATGATAAAGATAAACCAGATAGCATACTATCATCTTGAGTAAGACTGTCCTATTGGCATAGGTCCTCCCTCAATCATTGAAATCACGTGCCTGTGATCCAATAATTGACTTTGAGGGCACTATCTCCAACATGACAAGTAGGAAGATATTGATTTTGTGTAACTGTTTGTGTGTACCTAGTTTGACTTGTAATATCATTTATGTATCTTTACTTTCTAAAGAAGGTTATGATTTTACATTTATAAGCGATGTTGTCAACATCCACCTAAATCAAGCTTTGATTGGGCTAGGTACACTAGATAACGGTATATATGCGTTAAATCAAGCTCGGGTTTTCAACGTCCAGAACACACTTAATGAAAGTCTCCAGAATTAAATCAGGCTTTCTTATGGCATTGTAGACTGGGTCATATCAATGAAACACGGTTGACGAGATTACATAAAGAGGGATATTTGGTTCCATTCGCATATCAGTCCTATGCAACTTGCCAATCATGTCTCAAAGGAAAGATGACAAAGACTCCGTTCATTGGACATGGAGTAAGAGCGAGCGAGCTCTTGGGACTCATACACAGCGATGTGTGTGGTCCAATGTCTACACATGCACGAAATGTTTATTCCTATTTCATTACTTTTACGGATGATTTCTCTAGGTATGGAAATGTCTTCTTGATGAAACATAAATCCGAGGCCTTTGAGAAATTTCGAGAATATAAGAATGAAGTGGAAAAACAAACCGGCAAAAGTATCAAGACATTGAGATCTGATCGAGGTGGTGAATACTTAAGTGCCGAGTTCTTGGATTAGTTAAAAGAGAATGGAATTCTCTCTCAGCTTACTCCTCCGTACACACAACAACACAACGGTGTATCGGAAAGGCAGAACAGAACCCTATTGGATATGGTACGTTCCATGATGAGTAACGCTGAGTTACCGCGAGCCTTCTGGGGCTATGCACTAAAATCAGCTGCATATCTTTTAAACAAGGTTCCTACTAAGACTGTGCCTACCACACCATATCAGATATGGAGTGGGAAGAAACCGTATCTTCAGTATCTGAAGATACGGGGATGTCCAGCTTTTGTAAAAAAGCAACATGCAGACAAGCTCGAGGCACGCTTATTACTGTGTAAGTTTGTGGGATACCTAAAGAACTCCAGGGGTATCTTTTCTATTGTGTAAGTTTGTGGGATACCCAAAGAACTCTAGCGGGTATCTTTTCTATTACGCAGAGCAACAAAAGATTTTTGTTTCTCGTCATGCCCACTTTTTAGAAAATCTATTTTTAGGAAAAGAAACTAGTGGGAGCGCAATAGAACTGGAAGAAATTCCAGAACCATAAGGTATTACTGAAAGCATGGTAGAACCAGAAGTTTAGAAAGAACAGGACATCCCCGCGTCACTCCGTAGGACTACTAGGAAGTCTCATCCGCCCGAGAGATACTATGGTTTTCTCATAGATGGGGATAGAGAAGATTGCATCATCGAAGATGATGAGCCAATTAGCTTCCAACAAGCCAGTCAGAGCAGAAACTCGGTAAAATGGCTGGATACAATGCAGACCGAGATGGAGTCCATGTACACCAACAAAATATGGACTTTGGACATTACTCCAGAAGGGGTAAAACCTGTAGGCTGCAAATGGATATTCAGAAAGAAGATTGGTGTAGATGGACATGTTGAAACCTATAAGGCTAGACTTGTTGCAAAAGGTTTTCGTCAAAGATCTGGTTTGGACTATGTTGAAACCTTTTCTCCAGTGGCTATACTCAAATCCATTCAGATCCTTCTTGCCATTGCTGCCTTCCACGATTATGAGATTTGGCAGATGGGCGTAAAGAGCTCTTTTCTAAATGGTAATTTGGAAGTGTGCGTCTATATGGATCAACCAGAGGGTTTCATTCAGAGTGGGAGCAGCGGGAAAGTGTGCAAGTTGCTTAAATCCATTTATGGATTAAAGCAGGTATCGCGGAGTTGGAACATCTTTTT
The DNA here is from genome assembly GCA_030015575.1 of Agapanthus africanus. NCBI lineage: Eukaryota > Viridiplantae > Streptophyta > Magnoliopsida > Asparagales > Amaryllidaceae > Agapanthus > Agapanthus africanus. Next base: position 54,566,411 of record JASDDO010000006.1, on the reverse strand, counting down.
TGATGAGACGGTCAAAGAATTCGACTTTATCAATAATCCAAATGAACCAAGCATCTATAGTAAGATTGTAGCGAGAACTGTGGTATTCCTCGTCTTGTACGTGGATGACATTCTGCTGATAGGAAATGATATTCTTATGCTACAATCAGTCAAAGGATTCTTGTCACAGAGGTTCTCCATGAAGGACCTGGGTGATGCCTCCCACATTATGGGGATCTAGATCTATCGTGTTAGATCTATGAGGATGTTGGGACTTTCATAGTCCAGGTACATCGACACCATACTAAAGAGATTTAGTATGGAAGATTCAAAGCGCAATAGTCTACCGGCTTGTCATGGAATCGCACTCTCCAAAGAGATGTCTCCCAAGACTGATTTGGAAAGGGCTCGCATGTCGATTATACCCCATGCTTCTCCGGTAGGCTCTATAATTTATGCGATGTTGTGTACCAAACCAGAAGTTGCTTACGCAGTTAGCATGGTAAGCCGATATCAGTCAAACCCAGGGGAGAACCACTGGATAGCAGTAAAGAACATTCTCATGTACCTATGAAGGACTAAGGAGATGTTCTTGGTGTATGGCGGAAAAGACCTCCAGATCGAGGCCTTTGCTGACTCCAGCTTCCAGAGTGACAAGGATGACTCCAAGTCCATGTAGGGTTATGTGTTTACCCTCGATGAAGGGGCAGTCTGTTCGAAGAGCTCCAAGCAGGACACCGTTGCTGACTCTACGATGGAAGCAGAGTATATCGCTGCTAGTGACGCCGCGAAAGAAGCAGTCTGGATGAGGAAGTTCCTACCAGAACTTCTTGTGGTTCCATCCATTGTAGATCCAATACCTCTGTATTGTGACAACAACGGCGCTATACCTTTAGCGAAGGAACCCATGTCCCATCAGAAGTCCAAACATATCTTGAGGCGGTACCACCTGATCAGGGAGATCTTTGATTGCCGGGAGATCGAGGTGCGGAGAGTTGATTCGGAGAACAACACTGCAGATCCACTCACAAAGGCCATCCCTCAGACACAGTTCGAGAGGCTATTAGAGATGATTGGTCTGCGATATGCCAATACATGGTCTTAATCGTAACGTTTCTTAAATCGTTATGCGAATTTTTTCGTTTTAGGGTAAAATAGACGTTATTTTCCGTTTTAACCCGATTGTGATCAAACCTCTGTACAGACCTGACTGCGCCTAGTTTAACTGGGGTCAATTGGATCTTTTGGTTCATATAGAATTTTTCCCTAATTAAAATATTATTTTAATGTGTTATTTATGCACTTAATTAGTGTTAATTACATTTTTGGTTTGGGTTAATCACTCCTAATGTGAATCTAGGCTAAACTAATCACTAGATTAAGTTAAACCATCAATCCAATATCTAGATATTTTTGTGGCAAAATGATTTAAATTTTTAAAGAAAAGAAAAGAAAGAAAATGTGGCATTTCAGCATTTATGAGCATTTATTGCATTCTTTTGCTAGAAATTTCCATACACTTCACCAAAATTTCCCCACTTCCTCTTTTGGCCGAGCATCATTCCTTGCTGCCTCTTCTTTGTTCTTTGCTCATTTCATCTCCTACAAGCTCACAAATATCATCAAAAATTCTTAAATAAACCCACAAACTCATACACAAATCATAACCCATCATTCTTCATCTCAAAACTAGCATATATCTTCATGAAATGTTTCATTTTGGAGGATCAAATTTGGAGTTAATCACAAATTGGTGTTCTTGAGGAGGTTTAAAATTTCTAACCCTAATCCTTATTTGTTGCTTAAATCCTTAAATCTTGCTTATTTAGATGTTTAATATAGCTTCAAGTTCATGTTTAGTTCATTCATGAAAAGGATTATAAATTTCAAGTTAGGGTTTTGATGTGTTTAAGTGGTTAATCATGAAGTATAGACTTGGGAAAACTTAATCATATTGCGAGAATGTTAATTATTATTTTTTCCTAATTGTCTTTTAAGCTTAATCTCAAACTATGTTTTAACAAAGCATTTTTGGGTGAGATTAAAATTATGAAAATGGTTTGGATCACTAAATTAAGCTAGTTTGTGTTGTTGAAAATTGCTAGAATTGTTAAATTTCTAGACTTGTGCTAAATTGCGGTAAAAGTTGCTTACTAGTTTTCCGGTAAAAATTAGACGTGGGTTTTAATGGAAGTGGTGATGATGTATATATTATTATCTATGATAATTATATGTGTTGTGAATGAGTTTTGGTACGATTGGATATTTGGCGTGGCAGTTTTCATGTATAGAGACCCTAGTGAGGGTTTTGGCTATGTTTTCCGGTATTTGGATTTCTTGGTTTTGCGACTGGATATTGTATTTGGTCATTGGACGTTTGTATGTCAACGACGAGAGTTGTTTGGTTGTTTTGCATGCATAGGTTACAGGTTCTAACCTATGAGCGCAACGCGTTACGTATTTGGATTTCGGAATTTGATGTTAATAGCATTGCGATTTCATATTGATTGTAGGTATCTTCGCGTGGATTTCGAGACGAAGCTCATCGACTACGGCTAAGCGTAGAGTTTAGCAGGTGAGTAGATTTATATCTACGGAGGAAGTCGGGTGGACGACATATAGCACCCCCGCAACCATTGATATGGAATATCGTTTGATAATGTTATCCTGATAAATGATATGCGACAGACATGATTGTAGGATTTACAAACGATAATATGATAGAAGTTGATGCTAATGGACATAATTGACATATGAGAATATGGTATGATAAGTGAATCAAGATGGCTACAAATTTATAGAGAACAAGTGTGACGTTTATATAACGTGATTGCGAGATATTAATGTGATGAACAAGTATACGATGTGATATGATGACTTAGTGTCATATGTCGTTATATGGAATTCGAGTCGATATGAGATTGTTGATACCTTTGTAGGTCCCCTGATACGAGATTGACATGGATGTGACCTGAGAGATAGGTGTGTATATATATATGGATAATGTTTTGCATTTTGAGTGATAAGCCGTACGAGACTTAGATCCGTACCCCGTTGTTGTATAGGTTGATAGAATCCCTGTTTGTTTAAGGCCGCTGTACGTGGTTTACCGTACGCGATGAGTTTTACCTGTTGATTTATCCATACCCTTGTTTAGTGGATGCCGTACGATGGTTTGTACTGTACGTGATGTTGTGAGGCTGGATGTCGATTGATGGATTCACCGACTCAAATATATTGTAGTCACATATACCTTATAGCTTTTAGCCGATGATGTACTTTATGCTACGATCATGTTATTCTCATTGCATTACATATACCAGTGGTAGTACACCTACACCATTATCGATGATGCGTATGTTACACTTACACAGATTTGTTGGTTCACACACTTCATCATCGATAATTGCTATGTCACTACACAGTAGAATTGCTACAGCATGCTATATTTTCTATATTCATATCATTGTTCCACGTTGCATGAGATATACGGACATGCTTACATCCTGTTATAGGTTGCATACCTTGCTACAGCTACATGCACATCATGCATACATACCGACATGTACACCTACATATCTTGCTATAGCTGCATATACCCCTAAGTGGTATGGTTTTGACATGTGATATTGAGACGTTGCTGTTGGAGATAGTTCCCTCAAAGTCAATTATTGGATCGCAAGCACGTGATTGCAATGATTGAGGCAGGACCTGTACCGATATGACAGTCTTGCTCGATATGATAGTAAGCTATCTGGTTTGTCTTTATCATCGTATACATGCTTTAGTTCACTATTGCATGATGATAGAGCCCATAAGATTCTTTCTTGACTACCAGCAGTATGATGGCGATCATATACATGGGAGCTGGGGTCTGTAAGCACATCCTTAAAAGTGTCCCTAGTCGTGGGAGTTTCGAGACAGGGCATCGATACTCCAGAGTAGACTAGTGTATACAGTCGAGACCCCGACGAGGGGTGGTGGCCGGTCTCACAAGCCATTGGTGTCAGTTAGTTCACCTAAGATGTATACAGGTGCTCATTTGGTTATGAGTACACCGGACAGGACTCGCCTGGAACATGCTAGTTGGTATTATACATATCGTCAGATAGCAGTTCCCTGGTGACATGGGTACAGGTTAGTTCATCGACCTGAGGTCGTCATTTGTCTCGTGTGAGTTCCCACTGTTCTTTGATTTCTACCCTACCACGGCTCAAAGGAGTAGTGCAAACAGGTCTTTTTTGGGTACAGTCCCGAGCCACATGGAGGCAAGTGAGCGGATCGGCAGGGGATTCGTCTCTCCCGGTATTGGGGGTGAGATCGCCCTGTGTCTAGGAGAGCCATTACACAAAGCCCTCGGCCGAGGCAGGAGATTTACTGGTAGGTACTCCAGTAGTATCTCAGGGTGTTCTGGGCCACTCTCTGACACGATTTATACCGCTATTGGGGGTCTGACGTTACCAGCCCCTAGGCCGATATGCGATACTCATAGACGAACGGACCGGACTGTATGTATATTGTCACTGTTAGGCTCAGTAGGGTTTATGGATGAGTTCGCTCGTCAACTTCCCTTCCTATCAATACATAGGCAAACCGTTACGTACAGCCAGTACCTCTGACGTGCTACTGGTTATACCCAGTGCCGGTGTGTTGATGAGTCATTAGAGTCCCCCACAGACACTTTCCCAAGTTCGGGCGAAACGCTGTAGAGGCCGTATGGTTTTATGGCAGGGTTCGGAAAATGCACGTGTGCAACGTTTTGAAAATCGTTTCGGTGAAATTTCAAAAAAAGGTAAAATAAGGGGGTTTTCTGTAAAAAGTCAAAATACAAATATCTTTATTATAAAATTAAATATACATATTCTAGCTATGAAATTGCTAGTATTTGGTGTTTATTGAGCCACTGGTGAAATTTCAAATTTTCTGAAAAAATTTTATTTTATATTATTTTAAGCCGTCACTAATACATTTAATTTGGGAAAATTACAAATTGGAATGAGTTGAAACAAATTTTGTGCATCATAACACATTAAACAAAATTTTATCATGTGGTTTTTGAAATGAAATGGTTTGCCAAAACGGTGTTAGAAAATATCGAAGAAAAAGGCTTAAATATTGAATTTAGTGTAAATGGATGTTTGGGGTATGGTATTTATCATTTTCCATCACCCCACACGCATACCCACACTCACACACACCCATTTTCCCTCCCCCTTGGCTGAATTCAGCAGCCCCCCTCAATTTTCCCCATTTGTTTTGCTAAAGAAAAGAAAAGAAAACAAAAGAGAGAAGGAAATTGGTAAACGGAGTGGGCTTTGACTTGGTGGACTTGGACTTTCTCCATTTGACCTCTCCCCACCTCACACACTCCCACACCCCCTCCCACCTGCACCTGGCCGAGCCCCATCCTTCAGCCCCTCCATTTCTCCCTCTCTTTCCCCATCAAAAATCCCCCATTTTTGCCTCAAAATCCCTACAAACAATTCCTAAAATCCAAACAAAACTCCTACCCATTTTTCCTTAGCCCCTATAGCATGGATCTTGGTGCAAGGATTTCAATTTGGAGGTCTAGATTCTTGTTAGATCTCAAGATAATTGTGGGGTAAATTCTTAACCTTATAGCTAGATTGTTGTTTAATTATGATAAGCTATTGTATTCAAGTGTTAAAGTGGTTGAATTGCTAATTATAAATCTTCAAGTTAGGGTTTGGAAATTCTAGAATTGGATTTTAAAATCAAGATAGGGTTTTGTGAGATTGGTGTATGGTTGTGTGATGTTTTTAGGCTCTTATGACATGTTAAAACAAGATTAGTAGCTAGTTGTTAATGGTTAGTTTAAAAATTGTGTTAATTATGCTAATTTGTAAACTAAGTTTTTAAAATAATTATATTCTTGTGAGATAAAATTCAAATTAAGGTTTCATGTAATTATAAATATTATATTGAGTGGTTTAATGCTTTTAGTTCATGAAAATCCAAGCTAAATTGTCGTTTTGGTATTTTGCTATAAAATTGTTAAAATTTGGGTATATTGTAAACTAGAATTTTGGGGTTAATGAAATTTATTGGGATTAAATTATGGAAATTGTTTTTATGACTTATTTAAGATAATTAATAAGTATTATGGCCGCTATATTTGTTTAAACGTCGAGTTTTGTTCTAAAACGGGTAATTTTTGCTTGCTAGATTTTCGGAAAAATGGCTTTTAAGGTGAATTTGGGGTTTTTGAGAATTTTAACCTATTTTATAGTATAATTAGTGCTTGTGATCGTGCAAATGAGTGTGTTTGGGTTTTTCTTGATGGTTTGGCGTTTGTACGCCGACGTCGAGGGTTTTTTGGGTTGATTTGTGAAAGCAGCCATAGGTTTTGACCTGTATGGGATTCGTGTGTCGTTTTGGTCATGAGTCAGATTTTAATGCGATACGGTGCGTTATGATATTTAGGTACCCCATGTAGACTTCGAGACGACAAGCAAGCACGTGGCGACGTCGGCACCGGCGAGCAAGGACCAGGTGAGTAGATTTATATCTACGGGGAGAAGTCGGGTGGATGGCGTATAGCACTCCCGCAGTCCGTGGTGATGTATACGGATGCGTATACACACCAACAATCATTTTATGTTCCTTGTGATAAATTATTGATGTTTAACTGGATATTGGTATTTTGGATTGGTAAATGGTTACGAAACCCTAGGGTAGTGGGTGCACTACACATACATACTCACACATACATACTTGCATACATCCTCACGTCATATGTGCATAGATGGGATTCTACATAGATATGTGTTCACATGGGTTTGGGATTTTATGTTCACATACGGACTTGAGGATGATACTTGGGATTGATATGAGTTGGTGAGTTCGATCTGGATTATGATATCGGTGATATGATAGGATTCATGATTGAGATAAGTCTGGATACTTTAGAGGATTTTGGGAATGATGATGCAATAGCAATAGTGACATATACATTATGTAGTCGACATGTGATCGTGATATGAGGCAGGATATGCTAGGACATTGATATTAGGCCGTATCGGGCGATGTATACCCCTTGATGATGATAGGTGCTGGCGATATCGGTTTGTACGAGATTGTCGATCAGTAGTCAGATCATGGGTATAGTGAGGATATTAATATTGTACTAGACATAGGTCAGTACCCTAGACTATGATCTTGGATAAAGAGGATACCAGAGGAATACTGTGAGGAATATGATATTGACCCGTACCCAGATTTACGGATGCCGTACGATGGATTTACGTACGAGCTGTATCTTGATGATTGATCCGCACTCTTGACTTGGGATGTCTGATTATAGATATGGTATCGGATATGATATTATTGAGGCGGGATCACCGACTAATATATATACAGGTATGTATATGTATCGACTAAGATGATATGCGGTTTCCTTACCTGTAGTCTAGCTTGTAGCTTAGCCCTTTAGTTTAGGTAGTTGTTAGATTAGATTCGGTTCCTACCTATTTCAAAGCTTACGAATCGTGCGTATTTTAAAAAGACAGGTCAAGGGATTCTACGGATATTTCAAAAATGTATCTTTTCTTAAAAACACCGTAGCCCCTATTTTCAAAACCCCACGATTCGTGTTATTTCAAAAGGCACCATTACAGGACTTATATTAGGTTAATGCAGATTAGTTATCGTTGCGTCTAGTATTCAGCTCCCGCTCATTATTGTTGTTCGCTCCGCATCACATGCTTATATTATGTTTCATATTCTACTGTTGATATCTTGTGGTTAGGACACCAGCACCATTACCGATGATGCGTATGTACCATGTACACTTACTTGCCGGCTCACACACATCTTCATCGGTAATTGCCATGTCACGTACACCTTAGAAAATATTATTGCTTGACATAGCCTGTTAGCTAATAGTTTAGACATGATATTAGTGTACTTGCCTTATATGTTAGTATAAACATGGTAGTTATTACCTGCTACTTCATGCATACTGTTATTCATTGTTATGCCGCATTCATGGATTCTCATGCATATATTCACTTTTTACATGCTATTGAGGTTTTGGATTCGGATTTCCATGAGATTTTCTGGATTTGGGGAAAACCGCAAAACATATACAAACTTCTTCTTTCTCTTTTTAAATGAAAAGCGCGGTTTTTACCATGATGTATGAGTCGTCCACTATGAGTTTGCTGATGGATTTCGAGACCCGATTCGAGGAGACGGATGAACCGTTTCGGGTACATGGTGGACCCGGTATGGTACCCCGGGCAAGAAGCGCGTGATGATGACGATGTGAGCCTGGCAGGGGAGCACTACCTACCGGTGATTTTACCCGACGCGTCGGATATCCGGAGGATACCGTCGTGGTCTTGAGATTGATGGTAGGGGCCGGTCTGGACTGACGGCGCCCTAGATATTGTGATTGAGACATTGAGATTTCGAGATATTGAGGTACAGAGACTGTGATACAGAGATATCGAGATATTAGGATTACGTTTTGTGCCGATGCTAGGCACTGTTTTATGCTGATTTCATTATGATACCTAATTTTAAAAACAAAGGAAATCTCACTAAATTATGAAAACAGTTCTTCATTTACATGTATTCTGTTTTCATGCATTAATACCTCATTCATATGATATATTGCTACCTGAGGCTCTGACACGGGCACATGAGATCACACTCGGGTTGGATATTACCCTAGCCATTGTTATAGGCTGCAGGTTATTCATATATTTGAGGATATATTATGATCATTGACCTAGGTTGCGTTATTTATGCGATTTCTTTTCGTAGATGTTTTTCTATTCACGAGTTGGCAACTCACCCCCGTTGTGCTCAGTTTCTTGCAGGTTTGCCGTACAGGTTTCATTATGGCTTGCGGGCATAGTTTCCTTCGGGTGATTTGCTAGTAGGTGGGTTTACTTGTATCGTACCCCCATTATATATCTTGTATATTATTATTCTGTTGTATCTAGAAGTTCCATCAACCAAACATGTATTTATTTTGAGATAGAGACCAGTGATGTTATTCCTTCGACCTTAGAGTCGCGCGTTTTATTTCTGCGGTTTTCTTGTGGTTTTGTGTTTCCTTTTGAATTTTGATCCTCGCCGTTGGCGTTGTATATTATATTGCTTGTGTGGTTGTGACCGTCGATTGACGAAGAGCTAGCTCCCGCTTGGGGATGCCTTTTTATTGATTTCGTAAACTATTCATGTTGTATCCTGTTTGGGGGCCAGTATTTACAAAGGAGATTCTGCCGAAATTTTCAGTAAATTTTGATATTCTTAAAAACCGCATAATTCGGCTTATGCTATTAAAACTACTTGTTTTAAATTGGTTTTCCTTCACTCTACTACTTTTCTTGGTTTGGATTTCTGGGTTTTCGGCTTACTTAGATTACGTATGCCTCGAGACATTCGTAGTTTAAGTGCCGGTCATGTTCCGTACTTTTGGGACGTGACAACGTGCGTTTTCGCACGTGTCATTTTTCGGGCTGATAATACTGGTAGGCTTTGGTTTAAGCCGGAACCCAGTATTATACAGTGTAGATAAAATATCTTTGTCTCAGTTGCATTTGTATTCGGTCGTAATACAAATGCGGGTATGTTTTATACTGTTACGGGGTTATCCTGAAATTCGTTTCAGGATAACTTTTGGAAGTTGCCAGTTTCCAGTTTTCTATCAGCCGTATTTGACATTCGATTAAATACGGATTTATCTTTTCTTGAGATGAGTATGGAAGTTTCTAGAGACTTCTTTAAGGTAGTGACCAGGTTCATGCATCTTTGTGACACATTAGTGCATTTAATGATGTTTGATGACTAGGGTTAATGATTCATCATTTGCATTGAATGTGTTTATACAAGGTGTTATTGTGACTCATTCTTTCTTTATCTTATGGTTACCACTCCTTGCTCCTACACTCACTCTCTCCTCTCTATATATGGACGGCCACCCCTTGGTGGAAGGTTAAGGTTGTTGATTTGGAAAAAGATTTTTGTTGTGGTTCATGATAGTTTCATATACCAACTTCTCATTTACCCGATTCAAAAGGCAACTTCATTAACCGTTCGTCCATGACTTTGGAAGAATCGAGACAAAGTGTTCTACTCATTCTCTACATCATCTTGGTCGTCTCTTCCAGCAAACTTGACGACCGAGTTGCCTCGGTTCAGAGGCGGGAGCCCGTTTAAAGAACCGTCGACGTACTGCCACCTGGACGAGAAGAATGGAGATTCAGGAGATCGGAGCAGCCGCAACAAAGCGTGGGATGATGGTTGAAGACCGATGGACTCGGATCGTCCGGTATAACTCTTCTACCCACTTTGTAGTTTGTTAGTTTAGCTTTAATGGCAGATCCGGGTTACAGTACGCGATAGCGCCAGTTGTTAAAAGTTTTTGTTCCGCATTTGGCGTCTGTTAAACGGCCGGGGCGCTACTGTGGACTTACAGTGGTATCAGAGCCTCACCATTAAGCTATACTAACTTGTGCTAACACGTTTAAAACAGCGATCGAACGGAATTTCGAAAATCACATTTTTCTGTGCAATACTTTCTGTCGATTTTAAATCATGTCTAAAAATTATTTTACATATCACAGAAAACTAAGTAGGCTTTTCTAAGCATTATGGAAAAATTTGGGCACGTGATCCCACAAGACCACCGCGGATCCGCGGTCAAACCTAGGGTTTGACCGCGGAACCGCGGCGTGTTTGTGGGAACAGTTCTCCAACTTTTTCCAGAGAGCTTCATTTTGGAAATTGTGGTTTTTGGTATATATCTTTTGGGCCCAGTTTTTGTTACCGTACAGCAGATGTTTATAGGGCCCACTTTGGGATATTTGGTCAATCGAAATTTAAACATGTTAGTTTGCAGTACTTACTTTATATCTCCGACCGAGAATGTCATTCGAGCGGTAAATTGCGTCTAATTGCTATAGTTCTTTTAGACGGATTTGCAAACGTGACATTCGCGTTGATGTTTTGTGTTGTGCTGTAATGTTGCGGATTTGTCATGGTGGATAGCAGTGTGCAATGGTAGTGCAGTTTAGATTTATTTGTACATTTGATATTGCGGGGCGTGCATCCAACTTGTGGACTGCCGTCACTGCCTGTTGTATAATATTCTTTTGGGGCACGACCGGGTTGAGGTCGATGTACCCTTTGTACATATTTTTCATTTCTGTACTAGGTTTACCCCGCGGCGGAGTGCACGGATAGCCGGGTTCTGGAGGGCAACGGGTCTGTATCTCATGGCTTTGAGAGGCAAAAGGACCTCACTCTAGATTTGGCAGACTATTCGCCGCACTCGTAGGGGGTACAGGTTGACCCAAGGAGGGGTGCTCAATTTACCGGATTCCGTGAAGTGCCGGGTGTTCCATTCACTATGTTGTAGGGACTACCTCGCTTCAGGTTTTGGCGGGTAACTTGCCGCACCCGTAGGGGTCTAGGTTTCATTGCACAGGCTATCCACACGACCAGGGGAACATCGGGTTTCAGTAGCGGCTCTGTGAAACCCGGGGATCCCAGATTATCTGTATTGTTCTGTGATGCTTATTACTTTTCTGTAATGTTTCATATTATCACGCCTGGAGAGATTATTGTAAATTGGTATATATACTATTAGATGTTGTATATGTTTTTCACCCGCGCTAGTCCAGCCCCCGCTCTGTCGTTAGTTAAGTAACCTAATGGGTGATGACGGGACCCAGTGACGAATGCGGATGGCATATACGTACATTTTATTTTCGTTCTTTTCTGTTGTGATTGATTGATGGGAATGCATTGATTCTTATCAATGCAAGGATAAAACAAACCTATATTTGATGTTGTTGGAACAAATTTTAAAAATTGTTATTACAAAGATGTTTCCTTTTGTTTCGCATAGCGATATTCAGTTAGAATATCCTGCACCTCATTCGACGAGGCAAGGGCCGAGATCCCTTCACCGGGAGTGACCTCTTGGGCAGAAGTTTATGTCAGGGTAGTAACTTTAATATAGTCGATTACAAGTTTCTATGCATCACGGTATTCAGTTGAATATCCTGCACCTCATTCCACGAGGAAAGAGCCGAGATCCCTTCACCGGGAGTGACCTCTTTAGCAAAAGGTTTTCACCACTATATTTTTATAAAAAGCTATCAGGTTCCTTCAACAAGATCAAGTTCATTACATTAAAGGTTTTTTCGCCAAAAACAAGCCGTAGCCCTCCGTCATTTCTTATGGATGGTCAGTAGTATTCAAGCTATGTTTGTTTGGCCAAAGTCAAGGCATAGTGCTTGGTAGCTGCTGGGTATTCATCTGTTGCGTAGATAGATTCGTTAGTTTAGGACAGTCTATTACCTTGTTGGCCAAAGTCAAGGGTATGTACGGGTGGGTTCAAATTAACCTGGATGATGACGGGTAGAACTTGGCATGCGACTTATGATGGGTTGGCCAAAGTCACGATCATAAGAGCATGGGACAAAAATCAACATCGGTAGTTTCAAACATAAAGTAACTTGCCAAGTATGCGCATACCTTCTGGAGTGTGATAACTTGAGTGGCTTCCATCAAGTTATCATGCGATGATAGTTGGATCCCGATTCTCACTGATGAGTTGGTTTACTCTTCGGGTGATCCCGACTAATTCTTCTTTAAGGTTTGGAGGAGAATTTGAGAATACAGTGGGAGGTTTCCTGATTAGATAAAATGATAACCATTCCGATCTAGGTTATAGTGCACGCAGAGTGTTTCTTTTCTCTCTCTCTCGTTGACAGCGACCTTTGACCGACCCTAGACTATGACTCAGTGACCAAGTTGACTGAACCTTCTTAAAATACTGGCTTTTGGATTGTCCGAGTTGCATAAGTCATTGCCGCTCCTTCTTTTACCCTTTGAATTTCTCAGAACACCCCGTATAACTACGGATATCCACTTCCATTGGATAGATCCATCGTATGGTTATATACGAAATCGAAGGGACTTCTTCGAGGATTGATCCTGGTTCAGGAGAAATAGAATTGGTTTATTCAGTTGTCTTTTATTATCGCCTTCTCTCAGGTTGCGAGGGCTCCTTAGTTTAGGAGAGTACACCTATTACGCTTATTGGATAGTCTTATTCCAAGCCATAGGCAGGTGCCAAAAGGTAGGGAATGAAGAAAACCAATTAGCCTAAGTAGGGTGTGCAGAAGGTAATATGTAAAGAAAAAAATAAAGGGACTAGAAAGAGGGCAAAGTAAATTGCGACTGTTATCATTCATGACCAAACCGCGTACTTCATCGCCATTCCTATTTCACCTTTGTTTTTTTCCCAGTTCGGGAGAAATAGAATAAGGCATTATTCAGTTGTCTTTTATCATCACCTTCTCTCAAGTTGCGAGTACTCCTAGGATTAGGAGGGTACACCTATTATGCTTACTGGATAGTCTTCTTCCAAACCATAGGCTGGTGCCGAACGGTGGGGAAGGAAGAAAACCATTTAGCCTAACGATGGTGTAAATATGGTAATGAATAAAGACAAATAAAAGGATTTTGGAGAGATGGCCAAAAAAAATACGGTTATATTCATGAATTGGATTATGGAAGAGGCATTACTAGGAATACCAGGATACCCCTACGAAACATTTTCATGTTTCAGTTACACTGTGCATTGTTAAAAGGAAAACTGATTTCCCGATTAGATACTTACTCCAGGGTATGTATTTACCAGGATTCATTCTCATATTTGTATGGTTTTACAGATAATGAGTGGGAGTAAGTTATTGGGAATTAGGTGATTATCCTCATTATATCAGTATTCGTTGTAATTGGTGATATTTGAGGAAGTTGCCTGGGTTTTTGCCGGATGGCATGTATTTGGTTTTGAGTATCCGTTGTTGTGCACTAATTTCAAAATGATATATTTGTACGTTTATTTTTATAAAGTGAGATATAAATTTTTGATATTATGTCGGTGACATTTACCTATATCTGTTGATAATTGGGTAAGGAGCATTGAACAACGGAGTAGTTCTTAAACCATAAGTACAGTTTTCAACCTACGACGCACAGTTTTTTAGTTATCAAACTCAGCGGACTTATACAGAGTATTTTATGTTGTCCAGTGTCCGTCAGGACAAAGGGGTAGGTCCTCGTACTATGTTCTGTTTACTTGTAACTTCTCTTGTTTTTAGGCAAGTGTTTCATAGAAATACAATGTCTAAGTTATGAGAAGTTGTGAGTATAAGAATAAAGTAGAGAACCAGGTATCGCAAGTATCGGGATTCTTCAAAAAGATCGAAGATATAGATACTTGTGATTGGTATTCAGTTGATAGTAATGGTTTTTCAGAAACTTGTTTCTCTTTCGGGTTACTCATAATTGGATGTATTCCTAAGTTGAGTAATGCTGATTAGCCTCTCTCCATTAAGTTGATATGCACTGGAGACAGCTGCATGATTTGAATCTGGTTCCAATTAAATTAGTGTCTCTATTTCTATATTGTATATAGAATGGTTCATATCTTAACGATGTTAATGTAAGGGGAGTTGTCCAGCTTATGCTTAAAACCAGACACTGGATAACTTAAGGCACGTTTCTGTAATGGCTGTTTGTGGGCTTACCCTGGCTTTGACGAGGGTTGGCATTTCTACCACTTGGAAGATCAATAGTGATATTGTTCTTGACTTGCCACAGTTTTAGTAAAATGGATTTTTTCAGAAAACAGTAGTGGGAGTATGGTAGAACTGGAAGTGATTCCAGAACCGCAAACGATTACGAAAAATTTAATAGGACCTATATATTCAATCAGGTTTGACATTCCAATAGCCACTCCGCATATATGGTGGGTAACCTCAGACACCCGAGAGGTACTCCGGTAGCCTCAAGGACGGTGACAGGGAGGTCTTGTTTATCCAGATTTGACACTACTGTTGTTCCAGACTATGAGACCCGGCAAGAGAATAAGTATAACGTCGTTCTAAACTAGCTTTAGAAGTGTACGTAGATATTATTCTGCTAGAAGGTTGTCGTAATCAGTGGGAGCAGCGGAAGAATAGTGGGCAAGTAGCTTATATCTATTTATAGACTTGAGCAGATATAGCAGAGATAAGATCATCTATTTTTGATATGACAGTCATGGATTTGACTTCATCACAATAGGGGATGGATCTGTTAAGAAGGTAGTAGGGTGTGATGTCCTGGTATTTGATGACATACACAGAGTAGGAAGTAAAATTCCTATACTACGATCAGTTGTACTGTGGTCATCACACAGTTGTTTCTCCACAAAGGATATGGATATAATATAAGACTTTCTGGTTACTATATCTATGGTTTTAGATCTGGATTTAGGTAACTTCCCAATATGGGTACTTTGACAATGTTCTAATAGTTTTTTAGAATAGATGACTCCTGGCATGGTGGTGTATCTGCAGGTGATGGAGTCACCCTCTCTAAAGGTGTCTTAGAGACTAATGGAGAGAGGGATGTGCATGATTGGAAGATCACTTTCTTAGGCAATTGAGTCAATCATGAGATGTCAAGTACCACACCAGATGTTATTTTTACACTTGATGCGATAAGTTTTATTAATCCAATCCCGAAGAAACATAAGGAAGCGGTTTTAGAACATAAGTGCATGTTCTAAGGATTTGATAATGGCAACCTCATTCGGGAGACGGTTATCATTCCAGGCTTCAAAGGTGACATGGATGACAGAGTGATTGTCAGAGTTATAGTTTTCCCTCTGACGAGGGAATGTATTATGGACAGTTGGTCCAAGAGGATACTGTGGGAGGTATGGTGCTGGATACTGATTAGGTTCAGTTATCAATACAGTCTAAGAAGTTTGGATTTGGAGTTCATTTATGAACTAGGTCCCATTAGATATTCAGACATATTCTAAGACAGGTATTACTCGATTCGGGAGATGGCTTTCTCCGCGAACTTGAGATGAAGAGAGACATAGAAAGAAACATCTGGGCGGATCCACTCTCCGAGGCTATTTCTCGAACACAAGTGTTTAAAAAACTAGCTTTGTGAAACTTATTAGTAGAGGAGTTGGATGTTCGGTATCACACGGGCTGTGAGTATGCGACATCGCAATAATTAGCCTTAAGTACAAGTGGGAGATTGTTGGAGATAGTGTCCTCAAAGTCAATTATTGGATCGCCAGTACGTGATTGCAATGATTGAGGCAGGACCTGTACCGATATGACAGTCTTGCTCGAGATGATAGTATGCTATCTGGTTTGTCTTTATCATCGTATACATGCTTTAGTTCACTATTGCATGATAATAGAGCCCATAGGATTCTTGCTTGACTACCAGCAGTATGAATGCGATCATATACGTGGGAGCTGGGGTTTGTAAGCACATCCTTAAAAGTGTCCCTAGTCGTGGGAGTTTCGAGATAGGGCATCGATACTCCAGAGTAGACTAGTGTATACGCCCGAGACCCCGACGAGGGGCGGCGGCCGGTCTCACA
The DNA here is from genome assembly GCA_030015575.1 of Agapanthus africanus. Lineage (NCBI taxonomy): Eukaryota > Viridiplantae > Streptophyta > Magnoliopsida > Asparagales > Amaryllidaceae > Agapanthus > Agapanthus africanus. The sequence goes on along the minus strand of JASDDO010000006.1, from coordinate 54,549,988 downwards.
AGCCATTGGTGTCAGTTAGTTCACCTAAGATGTATACAGGTGCTCATTGGGTTATGAGTACACCGGACAGGACTTACCGGGAACATGCTAGTTGGTATTATACATATCGTCAGATAGCAGTTCCCTTGTTACATGTGTACAGGCTAGTTCATCGACCTGAGGTCGTCATTTGCTTTGTGTGAGTTCCCACTATGCTTTGATTTCTACCCTACCACGGCTCAAAGGAGTCGTGCAAACATGTCTTTTTTAGGTATAGTCCCGAGCCACATGGAGGCAAGTGAGCGGATCGGCAGGGGATTCGTCTCTCCCGGTATTGGGGGTGAGATCGCGCTGTGTCTAGGAGAGCCATTACACAAAGCCCTCGGCCGAGGCAGGAGATTTACTGGTAGGTACTCCAGTAGTATCTCAGGGTGTTCTGGGCCACTCTCTGACACGACTTATACCGCTATTGGGGGTCTGACGTTACCAGCCCCTAGGACGATATGCGATACTCATAGACGAACGGAACGGACTGTATGTATATTGTCACTGTTAGGCTCAGTAGGGTTTATGGATGAGTTCGCTCGTCAACTTCCCTTCCTATCAATACATAGGCAAACCATTACGTACAGCCAGTAATTCTGACGTGCTACTGGTTATACCCAGTGCCAGTGTGTTGATGAGTCATTAGAGTCCCCCACTGAAACTTTCTCAAGTTCGGGCGAAACGTTGTAGAGGCCGTATGGTTTTATGGCAGGGTTCGGAAAATGCACGTGTGTTTTCGCACATGTCATTTTTCGGGCAGATAATACTGGTAGGCTTTGGTTTAAGCCGGAACCCAGTACTATACTGTGTAGATATAATATCTTTGTCTCAGTTGCATTTGTATTCGGTCGTAATACAAATGCGGGTATGTTTTATACTGTTACGGGGTTATCCTGAAATTCGTTTTAGGATAACTTTTGGAAGTTGCCAGTTTCCAGTTTTCTATCAGCCGTATTTAACATTCGGTTAAATACGGATTTATCTTTTCTTGAGATGAGTGTGGAAGTTTCTAGAGGCTTCTAGAAGGTAGTGACTAGGTTCATGCATCTTTGTGACTCATTAGTGCATTTAATGATGTTTGATGACTTGGGTTAATGATTCATCATTTGCATTGAATGTGTTCATACAAGGTGTTATTGTGACTCATTCTTTCTTTATCTTTTGGTTACCACTCCTTGCTCCTACACTCACTCTCTCCTCTCTATATATGGCCGGAAACCCATTGGTGGAAGGTTAATGTTGATGATTTGGAAAAAGATTTTAGTTGTGGTTCATGATAGTTTCATATACCAACTTCTCATTTACCCGATTCAAATGGCAACTTCATTAACCGCTCGTCCGTGACTTTGGACGAATCGAGACAAAGTGTTCTACTCATTCTCTACATCATCTTGGTCGTCTCTTCCAGCAAACTTGACGACCGAGTTGCCTCGGTTCAGAGGCGGGAGCCCGTTTAATGATCCATCGACGTGGTGCCACCTGGACGAGAAGACTGGAGATTCAGGAGATCGGAGCAGCCGCAACAATGCGTGGGATGATGGTTGAAGACCGATGGACTCGGATCGTCCGGTATAACTCTTCTACCCACTTTGTAGTTTGTTAGTTTAGCTTTAATGGCAGATCCGGGTTACAGTACGCGATAGCGCCAGTTGTTAAAAGTTTTTGTTCCGCATTTGGCGTCTGTTAGACGGCCGGGGCGCTACCGTGGACTTACAGTTGCTTATTGTGCTATTGTGCTTATGAGATGCATCATGCATACCTGCTTACATGTAGATACACTTATCTTGCTATAGTTACATGTACACCTCATATGATGCTGCACTTGATTTCGGAGGATTTGGGAACCGCATGATATATTTTAAAACCGATTCATTTTAAAGAGTGGTTTTCCCTTAATATGTTCATATTGCTGTTTTATGTTGCATATATTAGTTTTTCATGGATTTACGAATTGAGATATGGATTTCATGTGATTTATGGATTTGAGAACCGTGGGGGTATTTCAAGAAACTAAGTATTGTTTGAAAACCCGTTTTCTCTTGATATGATTTTTCGATGCGTCCACCATGAGATTTCTCGGTTATGAGATTTGTGATATATACCCGATGCGAGGAGTGTAGTGGGCCGTGTGCGAGTACATGGTGGATCCCGGTATGGTTCCCCTCGGCAAGAAGTTCGCAGATGATAGGCGATGAGCCTGGATGGCTGGGCAAGTACCTACCGGTGATAGTATTTGGACTCGGCGGTTATTGTGGGATACCGACTGGAGTGATGTACAGGCATGACATCAGGGCGAGTTGTGGGGATGGTGCCTGAGGCATGATGATTTACATGTCGATGCTAGACAGGGGTTTCATGATGTTTCTAGTGTCTAGGATAGACGCTCAGGTTTCCATGATTTTGTTGTGTCGCGAGGGACACATTGTTTTATATCCTCATATTTACCTGCATATGCTTTTATGATATTTACATGCAGGAGTTGTTGTGTCAGTGGGTGACACATGGACGAGATCCACTGCATACATGCATTGATTATATTGTTGGACGGGATCCACTGCATACATGCATTGATTATATTGTTGGATGAGATCCACCTGCATACATACATTGATTATATTATTGGATGATATCCACTTACTGATAGGCTTATTTTATGTGTTGGCACATATGCAGATACGGTCACCCTAGATATCATAGTATTACCTTTATGATATAGTTGACCTTGGAATCGTTGTTTATTTCGATTTCTACCCGGTGATGTTTTTCTATTCACGAGTTGGCAACTCACCCCCGTTGTGCCACAGTTCTTGCAGGTTGACCGCATGGATCAGTTGCGGCATCGCTTGCACACAGCTGTTTTCGGGTGACTTGCTTTGTGGTAGGTGGTACATGTTGGATCGTGCCCCCTTGTATTCATTATTCATATTGTATCTAGTCACTCCATCAATTCAGAAACTAGTTATTGTATATGTTGCAGACTTAGAAGACTTATAGTTGCGAGACTTGAGCAATGGGTTTTATGTTCTCTTTTGGGGTTGATGTCTTGCTTTACTTTTCCTTGTGTGGATCTTCGCCGTTGGGCGTCGTATACTTGTTATTTATACTTGTGGTGGTTGTTTCCGCCGTTGGGCATGATTTACTCCCGTTTGGGGATGCTTTATTATATTCTTTGTTGTACCCGTTTTCGGGGATAGTTTTTACAAAGGAGGTGCTGCCCAATTTTTTTTCAAAAGGCAAAACATGATTTATTTTATCTTTTTTTTTCTTAAAAAGGTTTAGATTTCTGGGTTTCAGCTTACTTGAATTACGTTCCTCCTGTAGACGTCGCGTGATTTAAGTGTTGGTCGCGAGCTAATATTTTGGGTCGTGACAAAGTTGGTATCAGAGCGCTAGGTTTAACCTTGGTTTGAGTCTAGGTTTGACTATGTGGGGTCTAGGGCGTATATTTTTTGGAACCTAGGCTTGACCTTACAGAACTTAGACTTGAACAGGGGGGTGTTAGACCCGAACATTCGTTTTATAGGAGGACCTTGATTGATGGAGTAGGTAGCTTGAGTAGAGTGACGTACCGTACGTATATTCCGCGGCATATTTACGATACGATACCCCACTTAAGAAACCTTAGGATGTACATATCTTGAGACTGGTGATTCTCTTTGTTTTCCTTGATTATACATCCATTTGAGAGTCTTGATTCCATTCGTTTACATGATCATACTCTCACTGTTTCCGTTCCTCCATATGATCATATATTCTTTCTGGATCTATTGATTCATTTCATCACTTGATCTATTTTCGTCGATACTTGTTTGACGTTCCTGTCACCATGGTTTGAGCACAGTTTGAGCTACTGCTGGTGATGCGGTCAGGGCGAGCTCGTCGTGGACGTGGACTGACAATCATGTGTTCTGGTGACATGGGAACGTATCGATGTAGTGTGGGGTTGTGACCTCTCGTTTGAGGCGAGTGTGCGGTTATGTACCGGATAATCAGGCTATTGTTAGAGTTTGCCTGCTGTGAGAGGACTGTTGATGTACAGCATACCTCAGAGATTGTGATGTCATCTACCGTTCAGAAAGATGACCCAGCTGATTCTGAGATTGATGCGATGTCGCTTCCATAACATACGAGCTGAGATCGCTGGAGCTTCCAGGCAGAGATGCGATAGGTGATAGCTGGTCTATCTTGAGTTGAGAGACAGAAGTGATTCGTCAGATTTGATGCGCCGACGCAGGCCCGGTTGAGTTGAAGATTTCCAGTGTGGAGAGTCTTATTCAGATCTAGAGTACATCGATCCAGAGATGACGTTGTTCATCGAATGTTCTGATGTGAGATCGGTAAGCTGACCAGCTTCAGATGGAAGGACCTCACCCAGATGTGTTATGAGTTGATCGAGAAACGGATGAGCATTGAGTATTCTTCAGATGGTTGGGATGAGTTCTCGAGGACGCGTTCAACTTGTTATCTTCTACAGAGTGATGAAGATACCGAGTTCATGATTTTGAGTCCGTGTGAGAGATTCCGGATTGATTGTCGCCGAGAACCATTGCATGACGCGGATAGCATGACATGATATCAAAGTGGAACAAGAGGTTCGTGCGTGATGCTGACGAGCTTTTGTTACTCCCCATTGAGATTAGAGATCTGACATGTGTGCAGAGGCGTTGGGATATGGCCAGTTCCAGAGAAAATGTTGTGCTGAGAACGCAGATGTCCAGAAAGCGAGAAAAGATTTGTAAGTATACCAGCCTCTGTACAGTTCGGTATAGGCGAGGTCGGAAGAGACCTTGAGCCAGTTCCTTCTAGGACACAGCTGCGATGAGTTCGCACCGAGGATCAGTTGGGTCACGTGTATTCAGAGGGCCAGAGGCCGACACCAATGACATGCTTCTTTATGAGTGATCATACTAATTGGCCGAGAGTTGACCCGAGGAGTGCCAGAGCGGAATCATTTCCGTTTGCACACCTGACTGGGCAGATGAGCCAATACAACGCGAGATTTGTGATCCACAGAGAAATAAGGACCCGGAGACAGAAGACGCCAGACTGTGAGCAGGAGGCAGGCGGATGTTCTTGCTTTGCCAGTTTGGGCGCACCGATATTTTTCGACATTGTAGGAGGTGTACCTTAATGTCATTTATTGCGATTTGCGTTGTGATCCGAGTATCACGCTTATATCGCTTGGATTTGAGTTTTGATGATTGAGTTTTAGGACATGGTTTTCGTGCACCATGGCTGCACCTACTGGGTATTTACATTGTTGTGCATAGTTATTGCACTTGAGATATATATTTTATACACCGTTGTGTTGATGTCGATTTTAGGCCTTACCTGCAGATGTTTATGATTTCCTGGATTTCCTACAGTGGTTATGATATTTCATGCATTAGATGCACAGGATTTGATATTTCATGCACTAGATGCACAGGATTTGATATTTCGTGCAGTGGATGCACAGGATTGATATTTCATGGACTGGATGCACCGGATTCGTATTCCGTGAATTTGTTGCACCAAATTTTTGTTTTCGTACGCGTGTGTACTTCATGTTCGTTTTCGTGCATGTGGGATGCACTTGATTTCGACTTCGTTCGTGCATGACGGATGCACTTGATTTAGACTTTCGCGCACGTTGGGCGAGTGATATGATTTTTTTTGCACACATGATGCACTCGATTGGAATTTTCGTTCGTGCATGTTAGTTGCACTGAATTGAGATTTTCGAGCACTTTTGATGCACTAGTTGTTATTGTCATGCACGCCAGTTGCATTGGACAGATGCTTTCGTGCACACCCGTTGCACTTAGTCTTACTTTTGTGCATATTATGGCACCTGTACTTAGATTTTATTTCCGTACGCACCAGACGCACGTGATGGTTGGACAAGCCTTTTGAGGCTGATATTGCTTTTGAGCATTTTGTTTTCATGATAAGGCCCTATACTTTGTAGTACCCTAGCAGGACTGATCCGAGGACAGTACCTGTGTACTTTGCATGCATAAAAAGTTTACCAAGAGCTTTTCAAAAAGGAGCTATAGTCTCTCTATTTCTTTCGTGTCTGCGAGTGACACGAGCATTTACAAAAGAAAACCTTTTGTGGTATTTTAAAAAGGGAGGAACGTATATTTTGAGCAAAACTTATATTAAAGTATATAATTACTTTACAAATGAGCGTCCGTCATTTGCGCCATGAGTTACACATCACACGGTGATTCAGAAGAAGATTCGGCATATGTTATTTCAGTTTTTGGAGATTTTTTTCAAAAAGGATGTGTATTATGTTAGTGTATATGCCCTAAAGGCCATTACTGTATCATACTAGTTTGTATATTGCTTAATGGAAGCTTGGGATATTCACAGTTGTATATACAATCTTGCTCGAAATGGTAGTATGCTACTTGGTTTGTCTCTGGTTTAATATGTGCATGTGTTTCTTTTAGCATATTGCTGGTATACATATTAGTAGAGCCCTTAGGATCTTTGCTTGATTACCAGCGTTGTGATGGCGCTCGCACTCGTGGGAGCTGGGTAATCTATAAGCACATCCTTATACAGGTCCCTGGTCGTTGGACTATCGAGACAGGGCATCGATACTCCGGAGTAGACTAGCGTATGCGCTTCTCATCCCAGTGTGGGAGACGGTCTGTCCCACAGCCGTTAGTACGTCGTACTTGGGATAGTATGCGGGTGCTCGTTAGGTTACGAGTACACTGGACAGGACTCGTCGGGAACTGTTGGTTGGTAATATACCTATCGTCAGTTATCAGTTCCCAGGTGACATGAGTACAGCTTAGTCCGTTGACTTGACACTGTCACTTCACCTCGAGTGTGTTCCCACTGCACTTTGATTACAACCCTACCACGGCTCAAAGGAGTCGTGCAAACAGGTAGTTTTTGGGTGCAGTCCCGAAGCACTTGGAGGCAGTGACGGTTAGACAGGATTCGTCTCTCCCGGTATTGGGGGTTGACATCGCGCTGTGTCCAGGAGAGCCATTACACGAGTAGTCCCTGGCCAGGGCAAGCGAGATATACTGGTAGGTTTCCAGTGTTATCTCAAGGTGTTCTGGGCTACACTCCGACACGACTTGTACCGCTATTAGGGGACTGACGTTCACCGCCCCCTAGGCTCGCCATGCGATGTATCAGACGAACAGACCGGACTGTACGGAGACTGTCACATACAGGCTCAGTAGGAGTGCAGATGGGGTTCACCTCGTCAGTCTTCTTATCGACATCTACCTGGGGACCGTTACGTACAGCTAGTGCCGCTTGCGGTCTATGGTTAAACCCACTGCCAGCGTAGTGTCGAGTCTTTAGAGTCCCACACAGAGTGCTATTCGCCTTTAGGCAAAATGAGTAGAGGTCGCATGGTTTTGCGACAGGGTTCGTTCGCATCCGCGCACTTGTGCACGTTTGCTGTCCGGACAGTTTATACTAGCGGGCTTTGGTTTAAGCCGGATCCTAGTATATGATTTGAGATTGGTTTTTCTCAGTGTATTCGTGTTCCTCGGATCACGAATGCGGGTGCGTATGCACAGTTGCTTGAGATTGGGGAGAGGACCTTGTTTAGGGTTAATGGCTATTGTCATTTTATTAACCCTATTGCTTATGTGTGTATTATAGTTAATTGATAATTAGCTTAATAATTGTGCATGGTTGTTGTTGTTGACCGTTTGACTTCATTGACTTGTTGACCTAGTTGACAACTTGACCATAATCATTTCATTTGGAAGATGCTCTTTGATCCTTGCAATTTGCATTAATATTGAAATGATAATGGTCATGTCATGATAAAACCATGACAATTTTCTAACTAATTATTGAATTAAAATATTACACACATATTAGTGAGAATGGCTCACTAATAATTCATTCTCTCATATCATTTCTCTCTCTTGCTCATCCTCTCCCTCAAGCTCTCTCCCTCTCAAGTGTTGAGAAACAAAAAGCTTGAGAAAAACCCTCACTTGATCTTCTCTACTCTCTTCTAGGGTTCAAGTCTTAGCATTTCTTGCACTCTAGTTACTCCTAGCTTGGAGTTGAAGCTAAAGGTCGAGGCTTTCGGGTGGATCCTTCTTTGACGGGAGAAGACAAGCAAGGCGACCTCTTTCTACCATTCCAAGGAGCAAGGAGAGAAGGACTTTGAGCTCAAGGTATAACCTTTCCATCACTTAGCTAGTTACTAGTTAGGGTTAGCTTGTTTTTGTTTAGCAAAGATCCTTAAAGCTTGGTCCATGTTGCCTATAGTTGATAAAAATCCAATTTTTATTATGTTTTCCGCCTCCCCGTAAGCACCGGGGTGGGCAACGTGGACTTACAGTGGTATCAGAGCCTAACTAAACATAAACTAGGTAAGTAGTAAAGTGTAACGAAGTTTCGAAACCGGAAAATCGAAAAACCAAACTCACAAAACCCTAAGTTTCTGTTAATTTGTTTTCTGGTCAAAATAAAATTTGTTATACACCAAAAATTATCTCAGGGTTTTGTGTAGAAAACCACCAAAGACGAACCAGAGAGGCGACCAAAGTGCCGCGGATCCGCAGCAATAGGAAGCTGTTGCCGCGGAACCGCGGCCGTCTTGTCCCCTCTCTGCTTCGATTTTGGTGCAGTGTGTTTCTGTGTTGGTTTTGGGATTTTTAAGATATGTTATATGTGCCCAGATTTTCCAGAACTAAAATTTACTTTTGGGGGCCTATAAATCCGTATTTTTTCGGAACTTCACTATACTTTAACTATATCGGTTATATCTGTGATGCTTGTATGTATTGAACGTCGGCTAATCGCTATAAGTCGATTAGTCGGGGTTATACATCTCTGTGATCTGTGATTGTTATTGGTTTGTGGATATGAATGGATTGGATTGTCGCGGGTGAATAGCCGGGGTGGATGTGAGATGAGCGTTATTTTTCTTTGATTCATTTGTAACATGTAAATTGATGTAATAATATTATTTGTATGGCCGCACAACCGGGTCGGGGTTGTAGCCGTCATTGTATAATTCTTTTTACTGTTTTTGCTCCTAGGATAGACCCATGGAGGGGGTGCATAAACTACCGGGTATCTCGAAGTGCCGAGTGGCCTACTCACGGCTGTGAGGGAGGTTGCTTCGCTTCGGGTGCTTGGCGGGTAGTTTTTGTAGCGTCTTGAAAATTCGTTTTGGTGTTTTCCTGAAATTCGGTGAAAATTCGGTATTTTTCCGAAAACCGTCTTTCTCGTTATTTTGCAGTTTAGGACTAATTATACTTAAAATGGATAGGTAATTGCTTGTTTTTAGTAGCTAATGAGTTAATTATGAAATTCTGGTCGTTTAAAAATTTTCCCTAATTTTTCAATTTTTTAATATTATTTTAAGCCGGTAAGAAAATACATTAATTTAGCGATAAATACAAATTTTTCCGGGCTAATTTTTATCTTTAAAATTATGATAATTAAAATCTAGTTGAAACATAAATTTTTAGTATTTTATTTTGATTTTTAACAAATTTTTATGATAGGAAACGAATTTATTGAATTTTAAGCTAAAACTTGCAATTTTTGACTTGTATGGGGTCTTTTTGCATAAAATTTCTTTTGTAAAACCCCTCTCTCTCTCTCTTCCCTCAGCCCTAGGACAGCCCCACCTTGATCAAGTCCAGAAATTGATCAAGGTGGGGCTGTCCTAGGGCTGAGGGAAGTGAGAGAGAGGGGTTTTACAAAAGAAATTTTATGCAAAAAGACCCCATATAAGTCAAAAATTGCAAGTTTTAGCTTAAAATTCAATAAATTCGTTTCCTATCATAAAAATTTGTTAAAAATCAAAATAAAATACTAAAAATTTATGTTTCAACTAGATTTTAATTATCATAATTTTAAAGATTAAAATTAGCCCGGAAAAATTTGTATTTATCGCTAAATTAATGTATTTTCTTACTGGCTTAAAATAATATTAAAAAATTGAAAAATTAGGGAAAATTTTTAAACGACCAGAATTTCATAATTAAATCATTAGTTACTAAAAACAAGCAATTACCTATCCATTTTAAGTATAATTAGTCCTAAACTGCAAAATAACGAGAAAGACGGTTTTCGGAAAAATACCGAATTTTCACTGAATTTCAGGAAAACACCAAAACGACTTTTCAAGACGCTACAGTTTGCCGCACCCGTAGGGATCTTGGGTGGGGTATTGGCTATTCACCGCGACCGTGTAATCCGCTTTACGTTGCAGGCTCGAACGCATTGCGGATTCCTAGTATATCCAATGTATTCATCTGTGATCTGTAATGTCTATCATTGCTATATATTTATAAATAATAACTATTTAGGCGTTGCTTATGTTTTACAGCCGCGCTAGCCCAGCCCCCGCTCTGTCGTTAGTTAAGTAACCTAACGGGTGATGACGGGGCCCCGTGGCGAATGCGAATGGCATAAGCGTACGTCATATTTTGGTTGTTTTCTGCAATGGTAGGATTAAATGATGGGACGCATTAAAAGAACTAATGCAAGAAATAAACCAAGTAAAAGTCGATTGGAACACTTTGAAAACCACTCGGTTCTTTTCAAAACTAAACTTTTAAACGCGGAGCTTGAACCACTCCTTTTAAAAGCTATCTCGTTCCATCGATCATATCAAGTTCACTACGTTCACGGTTTCGCCAAAACCATTCGTAGCCCTCCGTCATTCCACATGAATGGTCAAAAGTATTCAAGCTATGTATTTTGGCCAAAGTCAAGGCATAGTGATTGGTAGCGTTTGGGTATTCATGTGCAGCATAGATAGATGCGTTGATTTGGGACAGTCGTGCTGCCATTTTGGCCAAAGTCAAGGGTAGGTACGGGTGGGTCCAAATTAACCAGGAGAATGACGGGTAGAACTTGACATGTGACTTATGATATTTTGGCCAAAGTCAAGGTCATAAGAGCATGGGGCAAAAATCCACACCGGGTGTTTCATAAGTACTGAAACTTGCTAGCGTTGCATACCATTTGGAGTGTGATGATTATGGTAGAATTCCTTCGGTTTTATCACGCGATGATATTTGGATCCCGATCCTACTGTGAGTATATGCTACTCCTCGGAAAAACTCTCACTTAACGATCAATGCTATAAACCTAGTAGGTGCCTAGAAAGGTGTTAGCGGGGCTACGCCCACAGGGAAAAGAGGTTACTTAATTAAGGAACTTCGCGAAAGCGTTGGAAAACCTCCCTCGAAGTACCGACACTGGCCTGGCTGAACGGTTAAGCAAGTATTGTACGGTGAGAATGATCCCGGCTAATCCTTTTCTTTATGGTTTGAGAAGGGATTCGAGAAACAGTGGGAGCCATCCAGTTTAGACAAACTAAAAACCACTCTAAACTTGCAAGAGCATCATGCTAAAGTGTTTCTTTTCTCTCTCCTAATTGCAGCGACCATTCAACATGACCGGACTTAAGTTACTATTAGATAAAAATATATTAACAGGGCCAAACTACAAAGATTGGCTCAGGAATGTCAAGATGGCTATCACTTATGACAAGCTAGGGTATATACTTACCACCAAAGCTCCCCCTGTCCCAGGTCCCACCTCCAGCGTCGCGGATGTAGAAATCCGTAAGACATGGGAGATAGATTGCGCGAGGGCCAGATGCCTCGTACTAGCCTCGATGGACAACGAACATCAGAGGAGGCACGAGAATATGGTCCTAGAGTCCATATTTCTCCATACAAAAGAACTGTATGGAGAGCAGTCTCGTATCGCTAGATACGAAGTGTCGAAGAAGCTTTTTTCGGCAAGGTTGGCCGTCGGATCATCGGCAGCGGACCACGTGCTTAAGATGATCGGCTACATAGAGGAGCTCGCGGACCTTGGGATCACGTTGGAGAATGAACTCTATACCGATTTGATTCTCCAGTCCCTTCCTTCCACTTACGCCCAGTTCATTCTTAACTTCAACATGCAAGGAAAGGAGGTTGAACTTGCCGAACTTCTGAACATGTTGAGGACTGCTGAGGGCACCCTACAGAAGGGTAGGGAGACATCTGTTGGAGATAGTGCCCTCAGAGTCAATTATTGGATCACAGGCACGTGATTGCAATGATTGAGGGAGGACCTATCCCGGTAGGACAGTCTTACTCGAGATGATAGTATGCTATCTGGTTTACCTTTATCATCATGTACTGCTTTAGGTGACCTGACAGGTCCCTATTGCGCGTTGATAGAGCCCTAGGATTCATGCTTGACTGCCAGCAGTATGAGGGCGATCATATAAGTGAGAGCTGGAGTCTACAAACACATCCTTAATAGGTCCCTAGTCGTGGGAGTTTCGAGACAGGGCATCGATTCTCCAGAGTAGACTAGTGTATACAGTCGAGACCGCGACGAGGGGTGGTGGCCGGTCTCACAAGCCACTGGTGTCAGTTGGTTCACCTAAGATGTATACAGGTGCTCATTGGGTTATGAGTACACCGGACATGACTCGCCGGGAACATGCTAGTTGGTCTTATACCTGACGTCAGATAGCAGTTCCCTGGTGACATGTGTACAGGTTAGTTCATCGACCTGGGGATCGTCATTTGTCTCGTGTGAGTTCCCACTGTACTTTGATTACTACCCTACCACGGCTCAAAGGAGTCGTGCAAACAGGTTTTAGTTGGGTACAGTCCCGAGCCACATGGAGGCAGTGAGCGGATCTTCGGGGGTTCGTCTCTCCCGGTATTGGGGGTGAGGTCGCGCTGTGTCTAGGAGAGCCATTACACAAAGACCTTGGCCAAGGCAGGAGATTTACTGGTAGGTATTCCGGTAGTATCTCAGGGTGTTCTGGGCTACACTCCGACACGACTTGTACCGCTTTTGGGAGTCTGACTTTTACCAACCCCCTAGGCCCGCCATGCGATGCTCATAGACGAACGGACCGGACTGTACGGATATTGTCACTGACAGGCTCAGTTGGGTGTCGGGGTGAGCTTCCTCATCGACATCCCTTTTGGTCAATAGCTGGTGGCCCGTCACGTATTGGCTTATACCTCTGACGTGCTAGTGGTTAAATCCACAGCCATAATATTGACGAGTCTTTAGAGTCCACCACACTTTCAGTTACTCAAGTTTCGGGCGAAACGCTGTAGAGGCCGTATGGAGATATGGCAGGGTCCGATCAGATACGTGCGGTATTGCACGGATCAGGATCGGACAGTTTGTACTAGTAGCCGTATAGTAATATGGCAAGGTTCGATCAGGTACGTGCGGTATTGCACGAATCATGATCGGACGGATTTTACTAGCCGGCTTTGGTTTAAGCCGGTCCTAGTTTAGTACAGTGTAGATTTTGTCTCTTTGCATCTGTATCCGGACGGAATACAGATGCGGGTATGTATGCACAGTATGGGGGTTTTCCTGTAATTTATTACGGGACCAGTTTTCTGGAGTTGCCAGTTCGCATTCCGTTCCGGCAGGTTTTTCTTTGTTCTTTCCCGGCCGGACTTTTCCGATGGAGGGACTAATTTGCAATTGTGCAAATTGGTCTTTGTGGAGGACTTATTTGCATAAGGGTTGATATGATAAGCATCTTTGCTTTTCATGCTTTATTGTGATAAGAAAGGATTAGATATGAAGTGAGGTTTGATTTGAGTTTAGTGATGATTATGCTTTGGATATGGTTACCCTCCACCTTTTACTACCATCACCTCCCTTCATGCTTCATAATCTTTTCCTCCACCATTTTCTAAGGATGATAGGTTTTTTCATTTTAGAGAAGTGAGAAGAAGAAAAGAGAAGAAGAGAGAGCTTCATCTTTGAGAGAGGTTTTCATTCTTGATCTCATTCCATGCCAAGAAAAATGCAAGCACCATTTTTCTTATCTTTGTTTCCTCCATCCTCTTCAAATGGCAACCAACCCCAAAGTGAGACATACATTCTACACTACACTTCCTACAGCATATCTTGAGCATGTCGAGTTGCCGGCTTCATGCGCGAGTTGCCTCGGTATTGAGGTGGGAGCCCGTAAAAGTACCCGGCTTCGTGGTGCCCTTTCCGACGAGGAGGAGACGGACGGAGATCCCGCGAGGAGATCGGAGTGGAGATGAAGACCGGAGGACTTGGATCGTCGGTATATCTCTTCACCTTTCTCGTTAGTAGCTTAGACTAGTTTAATGGCACGATCCGGGGTTTAGTGCGCGGTGGTGCCGGTTTGCTAAGTCCGCAAAAATTTAAGTTTACCACCGTTTCCGTGTTTGGCCGTCGGATTGACGGCCGGGGCGCCGCCGTGCACTTACAGTGGTATCAGAGCCTCGCCATTAACTTCGTCTAGCTTTGTGTAATGTGTTTATCAGTTCCGATTGATCGAAATGTCCAAAAACCCGTATTTTGTTCACATCAGTTTCTGTTGAAATATTTTGGTCTCGAAAAATTTTTCAGGTGGTCTCCGAATGATGTGCAGGGAGTTCTAAGACATCTGGGAAAATCCGAGTCATTGACCTTTCAACAGGAGCGCGGAACCGCGGCCAATACCCACTTGGGGCCGCGGTTCCGCCGCCGTTTGTAAGGATCAATGGGCCGGGTTTTTCTAGTGGACTTCTGGGATAAAATTAGGGGTTTTGGAATGTTAAAGTTGGGCCAATTATTTCTGTGAGTGCTACAGTTTTCTTTGGGGCCCACTTGTTAATTGTTTGATCAATCGGAAAATTTTAAACACATTTTTCACAGTATGTACATTATATCTGCGACCGTGAATGTCACTCGATCGGTAAATCCGGTCTAACTGCTATAGCCCGGTTAGACGGATTTGCGAACGTGACTTTCACGTTGATGTTCTATGTTTATGCTGTGATGTTGCGGATCGGTCGTGGGGATAGCCTGGATGCAATGCTAGTACAGTGCTGTTGTATTATGTACATTTGTTTTTGCGGGGCGAGCGTCCGACATGTGGACTGCCGTCACCGCCTGTTTGTATTATTCTTTTGGGGCACGACCTGGTTGCGGTCGATGTACCCATTGTATGTATATTTTACTTTCTGTACTAGGATTACCCCGCGGAGGAGTGCACGGATAGCCGGGTTCTGGAGGGCAACAAGCCTGCATCTCATGGCATTGGGACGGAAGGGGCTTCACTCTAGGATTGGCGGGCTATTCGCCGCACTCGTAGGGGGTACAGGTTGACCCAGGAGGGGTGCCCAAGTTGCCGGATGCCGTGAAGTGCTGGGTGGTCCATTCACGGAGCTGAAGGGGGCTGCCTCGCTTCAGGTTTTGGCGGGTGACTTGCCGCGCCCGTAGGGGTCTAGGTTTTCATTGCACAGGCTATCCACACGACCAGGGGAACGTTGGGTTTCAGTAGTGGCTCTGTGAAACCCGGGGATCCCAGATATCTGTATTGTTTCTGTGATGCTGTACATTTTCTGTGATGTTGCATTTCTTTCACGCCTTGAGCGAAATATAATATATTGGTATATATATTAGTAGATGTTGTATATGTTTTGCATCTGCGCTAGTCCAGTCCCCGCTCTGTCGTTAGTTAGCTAACCTAACGGGTAATGACGGGACCCAGTGGCGAATGCGGATGGCATATACGTACATCAGTATATTTTCGTTCTTTTTGGTGTGATCAATTGATGGGACTGCATTGATTCGGATCAATGCAAGTTAAAAACAAACCTAATCTGATGTTGTTGGAACACTTTTCAAAAAGCTGTTATTGCACGGACGTTCACTTTTGTTTTGCATCGTGGTATTCATTTGGAATATCCTGCTCGTCAGTCGATGAGGCAAGGGCCGAGATCCCTTCACCGGGAGTGACCCCTTGGACAAAAAGTTTGCGTCAGGGCATTAACTTCACTATAGCCGATTACTTTTGCTTTGCACCGCGGTATTCAGTTGGAATATCCTGCACCCCATTCTACGGGGAAAGAGCCGAGATCCCTTCACCGGGAGTGACCTCTTTAGCGAAGGTTTTCATCACTATATTTTTAAAGCTATCCGTTCCTTCGACGATATCAAGTTCTTTACGTTAAAGGTTTTCGCCAGAAACCATTCGTAGCCCTCCGTCATTTCAGTTAAATATTCGGTAGTATTCAAGCTATGTATTTTGACCTCACGCCAAGGCATAGTGATTGGTAGCTGCCGGGTATTTATCTGTTGCATAGATAGATGCGTTGGTTTGGGACAGTCGTACTACTATTTTGGCCTACGTCAAGGGTATGTACGGGTGGATTCAAATTAACCTGGATAATGACAGGTAGAACTTGACATGTGACTTATGATATTTTGACCTCACGCCAAGGTCATAAGAGCATGAGGCAGAAATCACATCGGGAGTTTCAAAAGAACTGAAACTTGCCAGATATGCGCATACCTTCTGGAGTGTGATACCGTGAGCGGATTCCGTCACGTTGTCATACGATGAGAGTTAGATCCCGATTCCCACTGATGAGTTGGTATACTCCTCGGGTGACCCCGACTAATTCTTCTTTCAGGTTTGGAGGAGAATTTGAGGTACAGTGGGAGGTTTCCAGATTAGATAAATTGGTAACCATTCTGATCTTGGTTAGAGTGCACGCTGAGTGTTTCTTTTCTCTCTCTCTTTGGCAGCGACCATTGACCCGACCGTAAGCCAATGACTCAGTGACCATGTTGACCGAACCTTCTTAACACAGGCTTTTGGATTGTCAGAGTTGCAAACCTCATTGCCACTCCTTCTTTTACCCTTTTCTCCAGGACACCCCGTATTACTACGAACGTCCACTTCCATTGGACAAAACCATCGTATGGTTAGATACGAACTCGAAAGAATTTATTCGAGGATGGTTTCCGGTTCTGGAGAAAATGGATAGGATTATTCAGTTGTCTTTTCCTTTTACCCTCTCTCAGGTTACGAGTACTCCTTGGTTTAGGGGTAGTACACCTATTACTCAAATTGGATAGTCTTCTTCCAAACCATAGGCTGGTACCGACCGGTAGGGAATGAAGAAAACCAGTTAGCCTAAACGGTGTACAGAAGGTATTAAGATTAAGACAAAGCAAGGGATTTGTAAGAGGGCAAAGTAAATTGCGACTGATATTCACGACCAAACCAAATATTTCTTCGCCAATCCTAAATCACCTTTGTATTTCTCCAGGACACTCCGTATCACTACGAAGATCCACAGTCTATTGGATACTCCATCGTATGGTTATATACGAACTCGAAAGGAACTTGTTCCAGTTCGGGGATGGATCCTGGTTCAGGAGAAATAGGAATAAAGTACATTCAGGTGTCTTTTATCTTCACCTTCTCTCGCGATGCGAGTGCTCCTAGGATTAGGACAGTACACCCTTTATGCTTTTTGGATAGTCTTCTTCCAAACCATAGGCTGGTGCCGAACGGTAGGGAAGGAAGAAAACCAATTGGCCTAAAGGGGTGTGCAGAAGGTAATGACTAAAGACATATAAAGGGATTTGGAGAGGTGGCAAAGAATTATATGGTTATAGTTGTGAATCTGGATAATGGTAGAGGCATTACTAAGAATACCAGGATACCCCAACGAAACATTTCAATGTTTCAGTTTCACTGTATACTGTTAATGGAAAACTGATTTCCCGATTAGACACTTACTCCAGGGTATGTATTTACCAGGTATGATTCTCACATCTGTATGGTTTTACAGATGATGAGTGGGAGTAAGTTATTGGGAATTGGGTGATCATCCTCATTATTGAGGAAGTCACCTGGGTTGTTTGCCAGTCGGCAAATATTTGGTTTTGAATATCCGCTGTTGTGCACCAATTTCAAATTGATATATCTGTACGTCTATTTTCATAGAGTGAGATATACCTTTTGATATTATGTCAATGACATTTACCTATATCAGTGGATGGTTAGGTAAGGAGCATTAAACAGCGGTGTAATTCTTCTTAACCATAAGTACAGTTTTCAACCTACGACACACGGTGAAAGAGTTGTTAGACTCAGCGGACTTATACAGAGTATTGTATGTTGTCCAGTGTCCATTAGGACAGAGGGGTTGGTCCTCATACTATATTCTGTTTACTTTTAACTTCTCTAGTTCTTAGACATGTGTTTCGTAGAAACACAGGGTCTAAGTTTTGAGGAGTTATAGGTATTTGAATAGAGTAGAGAACCAGGTATAGCAAGTATCGGGATTCTTCAAAGTGATCGAAGATGTAGATACTTGTGTATGGTATTCAGTTGATAGTAACGATAAAGAGAAATTGCTTCTCTTTCAGGTTACTCATAATTGGAAGCATTCCTAAGTTGAGTAATGCTGATCGGCCTCTCTCCATTTAGTTGACATGCACTGGAGACAGCTGCATGATTTGAATCTGGTTAAATTAAATCAGTGCCTCTGGTTCTATATTGGATGTAGAACAGTTCATATCTTAACGTTGTTAAGGTACGGGGAGTTGTCCGGCTTATACTTAAAACCAGACACTGGACAACTCAAGGCACGTTTCTGTAATGGCTGTTTGTGGGTTGACCCAGGCTATGACGCGGGTTGACTTTCTACCATCTGGATGAACAATAGCAATATTGTTCTAGACTCGCCACAGTTTTATTAAAAATAGATTTTTTCAGAAAACAGTAGTGGGAGTATGGTAGAACTGGAAGTAATTCCAGAACCGCAAACGATTACTGAAGATTTGATAAGGAACCTAAAGATTCAATCTGTTTTGACATTCCATTGGCCACTCCGCAGATAAGGTGGGTAACTTCAGGCACCCGAGAGGTACTCCGGTAGCCTCAAGGACGGTGACAGGGAAGTTCTTGTTTACCCACAATTGCCATTGCTGTTGTTCTAGGCTGCGAGACCCGACGGGAGGATGAGTATAGCGTCGTTCTAAAACTAGTTTTAGAAGTGTACGTCTATATGACTCTGCCAGAGGGTTGTCGTAGTCAGTGGGAGCAGCGGAAGCATTGGTGGACAGGGAGCTTATGTCTATTTATAGACTAAAGCAGATGTAGCGGAGATAGATCATCTATTTCTGACGTGACAGTCATGGGTTTGACTTCATCAGAATAGGGGATGGATCTGTTGAGAAGGTAGTAGGGTGTGATATCCTGGTATTTGGATGACATACACAGAGTAGGAAAAGAAATTCCTTTACTACGATCGGTTATACTTTGGTCGTCACACAGTGTTTTCTCCACAAAGGACTTGGACATTATATCAGACATACTGGTTACTAGATCTATGGTTTTAGATCTAGATTTGGGTGGTTTCCCAATCAGGGTACTTAGACAGCATTCTAAGGGTATTTAGAATGGACGACTCCTGGCACGGTAGTGTACCTGCAGGTAATGGAGTCACCCTCTCCAAAGGTGTCTTACAGACTAAAGGGGAGAGGGACGTGCATGATTGGCAGATCACTTGCTCAGGCAATTGAGTCAATCGTGAGATGTCAAGTACCACACCAGATGTTGTTCTTGCACTAGATGCAATAAGTTGACATTAATCCAATCCTGGAGAAACGGTAGGAAGCAGTTTTAGAACATAAGTGGATGTTCTAGGGATATTATAACGACAGCCTCATTAAGAAGACAGTTATCATTCCAGGCTTCCAAGGTGACATGGACGACAGGGTGATCGTCAGAGTTATAGTTTTCCTTCTGACGAGGGGCAGTATTTTGGACAGGTGATCCAAGGCAATACTGAGGGTGGCTTGGCGCAGGATACTGATTAAGTTCAGTTGACGATACAGTCTAAGAAGTTTGGATTTGAAGTTCATTTATGAGCTATGTCCCATCAGACATCCAGACACATTCTAAGACAGGTATTGCTCATTTCGGGAGATGGGTTTCTCCGCGAACTTGAGATATAGAGAGACATAGATAGAAACATCTAGGCGGATCCACTCACTGAGGCTATTCCTCGAACGCAATAGTTTCGGAAACGAGCTTTGTGAGATTGACTAGTAGAGGAGTTGGGTGTTCGGTATCACACGGGCTGTGAGTATGCGACATCGCAATAATTAGCCATGAGTGCAAGTGGGAGATTGTTGGAGATAGTGCCCTCAGAGTCAATTATTGGATCACAGGCACGTGATTGCAATGATTGAGGGAGGACCTATCCCGGTAGGACAGTCTTACTCGAGATGATAGTATGCTATCTGGTTTACCTTTATCATCGTGTACTGCTTTAGGTGACCTGACAGGTCGCTATTGCACGTTGATAGAGCCCTAGGATTCATGCTTGACTGCCAGCAGTATGAGGGCGATCATATAAGTGAGAGCTGGAGTCTACAAGCACATCCTTAATAGGTCCCTAGTCGTGGGAGTTTCGAGACAGGGCATCGATTCTCCAGAGTAGACTAGTGTATACAGTCGAGACCCCGACGAGGGGCGGTGGCCAGTCTCACAAGCCACTGGTGTCAGTTGGTTCACCTAAGATGTATACAGGTGCTCATTGGGTTATGAGTACACCGGACAGGACTCGCCGGGAACATGCTAGTTGGTCTTATACCTGACGTCAGATAGCAGTTCCCTGGTGACATGTGTACAGGTTAGTTCATCGACCTGGGGATCGTCATTTGTCTCGTGTGAGTTCCCACTGTACTTTGATTACTACCCTACCACGGCTCAAAGGAGTCGAGCAAACAGGTTTTAGTTGGGTACAGTCCCGAGCCACATGGAGGCAGTGAGCGGATCTTCGGGGGTTCGTCTCTCCCGGTATTGGGGGTGAGGTCGCGCTGTGTCTAGGAGAGCCATTACACAAAGACCTTGGCCAAGGCAGGAGATTTACTGGTAGGTATTCCGGTAGTTTCTCAGGGTGTTCTGGGCTACACTCCGACACGACTTGTACCGCTTTTGGGGGTCTGACTTTTACCAATCCCCTAGGCCCGCCATGCGATGCTCATAGACGAACGGACCGGACTGTACGGATATTGTCACTGACAGGCTCAGTTGGGTGTCGGGGTGAGCTTCCTCATCGACATCCCTTTTAGTCAATAGCTGGTGGCCCGTCACGTATTGGCTTATACCTCTGACGTGCTAGTGGTTAAATCCACAGCCATAATATTGACGAGTTTTTAGAGTCCACCACACTTTCAGTTACTCAAGTTTCGGGCGAAATGCTGTAGAGGCCGTATGGAGATATGGCAGGGTCCGATCAGATACGTGCGGTATTGCACGGATCAGGATCGGACAGTTTGTACTAGTAGCCGTATAGTAATATGGCAAGGTTCGATCAGGTACGTGCGGTATTGCACGAATCAGGATCGGACGGATTTTACTAGCCAGCTTTGGTTTAAGCCGGTCCTAGTTTAGTACAGTGTAGATTTTGTCTCTTTGCATCTGTATCCGGACGGAATACAGATGCGGGTGTGTATGCACAGTATGGGGGTTTTCCTGTAATTTATTACGGGACCAGTTTTCTGGAGTTGCCAGTTCGCATTCCGTTCCGGCCGGTTTTTCTTTGTTCTTTCCCGGCCGGACTTTTCCGATGGAGGGACTAATTTGCAATTGTGCAAATTGGTCTTTGTGGAGGACTTATTTGCATAAGGGTTGATATGATAAGCATCTTTGCTTTTCATGCTTTATTGTGATAAGAAAGGATTAGATATGAAGTGAGGTTTGATTTGAGTTTAGTGATGATTATGCTTTGGATATGGTTACCCTCCACCTTTTACTACCATCACCTCCCTTCATGCTTCATAATCTTTTCCTCCACCATTTTCTAAGGATGATAGGTTTTTTCATTTTAGAGAAGTGAGAAGAAGAAAAGAGAAGAAGAGAGAGCTTCATCTTTGAGAGAGGTTTTCATTCTTGATCTCATTCCATGCCAAGAAAAATGCAAGCACCATTTTTCTTATCTTTGTTTCCTCCATCCTCTTCAAATGGCAACCAACCCCAAAGTGAGACATACATTCTACACTACACTTCCTACAGCATATCTTGAGCATGTCGAGTTGCCGGCTTCATGCGCGAGTTGCCTCGGTATTGAGGTGGGAGCCCGTAAAAGTACCCGGCTTCGTGGTGCCCTTTCCGACGAGGAGGAGACGGACGGAGATCCCGCGAGGAGATCGGAGTGGAGATGAAGACCGGAGGACTTGGATCGTCGGTATATCTCTTCACCTTTCTCGTTAGTAGCTTAGACTAGTTTAATGGCACGATCCGGGGTTTAGTGCACGGTGGTGCCGGTTTGCTAAGTCCGCAAAAATTTAAGTTTACCACCGTTTCCGCGTTTGGCCGTCGGATTGACGGCCGGGGCGCCGCCGTGCACTTACAACATCCACTTTGTTTGTAGGAGGATCTTCCTCTTCTTGGTCCAGGGCGAAAGCCAAGGGCAAGAAGAAGAAAGCCCCCGCCAAACCAAGAGGCGGTGTCGGTAAAGTGGATACGAAGGGAAAGGGTAAAGCAACAAAAGTAGCGGGGAAGCTGGTGGGGAAGGAAGAATGCTTCTATTGTCACAAAAGTGGTCACTGGAAACAGGATTGCAAGGCTTGGAAAGCCAGAACACAGGATTTGAAGCGAGTTGCAGCTCCAGCTTCAGGTGTGTATGTTATTGAAAATTGTCTATCAATAAACTCTACATCCTGGGTATTGGATACTGGATCAGGATCTCATATCTGTAATTCTTTGCAGGCGTTGAGAAAGCGTAGAGTTCTGAAGGCAGGTGACATGACCCTCAGAGTTGCGAACGGTGCTAGCATGGATGCTGAGGCCGTGGGGAACTAACACCTGGGATTATCAGATAGACACTTTTTGGTTTTTGCGTAGTTGTTATTATGTACCAAATGCAACCTGTAATATCATTTCTGTATCTTTATTATCTAAAGAAGGTTATGAATTTCCATTTGTAAGTAATGTAGTGAACATTCACCTTAATCAAGTTTTGATTGGGTCAGGTACATTGAACAACGGTATATACGTTTTAAACCAACCACAGATTTTCAATATCCAGAATACACACAAAAGAAAGTCTCCAGAAATTAATAAAACTTTCTTATGGCATTGTAGACTGGGTCACATCAATGAGAGAAGATTGACTAAGTTACATACTGAAGGATATTTGGATCCGTTCGAATATCAATCATATGCAACTTGTCAATCCTGTCTCAAAGGAAAGATGACAAAGGCTCCATTTTCTGGACACGGAGAAAGAGCGAGCCAGCTCTTGGACTCGTACACAGCGACGTGTGCGGTCCAATGTCTACACATGCGCGAAGAGGTTATTCTTACTTCATTACTTTTACGGATGATTTTTCAAGGTACGGTTATGTCTTCTTAATGAAACATAAATCCGAGGCTTTTGAAAAATTCCAGGAATATAAGAATGAAGTAGAAAAACAAACCAGCAAAAGTATCAAGATTCTAAGATCGGATCGAGGTGGAGAATACTTAAGTGCCGAATTCCTGAACTACTTAAAAGAGAATGGAATTCTCTCTCAGCTTACTCCTCCATACACTCCACAACATAACGGTGTATCGGAGAGACGGAACCGGACCCTATTGGATATGGTACGGTCCATGATGAGTAACGCTGAGTTACCGCGATCGTTCTGGGGATATGCGCTAGAATCAGCAGCATACCTTTTGAACCGAGTTCCAACTAAGACTGTGCCTACTACACCATATCAAATGTGGTGTGGGAAGAGACCCTATCTTAATCACATTAAGACATGGGGATGTCCAGCTTTTGTAAAAAAGCAGCATGCGGACAAGCTCGAGGCACGCTCAGTACAGTGCAAGTTTGTGGGATATCCAAAGAACTCCAAGGGATATTACTTCTATTGCGAAGAGGAACAAAAAGTCCTTGTTTCTCGCCATGCCCACTTTCTAGAACATCAGTTCATAGAAAAAGAATTAAGTGGGAGCGCGATAGAACTGGAAGAAATTCCATTACCGCAAGCTATTACTGAAAGCTTAGTAGAACCAGAGGGTTCGAAAGATCAGGACTGTCACGACCCAAAAATGGCCCGTGACGGCCCTAATACTACGCAACGCCTAAAGACGCAACGTAGTAAAAGAAAGCCAAACCCAGAAATCTAAACCATGAGAAATACGGAAAAGATAATATAAGTTTTAAAAAACAATTGAAATCGCAACCCAAATTCTTTAAAAGTCTTCCTTTCTTTCTTTAAAATTTTAGCAACACCCCATTTTTTATAAAAACTAGTCAATATGAGTACAACAGAAGAATAAGGACAGTAGAGAAAAGCTGTATATATAAAGACTTCAAATCCACCATAATACATCTAACGTCCTCACCAAGTCTCTATGTCAATAATACAATAGCTGATGGAGAGTACAAAATGCAACGAATATACAATATATAATACAGATAACCGTCTAACCCACCTAAGCAAAAAGGTACTGTGAGCTGATGCGATATCTGTAGCAAAAGGTAATAGCTGGATAGCTGAATAGAGGAATAGCCTGCCTCGACTACTCTGGGGAAAAACCTGAAACACCTGTGGCACAACGGGGGTGAGTTGCCAACTCGTGAATAGTATAAAACATATGCAGGTAATCGCAGGAATGCACGTACAGCATGAATCTAAGATATGCGATTACAGTAATAATATATCATGCAAATGCTGAAATAGGGAGAGTACACTAGCAGGTACAATCAATATGTGAAACAATGATGGCATGATAGTAGTATGCAATGTCTATGCAATAGAGATATGAGAAAGCAAATATGCAACTATCATAAGGGTACACTACAAGTACTGCCAATATATGAATCTGTGCATAAGATAGGTAAGGGTGAGGTATAGGGTGGAATATGTCATTTTCCACGGAAACCTGACGTCGTGGCAGGATCACAATCCAATAAGATACTCCAATCCCAAGTCCTCAAACCAGGCCCCACATTGGGCACTCACATCAAATAAGTCTCACATCTCCTCAATGTACAGTGTCGAGTAATCTCCTATATCCCGAATGTACAAGTCACCAATCACATAGGTATATCCAATGTCCAAGTCTCAATGGATCACCTAGTATCCTAAGTCCAATCTCAAGTAGGTTCTAGCATCCTAAAGGTAAATATATATACAGAAATGAATATGATGGGGGCAATACACATATATTAGCGTCCCATTCCACTAATATTGGTGTAAGGGTATATATAACAACGGCTAAGTCCCCTGTTATATATACAAAAAAGGGGGTTAAAGAAATATCATGAAACCGTGTGCCAAGCATCGGCACAGAAATCCTCGTATAGGGGGCTCCGTCAGTCCGGATCAGCCCACGGGGTCCGTCTGCAGTGTCGGCCCTCGGCCTCGACAGTACAGGTCATCCCGCATCCATCTCTCTACTCTGGCCAGTAGCCTCCAGACAACTGCCAGGTCCAAACAATCACCGGTAGGTACTCGCCCGCCTCTAGGCTCAATCGGCAAACCCATCGATCTTCTTGCCGAGGGGAACCATACCGGGCCCCGCCATGTACTCTCATACGGCAACCACACCTCGTATGGAGTAGGTAATCAGCACCGATAAAACTCATGGGGGACGCTCGAAATATCATATCAAGGAAACCGGGTTGTTCATGTATGCATAATTTCATGAACTCCCGCGGTTCCCAAATCCCGAAAACATCATATAAAATCCAGATAAACAATGCGCAATCCAAGAATAAATATATGAGGTATATCTGAATGTGAGCAGGTAAACACAAGTATATAGCTGAACCAGAGGTATGCGAAATCATGATAAGGTACAGCTAAGTAACATCAGTAAATGTGAATATGCGACAACAACTGAATATGTATCTAACATACAGGTGTAGCAAAGTATAGGTATCTACCTATAGGAACTGATGTCGTATACCCCCTGGTATAGTAACATATGTAGGAAATCCCTCCCGGTAGGTAAAATATGTAGGAGGTATACCTGTAGCTGTATCGCAAGTGAAAATATACCTATCACTAAAGGTATGATACACTATAGGTATACCGATAAACTAGATGTCAAGTGTGGTAAGCAATGGTAGCTATAAGGGGTAGTGTGTGACATGGCAATTATTGACGGTGTGTGTGTAGCATGCAATCCGTGCTCGTGCAACATGAACCGTCAATAATGTGTGCAGTGTCCTACGGCTGCTAGTCACAGTATATAGCTATATCTAGGAAATGCAGTAAGGCGCAATTCTACAATGACGTAGAATGTGCGACAGGAAATTGAATCCTAGCCCAGACGCATAACGCCATGCGGGCGATTCCCCTGTAGATGTTATATCTACTCACCTATACTCCACGCTGGGTGAATCCTATCACCTGCTTCCCCTGGCTGTGTCCGTCTGCAAACCTGCAAATAAGACATGGAAATCACATATAAGCCCAATATCTCTCGAAACGCGATATCGAAACGAAACGAGAAACTCGCGTCGCGAATTAAACGCGCGTGTGCACGATACGCTGAATCGTGTGTGTACGCGTCTAAAAACCATCGCGACACCCGGCGATACGCTGGATCACAGAACCCACTCACGTATCGCGCGTATCGCGCAAACACAACTAAACACAAAAGCGACATATAGCCCCAGATTTTCCTACAGGCCAAAACTTACAAACCTAGATGTGCCAAAACTCTACACTACACATCAGAGAACACTACCCAAAACCCCAAGTCCCCAGGCTCCTTCCTGGCCGCAATTTGCGGCCAGAACCCTAGAATTGGCGGCCACTGTTGAGAGTGGGGGTCTCGTTTTCTGGTGGTGTTATCTAGACCTAACAAGTATGCTCCAGTTTCCACAATTTTATTCTGTAGGCATCGGGTCACCAGCAGATCACAAATATCCATTATATCGCTTAAAAACGACAATTTGCACAAAAGAGAAACCTATGGTATTTTAGTGTAATCTGGCCAATATCTCAGTTGAAGTGGCCTAACTAACACTAAACTAACCTAAGGTAGCTAACCAATTTAACAATTTACTAAAATCCCACATAAACACCACAATCTAGCACTAATTAGCTAATTTAGCACTAATCGAAGCAATTAATCACAACCCGACACAAAACCATACACCATAAGCAAGTTAGGGATTTGGGGTTCAGAAATATACCCAATTGGACCCTAGTGAGCAGGTGAAGAAGTGTATGGAGGAGATGAGGCTGCTGCAGTTGCCGGAGCTCCAAAAGTTGCTGTTGCTGATCCTGTTGCTGCTGCTGCTGATATTGCTGTTGTTATTGTTGTTGTTGTTATCTTTGTTGTTGTTGCTGTTGCTGCTGCCGAAGATGATAATGATGCTGATGATGATGTTGTGTTGCTGTTGATGATGAGGATGATGATGATGATCCCTGCAGCTGCTGCTGCCTTTGCCTGTTGCTGCTGCTGCCAAGGCTTGCTGCTGCTGCTTCTCCTCTCTCTCTCTCTCTCTGCAGTGAGTGTGTGTGTGTGTGTGTGAGAGAGATGAGAGAATGAGAGTGAGGGAAATGAGAATGAGAGGAATTTCCAACACCCCCTCTTCTCACCCTCTCTCTCTCAATCAAGAAGCATGGCACAAGCCATGTTGTCCCATGCTTTCCCTCTCTCTCTCTCCCCAAAGTCAACAAAACAAAATAATAAACCCTTTTTAAAACTCTGTTAATTAAAAACAACCATGCACACTTAAAACCCATAACACTTAAACAAAGCCTAAAACTAGATTAAGCAATGGTTAAACCACAATTACATCCTAGTTTACATGCACAAGTGTGTGTGTGCCTAACAAAAATATAATAAAATACACAATAAATAGGATAAAATATTTAAAACTTAATTTGGTAAACTTTTTATTAAAAACTATATATTAAAATATAATTAGCTACAAAACACATTCTAAGGTGTTACAATCTCCCCCCCTTAAAAGAAATTCGTCCCCGAATTTAAAACTTATACTGTTACCTGTACTTTCAAAAGAAGATTAAAATCCTCAAATCTCGCTCGCAGCCTCCCAAGTGACTACCTCACTATACGGCTACGTCCAAGAAAACCCTTCACAGATGGCAAGACCTTTGACCGACGTTTCTCCACCTGTCGAGCCATTAACACACTTGGCTGCGGTTGAACGAAAGATCGCGTCCAGCTAAAAGGTCTGGTGCAACTCATGTGAGAAAGGTCATGAAGGTAAATGTAAAGTATCATCACAAGGAATACGGGGTGAAAATCTAATAATCTGGGCGGAAGTGCCAAATTTAAAGGCAACAAAACTAACTCGCTTATAGGATCTCGGAAGGACCTAAATCCTGGGATAAGCTTCCCAACACCCAACACGTCATTCATCGGAAAGTCCATAGGAATACATGATCTGTCCCTGCGAACTCGAGTCTATGACTAACACAGTCGTCATAAGACCTCAGTTCGAAATGGACAATCCCCATCCTGACCTAACACCACTGGACTATCTCCGAAGTCTCTAGACTAGCTGGGGTCCAAAGTCCTACTTACGCAGAGTCAGAAGAACAACAGACTGGTGATCGACACGACCTAACCCCTAAGCCTAAGGGTGGCCAATTGGAGTGTCTCCTGACAATAGCTATCGAAGGAGAACCCTAACGATGGCGAGTGACGATCCCAAGCTGCTGACGACCAAACAAAACAACAAACACACAACTAAACAAAACAACTGAGAAAACTGAGTAAAATCGGATGACAAGAATCCGAATGGAGTCACACCCTAACCAAAATTTAGTGGAAACCATAACGAAATTCGTGGAGATCTGCTCTCATTCCTGCTTCGGAACGGTAAAAAGATTGCAATTCTCCAGCCGGCCTCAGATGCTCGACCCAAAGCACACAACAAGACAGACACTTGAAACGAAACCTGAAACTTCTCCTTACATTCCTGTCCACTTGTAACTATCTCACAAGTCATGCCAAAGCTGGTGGAACTTGAATGCATAAAGAGAGTTGACAGATGTGCATGCTCTAGGATTATACGTCTCTACCCGATGAAACCAGGTACACAAACGCGTCCTTAACTTAGCACATCATTGTCACAATCAAGGTCTCCGAATCATTACTCTGCCGAATATGCTCAAGTATCTCTGACGTACGAGCATCGGCGAGCAGTGTCTCGTAAAAACGATTAAAGGAAGGTGGTCGGGCGCGGACATGAGCAAGCTGTCCCCTCCGTAGAGATGAACTAAGCTACACTCGACTATCACACAAGAACTGTAAATCTGCAGAAGACCATCACAACAATCCAAATCTGCTGCAGGAAGATGTACATTAAGCTCTAGTGGTCCGTGGAAAGTCTGACACGACTCTCAAGCAAGTAGTGTCCCCAAATATCCAACGCAAAACCACCGCGGCCATCTCCAGATCATGAGTGGAATATCCTCCTCGTACTTCCTCCAAATGTAGGGAAAGCAAAAGCGACGACTCTGTAGTGTCACATCAGTACACCCTCGAGCCCACTCAAGAAACATTACAGTTAAACAACAAGGTCGCCCGAACCAAAAGCAAAGAAAGACTGATGCAGTTTATAACTGAATCTTCAACTGCTGAAAACTCCGTACACATGCCTCAGTCCCAAGAGAAGAAACCTCCTTTTGGTCAATTCAGTCAACGGTGCAGCACTACTCTAGCAATCCTGCATGAAACGGCGGCAAAACCTGCTAAGCCCAACAATCTGCGGATCTCCGTCCGGCACACAAGTCTGGGCCTAAGCTGTACGGCCACGATCTCCCTCGGAACCATACGGAACGGTCTCCCGCGACTACAAGACCTAGGAGTCAACACAAACAAGCCTGAAGAAACACTCCGAGAATTTAGCAAACTGCTGGTACTATCCCAGTATCTGCATAACAATTCCTCAAGTGCTACTCCTATCCCTCAAGACACATTAAGTAGACCAGAATGTCGTAAGTAACACAACGGAAACTGGTCGAGGAACGGCCTGAAGAAATCTGGTGCATCATATCTACGAATGCTGCTAGGGCACCAGGGAATCCAACGACTCACCAAAACACACAAAGCCCGTAGCACGCATAAGGCAGTCTTCGGAATGCCGTCACTCCGAATCCTCAATAATGATGACCTGATCCCAAACACACTTAGAAAATGTCTCGCACTCTGGAGCTGATCGAAGGAATCGCCATGGCGAGGTGAAGGATACCTATCCGTATCGTAAGCCGGTTCAATTGACGATCCGTCGATACACAACCTCAAACTGCCGTCTTTCTTCTTGACGAACAGAAATAGGAGCTCCCAAAGCGAAACACTCAGACGCACAAAACTCCCTAACCAAAACTCTGCAGCTGATCCTTAAGCTCCCTCAGCTTCGCTGGCTCATCTGGAACAAAGTCGGAAAAACTCTCGCACGAAAGGAACCCGGTCCAACAATCCCACGGTAGCTCCGGTATCACGAATGAACGTCAAGAATCCACGACATCTCCTCAGTAGCCGACTAGCGAAAAAGGCTGAATTCAAGCTGTGAGAGGCGGTACAACTATCCACCTGCACAACAAGAACTGACTTGCCTGGGAAAACAAAACCTAACTTGTTCCCACACGGTAGTCCACAGACGCCTAACACGTAGCTGACCAGTCCGTGCCCAGGAGAACGTCAAATCCAACATCTCAAGAAGGATCAAAACGACGGATGAAATCTCTATCTCCTATCCGATTGGCACCAAACTGAATACGTGTCGCGTAACAAAAGAATCGCTGACAGAAGTTAAAACAACTGCGACTAATCTACGCAACCACAGTACAAGCAAGAAACAACCAAATACACCAAGAGAAAATATAACTCAAGGGTACCTGAAAACTCCACATTGGACGTCTGCGCGTCCCGATGAGTAGAAGCAAACTCCTGTGTCTGCCCTCCACTCGCAGCTGGATGAACTCCTCCGGTAGCCTGAGCCCTCTGAGTGAATCTCCCATGTCCACGGCCTCTCCGAAAACGATCATGACGGGGTGCCAAGGAACAATCCCTGACGAAGTGCTGAAGGCTTCCGCATCGAAAACATCCACGTGCTGACTGCTGACCATCCTGGGAATGGAAGCTGAACGACTGTCCTCGTCCTGAGCCTCTGCTACTCCCGTAGTGGCCACGAAATCTGTCTCGACGACTGAACCTCTGTCTCTGGGCTGGTACGCTGGTACGAGTCCTCCACTGTCCTGGAACTCTCTGAGCCTCTGGAATGTGTGCCTCGTCAACTGGAGCTGTAACCACTGGTGCTATGTAGGTGACAGACTGCTGCATGCTGATCGTGAGGGACAGCTGAGTAACAGGGGTGACAACTTCCTGTCGTAGCTCCCGAACGACATCAACCAAGGAACTCAACGTCTGGCGGAAATCCTGCACCTCTACCAAAAGTCTATTCATAGTATAGATCGTAGGCTGATCCGTCTGCACCTGTGCAACTAGAGTGCCATTCGGGTCAGTACTCGTCTCACCCGAGCTAACTCTGACCTCGGCCCTCGTTGCATCGCTCTTAGTCCCCATAGTCATCGGCGGCAAGGCTATAAATAGATATAGGATGAAATTCGATAAGAATGAGAAAATCGAATCTCAAAGATATGAATCATCAAGGAAGGAATGTCAAGCAAATTGTACTTAGGTCACTTAATGCAAGGTACCGCGCTGTGGGTATGCTGCAGACATACACACACTACGTTACTCTGCTTAAGCTACCTACTCCATCATATTAAGGTCATCCTACACTCCGAAAGGTAAAACCTAACGCTCTGATACCAACTTTGTCACGACCCAAAAATGGCCCGTGACGGCCCTAATGCTACACAACGCCTAAAGACGCAACGTAGTAAAAGAAAGCCAAACCCAGAAATCTAAACCATGAGAAATACGGAAAAGATAATATAAGTTTTAAAAAACAATTGAAATCGCAACCCAAATTCTTTAAAAGCCTTCCTTTCTTTCTTTAAAATTTTAGCAACACCCCATTTTTTATAAAGACTAGTCAATATGAGTACAACAGAAGAATAAGGACAGTAGAGAAAAGCTGTATATATAAAGACTTCAAATCCACCATAATACATCTAACGTCCTCACCAAGTCTCTATGTCAATAATACAATAGCTGATGGAGAGTACAAAATACAACGAATATACAATATATAATACAGATAACCGTCTAACCCACCTAAGCAAAAAGGTACTGTGAGCTGATGCGATATCTGTAGCAAAAGGTAATAGCTGGATAGCTGAATAGAGGAATAGCCTGCCTCGACTACTCTGGGGAAAAACCTGAAACACCTGTGGCACAACGGGGGTGAGTTGCCAACTCGTGAATAGTATAAAACATATGCAGGTAATCGCAGGAATGCACGTACAGCATGAATCTAAGATATGCGATTACAGTAATAATATATCATGCAAATGCTGAAATAGGGAGAGTACACTAGCAGGTACAATCAATATGTGAAGCAATGATGGCATGATAGTAGTATGCAATGTCTATGCAATAGAGATATGAGAAAGCAAATATGCAACTATCATAAGGGTACACTACAAGTACTGCCAATATATGAATCTGTGCATAAGATAGGTAAGGGTGAGGTATAGGGTGGAATATGTCATTTCCCACGGAAACCTGACGTCGTGGCAGGATCACAATCCAATAAGATACTCCAATCCCAAGTCCTCAAACCAGGCCCCACATTAGGCACTCACATCAAATAAGTCTCACATCTCCTCAATGTACAATATCGAGTAATCTCCTATATCCCGAATGTACAAGTCACCAATCACATAGGTATATCCAATGTCCAAGTCTCAATGGATCACCTAGTATCCCAAGTCCAATCTCAAGTAGGTTCTAGCATCCTAAAGGTAAATATATATACAGAAATGAATATGATGGGGGCAATACACATATATTAGCGTCCCATTCCACTAATATTGGTGTAAGGGTATATATAACAACGGCTAAGTCCCCTGTTATATATACAAAAAAGGGGGTTAAAGAAATATCATGAAACCGTGTGCCAAGCATCGGCACAGAAATCCTCGTATAGGGGGCTCCGTCAGTCCGGATCAGCCCACGGGGTCCGTCTGCAGTGTCGGCCCTCGGCCTCGACAGTACAGGTCATCCCGCATCCATCTCTCTACTCTGGCCAGTAGCCTCCAGACAACTGCCAGGTCCAAACAATCACCGGTAGGTACTCGCCCGCCTCCAGGCTCAATCGGCAAACCCATCGATCTTCTTGCCGAGGGGAACCATACCGGGCCCCGCCATGTACTCTCATACGGCAACCACACCTCGTATGGAGTAGGTAATCAGCATCGATAAAACTCATGGGGGACGCTCAAAATATCATATCAAGGAAACCGGGTTGTTCATGTATGCATAATTTCATGAACTCCCGCGGTTCCCAAATCCCGAAAACATCATATAAAATCCAGATAAACAATGCGCAATCCAAGAATAAATATATGAGGTATATCTGAATGCGAGCAGGTAAACACAAGTATATAGCTGAACCAGAGGTATGCGAAATCATGATAAGGTACAGCTAAGTAACATCAGTAAATGTGAATATGCGACAACAACTGAATATGTATCTAACATACAGGTGTAGCAAAGTATAGGTATCTACCTATAGGAACTGATGTCGTATACCCCCTGGTATAGTAACATATGTAGGAAATCCCTCCCGGTAGGTAAAATATGTAGGAGGTATACCTGTAGCTGTATCGCAAGTGAAAATATACCTATCACTAAAGGTATGATACACTATAGGTATACCGATAAACTAGATGTCAAGTGTGGTAAGCAATGGTAGCTATAAGGGGTAGTGTGTGACATGGCAATTATTGACGGTGTGTGTGTAGCATGCAATCCGTGCTCGTGCAACATGAACCGTTAATAATGTGTGCAGTGTCCTACGGCTGCTAGTCACAGTATATAGCTATATCTAGGAAATGCAGTAAGGCGCAATTCTACAATGACGTAGAATGTGCGACAGGAAATTGAATCCTAGCCCAGACGCATAACGCCATGCGGGCGATTCCCCTGTAGATGTTATATCTACTCACCTATACTCCACGCTGGGTGAATCCTATCACCTGCTTCCCCTGGCTGTGTCCGTCTGCAAACCTGCAAATAAGACATGGAAATCACATATAAGCCCAATATCTCTCGAAACGCGATATCGAAACGAAACGAGAAACTCGCGTCGCGAACTAAATGCGCGTGTGCACGATACGCTGAATCGTGTGTGTACGCGTCTAAAAACCATCGCGACACCCGGCGATACGCTGGATCACAGAACCCACTCACGTATCGCGCGTATCGCGTAAACACAACTAAACACAAAAGCGACATATAGCCCCAGATTTTCCTACAGGCCAAAACTTACAAAACTAGATGTGCCAAAACTCTACACTACACATCAGAGAACACTACCCAAAACCCCAAGTCCCCAGGCTCCTTCCTGGCCGCAATTTGCGGCCAGAACCCTAGAATTGGCGGCCACTGTTGAGAGTGGGGGTCTCGTTTTCTGGTGGTGTTATCTAGACCTAAAAAGTATGCTCCAGTTTCCACAATTTTATTCTGTAGGCATCGGGTCACCAGCAGATCACAAATATCCATTATATCGCTTAAAAACGACAATTTGCACAAAAGAGAAACCTATGGTATTTTAGTGTAATCTGGCCAATATCTCAGTTGAAGTGGCCTAACTAACACTAAACTAACCTAAGGTAGCTAACCAATTTAACAATTTACTAAAATCCCACATAAACACCACAATCTAGCACTAATTAGCTAATTTAGCACTAATCGAAGCAATTAATCACAACCCGACACAAAACCATACACCATAAGCAAGTTAGGGATTTAGGGTTCAGAAATATACCCAATTGGACCCTAGTGAGCAGGTGAAGAAGTGTGTGGAGGAGATGAGGCTGCTGCAGTTGCCGGAGCTCCAAAAGTTGCTGTTGCAGATCCTGTTGCTGCTGCTGCTGATATTGCTGTTGTTATTGTTGTTGTTGTTATCTTTGTTGTTGTTGCTGTTGCTGCTGCCGAAGATGATAATGATGCTGATGATGATGTTGTGTTGCTGTTGATGATGAGGATGATGATGATGATCCCTGCAGCTGCTGCTGCCTTTGCCTGTTGCTGCTGCTGCCAAGGCTTGCTGCTGCTGCTTCTCCTCTCTCTCTCTCTCTCTGCAGTGAGTGTGTGTGTGTGTGAGAGAGAGAGATGAGAGAATGAGAGTGAGGGAAATGAGAATGAGAGGAATTTCCAACACCCCCTCTTCTCACCCTCTCTCTCTCAATCAAGAAGCATGGCACAAGCCATGTTGTCCCATGCTTTCCCTCTCTCTCTCTCCCCAAAGTCAACAAAACAAAATAATAAACCCTTTTTAAAACTCTTTTAATTAAAAACAACCATGCACACTTAAAACCCATAACACTTAAACAAAGCCTAAAACTAGATTAAGCAATGGTTAAACCACAATTACACCCTAGTTTACATGCACAAGTGTGTGTGTGCCTAACAAAAATATAATAAAATACACAATAAATAGGATAAAATATTTAAAACTTAATTTGGTAAACTTTTTATTAAAAACTATATATTAAAATATAATTAGCTACAAAACACATTCTAAGGTGTTACAAGGACATTCTTATGCCATCTCGCAGGAGTAGTAGGCAGTCTCATCCGCCCGAGAGGTACTACGGTTTTCTCATTGACGGGGATAGAGAGGACTGCATCATAGATTGTGATGAGCCTACTAGCTTCCAGCAAGCCATTCAGAGCGTCGACTCGGT
Organism: Agapanthus africanus; assembly: GCA_030015575.1. Lineage (NCBI taxonomy): Eukaryota > Viridiplantae > Streptophyta > Magnoliopsida > Asparagales > Amaryllidaceae > Agapanthus > Agapanthus africanus. Next base: position 54,514,342 of record JASDDO010000006.1, on the reverse strand, counting down.
AAAATGGCTGGATGCAATGCGGACCGAGATGGAGTCCTTGTACACCAACAAAGTATGGACGTTGGACGTTGCTTCAGACGGGGTAAAACCCGTAGGATGCAAGTGGATCTTCAAAAGGAAGATTGGTGTAGATGGACAGGTTAAGACCTATAAAGCTAGACTGGTAGCAAAGGGTTTTCGTCAGCGACCTGGTTTGGACTATGACGAAACCTTTTCTCCAGTAGCTATGCTGAAATCCATTCGGATCCTTCTTGCCATCGCTGCTTTCCACGATAATGAGATTTGGCAGATGGATGTAAAGACAGCTTTTCTAAATGGTCATTTAGAGGAGTGTGTCTATATGGACCAGCCAGAGGGTTTCATTCAGGGTGGGAGCAGCGGAAAGGTATGCAAGTTGCTCAAGTCCATTTATGGACTCAAGCAGGCATCGCGGAGTTGGAACATCTGTTTTGATGAGACGGTTAAAGAATTTGGCTTTATCAAAAATCCAGATGAACCATGCATCTATTGTAGATTTGTAGCGAGAACTGTAGTATTCCTCGTTTTATACGTGGATGACATTCTCTTAATAGGAAATGACATTCCTATGCTACAATCTGTCAAGGGGTTCTTGTCACACAGGTTCTCCATGAAAGACCTGGGTGATGCCTCATACATTCTGGGTATCCGGACCTACCGTGACAGATCCAAGAGGATATTAGGACTCTCACAGTCCAGGTACATCGACACCATACTGAAGAGATTCAGTATGGAAGATTCCAAGCGCGGTAATCTACCGGCTTGTCACGGGATCACCCTCTCCAAAGAGATGTCTCCCAAGACTGATTTGGAGAGGGATCGCATGTCTATTATACCCTACGCTTCTGCGGTAGGCTCTATAATGTATGCGATGTTGTGTACCAGACCGGATGTGGCTTATGCACTGAGTGTGGTAAGCAGGTATCAGTCAAACCCTGGGGAGAAACATTGGATAGCAGTAAAGAACTTTCTCAAGTACCTGAGAAGGACTAAGGAGATGTTCTTGGTATATTGCGGAAAAGACCTGCAGATTGAGGCCTTTGCTGACTCCAGCTTCCAGAGTGACAAGGATGATTCCAAGTCCATGTCGGGTTTTGTCTTTACCCTCAATGGAGGGGCGGTGTGTTGGAAGAGCTCCAAACAGGAAACCGTTGCTGACTCGACTATGGAAGCGGAATACATCGCTGCATCTGATGCCACAAAAGAAGCTGTCTGGATGAGGATGTTCTTGAAAGAACTTCAGGTGGTTCCGTCCATTGTTGACCGAATAGCTCTGTATTGCGACAACAACGGGGCTATAGATTTAGCGAAGGAACCCAGGTCCCATCAGAAATCTAGACACATTTTAAGGCGGTATCACCTGATCAGGGAGATCGTGGATCGCCAGGAGATCGAGGTCCGGAGAGTTGCATCAGAGGATAACACAACAGATCCATTCACCAAGGCCTTGCCCCAGACTCAGTTCGAGTGGCTGATCAAGATGATAGGTCTTCGATACGCCAGTACATGGCCTTAGTGCAAGTGGGAGATTGTTAGTGTATATGCCCTAGAGGCCATTACTGTATCATACTAGTTTGTATATTACTTAATGGAAGCTTGGGATATTCACAGTTGTATATACAATCTTGCTCGAAATGGTAGTATGCTACTTGGTTTGTCTCTGCTTTAATATATGCATGTGTTTCTTTTAGCATATTGCTGGTATACATATTAGTAGAGCCCTTAGGATCTTTGCTTGATTACCAGCGTTGTGATGGCGCTCGCACTCGTGGGAGCTGGGTAATCTATAAGCACATCCTTATACAGGTCCCTGGTCGTTGGACTATCGAGACAGGGCATCGATACTCCGGAGTAGACTAGCGTATGCGCTTCTCATCCCAGTGTGGGAGACGGTCTGTCCCACAGCCGTTAGTACGTCGTACTTGGGATAGTATGCGGGTGCTCGTTAGGTTACGAGTACACTGGACAGGACTCGTCGGGAACTGTTGGTTGGTAATATACCTATCGTCAGTTATCAGTTCCCAGGTGACATGAGTACAGCTTAGTCCGCTGACTTGACACTGTCACTTCGCCTCGAGTGTGTTCCCACTGCACTTTGATTACTACCCTACCACGGCTCAAAGGAGTCGTGCAAACAGGTAGTTTTTGGGTGCAGTCCTGAAGCACTTGGAGGCAGTGACGGTTAGACAGGATTCGTCTCTCCCGGTATTAGGGGTTGACATCGCGCTGTGTCCAGGAGAGCCATTACACGAGTAGTCCCTGGCCAGGGCAAGCGAGATATACTGGTAGGTTTCCAGTGTTATCTCAGGGTGTTCTGGGCTACACTCCGACACGACTTGTACCGCTATTAGGGGACTGACGTTCACCGCCCCCCTAGGCCCGCCATGCGATGTATCAGACGAACAGACCGGACTGTACGGAGACTGTCACATACAGGCTCAGTAGGAGCGCAGATGGGGTTCAGCTCGTCAGTCTTCTTATCGACATCTACCTGGGGACCGTTACGTACAGCTAGTGCCGCTTGCGGTCTGTGGTTAAACCAACTGCCAGCGTAGTGTCGAGTCTTTAGAGTCCCACACAGAGAGCTATTCGCCTTTAGGAAAAATGAGTAGAGGTCGCATGGTTTTGCGACAGGGTTCGTTCGCATCCGCGCACTTGTGCACGTTTGCTGTCCGGACAGTTTATACTAGCGGGCTTTGGTTTAAGCCGGATCCTAGTATATGATTTGAGATTGGTTTTTTTCAGTGTATTCGTGTTCCTCGGATCACGAATGCGGGTGCGTATGCACAGTTGCTTGAGATTGGGGAGAGGACCTTGTTTAGGGTTAATGGCTATTGTCATTTTATTAACCCTATTGCTTATGTGTGTATTATAGTTAATTGATAATTAGCTTAATAATTGTGCATGATTGTTGTTGTTGACCGTTTGACTTCATTGACTTGTTGACCTAGTTGACAACTTGACCATAATCATTTCATTTGGAAGATGCTCTTTGATCCTTGCAATTTGCATTAATATTGAAATGATAATGGTCATGTCTTGATAAAACCATGACAATTTTCTAGCTAATTATTGAATTAAAATATTACACACATATTAGTGAGAATGGCTCACTAATAATTCATTCTCTCATATCATTTCTCTCTCTTGCTCATCCTCTCCCTCAAGCTCTCTCCCTCTCATGTGTTGAGAAACAAAATGCTTGAGAAAAACCCTCACTTGATCTTCTCTACTCTCTTCTAGGGTTCAAGTCTTAGAATTTCTTGCACTCTAGTTACTCCTAGCTTGGAGTTGAAGCTAAAGGTCGAGGCTTTCGGGTGGATCCTTCTTTGACGGGAGAAGACAAGCAAGGCGACCTCTTTCTACCATTCCAAGGAGCAAGGAGAGAAGGACTTTGAGCTCAAGGTATAACCTTTCCATCACTTAGCTAGTTACTAGTTAGGGTTAGCTTGTTTTTGTTTAGCAAAGATCCTTAAAGCTTGGTCCATGTTGCCTATAGTTGATAAAAATCCAATTTTTATTATGTTTTCCGCCTCCCCGTAAGCACCGGGGTGGGCAACGTGGACTTACATATTATATACATATTATAGTATTTGCTTAGTGTATATTGGATTTCAGTAGTGGAATTCGAGATCTGTATCTCCATTTTAACTCCGATGATATGCGTGTGAGTCCGATGGTTTGCGTGACGCTTGAAGGAGTTCGGTTTGAGTTTTCATTCACGGCTTCAGGCGCATGCGACGCGCTATGTTATTTCTGTTGCTTCCGTGATTTTGGATCCCTGTTGATTGAGTTGGATTTTGAAATGTGTAGTATTCGGGGTTTAATTTAAATTCGGGGACTGAATTTCTTTAAGGGGGGAACATTGTAACGTTTCTGAAATCGTTATGCGATTTTTTTCCGTTTTAGGGTAAAATAGTCGGTATTTTTCGTTTTAACTCGATTGTGATCAAACCTCTGTACAGACTTGAATGCGCCTAGTTTAACTAGAATAGTGCTAGTGCGCGGGCTTTGGGGGTTAATTGGAAGTTTCGGTTCACATATAATTTTTTCTTAATTAAAATATTATTTTAATGTGTTATTTATGCACTTAATTAGTGACAATTACATTTTTGGTTTGGGTTAATCACTTCTAATATGAATCTAGGCTAAACTAATCACTAGATTAAGTTAAACCATCCATCCAATATCTAGATATTTTTGTGGCAAAAGGATTTAAATTTTTAAAGAAAAGAAAAGAAAGAAAAGGTGGCATTTTAGCATTTATGAGCATTTATTGCATTCTTTTGCTAGAAATTTCCATACACTTCACCAAAATTTCCCCACTTCCACTTTTGGCCGAGCATTATTCCTTGCTGCCCCCTCTTTGTTCTTTGCTTATTTCATCTCCTCCAAGCTCACAAATATCATCAAAAATCCTTAAATAAACCCACAAACTCATAAACAAATCATAACTCATCATTCTTCACCTCAAAACCAGCATATATCTTCATGAAAGGTTTCATTTTGGAGGATCAAATTTGGAGTTAATCACAAATTGGTGTTCTTGAGGAGGTATAAAATGTAGGGTTGTATAGCACGACAACAAGGTTTATCAAGGCATCAAACATGCCATTTTATAAAAATTTGGGGTGCTATGTAACCCTAACCAAGATCTTAACTAGAGAATTAGGGTAAACAATACAAGTAAACAACTTTACTTCTAAGAGTTAGGGATTACAACCTTTGTAGTCCGTTTCTTCGCTTCATAAGCTCTGTGTTAAGATCCCTTCACTGCGATCATCAAGTACCCGGACTCTAGAGAGGCTCCATGAAGAGAAAGATGCAAGCTTGCTTCCAATCTTCAACAACTAAGATGATCTAGCTTGAAGAAACTCAAACCCAAGCTCGTGCTTAACTAATCAAGTATTAGCAAAGGAAACATCCTAATATAAGTGGCTAGAATAGATGAGGATGATGAAGTAGAAATTTAGCTCTCTTTTGTTTTCAATTTCTCATTTTATTTCATCACATCACAAAAAGCTAGAAAGCTTTTTTCAAGAGGAGAAAGAAGAAGAATTTCATTTGTGATGAACAATGAATTATTGTGTGAGGTTAGAATTGCAACCTGTAGGGATGCTGGGCACACGCACAAGGGTCTACGAGGCATCAACCATGCCCGATTAAAATTTTAGCCGTGCCGAACAACCCAAAGCCGGATCTTTAAACTTGAGTTTAGGTGAAAACAAGCATGTTAAACTCTTTAACACTAAGTGAGAGGGATTACAACCTTTGTAGATCCGGTCCTTCACTTCTTAAGCTCCGTGTTGAGGTCCCTTCGCTGCGATCATCGTGTTCCAGACTCTCGAGAGGTTCCACGAAGAGAAAGATCCAAGCTTGCTTCCGATCTTCGCTAACAAAGATGATCTACCTTGATGTTTCCTTAGCACAAGCTCTCACTCACTAAATGAAGTGAACACCCTCATCTAAATGGCAAGGATAGATGAGGATGATGAAGTAGGATTTTTGCTCTCTTTTGTTTTCATATTCTCACTCACTTACATCACTTAGCAAAAGGCTAGAAAGCTTTTTCAAAGAAGGAACTCAAGGAAGAAGATGATAGAATCCTTTTTGTGATGAACAATGAAAGAAGATAATGATCAATAATGCAACCATGGTTGCTAAACCTTTGTAGAGAATTAACCAAGGGTGTAGGGTTTGTGTTAGGTTAAAGATGAGTCATTTGTAAATATCTTTTCCACGACAAAATAAAAACCTTCTAAAAACTTCTAGAAAACATTAACCCAAATTAAACCCTAATCTTGTTTAATCACCACTAATCATGTTGCATTAGTTATCATATAATGTTACAATATTATATATCACATATATAATATTTATTGTAACAAAATAAAATAATACAATTAACATATATCACATATATATCAATGTATTACCCGAGTGAGAAAAAGAATCTTTTAGTGAGCTAATATTAGTTAATGTAATTTAATATATCATATATATTATACATTAAATTATCGAATCAACACTTGATCCGATAATCCGGCTATATCGCATATAACTGACTAATACGATCACCCGGCTATATCACATATACCCGGCCGATATCTCATATCGCGAGAATCCAATACGATATTACATACCGCATTATCCTCAGTCCCTCACATATCACATATGTGCTCCTACTTCGTTTTGCCTGAGCCAAGAAACCTCATTGTAGGACTCTAAAGAATCGTCACTACGCCGGCAGCAGGTGATGATCATATCAAACACCCACAAGCTGCAAGCGGTCAGCTAAACGTAACAGCCACCCAGGTATTGAGCGCTCAGAAGATCAACAAGCAAGCCGGTACATTCTCCTGTGAATCCAATCAGTAACACTCCCGTACAGTCCGGTCTCGTCGTCTGATATGTCGCATATCTCTCCTAGGGGTGGTAAACGTCAGACCCCAGTAGCTTGATAAGTCGTGTCGTTATGAGGTCTATAACAGTTCGAGAAACTACTGATAACACTTTCCAGTAAATCTCAGCAACCCTGGCCAGGGATTTCCAGTTATAGCCAATCGAACACAGCGCAACATCAACTCCCTATACCAGGAGAGACGAATCCCCTCTTATCGCTCATTGCCTCCATGTGATTCGGGACTGTACCCAAAAGCCACCTTTTTGCACGCCCTCTTGGACGTGGTTTGATGGAAATCAAAGCACAGTGGGAATGACACAAGACTCTATGACGATCTCGGGTTAACAGACTATTCTGTACCAGTGTCACCGGAGAACTGCCATCTGACGTGAGGTATAATACCATCTGGGAGTTCTCGGCGAGTCCGTCCAGTGTACCCTGTCTCCACTGAGCACTCGTACACCATCCTTGATGTCAAACACCGATGGATATAGGATCATCCATCGTCCATCATATGGGTCAAGATGCGTATACGCTAGTCTACTCTGGTGTATCGATGCCCTGTCACGATACACCCTCGACTAGGAACAGTTATAGGATGTACTCGTCGACTACCGTGGCCCCACTAGTATGATCTCATCATAGTCCCAGTAGTCGAGTACATATCCTAAGGGCTTTATCAACATGTAACATAGAGACAATCAGAGTACATGTTATGATAAAGTACAACCAAATAGCATACTATCATGTCGAGCAAGAAAATCCTCCTTATATATGTCCAAGCATCCATTGCAATATACATCGTATGTACAGTAATGACCTCTAGGGCATACATATAACTAACAATCTCCTACTTGCACTAGGGCCATCTGTTGTGGTGTCACATACCCAACAATTAGGTGTGGTTGAAGTATCTCATACTCAACAATCCCATAAAAGTCTCTACTGGGAAAAAGGCCTTTGTGAGTGGATTTGCGCTGTTGTCCTCTGTGTCTACTCTCCTAACCTCGATCTCCCTGGAGATCAACCATCTCCATGATCAGGTGATACTGCCTAAGAATTATATCTGGATTTCTGATGGGACGGTAGTTCCTTGGCTAAAGCCACAACTCCATGACACACAATGGTAGGAACGAAGTTCATCTCATGAACTTATATATATACAGACTTCCTCTTTGGTAGCATCCTTGGTAACGATGTATCTTGCCTTTAATCGTCTAGTAAGTCACGGTATCTAGCTTGGAACTCTTCCAACATACCGTCCCTCCACTGAGGGTAAAGACAATGCCTGCGACTGACATTCAGTCGCCCTTATCACCCTGGAACCTTTCCAGTGATTCTCCCCAGGATCGATTGATACCATCTCACTACAACTAGTGAGAATCCTAACATCCATTTAGATCTATCTCATAAATATAAAACCTAGGATTTAGGAGGTATCACCTTGATCCTATATGGAGAATCCTTGTGATAAGCGGAGATTGACCGAGCGTAGCATAGGAAACTCCTTCCCTATCAAGAGCATGTCATCCACGTACTCTACGAGGATCACCACCATACTCCCTACTACCTTTTTGTATATACAAGGTTCATCTACCATTTTGATGAAGTCAAACTCTTTGACTACCACATCAAAACAGATGTTCCAACTCCGCGATGCCTGCTTTATCCTACAAAGCATCTTGCACACGATTCCGCTGCTCCCACTGTCTACGAAGCCCTCTGGCTGTGTAGTTATAGACGCTCTCTTCCAAATCATCATTTAGAAAAGCAGTCATGACACCCAACCGCCAGATATCGTAGTCATGGTATGTAGCTGTGGAAAGTAGGATCTGGATGGACTTAAGCATAGCTTTGAAAGTCTCAACTTTTCCATGTACACCAAGTAATTTTCTCAAGATATACTTGCTCATGATGGGGATTTAACCCTTCAGATAAAGCAACCAAAGTCCATACTTTGTTGATGTATAAGGATTCCATCTCAGATCGCTAAGCATCCAGCCATTCTTATAGAGTCCCACTCCTGATGGCAAGCTCGAAACTAGTTGGGTCATCATCTCATGATGCAATCCTCACTCCCACTGTCTTAGAGAAACCGAAGTACCTCTCAGGCGGGTGAGGAACCCTACTAGATCGGCGGAGAGGCTGAGGTTCGTTGGAAACTATTGAATCCTTTGGTTCTACCAAATCATCTGCTGTAGTTTGTATAGCTGGAACTCCTTCCAGTTCTACCTCAAGACCACTAATTTCTTCATAAGAAATTCCCTTTCACAAAGGTGGCATGTTGAGAAACAAAAACTTCTTTTGTTCCTCGGTTAGGTAGAAGATATTCTCTTGCGAATGCTTGGGATATCCAACAAACTTCCACAGATCTGACTCTGCCTTGAGCTTGTCCAGATTTTGCTTTTTAGACATAGGCCAGACAATCCCAAATCTTAACAAACTTAAGATATGGGCTCTTCTCTTTTCATATCACATATGAAGTGGTAGGCAACTGATTTGATTTGAACCCTATTCAATAGGTATGCAGCTTCTCAAGCGCATAACTCCCAAAAGGAAATAGGAAACCCAGTAGTACTCATCATAGAGCACACCATATCACATAGGGTGCTATTACTCCGCCCCGATATACCATCATGCTATGGTGTATTCGGAGGAGTAATGCCGAGAGAGAATCTCATTCTCCTTTAGAATAGTCCAGGAATTCCGTGCTCAAGTATTCTCCTCCCTGATCTCATCAAAGGACATAATACTTATACCAATTGTTGGTTCACTACTTTTAATTAATATTCTGTGAATATCTCAAAAGCTTCGGACTTGTGTTTCAACAGGAACATATGTCTGAATCTTGAGAGATCATCAGAGAATGTAGTGAAGTACAAAGAACCAGTCTTGGCATGTGTAGACAGGGGACCATCATACATCATCATGTATCAATCCCAAGAGTTCACTAACTCTTTCTCTGTTTCCAATAAACGGAGCAGTGGTCATCTTATCTTTGTGACATGACCGGCAAGTTTCACAAGATGTAAATTCAAACTAATTTAAATATGCATCTAAATGTAACTTTAGCTAGTCGGGTCGTATTGATATGACCTAGTTTACAATACCTCAAGAAGGATTCGTTCATTTCTGAACTCTTCCTCTTGTGTGTGTTCTGTATACTAAGAACTGTAGTTTGATTTAGAACATGTATGCTTTTAGATAACGTGCCTGAACCGATCAACTCTTGATATAGGAAATGTTCAAAACATTATCCAACAATACAAAATTATATCCTTCTTTACTAATAAATCGACTGATATGATGTTGTATATCAGGTTCGGTATATAATAACATTCGTTCAGAATCAATGTATTCTGGTAATACAGGGTGATAGTGACCAACAGACTTGGCTGCAACACTTGCATCATTTTCTGTCTCATGGAACATATCACCCGTTCTCAGTTCTCTACCTTTCTGTAGCCCATGTAACAGATTACATATGCGTGATCCTGATCCGGTATCTCATACCCAGGACGTAAAGGATGCTGAGAAACAGTTCTCTGTAATGAACATACTCGAAGATGATGCATTAATATGCACTCTCTTCGTTTGGGCGGCACGAGAATTTTGGTAATCCCCAATTTCCTGCTCAGTCTTATAACATTTATAAGTTGGAACGGGACCAACGTTCCCCGGCTCAGTATAACAAGCGGGTTCGGTCAATACATCCGTATTATTATCTTGATTAAGGCATGATATGGTCGCTACCAGGAGAGAGAAAGAAGAAAACACTCAGCGTATGCTCTTGCAAGATTAGATTGGTTATCTAATATATGTAATCAGGATGTCTCCCACTGCTTTAGTCAAATCTTCCTTCAAACCCTAAAAGGAAAGACTAGCCGGGATTAATTACACACTACAAGTTCGCTAATCTTTTAGCAAGGCCAGTGTCGGTACTTTGAGGGAGGTCCCCCGTGCTTTCGCACAAACCTAATTAAAGTAAACCTCATTTTCCCAGGGCCGTAACCCCGTTGACACCTTTCTAGACACCTACTTGATCGGCTAATTGTAATGTGTAAAACTCTCCTAGGAGTAACTCTTACTCGCAGCGGGTATCGGGATCCAACTATCTCATAGAAGGTATGCAATCTCATTGCAAATTTCAACACTTGAAATTCCCAAAAATATTTTAACCCTGGCGTCCCATGACCTTGACGTGGGCCAACAAACCACAGTGCGCTAGTCAAGTTCAACCCGTCATTTCTTGATTGAATTAAACCCACCTGCACGACCCTCGACGCAGGCCAACAAAGTCGCACGACTACTCTAATCCAATCTGCATCATATGCATAAACAGATAAATACCTGTTACCTACCGCACACTACGCCTTGACGCAGGCCAACAAACGTAGCACGAATACTAAGTAGGACTTATTTGAAATGACGGAGGGCTACGACAGGTTTTTATGAAAACCCTTTGCGTAATGAACTTGATATCGTTGTAGAATCAAGTGATTTTAAATGGAGTGTTTTTTAGGCTTTTCTAGTTTTGCTAAAGGGGTCACTCCCGGTGAAGGGATCGTTGGCCCTTTCCTAATGGAATAAGGTGCAGGATATTTCACAAATATCACTATGCAAAGCAAGATCTATAGAAGCAATCAAAAGACAAACCGAGTTTGTAGCATCTGCTAGTTTCACTAAAGAGGTCACTCCCGGTGAAGGGATCTCGGCTCTTTCCTTATCGAATAAGGTGCTGGATGTTCTACAAGGAACACCGCTTTGCAAAGCAAGAACTAGAGCTACCAGTTTTTAAACAAGTTTCTACAACATCTTAGGTTTCTTTTATTTCATTAATCTCATTAATGAAGTCTCATTTTAATATGCTTCACAAGCATCAGATATGAAATGAAATCAACAATATATAATATATATTTCATATATACAATATAAACATTCGTCTCAGGCAGTAATATGATCTCATCACAGAACATTGCAGCAGAAGAAACATATATGAAATATTGGATATACTAGGATGTCCGTGTTTTAATACGAGCCTGTATAAAACACGGATTCCACGGTCGCGATGAATAGCCAAACCCACATCCCTAGACCCCTACGAGAGAGGCAAGCAACACAGCCAATTCTACGGTTAGGAGACTCGGTCTCGACTCCTTGAGATGGTCTCCCACTGGACCCTGGAACCCGGTTGCTTGTGCTCCCCGCCTTGGGTCTACGTAATGCGGAAAAGTAAATAATATACAATGGTGACATCATCCTCAGCCCGAAAGTGCCCCAATAAAAGAATATTACATACAAATGAATTTTACATGAATGAAAAAGAAAAAAACTCATCTCACATAAAACCCCCGTCTATTCAGAACGCGACGATCCAATATAACATATCACAGCAACACATAATATCTCATATCATCAACGTAAGCAAGTATGCGTATCCCGATTGTCGTTGATGTATAGCAACGAAACCGGCGATACACCACATATTACACTTACGGTCACAGAAAAGAAAGTGTAAAACTACAACAGTTGGAATCCGCAACCCTCTTTAGACATCGCATGCCTAACCAAATGAATTTCTTAGACATCGCATGCCTAACAATTATAAACCACGCATTTTAGTCTCATTATCGAAAACTCTTTTCAATATCAAGTCGGGCCATTCAACAAGATTCCCGACATTCTGATCGAATGCTCGTCGCAAACTTTAGTAGAAGGCCGCACCCCCAGATGTCGTCGACGAAGTGCACTAAGGCGGAACACCGCTGCCGCAAGCACCCGAACGGATGCTTTTGGCGACGGGGTTCTCCTACAGTCACTTAGTCGGGGCTATAGGGCCTGGCTGTCTATTAAGTTTACCCGGCGAGTATCCGCGTACGCTACGTGATTGCGACGGACTTTTGATCTCATCAAAATTCCATGGCAATCGATCATCTGAGCCTGAACTTATATGTTTATAATATTCAAATTAGTTATCTCATAACTTCATGTAGATTCCAAATATTGTATCACATTCCAGATAAAAGGACAGAGTTAAACTTTCCGATCGAATAATCAAACACCCAAGATTTCCCAAGTAGCTCAACACTTGAGCGGAGTTCAAAAATATCCATCACATGCCACAGTACCGATGGTCCAGCCGTAGAAGGGTCAAGCCAACGCTTCACATGTGGCAACGCCGTACTGCCCCAAACCCTAAGGTTCAGAGGCAGTTTAAGACGGTCACATAATCGAGTTAAGGTTTGTTGTCTTCTATTGGGTCTACTGCGTTACTTGCACGACTTAGAATTTCTTAAACTCGAGAAAAAATCCAACTTTTGAAAATTTTCCGGCAGGGGAAAAAGTGAGTTATTGATATCCGTTCGAACTTTTTATCACGTTCTAAAATTACCATGAAAAACTTAAACGAAATTAAATTATCCGATCGAATGAACGAGTCCCCAATACAACCCAGAAAACTCAACACCTGAGCAAATTAAAAATTTCCCAGAAGAATTAGGAATTACCTACGGAGGTAACTGTAGAGAAACGAGCCCCTAATCTCCATATACGGCCATGGAACCGCCGCCAAAACCAAGGTACGGCTGCGGTTCAGCGGCGCTATAGTGGAGGTAGGAAGTCGTATTCTACAGTTATTCTTAGATTTCCCTGCTCTATTTTCTGAGAATTTTTAATACGAAAAAATCAAAAATTTTAAAAAATATCAAGAGAAGGGTTCATGTCGGGGTTTCCGGGTTCGATCGGACTTTAAACTTCGCTCAGACTTCACCTAAAGCTCTAGCTTGGCTCTGATACCACTGTAGGGATGCTGGGTACACGCAAAAGGGTCTACGAGGCATCAACCATGCCCGATTAAAATTTTAGCCGTGCCGAACAACCCAAAGCCGGATCTTTAAACTAGAGTTTAGGTGAAAACAAGTATGTTAAACTCTTTAACACTAAGTGAGAGGGATTACAATCTTTGTAGATCCGGTCCTTCACTTCTTAAGCTCCATGTTGAGGTCCCTTCGCTGCGATCATCATGTTCCGGACTCTCGAGAGGTTCCACGAAGAGAAAGATGCAATCTTGCTTCCGATCTTCGATAACAAAGATGATCTACCTTGAAGTTTCCTTAGCACAAGCTCTCACTCACTAAATGAAGTGAACACCCTCATCTAAATGGCAAGGATAGATGAGGATGATGAAGTAGGATTTTTTCTCTCTTTTGTTTTCATATTCTCACTCACTTTCATCACTTAGCAAAAAGCTAGAGAGCTTTTTCAAAGAAGGAACTCAAGGAAGAAGATGATAGAATCCTTTTTGTGATGAACAATGAACGAAGATAATGATCAATAATGCAACCATGGTTGCTAAGCCTTTGTAGAGAATTAACCAAGGGTGTAGGGTTTGGGTTAGGTTAAAGACGAGTCATTTGTAAATATCTTTTCCATGACAAAAAAAAACCTTCTAGAAACTTCTAGAAAGCATTAACCCAAATCAAACCCTAATCTTGTTTAATCTCTACTAATCATGTTGCATTAGTTATCATATAATGTTACAATATTATATATAACATATATAATATTTATTGTAACAAAATAAAATAATACAATTAACGTATATCGCATATATATCAATGTATTACCCGAGTGAGAAAAAGAATCTTTTAGTGAGCTAATATTAGTTAATGTAATTTAATATATCATATATATTATTATACAGTAAATTATCGAATCAACACTTGATCCGAAAATCCGGCTATATCGCATATAACCGACTAATACGATCACCCGGCTATGACATTTACCTATATCAGTGGATGGTTAGGTTAGGAGCATTAAACAGCGGTGTAATTCTTCTTGACCATAAGTACAGTTTTCAACCTACGACACACAGTGAATGAGTTATCAGACTCAAGGGACTTATACAGAGTATTGTATGTTGTCCAGGGTCCATCAGGACAGAGGGGTTGGTCCTCGTTCTATATTCGGTTTACTTATGACTTCTCTAGTTTTTAGACAGGTGTTTCGTGGAAACACAGGGTCCGAATTTTGAGAAGTTATAGGTATTTGAATAGAGTAGAGAACCAGGTGTAGCAAGTATCGGGATTCTTCAAAGAGATCGAAGATGTAGATACTTGTGTATGGTATTCAGTTGATAGTAATGACTAAGAGAACGTGCTTCTCTTTCAGGTTACTCATAATTGGAAGCATTCCTAAGATGAGTAACGCTGATCGGCCTCCTTCCATTTAGTTGACATGCACTGGAGACAGTTGCATGATTTGGATCTGGTTCAGTTAAATCAGTGCCTCTGGTCCTATATAGGATATAGAACAGTTCGTATCTTAACGATGTTAAGGTACGGGGAGTTGTCCGGCTTATGATTAAAACCAGACTCTGGATAACTCAAGGCACGTTTCTGTAATGGCTGTTTGTGGGTGGACCCAGGCTATGACGAGGGTTGACTTTCTACCATCTGGCAGATCAATAGAAATATTGTTCTAGACTCGCCACAGTTTTATTAAAAATGGATTTTTTCAGAAAACAGTAGTGGGAGTATGGTAGAACTGGAAGTGATTCCAGAACCACAAACGATTACTGAAGATTTGATAAGGAACCTAAAGATTCAATCTGGATTGACAATCCATTGGCTGCTCCGCAGATAAGGTGGGAAACTTCAGGAACCCGAGAGGTACTCCGGTAGCCTCAAGGACGGTGACAGGGAAGTTCTTGTTTACCCACAATTACCATTGCTGTTGTTCCAGGTTGCGAGACCCGGCGGGAGGATGAGTATAGCGTCGTTCTAAACTAGTTTTAGAAGTGTACGTCTATATGACTCTGCCAGAGGGTTGTCGTAGTCAGTGGGAGCAGCGGAAGCATTGGTGGACAATTGGCTTATGTCTATTTATAGACTAAAGCAGGTATAGCGGAGATAGATCATCTATTTTTGACGTGACAGTCATGGGTTTGACTTCATCAGAATAGGGGATGGATCTGTTGAGAAGGTAGTAGGGCGTGATGTCCTGGTATTTGGATGACATACACAGAGTAGGAAGTGATATTCCTATACTACAATCGGTTATACTTTGGTCGTCACAAAGTAGTTTCTCCAGACAGGACTTGGATATTATATCAGACATACTGGTTACTAGATCTATGGTTTTAGATCTAGATTTGGGTGGTTTCCCAATCTGGGTACTTTGACAGCATTCTAAGAGTATTTAGAATGGACGACTCCTGGCACGGTGGTGTACCTGCAGGTGACGGAGTCACCCTCTCTAAATGTGTCTTACAGACTAAAGTAGAGAGGGATGTGCATGATTGAAAAATCACTTGCTTAGGCAATTGAGTAAATCATGAGATGTCAAGTACCACACCAGATGTTGTTCTTGCACTAGATGCAATAAGTTGACATTGATCCAATCCTGGAGAAACAGTCGGAAGCAGTTTTAGAACATAAGTGAATGTTCTAGGGATATGATAACGACAGCCTCATTCGGGAGACAGTTATCATTCCAGGCTTCCAAGGTGACATGGACTACAAGGAGGTTGTCAGAGTTATAGTTTTCCTTCTGACGAGGGGCAATATTTTGGACAGGTGGTCCAAGGCAATACTGAGGGTGGCATGGCGCAGGATACTGATTAAGTTCAGTTGACGATACAGTCTAAGAAGTTTGGATTTGGAGTTCATTTATGAGCTAGGTCCCATCAGACATCCAGACACATTCTAAGACAGGTATTGCTCATTTCGGGAGATGGCTTTCTCCGCGAACATGAGATATAGAGAGACATAGAAAGAAACATCAAGGCGGATCCACTCACTAAGGCTATTCCTCGAACGCAGTAGTTTCGCAAGCGAGCTTTGTGAGACTGACTAGTAGAGGAGTTGGGTGTTCGGTATCACACGTGCTGTGAGTATGCGACATCGCAATAATTAGCCTTGAGTGCAAGTGGGAGATTGTTGGAGATAGTGCCCTCAGATTCAATTATTCGATCACAGGCACGTGATTACAATGGTTGATGGAGGACCTATCCCGATAGGACAGTCTTACTCGAGATGATAGTATGCTATCTGGTTTACCTTTATCATCGTGTACTGCTTTAGGTGACCTGACAAGTCGCTATTACACGTTGATAGAGCCCCTAGGATTCTTGCTTGACCACCAGCAGTATGAGGGCGATCATATACGTGGGAGCTGGCAGTCTATAAGCATATCCTTAAATGGTCCCTAGTCGTGAGAGTTTCGAGACAGGGCATCGATACTCCAGAGTAGACTAGTGTATACAGTCGAGACCCCGATGAGGGGCGGTGGCCGGTCTCACAAGCCACTGGTGTCAGTTGGATCACCTAAGATGTATACAGGTGCTCATTGGGTTATGAGTACACCGGACAGGACTCGCCGGGAACATGCTAGTTGGTCATATACCAGACGTCAGATGGCAGTTCCCTGGTGACATGTGTGCAGGTTAGTTCATCGACCTGGGGATCGTCATTTGTCTTGTGTGAGTTCCTACTGTACTTTGATTACTACCCTACCACGGCTCAAAGGAGTCGTGCAAACAGTTTTTAGTTGGGTACAGTCCCGAGCCACATGGAGGCAGTGAGCGTATCTTCAGGGGTTCGTCTCTCCCGGTATTGGGGGTGAGGTCATGCTGTGTCTAGGAGAGCCATTACACGAAGCCCTCGGCCGAGGCAAGGAGATTTACTGGTAGGTATTCCAGTAGTATCTCAGGGTATTCTGGGCTACACTCCGACACGACTTGTACCGCTTTTGGGGGTCTGACTTTTACCAACCCCCTAGGCCCGCCATGCGATACTCATAGACGAACGGACCGGACTGTACGGATATTGTCACTGACAGGCTCAGTAGGGTTGTCAGGCTGAGTTCGCTCACAGACGTCCCTTTTAGTCAATACCTGGTAGCCCGTTACGTATTGACATATACCTCTGACGTGCTAGTGGTTAAATCCACAACCAAGGTGTTGACGAGTCTTTAGAGTCCCCCACATTCTGTTACTCAGCTTTCGGGCGAAAAGTTGTAGAGGCCGTATGGAGATATGGCAAGGTCCGATCAGATACGTGCGGTATTGCACGGATCAGGATCGGACAGTTTGTACTATAGGCCGTATGGGTATATGGCAGGGTTCGATCAGATACGTGCGGTATTGCACGGATCAGGATCGAACGGATATTACTAGCCGGCTTTGGTATAAGCCGGATCCTAGTATAGTACAGTGGCGATTTTGTCTCATTGCATTTGTATTTCGGTCGGAATACAGATGCGGGTGTGTACGCACAGTATCGGGGTTTTCCGGTAATTTATTACGGGACCAGTTTTCTGGAGTTGCCAGTTTGCTTTCCGTTTCGGCCAATTTCCTTTGTATCGTTCATTGGCCGAAGATTGGTGGAGGAGGGCTTATTTGCATTGTTGCAAATAAGTGTTTGTGGAGGGGGTTCTTTGCATCTTATTGCTTCATGATGACTTCACCATCATTGACTTGTTTTGACTCCATCATGGCTTGACTTTTAAAGTCATGATTGTTGATGATGTTGAGGGGTATGGTTGTTGAATGATGACTTTAGGGGTATGGTTGTTGAGTGAGGACTTTTCTTTGTGATCATTTCTTTTCATATGATAACCCTCCTCTCTCTCTCTCTCTTGTGTGATTCTTTTTGGTCACTCTCTCATATTCACCCCTCCTACATTGTCATGGCCGGCCTCCCCCTTTTAGTGGGCTGTCCAAAATTTTGAGGGTGGGATTTTGCTTCATTTCATGTTGCAAAATTCCCACAAGTTCAATCCAAAAAGCCCCAAGTTCAATTCCTCCACAAAAGGCAATTCCACAAACCCCAAGAATGAGACTTGCTCACTAGATATTCTACAGCAAATCTTGGGCACGTCGACTAGCCAGCTTCGTGCCCGAGTTGCCTCGGCATTGAGGTGGGAGCCCGTAAAAGAAGTAGGCGATGTGGTGCACTTCCGGCGACGAGGTGGAGACCGGGACATTCCGCAGGAGATCGGGAAGACGACGAGAAGACCGGAGGACTCGGATCTGTCGGTATATCTCTCTTCCCTTTCTTGTAGATAGCTAGGACTAGTTAGTGGTTCGATCCGGGTATTAGTGCGCGGCGGTTTGCCAGTTCAAGAAAAATTAAAGTTTATCACCTCTTCCGCATTTGGCCGTCGGTTTGACGGCCGGGGCGCCGCCGTGCACTTACAGTGGTATCAGAGCCTCGCCATTAACTTAGTATAGCTTGGTTTAATGTGTTTGTCAGTTCCGATCGATCAAATCGTTCCAAAACCCGTATTTTGATAGCATCAGTTTTTGTTGGAAATTTTTGGTCTCGAAAAATTTTTCAGGTTGTATAAAAGTACTGTGCTGGAAGTCCTAAGACTACTGTAGAAATTCGAGACACTGATCTCTTCAGGGGAGCTCGGAACCGCGGAAAATCCCTACTTGTTGCCGCGGTTCCGCCGCAGTATGGAAGATTCAGTGGGTCGGGTTTTTACAGTGGGCTTCTGGGGTGATTTTAGGGGTTTTGGAATATTAATTTTGGGCCCAGAATTTCTTGATGTGCTACAGTAGTACTTGGGGGCCCACTTGTTAAAATTTGATCGATCAGATATTTAAACACATTATTTCACTGTATTTACATTATATCTGCGACCGTGAATGTCACTCGATCGGTAAATCCGGTCTAACTGCTATAGCCCGGTTAGACGGATTTGCGAACGTGACTTTCACGTTGATGTTCTGTTTTTGCTGTGATGTTGCGGATCGGTCGTGGGGGATAGCCTGGATGCAATACTAGTACAGTTGTGGTTGTATTATGTACATTTGATATTGCGGGGCGAGCGTCCGACATGTGGACTGCCGTCACTGCCTGTTTGTATTATTTTTTTGGGGCACGACCTGGTTGCGGTCGATGTACCCATTGTATGTATATTTTACTTTCTGTACTAAGATTACCCCGCGGAGGGGTGCACGGATAGCCGGGTTCTAGAGGGCAACAAGCCCGCATCTCATGGCATTGAGACGGAGGGGGCTTTACTCTAGGATTGGCGGGCTATTCGCCGCACTCGTAGGGGGTACAGGTTGACCCAGGAGGGGTGCCCAAGTTACCGGATTCCGTGAAGTGCTGGGTGGTCCATTCACGGTGCTGAAGGGGGCTGCCTCGCTTCAGGTTTTGGCGGGTAACTTGCCGCGCCCGTAGGGGTCTAGGATTTCATTGCGCAGGCTATCCATACGACCAGGGGAACATCGGGTTTCAGTAGTGGCTCTGTGAAACCCGGGGATCCCAGATATCTGTATTGTTTTCTGTGATGCTGTACATTTTCTGTGATGTTGCATTTCCTATCACGCCTTGAGCGAAATATAATATATTGGTATATATATTAGTAGATGTTGTATATGTTTTGCATCCGCGCTAGTCCAGTCCCCGCTCTGTCGTTAGTAAGCTAACCTAACGGGTAATGACGGGACCCAGTGGCGAATGCGGATGGCATATACGTACATCAGTACATTTTCGTTCTTTTTGGTGTGATCAATTGATGGGACTGCGTTGATTCGGATCAATGCAAGTTTAAAAACAAACCTAATCTGATGTTGTTGGAACACTTTTCAAAAGGCTGTTATTGCAAGGATGTTTACTTTTGTTTAGCATCGTGGTATTCATTTGGAATATCCTGCTCCTCAGTCGACGAGGCAAGGGCCGAGATCCCTTCACCGGGAGTGACCCCTTGGACAGAAGTTTGCGTCAGGGCATTAACTTCACTATAGCCGATTACTTTTGCTTTGCATCGTGGTATTCAGATGGAATATCCTGCACCCCATTCTACGGGGAAAGAGCCGAGATCCCTTCACCGGGAGTGACCTCTTTAGCAACGGTTTTCGTCACTATATTTTTTAAAGCTATCCGTTCCTTCAACGATATCAAGTTCTTTACGTTAAAGGTTTTTGCCAGAAACCATTCGTAGCCCTCCGTCGTTTCATATGAGTGTTCAATAGTATTCAAGCTGTGTATGTTGGCCAAAGTCAAGGCACAGTGATTGGTAGCTATTGGGGCATTCATATGCAGCATAGATAGATGCGTTGGTTAGGGACAGTCGTACTGCCATTTTGGCCAAAGTCAAGGGTAGGTACGGGTGGATTCAAATTAACCTGGAGAATGACGGGTAGAACTTGACATGTGACTTATGATATGTTGGCCAAAGTCAAGGTCATAAGAGCATGGGGCAGAAATCACATCGGGAGTTTCAAAAGTACCGAAACTTGCCAGATATGCGCATACCTTCTGGAGTGTGACACCGTGAGCGGATTCCGTCACGTTATCATGCGATGATAGTTGGATCCCGATTCCTACTGATGAGTTAGTTTACTCCTCGGGTGACCCCGACTAATTCTTCTTTCAGGTTTGGAGGAGAATTTGAGGTACAGTGGGAGGTTTCCAGATTAGATTAATTGGTAACCATTCTGATCTAGGTTAGAGTGCACGCTGAGTGTTTCTTTTCTCTCTCTCTGGCAGCGACCATTGACCCGACCCTAAGACTATGACTCAGTGACCAAGATTGACCGAACCTTCTTAAACACTGGCTTTTGGATTATCAGAGTTGCGAACCTCATTGCCACTCCTACTTTTACCCTTTTCTCCAGGACACCCCGTATTACTACGAACGTCCACTTCCATTGGACAAAACCATCGTATGGTTAGATACGAACTCGAAAGAATTTATTTGGTTCCCGGTTCTGGAGGAAACGGATAGGATTATTCAGTTGTCTTTTCCTTTTACCTTCTCTCAGGTTGCGAGTACTCCATGGTTTAGGAGATAGTACACCTATTACGCAAATTGGATAGTCTTCTTCCAAACCTTAGGCTGGTGCCGACCGGTAGGGAATGAAGAAAACCAATTAGCCTAACGAAGGTGTGCAGAAGGTACTAAGTTCAGACAAAGAAAGGGATTAGTAAGAGGGCAAAGTAAATTGCAACAGATATTCACGACCAAACCAAGTATTCCTTCGCCAATCCTAAATCACCTTTACATTTCTCCAGGACACTCCGTATCACTACGAAGATCCACAGTTTATTGGATACTCCATCGTATGGTTATATACGAACTCGAAAGGAACTTATTCCAGTTCGGGGATGGATTCTGGTTCAGGAGAAATAGGAATAAGATTTATTCAGGTGTCTTTTATCTTCACTTTCTCTCGCTTTGCGAGTGCTCATAGGATTAGGACAGTACACCCATTATGCTTATTGGATAGTCTTCTTCCAAACCATAGGCTGGTGCCGAACGGTAGGGAAAGAAGAAAACCATTTGGCGTAAGGGGTGTGCAGAAGGTAAAGACTAAGACATATGAAGGGATTTGAGAGGTGGCAAAGAGATATACGGTTACAGTTGTGAATCTGGACATTGGAAGAGGCATTACTAGGAATACCAGGATACCCCATCGAAACATTTCAATGTTTCAGTTTCACTGTGTACTGTTAAAGGAAAACTGATTTCCCGATTAGCCACTTGCTCCAGGGTATGTATTTACCAGGTATGATTCTCACATCTGTATGGTTTTACAGATGATGAGCGGGAGTAAATTATTGGGAATTGGGTGATCATCCTCATTATATCGGGATTCGTTGTAATCGGTGATATTTGAGGAAATCACCTGGGCTGTTTACCGGTCGGCAAATATTTGGTTTTGAATATCCACTTTTATGCACCAATTTCAAATTGATATATCTGTACGTCTATTTTCATAGAGTGAGATATACCTTTCTGAAATTATGTCTATGATATTTACCTATATCAGTGGATGGTTAGGTAAAGAGCATTAAACAGCGGTGTAATTCTTCTTGACCATAAGTACAGTTTTCAACCTACGACACACAGTGAATGAGTTATCAGACTCAAGGGACTTATACACAGTATTGTATGTTGTCCAGGGTCCATCAGGACAGAGGGGTTGGTCCTCATACTATATTCGGTTTACTTATGACTTCTCTAGTTTTTAGACAGGTGTTTCGTGGAAACACAGGATCCGAATTTTGAGAAGTTATAGGTATTTGAATAGAGTAGAGAACCAGGTGTAGCAAGTATCGGGATTCTTCAAAGAGATCGAAGATGTAGATACTTGTGTATGGTATTCAGTTGATAGTGATGACTAAGAGAACTTGCTTCTCTTTCAGGTTACTCATAATTGGAAGCATTCCTAAGTTGAGTAACGCTGATCGGCCTCCTTCCATTTAGTTGACATGCACTGGAGACAGTTGCATGATTTGGATCTGGTTCAGTTAAATCAGTGCCTCTGGTCCTATATGGGATATAGAACAGTTCGTATCTTAACGATGTTAAGGTACGGGGAGTTGTCCGGCTTATGATTAAAACCAGACTCTGGATAACTCAAGGCACGTTTCTGTAATGGCTGTTTGTGGGTGGACCCAGGCTATGACGAGGGTTGACTTTCTACCATCTGGCAGATCAATAGAAATATTGTTCTAGACTCGCCACAGTTTTATTAAAAATGGATTTTTTCAGAAAACAGTAGTGGGAGTATGGTAGAACTGGAAGTGATTCCAGAACCACAAACGATTACTGAAGATTTGATAAGGAACTTAAAGATTCAATCTGGATTGACATTCCATTGGCTGCTCCGCAGATAAGGTGGGAAACTTCAGGCACCCGAGTGGTACTCCGGTAGCCTCAAGGACGATGACAGGGAAGTTCTTGTTTACCCACAATTACCATTGCTGTTGTTCCAGGCTGCGAGACCCGGCGGGAGGATGAGTATAGCGTCGTTCTAAACTAGTTTTAGAAGTGTACGTCTATATGACTCTGCCAGAGGGTTGTCGTAGTCAGTGGGAGCAGCGGAAGCATTGGTGGACAATTGGCTTATGTCTATTTATAGACTAAAGCAGGTATAGCGAAGATAGATCATCTATTTCTGACGTGACAGTCATGGGTTTGACTTCATCAGAATAGGGGATGGATCTGTTGAGAAGGTAGTAGGGCGTGATGTCCTGGTATTTGGATGACATACACAGAGTAGGAAGTGATATTCCTATACTACAATCGGTTATACTTTGGTCGTCACAAAGTAGTTTCTCCAGACAGGACTTGGATATTATATCAGACATACTGGTTACTAGATCTATGGTTTTAGATCTAGATTTGGGTGGTTTCCCAATCTGGGTACTTTGACAGCATTCTAAGAGTGTTTAGAATGGACGACTCCTGGCACGGTGGTGTACCTGCAGGTGACGGAGTCACCCTCTCTAAAGGTGTCTTACAGACTAAAGTAGAGAGGGATGTGCATGATTGACAAATCACTTGCTTAGGCAATTGAGTCAATCATGAGATGTCAAGTACCACACCAGATGTTGTTCTTGCACTAGATGCAATAAGTTGACATTGATCCAATCCTGGAGAAACAGTCGGAAGCAGTTTTTGAACATAAGTGAATGTTCTAGGGATATGATAACGACAGCCTCATTCGGGAGACAGTTATCATTCCAGGCTTCCAAGATGCCATGGACGACAAGGAGGTTGTCAGAGTTATAGTTTTCCTTCTGACGAGGGGCAGTATTTTGGACAGGTGGTCCAAGGCAATACTGAGGGTGGCATGGCGCAGGATACTGATTAAGTTCAGTTGACGATACAGTCTAAGAAGTTTGGATTTGGAGTTCATTTATGAGCTAGGTCCCATCAGACATCCAGACACATTCTAAGACAGGTATTGCTCATTTCGGGAGATTGCTTTCTCCGCGAACATGAGATATAGAGAGACATAGAAAGAAACATCAAGGCGGATCCACTCACTAAGGCTATTCCTTGAACGCAGTAGTTTCGCAAGCGAGCTTTGTGAGACTGACTAGTAGAGGAGTTGGGTGTTCGGTATCATACGTGCTGTGAGTATGCGACATCGCAATAATTAGCCTTGAGTGCAAGTGGGAGATTGTTGGAGATAGTGTCCTCAGATTCAATTATTCGATCACAGGCACGTGATTACAATGGTTGATGGAGGACCTATCCCGATAGGACAGTCTTACTCGAGATGATAGTATGCTATCTGGTTTACCTTTATCATCGTGTACTGCTTTAGGTGACCTGACAAGTCGCTATTACACGTTGATAGAGCCCCTAGGATTCTTGCTTGACCACCAGCAGTATGAGGGCGATCATATACGTGGGAGCTGGCAGTCTATAAGCATATCCTTAAATGGTCCCTAGTCGTGAGAGTTTCGAGACAGGGCATCGATACTCCAGAGTAGACTAGTGTATACAGTCGAGACCCCGATGAGGGGCGGTGGCCGGTCTCACAAGCCACTGGTGTCAGTTGGATCACCTAAGATGTATACAGGTGCTCATTGGGTTATGAGTACACCGGACAGGACTCGCCGGGAACATGCTAGTTGATCATATACCAGACGTCAGATGGCAGTTCCCTGGTGACATGTGTGCAGGTTAGTTCATCGACCTGGGGATCGTCATTTTTCTTGTGTGAGTTCCCACTGTACTTTGATTACTACCCTACCACGGCTCAAAGGAGTCGTGCAAACAGGTTTTAGTTGGGTACAGTCCCTAGCCACATGGAGGCTGTGAGTGTATCTTCAGGGGTTCGTCTCTCCCGGTATTGGGGGTGAGGTCGTGCTGTGTCTAGGAGAGCCATTACACGAAGCCCTCGGCCGAGGCAAGGAGATTTACTGGTAGGTATTCCAGTAGTATCTCAGGGTGTTCTGGGATACACTCCGACACGACTTGTACCGCTTTTGGAGGTCTGACTTTTACCAACCCCCTAGGCCCGCCATGCGATACTCATAGACGAACGGACCGGACTGTACGGATATTGTCACTGACAGGCTCAGTAGGGTTGTCAGGCTGAGTTCGCTCACAGACGTCCCTTTTAGTCAATACCTGGTAGCCCGTTACGTATTGGCTTATACCTCTGACGTGCTAGTGGTTAAATCCACAACCAAGGTGTTGACGAGTCTTTAGAGTCCCCCACATTATGTTACTCAGCTTTCGGGCGAAAAGTTGTAGAGGCCGTATGGAGATATGGCAAGGTCCGATCAGATACGTGCGGTATTGCACGGATCAGGATCGGACAGTTTGTACTATAGGCCGTATGGGTATATGGCAGGGTTCGATCAGATACGTGCGGTATTGCACGGATCAGGATCGAACGGATATTACTAGCCGGCTTTGGTATAAGCCGGATCCTAGTATAGTACAGTGGCGATTTTGTCTCATTGCATTTGTATTTCGGTCGGAATACAGATGCAGGTGTGTACGCACAGTATCGGGGTTTTCCTGTAATTTATTACGGGACCAGTTTTCTGGAGTTGCCAGTTTGCTTTCCGTTTCGGCCAATTTCCTTTGTATCGTTCATTGGCCGAAGATTGGTGGAGGAGGGCTTATTTGCATTGTTGCAAATAAGTGTTTGTGGAGGGGGTTCTTTGCATCTTATTGCTCCATGATGACTTCACCATCATTGACTTGTTTTGACTCCATCATGGCTTGACTTTTAAAGTCATGATTGTTGATGATGTTGAGGGGTATGGTTGTTGAGTGAGGACTTTAGGGGTATGGTTGTTGAGTGAGCACTTTTCTTTGTGATCATTTCTTTTCATATGATAACCGTCCTCTCTCTCTCTCTCTTGTGTGATTCTTTTTGGTCACTCTCTCATATTCACCCCTCCTACATTGTCATGGCCAGCCTCCCCCTTTTAGTGGGCTGTCCAAAATTTTGAGGGTGGGATTTTGCTTCATTTCATGTTGCAAAATTCGCACAAGTTCAATCCAAAAAGCCCCAAGTTCAATTCCTCCACAAAAGGCAATTCCACAAACCCCAAGAATGAGACTTGCTCACTAGATATTCTACAGCAAATCTTGGGCACGTCGACTAGCCAGCTTCGTGCCCGAGTTGCCTCGGCATTGAGGTGGGAGCCCGTAAAAGAAGTAGGCGATGTGGTGCACTTCCGGCGACGAGGTGGAGACCGGGACATTCCGCAGGAGATCGGGACGACGACGAGAAGACCAGAGGACTCGGATCTGTCGGTATATCTCTCTTCCCTTTCTTGTAGATAGCTAGGACTAGTTAGTGGTTCGATCCGGGTATTAGTGCGCGACGGTTTGCCAGTTCAAGAAAAATTAAAGTTTATCACCGCTTCCGCATTTGGCCGTCGGTTTGACGGCCGGGGTGCCGCCGTGCACTTACATTTATTGGCAGGAAACAGAAACTCTAGGGCAACTTTCAGGCACTACATGAAGTTACAAACATGCCCCCAGAAGGTGACCCACTGCCGAGTCAACATGGCCGCGGTTCCGCGGCCTAAGCGCGCTTATGCCGCGGTTCCGCGACCTGATAGACTCCGCAGGACATCATTTTTTGTCGGATTCCCTGGTTTTCTGTACTCTTCAGTATGGTATATGTTGTTTCTCAGAATCTCTTCACAATTGTTCCAGAATTTTAGCAGATCAAAAGGTGATTTGATGTGGATATTTTGTCATGATTTTTCTTGAGCTTCGCGTAGATATGTTGGATCTTGTGTTGACATTGAGCTTTGTGCATGAAAATGACATTGATTTTCTATTTTGTTCCTTAAACTGGTGTGTGGCAACATAAGGATAGAGAGCGGAGACACGTATTTTATCTGTGGTTGGCTGTAATCCAGACTTTGTCGTGATTTTCCATGAATTTCACTGTTTAGAGCTGACAACCTGTATCCTGCAATTAACTAGCAAACACGGCTCAAGAGTACCTACCCATAAGCAATGTGATAAAAATTGGGCGGTATAAAAATGCAAAAATCTGATATGAACAAATACCCCCAAACTTATCATTTGCTCGTCCCCAGCAAAGCCAATTTATTTACAAAAATTCCTAACCTCACTTTCGCAGGGAACGCGATTGCACTGAGCATGTGCAACAAGCCGTTAAACCTCTAGGTGTCCCTAGTAGGAGGAGTGTTGTCTCCTGAGGGTTTTCAGCGGATACTACCCACAAAATCCGGTCAAGCTAGTTTTGAAAAATAACTATGATTCAAACCCTAAGGTTTTGTTTCAGAAAATTACAATTCTATTATCCTAAGTCTAGACTATCGAATCTTTATTTTTCACACCTCGCTTTTTATTTAACTTAAGATTTTATATGTCTTTACGGGCAGTGCAAATAGTGTCGTTAAGTTCCAGAAGGATCGATTAAAGTCATCATGCCACACAATAAAGCCCAGATAAAAATTTTAAAAGGATCACATAAGTTTTATAAAGAGTTAAGCATTTTTCAAGTTTCGTTTTCCAGTAAAGTTTCAACTTCAGAATTTTTATCTTCCTTAACATGATACTAGGTCTTATTTTTCACTCCACCTTTTTCTTGTTTTCATTTCATACACACCTCTGTGAACGTGCAATAGTCTTTATCATAGAATAAAACCTTCATATCTCCGCTAGAAATATTTTTTTTTTACAAAAATCTGTCTTTTGTCAAGATTATTCTCACACAAAGAACCGCCAGGAATTTTAACTCGAAGAGAACACTTGGTTGACTTTGTTTTAATCTGGACTTTCTAGGCTTCTTAACGAGCTTTGGGCCAATGCACCCAAACCAGTTGGCTTTAGGTGTAGAGACACTCCAGCGGACTTAATTACTCAAGTTATCTAGGCCCAAAAACAAAAGACAATTTAGCGTGAAAATCATGATGATTCAATGCGAACGGAGATATAACCGACAGTTCAATTATTTTTTGGATAAAAGACGTGTTTAGTGGGTTAGGTGTGATCATTCCAATCAAGTTTCAGATGCGTTATTTTTCAAAATTAGTTCCAATTAAGGCATCTATATCATTCCTTCATATTCGCTTCACTTCATAAACTATTCTTGATATTACTTATTTCAGAACAAACCTATTTGATCCTCAGAAAATCATTTATCCATTTAAAAGTTTTTAGACATAATAGACTTGTCATCTAATTTCCAAAACTCAGGACACGTGTAGTGTGATGTAAAGACGTATATCAGCTATAGTTAACTTCAAAGGAGAGTTATCTTTCAGTTTTTCAAAATCTAAAAATAAGATTTAGTTATTCTTATCTTATCAAACAAAACCGTCAAAATGTTGAATCTGAGTTCTCCCACTAGCTAACTTGAGAAAAAAAGTTTTTATGTTTTTAGAAATTTTCTGATTTTTATGGATTTTAGTATGCAGATGCAAAATATACATATGAATGCGAAGGTTAGAAATGCGTACCGAGCGTACCCCCAAACTTAAACTGGACAATGTCCTCACTGTCATTGCATGAAGAGATCATTGAAGGGTCAAAATTGTCGGTTAGATATACACAATTTTTTTTTGTTTTTAAAGAAAAGAAAAATAGTAAAAATGGAAAAGAATATCCACAAATATATACAAAATGGTATATACATACCCTCAAACTTATTTGGAACAGTGTCCACTGTCCTTGTCTGGATAAGCGAAGTTTGGTGGTAGGCAGAGGAAGATTATGCAGGGTAAACCGGCTCCTGTAAGACCAGGAGCTCCTCTGTTGGTTCGGCGCTAAGGTACGGTTTTAGTCGGTGTCCGTTTACTTTGAAAAATGAATCGTCCGTTGGATTCCCCAAATCCACAGAGCTATGCGGATACACATTCCGCACAAAGTATGGCCCTTTCCAGCGAGATCTGAGCTTACCTGGATGGAAATGTAGCCGGGTGTCGTAAAGCAGTACCTGTTGATCAGGTACGAATGTTTTGCGTAAAAGGTGTTTATCGTGAAACACCTTCGTTCGGTTCTTAACGACAACCGCGTTTTCGTAAGCCTCATCCCTAAGCTCGCTCAATTCGTTCAACTGCAGCTTTCGATGGCTGCCCGCATCTTCGAGAGACAGATTCAGCTCCTTTATCGCCCAAAATGCGCGATGCTCTATTTCCACAGGGAGGTGGCAAGCCTTTCCGTACACAAGCCGATAGGGAAACATGCCAAGATCGGTCTTATAAGCAGTTCGAAATGCCCAAAGGGCATCAGTGAGTTTCAACAACCAATACTTACGGTTCTTGGTAACCGTCTTCTCCAGTATCTGCTTGATTGGCCGATTTGAAACTTCGGCTTGCCCACAGGTTTGGGGATGGTAGGGCATAGATAGCTTATGATTAATGGAATATTTCCGCATCAAGGCCTCGAAAGTCTTATTGCAGAAATGAGTTCCATTGTCGCTAATGATCGCTCGGGGGTGCCCAAAACGGGAGAAAATGTTTTCTTTAAGAAACCTAACGACAACCTTGTTGTCGTTAGTCCGGCTGGGCACAGCCTCGACCCACTTAGAGACGTAATCAACAGCGAGAAGGATGTATAAGTTCCCAAAAGAGCTGGGAAACGGCCCCATGAAATCTATCCCCCAAACGTCGAAAATCTCCACAACCAAGATTGGTTGGAGCGACATCTCGTTCCTCCTGAATATCCGGCCCAAGTGTTGGCACCGGGAGAAAGTCTTGCAGTAGTCATGAGCGTCTTTGAAGAGTTGCGGCCAGTAGAAACCACACTGCAAGATCTTCTCAGTTGTCTTTCTGGGGCCAAAATGCCCGCCACATGCTTGATCGTGGCAAAATGACAGCACACTCTTGAATTCATCGTCAGGGACACACCGACGAATAATCTGGTCGGGACAGTACTTGAACAGATAGGGTTCATCCCAGTAAAAGTGTTTTACTTGGGATAAGAATCGAAGTCTGTCCTGACTTGAGCATTCAGTCGGTAGTAACCCTGTGGCCAAATAGTTCACAATATCTGCGAACCAGGGTTCGCAAGATACTGTCAAGAGCTGTTCATCCGGGAGGGTTCGCAAGATACTGTCAAGAGCCGTTCATCCGGGAAAAAGTCGTTGATCGGACTTTGAAGCAACGACGAAGAAGGAAGTCGTGAGAGATGGTCGGCGACTACATTTTCACATCCTCTTTTGTCCTTGATGACAAGGTCAAACTCTTGAAGCAAGAGGATCCTACGTATCAGCTGAGACTTTGCATCTTTCTTCGCAAAAAGATGGCGCAGAGCAGAATGGTCTGTGTAGACAATGACTGGAGAGCCGATGAGGTAGGGCCTGAACTTTTCTAAAGAAAATACAACAGCCAAGAATTCCTTCTCAGTTGTTGTATAATTAAGTTGGGCGTCGTTCAGGGTTCGGCTAGCATAATAGATTACATGTGGCATCTTGTTGATGTGTTGTCCAAGGACAGCACCAATGGCAAAGTCGGATGCATCGCACATAATCTCAAATGGGTGCATCCAGTCAGGAGAAGAAAGAACGGGAGCAGAAGTGAGTAAGCTTTTTAATGACTCCAACGCAGTCACACAGCTCGAGTTGAAGTCGAATGGCGTGTCCTTGGCCAGCAAAAGAGTCAAGGGCCTAGCAATCTTGCTAAAGTCCTTGATGAACCGTCTATAGAAACCTTCATGGCCAAGGAAGGCTCGGATGTCTCTGACGCATCTGGGAGGAGGGAGATTGGAAATGACCTCAATCTTCGCTTTGTCAACCTCTATGACATTTTGCGAAATGATTTGTCCTAAGACAATACCTTCGCGCACCATGTAGTGGCACTTCTCCCAATTCTTCTTGCCCTTACATCGGGTAAGGACAGTGTCGAGATGCAGCAAACACTCATTAAAGGAATCGCCGAAGATGGAGAAATCATCAAGGAAGATCTCCAGGGATTTTTCCACCATGTCTGAGAAGATTCCCATCATACACCGCTGGAAGGTAGCGGGCGCATTGCATAACCCAAAGGGCATGTGACGATATGCAAACGTGCCGAAAGGACAAGTGAATGTGGTCTTGTCCTGGTCTTTTTCGGCGATGGGAATCTGATTATAGCCGGAGTAGCCATCAAGAAAGCAGTAGTACTCGTGTCCGGCAATTCGTTCAAGCATTTGGTCAATGAAAGGCAGCGGAAAGTGGTCCTTCCGCGTTGCGGCGTTGAGTTTTCTGTAAACGATGCATACTCGCCACCCAGTTTGGGTGCGAGTAGGGATTAACTCGTTCGCCTCGTTAGTGATGACCGTTATGCTTGATTTCTTGGGGACAACGTGAATGGGGCTAACCCACTGGCTATCAGAGATAGGGTAAATGATACCACTATCCAGACACTTTATGATTTCCTTTTTCACAGCCTCCTTCATGACTGGGTTGAGTAGCCTTTGTGGATCCCTGGCTGGTTTGTCATCATCCCTCAGATGAATGTGATGTTCAACGATCAGGAGACTAATCCCCTTGATGTCCGCCATGGACCAGCCAAAAGCTTGCCTATTGGTGTGCAAGACAGCAAGAAGGGCTTTCTCTTGCTCTGGAGCTAGAGAAGCCGAGATGATAACAGGGAAGGTCTCGTTCTCACCCAAGTAATCGTACTTAAGGTGAGATGGCAAAGGCTTGAGTTCGAGCATTGGAGGTGAAACGATTGAAGGCAAGATTGGTGAAAAGGTCTCGAACTCAAAGGATTCCAGCAAAGGTTCAAAACGAGTGTAAGCGACCTAGTTGGATGGTTCGGGTAACTCATCCGGAAATTCGAAGGATTCAAACTAGGGTGGTGAGTGGCTAAGATCGTTCGAGAAAGTGAAACACTCGTAGTCATTGTCGGGAGCAGAAACAGCAGCAGGTTCGAAGAGGAACGCACTAGTGGCGTTAAGGTTATCGTGATCGAACAAAAACTCCTCGAATTCACACTCTACTGGGGTGATCACCTGGATTGAGCAAACGTCTAGTATATGAGAATTAGGTTCGGTGGGCTGATTCCCCAACCTAAAAATATTTAGTTCAATTATCATGTTTCCAAAAGATAGGTTCATCAAACCATTTCGACAATTGATCACAGCATTTGAGGTTGCAAGGAATGGGCGACCGAGTATCACCGGAATTTGATTCCGAGGGTTAGCTACAGGATGTGTGTCAAAAAAATGAAGTCAACGGGGAATATGAAGTCCCCGACCTTGATTAACACATACTCTAGCTCACCCCTAGGACGGGTGATTGATCGGTCGGCCATTTGGAGAGTACAGTGTGTGGGTTTCAGCTCTCCTACACCTAGTTGCTTATATACTGAGTACGGAAGCAGGTTAACACTGGCACCAAGATCTAAAAGTGCGGGGTTGATGTTCTTATCCCCAATGGTAATAGAAATCGTAGGACAGCCAGGGTCCTTCCGTTTTTGAGGTAAAGATTGGGTAAGAGCATCACTCACAGCACTAGCCAAGAAAACTTTCTTGGATACCTGAGATTTCCTCTTTTTCGTGCATAAGTCCTTTAAGATTTTAGCGAAGACGGGACTTGCTGGACTGCATCTAAAAGGGGAATGTTGATGTTAACCTGCTTACACAACTCCAGAATCTTCTCCATTTGTGGATTTTGTTTATTGGACCTCAACCGGTTTGGAAATGGAACGTTTATAAAATTGGTTGAGTCCAATGCTTGTGGAGGAGATTGTGGAGTTGGAACGGATCCCAGAGCTGGTGTTTTCGTGGAGTGAGAAGTGGGTCCGTTTAGAGCAGAAGAAGAGCCTTTTGAAGAATGGAGATTAGGCTCAGAAGACGAAGGAGAAGAAGAAGAAGAAGAAGCGGCCGGGGTGTCATCGTCGATCCGTGTGCCAATATTGTTTTGCAGCATCCTTCCCTATCTCAATGTAGTCACGACGCTCACATTATGGTTCTGTTGTTCAAGAGAAACATGTACATTATGTGGGTGACCGGGATTTGGGAGTGGTTGAGATGGAAGCTTCCCCTTTTCTTGCTCGCTTAACGCCGCATTCAGCCGTGCAATCTGGGCTTCGATGGTCTTGATGCTTTGCCCATGTGCAGCAGTGTGTTTCACCAAAGACTGAATAGACGACTGGATGTTTGCGGTGGATTGTGTCGATTGTTTAACGAACGCCTCCAGATTTCGTTCTAGCGAGGAAACCTTATCGTTGTTTGACGGAATAAAGTAGTTTTGCGGAAAAGAATTGTTGGGTGCAAAGTTGTTCGTCTGATTTTGAAAAGGATTGGGTTGGAAGGGCTGCTGAAACTGATGTTGAGTTTGTTGTTACGCTTGTTGTTGCGGAGGAGGGGGCCTCTGGAAATTGTTGCCCTGGAATTGATGCTGATTCTGATTCCAGGCGAAATTGGGGTGGTTCCTCCAACCGGGATTGTAGGTGGAAGAGTATGGATCATTTCTCGGTCTTTGCTGAAATGCAGCATTAACCTAATCTTGTCCTTGAGACGGTGGATTGTAAGGACACTCTTCGGTTAAGTGAGAAGGATCGGAACAACAAGCACAAATGGTACGAAGAGGAAGAACAGGGGCAGGAGTAGGAGATGAAAATTTGCTCTCTATCGCTTCAAGTTTTCTTGTTATTGCAGCTATTTCAGCTTTCATCGCAATAGAGACATCGAGTTGGTGAATTCCTACCCTAGACTAACCAGTAGAAGTGGAGGAAGAAGAAGAAGTTGTTCTGGTGCTCTCCCATTGAAGCGTTTGTTCAGCAAGGTCGTCGAAGAATTGCCACGCTTCCTCGTCATATTTCGATAGGAAGTGGCCCTGACAAATGGTTTCCAACAACTGCTTGGTTGCTGGGTTCAGGCCCTCGTATAAGGTTTGGCAAAGTTACCATTTCTCAATACCATTGTGAGGGCACTGAACAAGAAGGTCTTTATACCGGTCAAAGCACTTCCAGAAGGGTTCAGTAGGAAGCAGGGAGAATTGGTTGATTTCGTTACGGATCCTAGCGGTTTTATGATTCAGATAGAATTTCTTAAGAAACACTTTCACAAACTCGTCCCAACTGGTTATGGAGTGGGAAGCAGTGCTATACAGCCACTTTTCAGCAAGATCGCACAAAGTGAACGGAATGACCCGTAGCCGTATAGCATCATCCGATAGCTGGGTCGTTTTCATCATGGCACAAACATTTTGAAACTTGTTGATGAAGATATAGGCATCTTCAAATTCAAGCCCATGAAATTTCGGAAGCATGTTAATGAAGTGGGGCTTAATTTAAAAATTATCCCCATTAGCCGGTGGAAGGGAAAGACGGGTGGGAAATGCAGAGCGGGTGGGATAGAAACGATCCTGGAGCGCGATTCGCTGTGGCGCTACGACAGGCGGTGGTGGTGGGTTATTCACATCCATAGGAGGTGGAATCAATCCCGGGGGAGTCAAAGAGATGTTTGGATTAAATCCTGACATCGTAGAAGAAGAGGTTGGTGATGGTGAAAGTGAGGATGTATGAACGGAATTCCGGTCAATGTCGGAGTTGGCCGGCAAAGGTAAGGGTGAAAGAGGCGTGGACGGAGTTTCGACGTCTGAGTCGATCGTGTAGTCG
This sequence comes from Agapanthus africanus, assembly GCA_030015575.1. Lineage (NCBI taxonomy): Eukaryota > Viridiplantae > Streptophyta > Magnoliopsida > Asparagales > Amaryllidaceae > Agapanthus > Agapanthus africanus. The sequence goes on along the minus strand of JASDDO010000006.1, from coordinate 54,479,611 downwards.
GTAGCGACTAACGTAACGCGGACTAGGCTGGTGCTAGTGTCCCGAGTCCAAGCGGACATACACTAAACGAGTTTAGTATAGTCAAAGCGGAGAAGGTGAGGGTAAGAAAACGTCAAAGGAGAAATACGATGGGTGGTGGGTGAAAAAATGGGATTTTGGCGACAAAGAGCAAGTTTTTATAAAAGTTTTTGGTTTTTGTGTTTTTGGTTTTTTTCTTTTTAGAAAGTGCTTTACAGAAATATGTACGGACTTACGGCTTCAAACAATCACAGACAAGATATGCACAATCACACCTAGATCTAGGGCCACCTAGGTCAGCTAGACATCTCCTAACTGTTCCAAAGGGCTAGAAATAGGACCTCAAACCGCCTCTTCTCCGCCAATTGCGGCCAGGTAAGTGCCGGGTAAGTGGGAGGCTCCCCACTACGTAAGTAGTGGTCCTAATTAAGTAACCACTTGCCTTGGACACACTTTCCTAGACACGGCAAAGTAAGGATAGGATAAACGGCCGATGCCTGTAACTAGTCCTCTGTACTATTGAGCGTGAAGTCCTTAGGGCCGATTCTAGTATTTTTTAATTAAACAATGGTCAATGCATATGCTTTTTGTGATTTCTGGGGTCCTGGGAAGGGTGATGAAATCCCCACCCAATCTGGATTGCTTTCAAGCCCCTTAAAGTCCGATTAAAATATGCAAAGCAGTAACAATCAACTGCAATCAATTTTTTTATTCTTTAGCGCGGCGCAAAGAATCCTGAAAAAGAACAATTTATTGGAAGGGGAAAAGAGTTTGCGCAAAGAATAATGTAGAAAACACAGTTCAATGGAGTTCAGAGGAGTGGGGAAGAGGGTAGAAGGACCTACAGAAAATTTGGACCGCTGATGTCAGCAACCCGCCGCGGTTCCGCGGCCTAAGAGAGCTTATGCCGCGGTTCCGCGGCTATAGTATGGGTTTGGGCCTTCAGTTTTCTGTTGTGTGCTCTGTTGGGTGTCCTCTTCTTGTTTGGAGCTCCTGAATCTTGATTTGCTCACTGGATCTGCTCCAGAATTTTACAGCAGACCGTTAGCTCCGTCTTGATCCGTCGCGGTGAATCCGCGAGATATGGGTCTAACTTCCCACGTCTTTGGCACTGAACTCGAACTTCGTTTTATCCTGCACACTTGCACAAAACTAATCAAAAATAACAAGATGATTTTTACAATGTATATTTTTTTTCCGGTTATATTCATAAATTAACCCGAAATTACAAAAAGAAATAAACTACCGTCTCCCCGGCAACGGCGGCATTTGATTGGTAGAGGTTTTGCGTGCTTAGTTAATTACCGCAATCAAGACGGTTTCGCTTGTAGCTAGACGGTTGAGTACGGGTCGTCCGCAGGGAGATGGGAATCTTTTTCTATGTGCTTTAACGAGTTAAGTCCAAATGTCCAGGTTTGTTTTGAGATTAACTATGTGTTAAAATGATATATAAAGAAGGCTTGTTAGGATTAGGATTAGGTTAGTTTGAGTTAGGAGTCGATTTCTTCTTTCGTTGCCACTCTTAATATCGGTGTTACGGTAATCGGAAACAACGGGGATTAGCACGACTAGGAAGGAACTTGCGAGTATAAGCTAGGCTTTCCAACGCTTAAGTTCTTCCTTTTGGTGCTTGTCCGTCCGTTCTTGGCTCTTATCCTTAACCTCCGGTTAATTTAACCACAACCGGTCTCATTAAGGAATCACCGTTATCATGTAGGATAGGGTGCCGTAGGGAGCGGATTGTGGTTCAATTAACGGGAGTCCGAATTAAGATGTTGGGCAAGGAAACAGTGAGAGAGATTTCCTTCTCTCAAACTTTCCTTATCCTACCCTAACAAGTAAGAAAACTACTCACCCATTATAAGAAAAAGAAAATACAACAAAAGGAGGAAGATAGAAAGAAGGAGGTTATAAGATTACAACTAGCTATTTGAAATCTCACTTTGGCAAGGATCAAGCTTAAGCATCATTGTTGTTTAAGGATAAAGAAAAAGAGAACAGGAAAGAAACAAACAACAAATAACAACAACTAGATTAGCAAATGAAAAATAGAAGCAATTATAATTAACAATCATGACAAGACAAGCATGGTAACAAAAAGAACTCTTTATTCATCACTTCACGCACAAAAGCTCACTACAAGGTTTTAATGGAGAAGAGATGAGAAGAGGATGAAGAACAACAACATATATCCTAAAATCTAAATACAAGAATAAGCACACTTGGCTTTGGCAAGTTCTGGACTATTTATAGGCAGGAAACAGAAACTCTAGGGCAACTTTCAGGCACTACATGAAGTTACAAACATGCCCCCAGAAGGTGACCCACTGCCGAGTCAACATGGCCACGGTTCCGCGGCCTAAGCGCGCTTATGCCGCGGTTCCGCGGCCTGATAGACTCCGCAGGACATCATTTTTTGTCGGATTCCTTGGTTTTCTGTACTCTTTAGTATGGTATATGTTGTTTCTCAGAATCTCTTCACAATTTTTCCAGAATTTTAGCAGATCAAAAGGTGATTTGATGTGGATCTTTTGTCATCATTTTTCTTGAGCTCCGTGTAGATATGTTGGATCTTGTGTTGACATTGATCTTTGTGCATGAAAATGACATTGATTTGCCATTTTGTCCCGTAAACTGGTGTGCGGCAACATACAGATAGAGAGCGGAGACCCGTGTTTTATCTGTGGTTGGCAGTAATCCAGATTTTGTAGTGCTTTTCCATGAATTTCACTGTTTAGAGCCGAGAACCTGTATCCTGCAATTAACTAGCAAACACGGCTCAAGAGTACCTACCGATAAGCAATGTGATAAAAATTGGACGGTATAAAAAAGCAAAAATCTGATATGAACACCCCACTAGTATGATCTCATCATAGTCCCAGTAGTCGAGTACATATCCTAAGGGCTTTATCAACATGTAACATAGAGACAATCAGAGTACATGTTAAGATAAAGTACAACCAGATAGCATACTATCATGTCGAGCAAGAAATTCCTCCCTATATATGTCCAAGCATCCATTACAATATACATCATATGTACAGTAATGGCCTCTAGGGCATACATATAACTAACAAAACCATTGGTTAAAGATCACATCCTTAACCCTTGTAGAGAATAAACCAAGGGTTGAGGTTTGGGTTGGGTTAACAAATATCTTCACAAAATATCAAAGGATGAAGACTAAAGTCAAAGCTTCCCGAAGCTTCCACAAAGCTCATCCATAACATTAACCCTAATCCAAACCCTAACATGTTTTATTCTCAAAACCTTAGTTGCAATTTTAACCCTAACATGTTACAATATTATATATCACATATATAATATATATTGTAACAAAAGAAAATAATACAATTAACATATATCGCATATATATCAATGTATTATCCATGTGAGAAAAAGAATCTTTAAGTGAGCTTATATTAGTTAATGTAATGTAATATATCAAATATATAATTATACATTAAATTATCAAATCAACACTTGATCCGATAATCCGGCTATTTCATAAATAACCGACTAATATAATCTTTATCAGTTCATCGAATCAACATTATCCGATGACCCGGCTATATCACATATACCCGGACGATATCACATATTGCGAGAATCTAATACGGTATCGCATACACGTATTATTCTTCGTCCCGTGCATATTACATATGTGCTGCTAATCCATTTTGCCTGAGCCAGGAAACCTCTGTGTAGGACTCTAAAGAATCGTCAATACGCCGGCAGTAGGTGATGATCATATCCCACAAGCTGCAAGCGGTCAGCTAAACGTAAAAGCCACCCGTGTATTTAGCAATCAGAAGATCAACAAGCAAGCCTGTACATTCTCCTGCGAATCCAATCAGTAACACTCCCGTACAGTCCGTTCTCTTCGTCTGATATGTCGCATATCTAGTCTAGGTGTGGTTAACGTCAAACCCCAGTAACCGATAAGTCGTGTCGATATGAGGTCCATAACAGTTCAAGAAACTACTGATAACACTTACCAGTAAATCTCAGCAACCCTGGCCAGGGATTTCCAGTTATAGCCAATCGAACACAGCGCAACATCAACTCCCTATACCGGGAGAGACGAAACCCCTCCTTTCGCTCATTGCCTCCATGTGATTCGGGACTGTACACAAAAGCCACCATTTTGCATGCCTTCTTGGACGTGGTATGATGGAAATCAAAGCACAGTGGGAATCACACAAGACTCTATGACGATCTCGGGTCTACAGACTAACCTGTACCTGTGTCGCCAGAGAATTGCCATCTGACGTGAGGTATAATACCATCTGGGAGTTCTCGGCGAGTCCGTCCAGTGTACCCAGTCTCCACTGAGCACCCGTATACTATCTCTGATGTCAAACATCAATGGATATGGGATCATCCATCGCCCATCTACATGGGTCAAGAAGCATACGCTAGTCTACTCTGGTATATCGATGCCCTGTCTCGATACACCTGCGACTAGAAACATTTGAAGTATGTACTTAGCGACTACACTGTCCCCACTAGTATGATCTGCATTATAGTCCTGGTAGTCAAGTACTCATCCTAAGGGCTTTATCAACATGTAACATAGAGACTACCAGAGTATAGTTAAGATAAAGAGCAACCAGATAGCATACTATCATGTTTGAGCAAGAAAGTCCTCCATATATATGTCCAAGCATCCACTACAATATACATCGCATGTACAGTAATGGCCTCTAGGGCATACATATCACCAACAATCTCTCACATGCACTAGGGCCATCTGTTTTAGTATCTCATACCCAACAATCAGCTGTGGTTGAAGTATCTCATACTCAACCATCCAATAAAAGTCTCTACTGGGAAATAGGCCTTTGTGAGTGGATCCGCGCTGTTGTCACAACCCAAAATTTGGCCCGTAACCGGCACTTAAACTACGTAACGTCTACAGGCGTACACAACTCAAGTAAGCCGAAACCCAGAAATCTAAACCACCCAAATCTGGATCACGGAGAAAAGCATAGTCTTAACATTTAAAAAATCACAAGTAAAATCTCTAACTCTAGTTTTCTTTCTTGAAAATTTTGGCAGCACCTCCTTTGTAAAAACTAGCCCCGAAAACGGGTACAACATAGATAAAATATAAAGCATCCCAAATGGGAGAAAAATCACGCACAACGGCGGAGACAATCACCACAACATGTATACGACGCCGAAGCGAAGAAAAATCAAAGAAACGACTGCAATAAGAAGTAAACTCTCCCAAAACAAAACCGGCTCCCACGAGCACGGCACCCAAAGTCACTAAAATAATACAACACCAAATCCTCACAAGTCGTCTCTAAGTCATATAAAAACAGTGGTAGATGAAGAATACTAGATCCAGCAAAAAGATATCCAATGTACAAGCAGATAATCGCAAACCCACCTAAAAGCAAGGGCCTCACTGCCTAACGTAGCGGTATCCGCAAAAGTAGAGATGATAAAACGCCCTTCCGCGACTACTCTGAGGGTAAGTCCTGCAAAACACTGTGGCACAACGGGGGTGAGTTGCCAACTCGTGAATAGTAAATAACATCATACTGTAATCCCAAGTATGCACGAATAACGATTTATCTATCATACGTAATCCGATAGCATAAGTATGACAAGTGAATATGCAACAATCATGAAAATGTACATCATCAGGGTACTACAACTACATGAATCAATGCATCACAACATAATCCCGAGTGTGGGATGATATAATATTAAATCTCATGCAAAATCATCAGCATGGAAAAACACCAGTGTCCCTTACTGACACATCAAATCCCAAATCCTCAGGCATCGCATCCTGAGATCGGCCCTCACATCACATCCTGTAATTCTCATGGAACCTTAGTGTTTAACATCGACACCCGAAACATCATGAAAACCCGTGTCTAGCATCGACACGTAAATCCCCATAACTCAGGCGCCGTCACCACGAATGACCCTGACGATATGTCATACCTCACTCCGGTCGGTATCCCCATGATAACCGCCGAGTCCAAATACTATCACCGGTAGGTAGTGGTCCCACCGCCAGGCTTATCGTCTACACCATGAAATCACCACTCGCCCCGGGGTACCATATCGGGTCCACCATGTACCCGTAGACGATGCCTCCCTCTCCTCGAATCGGGTATCACAAGCCAAATCTCAGAACCGAGAAATCACATAGTGGACGCACTGAAATATCATATCAAGAGAAACCGGGTTTTCCAACAATACATAGTTTTCTTGAAATACGCCCACGGTTCTCAAATCCATAAATCATATGAAATCCACATCTCAATGCGTAAATCCATGAAAAAATGATACATGCCTCATAAAACTACAATATGAGCATATTAAGGGAAAACCGCTCTTTAAATTGATTCTAGCTTTAAAACATATCATGCGGTTCCCAAATCCTTCGAAAACAAATGCAATAGCATATGAGGTGTACATGTAATGGTAACAAGGTTTAAGTATCTACATGTAAGCAAATAAGTATGACGAATTTCATAATGAAATAGTCAATGTCTTAATATCACATGTCAAAACCATACCACTTAGGGTATAAGCAACTATAGCAAAATATATGGGTGTACATGTCAGTATGTATGCATGATGTACAAGTAGCCATAATCGAGTACGTAGGTGTACATGTCAATATGTGTGGATGATGTACATATAGCTGTAATCGAATATGTGGGTGTACATGTCAATATGTATGCATGATGTATAAGAAGCTATAGCAAGATGTACGTGAAGTGGAATAAGGGTCACTATCTCAACTATTCCTGCCCAATGCAATATCACGTATATTTGTGTCCACAGTATTTCATATGCACAATAGAATAAGAGTTACTACTCCAACTATTCCTATCCACTACCATATCACGTATGTAGGTGGTTTGTGCGTGCCATGGCAATTACTGACGATGTGGGTGTAGCATACAATTTAGTGCTCGTACAACATGAACCGTCACTAATGCGTTATATCTAAAGGTACAACTGATTCTACTATGCAATGACATTTATATGAAATTAACCAATATGCAATAACATGCAGCTATCCTATCATATCAGCCCCGACGCATAACGCCATACGGGCGATTTCCCCGTAGATGTTAAATCTACTCATCAATAGTCTCGAGCTATGAAAATCCGACCACCTGCTTCCCCTTGTTCGCAGCGTCTGAAGTCCCCGCTTGCGACGCTATAAATTCACAAACACACAAATAGCGCAAATATCTTAGAATCGACTAATATAATGTAAAACTACACTTTAATGACTCACCAACACTAAACTAACTCACAAGTCTCCGTCTAGTGGCTAACGTGCGTTGTGACACTACTAAACCAAACTGAGTACAGCAGCTGCATTAGATCACGATTCTTGTCGGATTACGTAACACGCAGATTCAAAACAATAGATTATAAGTAAACGATTCCAGATTTTTCATACTGCAATTACTAAAAAGTAAACAGTACCAAATACCCCTAACCAACAAAAGACAACTACCCACAAAAGCCAAACCCCAGCACCTCCCTATAAAGCCGGCGTCGCTGGAAATCGTCAAAGGGGTCGCCGGCCCCGGCTGGTGGGGTGGTCCTCATGTCTTAGATGGTGCTGCAGGGTTACTAGTACATCACTACAATTTTGTTTGGTCACTCACTAAAATTTCTAGATCACAGCAGATACAGAGGCTCTAAAACGACACTAAAAACACGATTTTGCACTAATCGATATTTAAAGTGTTCTAAACCATAATCAACGAGCTATACAACATAAAAACTCCTATTTATCAGTGTAGGGATTATACCTATCAAGTTTAGCTCACAAGATCCAAGCTTTCCTAGTTTCCAAGTGATCCAAGATGCTAAAACTCAAGACTTGAAGTATTCGTGATATATTTTTGGGAATTTTGGAGAATTTTGAGTTTGGATTGATGCAAAAATGGAAGGGAATGATCAAGAGCAGAAGGGCAGGAAGGGATCTCGGCCAGGTGATAAGGGTGGGGTTTTGTGAGGAATTTCCTAGCTATTTCTCATGATTAATGCTCATAAATGCTTTCACATGCACATGCATGCACCTCTTTGATTCTTTTCTTTTCTTTAACCTTTAATCCTAGTCAACACAAAGATCTAGATATTGTGGGAAGGTTTTGGTTTACTCAAGTTTGATTTATGGAAAAGATTACATAAGAGAAATTTCCCAAAAAGCGAATACCGCATTAAAATAATATTAAAATTGGGAAAAATTCTAATTGAACCAAAATGTCCCATATACCCCCAAAGCTTGCGCACTAGCTTTATTTTATCTAAACTAGGTGCTGGCAAGTCTATATGGTCGTTTGAACACAGTCGGGTTAAAACGGAAAATACCGACAATAACCCAAACACGGAAAAATTCGCATAACGATTTCTAAAATGTTACAATCTCCCCCTTATAGAAATTCGGTCCCCGAATTAAAATTTCATACTAAGCGTACCTTCAAAGAGATGAGGGAATTTCTTCCGCATCTCGCTCTCGGCATCCCAAGAGATCTCCTCACTAGTCGGGCTACGCCAATAACCTTCACAGATGGCAAGACCTTTAACCGAAGTTCCTTCACCTGCCGATCCAAAATAACTACCAGATGCTCGGTGAACGAAAGATCACACTCAAGCTGAACGGTATCATGCTGAATCATGTGAGAAGGATCATGATATCTACGAAGCATCGACACATGGAAAACTGGGTGAACATCCAGAAAACTGGGCGGGAGAGCCAAACGATAAGCAACAGAACCTACTCGCTCAAGGATCTCGAAAGGACCAACAAATCTTGGTCTGAGCTTCCCCCTCTTCCCAAATCGCATAACGCCCTTCATCGGAGAAACCCTCAGGAATACATGATCCCCCACAGCGAACTCAAGTCTGCGACGACGACGGTCGGCATAAGACTTCTTCCTGCATTGGGATGCTCTCATCCTGTCCTGAATCAGCTGGATCTTCTCCGTAGTCTCCTGAACTAGCTGGGGTCCCAAAACCAGACTCTCACTAAGCGCGGTCCAACAGACTGGCGATCGACACTTCCTACCATATAAAGCCTCAAAAGGTGCCATATGAATAGTCTCCTGAAAGCTGTTGTTGTAGGAGAACTCAATCAACGGCAAGTGATGATCCCAACTGCCACCAAAATCAAGCACGCATGGATGGAGCATATCCTCCAGAGTCTGAATAGTCCGCTCCGACCGACCATCGGTCTGCGGATGAAAAGAGGTGCTAAAACTCAACAGGGTACCCAAAGCTTACTGAAGCTTCTGCCAAAGACGGCTAGTAAACCGGGTGCCTCTGTCGGATACTATGCATGTGGGAACACCGTGCAAACGCACAATCTCATCTATGTACAACTGAGCGTACTGAGCATAACCGAAAGTGGCCTTCACTGGAAGGAAGTGGCAGCTTTCGTCAACCGGTCAACAATCACCCAAATGGAGTCATACCCTCTACTGGTCCTGGGTAGACCCACAATGAAGTCCATGGAAATCTGCTCCCATTTCCACTCCGGAATGGGTAAAGGTTGCAACTCTCCAGCCGGTCTCTGGTGCTCAGCCTTGACTTGCTGACAAGTCAGGCACCTCGAAACGAAGTCCGAAATATCATGCTTCATCCCTTCCCACCAGTAAAAGTCTCTCAAGTCCCGGTACATCTTGGTGGAACCTGGATGAACACTAAAGGCCGACTGATGTGCCTGCTCTAGGATCTCGCATCTCAACCCATCAGCATCTGGTACGCACAAGCGAGTCCCGCATCGTAGCACACCCTGGTCATCAATCATGAACTCCGAAGCTTTACCCTGTCGAACAAGCTCAAGAATCTCGGACAAACGGGCATCTCTGGGTTACGCCTCACTGATACGATCAAATAGTAGTGGACGAGCGCGGACATGAGCAAACTGTCCTCTAGTGGAGGTGAACTCGAACTGCACTCTACCATCACACAAGAGCTGCGACTCTGCAGACGACTGACGTTGAACTGCGCTCAACTGGGACAAGCTACCCTCGGGCCTACGACCCAGAGCATAAGCCTCCACATTCGCCTTGCTCGTGTGATAAAGGATCTCACAATCATAATCCTTCACAAGCTCTATCCATCGGCGCTGTCTCAGGTTCAGATCCCGCTGCTAGAATATATACTTCAAGCTAATGTGATCAGTGAAGATCTGACACGACTCCCAGTACAAGTAGTGCCTCTAAATCTTCAACGCAAAGACCACCGTGGCCATCTCAAGATCGTGAGTGGGGTAATTCTTCTCATGCTTCTTCAGCTGCCTAGAAGCATAAGCAATCACTCTGTCATGCTACATCAATACACAGCCGAGCCCCACTCGAGAAGCATCACAATAAACAACATAGCCGCCTGATCCAGAAGGTAAAGAAAGAACTGGTGCTGTCGTCAACCGAGTCTTCAACTGCTGAAAACTCTGCTCGCCCGAATCAGTCCAAAGAAAAGGAACTCCCTTCCGGGTCAGTCGAGTCAGCGGTGTAGCGATACTCGAGAAATCCTGCACAAAACGGTGATAATAGCCAGCTAAACCCAAAAAGTTGCGGACCTCGGTCACCGATACAGGTCTGGGCCAAAGCTGTACAGCCTCGATCTTCCTCGAGTCCACAAGAATACCATCACCAGTCACCACATGACCCAGGAAGTCAACTCTATCAAGCCAAAATGCGCACTTTGAGAATTTAGCATACAGCTGGTGCTCTCTCAATATCTGCAAAGTAATCCTCAAGTGCTGCTCATGCTCCTCATGACTCTTAGAGTAGACCAGTATGTCATCGATAAACACTATAATAAACTGGTCGAGGAACGGCCTGAAAATCCGGTTCATCAGATCCATGAACGCTGCTGGCGCATTGGTGAGTCCGAACGACATCACCAAAAATTCATAATGCCCATAGCGCGTACGAAAAGCAGTCTTCGGAATGTCATCATTCCGAACCCGCAACTGATGATAACCCGAACGTAAATCAATCTTAGAAAAATGTTTCGCACCTTGGAGCTGATCAAATAAATCATCAATGCGAGATAAAAGATACCTGTTCCGCACCGTAACTCGGTCCTACTGACGATAATCCACACATAGCCTCAAACTGCCGTCCTTCTTCTTGACGAACAGAACAGGAGCTCCCCATGGAGAAACACTCGAACGTACAAGTCCCAAATCGAGCAACTCTTGCAATTGATCTTTAAGCTCTCTAAGCTCTGCCGGAGCCATCCGATAAGGCGGTATGGAAATAGGCTCCGTGCCAGGAATCAGATCAATGCAGAACTCAATATCGCGCTCTGGAGGCAACCCAGGTAACTCTTCGGGAAAGACATCGGGAAACTCTCGCACGGTAGAAACCTGGTCCAACGACTCCACCGTGGCTCTAGTATAATGAATGAAAGCCAAGAATCCCTGACATCCCCTCCTCAAAAGCCGAATAGCGCACATGACAGAAATCAAACTGTGAGGTGGCGACACCACGGCCCCCTGCACAACAAACACTGACTCGCCGGGAAAACAAAATCTAACTATATTCTCACGGCAGTCCACGGACGCATAGCAAGTAGCTAGCCAGTCCATGCCCAACAGAACATCGAAGTCCAACATCTCAAGAAGGATCAAGTCGACGGACAGATCCGTGTCTCCTAAACGGACAGCGCACGATCGGAACACGTGTCGCGTAACAAACGACTCTCCTACAGGAGTATTCACGACAAAGTGGCTGATCCAGCAAACACGACTCTCGGCCTAACCTCGGCACGGAGTGCGTAGAAACATACGAATGCGTAGACCACGGATCAAAAAGGATATGCGCATCAAAAGAACATAGAGAAAGGGTACGTGAAACCACAACATTTGACGCCTGAGCGTCCTGGTGAGTCAAGGCAAAAACCCGTGCTTGCCCTCTACCAGCTACTGGCTATCCTCTGCCTCCGCCACTTCATCCTCTCGGCACAAAACCCCCGCGTCCATGACCTCTCTGAACAGGAGTCTGGCGTGGCGCAACAACAGGAATAAGAGGCAACGCTCTCTGAGGTGGAGAAGGTGGTAAGGTAAACTGGGATACTGCTGGCCCTCTCTTACTCACCACGGTACAATCCCGAACAAGGTGATGTAGACTGCCACACCCAAAGCACCCATAAGACGGTCGCTGGCCCTCCTGGGAATAAGAACTGAATAAATGGCCCCATCCCATGTCTCTGCTACTCCCCGAGTCTGAAGGAACTCTGCCTCGGCGTGCAAACCTCGGTCTCCGTGCTGGTACATCCATACGAGTTCTCTTCAGTTCCGGAACAACCGATGACTCAGAAAGACGCTCCTCCACCAATAGGGATGCATCGACAACTGCCGCATACGTGTCGCAATGCTGAATGCTGATGGCTAGGAACAACTGGGTAAGCAGGCCTCGAACAAACCTCTTCACCCTCATCTCCTCAGTCGCCACCAGGTACGGAGCATACACAGACAGCTCGGTAAACAGTACATCATACCCAGACATCGTCATCCTCGGAGTCTGACGTAACGAATAAAATTTGTGCGCTCGCGCATCCCTGACGTTCGATGGAAGAAAACGGGTGAGAAACACCGTCACAAACTCAGCCCAGGTCATAGGAGCAAGACCAGCGGCTCTGCCCCTCTCCAACGACTCACACCACTTCTGGGCCAGACCCTCCAGCCGGAAACTCGCAAACTCTACCCATCTCTCGTCGGAGCATCGGAGCGAATGACAAATCCCGGCCATCCGGTCGATAAACGACTGCGGATCCTCAGTAACATCTATGCCAGTAAACACCGAAGGCCTCAGCCTCATAAAATCTGTCAGTGACACAGTAATAACCTCCGGAGCTGTAACTGCGACTGCCGGAACTGTAGGTACCATCATGGTCCCTGCAACGGGTGGAACAACTGCCTGCCCCTGCGGTCGAATGGCCTCTACTAAAGTCCCCATCATCTTGCGCAAGTCGTGCATACCATCCCCAATCATAGCAATATGCTCCGGTACAATAGGCGTACCGCCCTGGTCAGTCCTCGCCTCAGACGAGTCAACTCTGACCTCGGCCCTCGCGGCCGCTCTCTGTGCCCTTGTAGTCTTCGGCAGCATATAGGCTGGAAATTGAAACAAGATTCGATAAGGAAACAGGAATCGAATCACAAGGATGTATATCATCACGGAAGAATATCAATCAATAAGTCCTAAGGTCACTTAGGCGGAGTACCGTGTCGTAAGTATGCCGTGGAACATACACACGCTATGTCACTCTGCTTAAGCTACCTACTCCATCATAACAAGGTCATCCTACACTCCGAAAGGTAAAACCTAGCGCTTTGATACCAACTTTGTCAAGACCTAAAATTTGGCCGGTAACCGGCACTTAAACTACGTAACGTCTACAGGCGTACAGAACTCAAGTAAGCCGAAACCCAAAAATATAAACCAGCCAAATCTGGATCAACGGAGAAAAGCATAGTCTTAACATTTGGAAAATCACAAGTAAAATCTCTAACTCTAGTTTTCTTTCTTGAAAATTTTGGCAGCACCTCCTTTGTAAAAAATAGCCCCGAAAACGGGTACAACATAGATAAAATATAAAGCAATCCAAATGGGAGCAAAATCACCACAACGGCGGAGACAATCACCACAACATGTATACGATGCCGAAGCGAAGAAAAATCAAAGAAATGACTGCAATAAGAGGTAAACTCTCCCAAAACAAAACCGGCTCCCACGAGCACGGCACCCAAAGTCACAAAAATAATACAACACCGAATCCTCACATGTCTTCTCCAAGTCATATACAAACAGTGGTAGATGGAGAATACTAGATCCAGCAAAAAGATATCCAATGTACAAGAAGATAACCGCAAACCCACCTAAAAGCAAGGGCCTCACTGCCTAACGTAGCGGTATCCGCAAAAATAGAGATGATAAAACGCCCTGCTGAGACTACTCTAAGGGTAAGTCCTGCAAAACACTGTGGCACAACGGGGGTGAGTTTCCAACTCGTGAATAATAAATAACATCATACTGTAATCGCAAGTATGCACGAATAGCGATTTATCTATCACACGTAATCCGATAGCATAAGTATGACAAGTGAATATGCAACAATCATGTAAAGGTACATCATCAGGGTACTACAACTACATGAATCAATGCATCACAACATAATCTAGAGTGTGGGATGATATAATATAAAATCTCATGCAAAATCATCAGCATGGAAAAACACCAGTGTCCCTCACTGACACATCAAATCCCCAATCCTCAGGCACCGCATCCTCAGATCGGCCCTCACATCCTGTAAGTCTTATGGAACCTGAGTATCTAACATCGGCACCCGAAACATCTTGAAAACCCATGTCTAGCATCGACACGTAAATCCCCATAACTCAGGCGTAGTTACCACGACTGGCCCTGACGATATGTCATACCTCACTCTGGTCGGTATCCCCACGATAACCGCCGAGTCTAAAAACTATAACCGGTAGGTAGTAGTCCCACCGCCAGGCTTATCGTCTACACCACAAAATCACCACTCTCCCCGTGGTACCATACCGGGTCCCCCATGTACCCGCAGACTGTGCCTCCCTCTCGAATCGGGTATCACAAGCCAAATCTCAGAACCGAGAAATCACATGGTAGACGCACTGAAATATCATATCAAGAGAAAACGGGTTTTCAAACAATACATAGTTTTCTTGAAATACCCCCACGGTTCTCAAATCCATATATCATATAAAATCCACATCTCAATGCGTAAATCCATGAAAAACTGATACATGCCAAATAAAACTACAATATGAGCATATCAAGGGAAAACCGCTATTTAAATTGAATCTAGCTTTAAAACATATCATGTGGTTCCCAAATCCTCCGAAAACAAATGCAGCATCATATGAGGTGTACATGTAATGGTAACAATGTTTAAGTATCTACATGTAAGCAAGTAAGTATGACGCATTTCACAATGCAATAGTCAATGTCTTAATATCACATGTCAAAACCATACCACTTAGGGTATAAGCAACTATAGCAAAATATGTGGGTGTACATGTCAGTATGTGTGCATGATGTACAAGTAGCCATAATCGAGTACGTAGGTGTACATGTCAATATGTGTGCATGATGTACATATAGCTGTAAAAGAATATGTGGGTGTACATGTCAATATGTATGCATGATGTATAAGTAGCTATAGCAAGATGTACGTGAAGTGGAATAAGGGTCACTACCTTAACTATTCCTGCCCAATGCAATATCACGTATATATGTGTCCACAGTATTTCATATGCACAATAGAATAAGAGTTACTACTCCAATTATTCCTATCCACTACAATATCACGTATGTAGGTTGTTTGTGCGTGTCATGGCAATTACTGATGATGTGGTTGTAGCTTACAATTTAGTGCTCGTGCAACATGAACCGTCAGTAATGTGTTATATCTAAAGGTACAATAGATACTACTATGCAATGACATTTATATGAAATTAACTAATATGCAATAACATGCAGCCATCCTATCATATCAGCCCCGACGCATAACGCCATACGGGCGATTTCCCCGTAGATGTTAAATCTACTCACCAATGATCTCCGGCTATGAAATTCCGACCACCTGCTCCCCCTTGTTCGCAGCGTCCGAAATCCCCGCTTGCAACGCTATAAATTCATAAACACACAAATAGCGCAAATATCTCAGAATCGACTAATATAACGTAAAACTACACTTTAACGACACACCAACACTAAACTAACTCACAAGTCTCCGTCTAGTGGCTAATGTGCGTTGTGACACTACTAAACCAAACTGAGTACAACAGCTGCATCAGATCACGATTCGTGTCGGATTACGTAACACGCGGATTCAAAACACTAGATTATAGGTAAACGATTCCATATTTTTCATACTTCAATTACTAAAAAAGTAATTAGTACCAAACACCCCTAACCAACAGCAGACAACTACCGACAAAAGCCAAACCCCAGCATCTCCCTACAAAGCCGGCGTCGCCGGAAATCGTCAAAGGGGTCGCCGGCCCCGGCCGGTGGGGTGGTCCTCGTGTCTCAGGTGGTGCTCCAGGGTCACTAGTACATCACTACAATTTTGTTTGGCCACTCACTAAAATTTCCAGATCACAACAGATACAGAGGCTCTAAAACGACACTAAAAACACGATTTTGCACTAATCAATATTTAAAGTGTTCTAAACCATAATCAATGAGCGATACAACATAAAAACTCCTATTTATCAGTGTAGGGATTATACCTATCAATTTTAGCTCACAAGATCAAAGCTTTCCTAGTTTCCAAGTGATCCAAGATGCTAAAACTCAAGACTTGAAGTATTTGTGATATATTTTTGGGAATTTTGGAGAATTTTGAGTTTGGATTGATGCAAAAATGGAAGGGAATGATCAAGAGCAGAAGGGGAGGAAGGAATCTCGGCCAAGTGATAAGGGTGGGGTTTTTTGAGGAATTTCCTAGCTATTTCTCATTATTAATGCTCATAAATGCTTTCACATGCACATGCATGCACCTCTTTGATTCTTTTCTTTTCTTTAACCTTTAATCCTAGTCAAAACAAAGATCTAGATATTGTGGGAAGGTTTTGGTTTACTCAAGATTGATTTATGGAAAAGATCACATAAGAGAAATTTCCCAAAAAGCGAATACCGCATTAAAATAATATTAAAATTAGGAAAAATTCTAATTGAACAAAAACGTCCCATATACCCCCAAAGCTTGCACACTAGCTTTATTTTAGCAAAAGTAGGTGCTGGGAAGTCTATATGGTCATTTGAACACAGTCGGGTTAAAACGGAAAATACCGACAATAACCCTAAAACGGAAAAATTCGCATAACGATTTATAAAACGTTACAGCTGTTGTCCTCTGTATCTACTCTCCTGTCCTCGATCTCCCTGGAGATCAACCATCTCCATGATCAGGTGATACTGCCTAAGAATATGTCTGGATCTCTGATGGGAAGGGGGTTCCTAGGCATATGCCACAACTCCATTGTCACACAATGGTAGGAACGAAGTTCATCTCATGAACTAGTGTATATCCAGACTATTTCTTTGGTAGCATCCTTGGTAGTGATTTATCCTGCCTTTATCGTCTAGTATGTCATGGTATCTAGCATGGAACTCTTCCAACATACCATCCCTCTACTGAGGGTAAAGACAATGCATGTGACTGACATTCAGTCGACCTTACCACCCTGGAAGCTTTCCAGTGATTCTCCCCAGGTTCGATTGATACCATCTCACTACATCTAGTAAGAATACTAACATCCAATTAGATCTATCTCATAGATCCAAAACCAGGATTTATGAGGTATCACCTTGATCCTATATACAGAATCCTTGTGATAAGAGGAGATTGACCGAGCGTAGCAAAGGAAACTCCTTCCCTATCATGAGTATGTCAACCGCGTACTATACGAGGATCACTGCCATACTCCCTACTACCATTTTGTATATACTAGGTTCATCTAGCATTTTGATGAAGTTAAACTCTTTGACCACCACATCAAAACAGACGTTCCAACTCTGCGATGCATGCTTTATCCCATAAAGCAACTTGCACACGTTTCCGCTGCTCCCACTGTCTACGAAGCCCTCTGGCTGTGTACTTATAGATGCTCTCTTCTAAATCACTATTTAGAAAAGTAGTCATGACACCCAACCGCCATATATCGTAGTTATAGTATGTAGCAATTGCAAGTAGGATCTGGATAGACTTAAGCATAGCTTCGAAAGTCTCAACATTTCCATGTACACCAAGTAATCTTCTCAAGATATACTTGCTTCTGATGGGGATTTAACCCTTCAGATAAAGCAATCAAAGTCCATACTTTGTTAGTGTACATAGATTCCATCTCAGATTTCATTAGCATCCAGCCATTCTCACAGAGTACCCACACCTGATGGCCTGCGCGAAAGAAGTTGGGTCATCATCTCATGATGTAATCATCGCTCCCACTGTCATAGAGAAACCGAAGTATCTCTCAGGTGGACGAGGAACCCTACTAGATCGGCGGAGAGGGTGAGGTTCGTTAGAAACTATTGAATCCTTCGGGTTTAACAAATAATCAGCTGCAGGTTGTATAGCTGGAACTTTTTCCAGTTCTACCTTATGACCACTAATTTCTTCACAAGAAATTCCCTTTCCAAAAGGTGGCATGCTGAGAAACAAAACACCTTTTGCTCCCCAGTTTGGTTAAAGATATTCCCTTGCGAATGCTTGGGATATCCAACATACTTCCACAGAACTGACCTTACCTCGAGTTTGTCCGGATTTTGCTTTGGACAATCCCAAATTTTACCATCCTTAAGAGATGGGCTCTTTCGATACCATATCACATATGGAGTGGTAGTCACCTGATTTGGTTGGAATCCTATTAAATAGGTATGCAGCTTCTCAAGTGCATAACCCACAAAAGGAAATGGGTAACTCAGTAGTATTCATCATAGAGCACACCTTATCACATAAGGTGCGATTGCTCCGCCCCGATATACCAACGTACTGTGGTGTATACGGAGGAGTAATGCTAAGAGAGAATTTTATTCTCCTTTAGAATAGTCTAGGAATCCCATGCTTAAGTATTCTCCTCCCTGATCACATCAAAGGACATAATACTTATACCCGTTTTGGTTCTCTACTTCTGAAGTATAAAGAACCAGTCTTGGCATGTGTAGACAGGGGACCTCATGGATCATCATGTATCAATTCCAAGAGTTCACTAACTCATTTTCTGTTTCCAATAATCAGAGCTATGGTTATCTTATCTTTGTGACATGACTGGCAAGTTTTACAAGATGAAAATTCAAACTAATTTAAATATGCATCTAAATGTTGTAAGTCCATGTCACGCACCCCACGAACTTGCGGGGAGGCGGAATATATGAAAAACGATTATCAAAGCTTCCTAAAACGGACTTGAGCGCAAGAATCGTATCTAAACCGTTACTAGCAAACTACGAGAGGTTTAACTACTCGGATTCGAAGTTATACCTCACGTTACTTGTCCTTCGGGTCTTCATCGCTGTCCTCCACTCCTCGTAGGCTCCTTGGAACATCGGCACCTCAACGGCCTCCTCGAGTCAAAGACGATCCACCCGAGAGCTCCTACGCCAAGCTTGATCTCTAACTTGAGATAACTAGGTTGCTCAAAGTGCAAATCTAAGCTACCAAGGGGATATAGAGTGAGGTTATGGATGTATTAGTCTAGCTAACCCTTGATCTCAACACATGAGAGGTTAGGGTTAGGGTTTCAAGAATGAGAGAGCTTGAGGAGAGAGAAGGTGATGATAAGAATGAATATGAATAATGAGCTCATTAGAATATATCAACCATAACAATTTATCAAATAAATAATATAAATGATTAATCATCATGGTTGATGCATTCATCTTGTGTGATTCATCTTATGACTCATTAACTAATTAATGCATCATTTAATACCAAGGATGAATCACACAAATGAGTCATTAAGCAATTAATGCTTATGCTACCTTAACCCCCAAGTCACCATGCTTCTAGAAGCTTCCCGGAAATTTACGAGAACGCCCCTCCAATCCGTGAAAACACGGAAAAACATTAGACTGTATAAATCCAATAACCTGATATTAGAATCTGGCTTAAACCAAAGCCGACTAGTAAAAACTGTCCGAACATCGTACGTGCGTTTAAACAAGTATGCGTCCAAACCCTTGTCGTAAAACCATACGACCTCTATATCGTTTCTCCTGGAGCAGGGAAACTCTCTGTGTGGGACTCTAAAGACTCGACACTACGCTGGCAGTGGGTTTAACCACAGACCGCAAGCGGCACTAGCTGTACGTAACGGTCCCCAGGTAGATGTCGATAAGAAGGCCGATGAGGAAACCCATCCGAACTCCTACTGAGCCTGATGTGACAATCTCCGTACAGTCCGGTTGGTTCGTCTAAGACTATCGCATATCGAGCCTAGGGGGCGGGAAGCGTCAGTCCCCTAATAGCGGTATAAGTCATGTTGGAGCGTAGCCTATTACACCCTGAGAAACTACTGGAACATACGAGTAAATCTCGCTTGCCCTGGCCAGGGACTTTGCGTAATGGCTCTCTGACACAGCGCGATATCAATTCCTAATACCGGGAGAGACGAATCCTTTCTAACCGCCACTGCCTCCAAGTTCTTGGGACTGCACCCAGCTGCTACCTGTTTGCACGACTCCTTTGAGCCGTGGTAGGCTAGCAATCTAAGAACAGTGGAACACACTCAAGGCGAAGTAGCAGTGTCAATTCTGCGGTTAATATGTACTCATGTCACCTGGGAACTGTTAACTGACGACGGGTATAATACCATCCAACAGTTCCCCTGCGAGTCCTGTTCGGTGTACCCGTAACCTAACGAGCACCTGTATACTATATCCAGTACGACGTACTGATGGCTGTGGGACAGACCATCTTCCCAACTGGAATGAGAAGCCTACACACTAGTCTACTCTGAGTATCGATGCCCAGTCTCGATAATCCTACGACTAGGGACAAGTATAGGATGTTGCTTATAGATTACCGAGCCCCCACTAGTGTGACTGCCATCACAATGCCGGTAATCAAGCAAAGATCCTATGGGCTCTACTAATATGTATAAGTGATACGCTACAAGAAACATATGCACATATTAAAGTAGACACAAACCAAGTAGCATACTACTATTTTAAGCAAGACTGTATATACAACTGTGAATATACCAAGCTTCCATTAAGTAATATACATACAAGTATGATACAATAATGGCCCCTAGGGCATATACACTAACAATCTCCAACTTGCACTAGGGCCATGAGCTGGCATATCGTAGACCTATCATCTCGAATAGCCTCTCGAACTGCGTCTAAGGAATGGCCTTTGTGAATGGATCAGCAACGTTATTCTCCGTCTCTACTCTTTTCACCTCGATCTCCCTGGTCAGGTGATACCGCCTTAAGATGTGTCTGTACTTCTGATGGGACCTGGGTTCCTTCGCTAAAGCTATAGCGCCGTTTTTGTCATAATACAGAGGTATTGGACCAATACTGGTAGGAACCACCTGAAGTTCTGTGAGGAACTTCTTCATCCAGACTGCTTCTTTTGCGGCATCGCAAGCAGCTATGTACTCCGCTTCCATTGTTGAGTCAGCAACGGTCTCCTGCTTGGAACTCTTCCAACAGACCGCCCCTCCATTGAGGGTAAAGACATAACCCGACATGGATTTGGAGTCATCCTTGTCACTCTGGAAGCCGGAGTCGGCAAAGGCCTCCATCTGGAGATCTTTTCCGCCATACACCAAGAATATCTCCTTAGTCCTCCTCAGGTACTTTAGAATGTTCTTTACTGCTATCCAGTGCTTCTCCCTTGGGTTTTCCTGATACCGGCTTACGACGCTCAATGCGTATGCTATATCTGGTCTGGTACATAATATCGCATACATTATAGAGCCTACCGCAGAAGCGTAGGGTATAATCGACATGCGATCTCTTTCCAAATCAGTCTTGGGAGACATCTCTTTGGAGAGGGTGATTCCGTGACAAGCCGGTAGGTTACCGTGCTTAGAATCATCCATACTGAATCTCTTCACTATGGTGTCTATGTACCTAGACTTTGAAAGTCCCAACATCCTTTTTGATCTATCACGATAGATCCGGATCCCCAGAATGTAGGTGGCATCACCCAGGTCTTTCATGGAGAATTTCTGTGATAAGAATCTTTTGACTGACTGTAACATAGGAATATCATTTCCTATTAGGAGAATGTCATCCATGTACAAGACGAGGAATACTACAGCTCTCCCTACAATCTTACTGTATATGCAAGGTTCATCTGGATTTTTGATAAAGTCGAATTCTTTGACAGCATCATCAAAACAGATGTTCCAACTCCGCGATGCCTGCTTTTGTCCATAAATGGACTTAAGCAGCTTGCATACTTTACCGTTGCTCCCACTCTGAATGAATCCCTCTAGCTGATCCATATAGACGCTCTCTTCCAAATTTCCATTTAGAAAGGCCGTCTTTACGTCCATTTTCCAGATTTCATAATCGTGGAAGGCAGCAATAACAAGAAGGACCCGAATGTATTTGAGCATAGCCACTGGAGAAAAGGTTTCGTCATAGTCCAAACCAGGTCTTTGACGGAAACCCTTTGCAACAAGTCTAGCTTTATAGGTTTCAACCTGTCTATCTACACTAATCTTCTTTTTGAAGATCCATTTGCATCCTACGGGTTTTACCCCATCTGGAGCAATGTCCAAAGTCCATACTTTGTTAGTGTACATGGACTCCATTTCGGTCCGCATTGCATCCAGTCATTTTACCGAGTCGGAGCTTTGAATGGCTTGCTGGAAGCTAGTAGGGTTATCATCATCAATGACGCAATCCTCTCTATCCCCATCTATAAGAAAACCGTAGTATCTTGATTGTAATGAAAAATTCGAGACTGTATAGTGTGTATCAACTCAAATGATCCCCGATAACGGTTTCATTTGATCGATATGAGTTTCTTGTTTGTGTCGGTATGAAAATTGAATAAAATTTCACAATCAAAGAATTAAATTTGACCGCAATCAATTACGGTGTCGGTTGTAGATCGTAAGCGAGTGCGGATCGTCCACAGGGATTGTGCGATTCGTTTTTATATTTGATTTGTTTGAATTGAAAAGTTAATCGAAAAGAAAAGAAAACATGATTCAAGATTTTATCAATTGATTCAGGTGTCACTAGTCTAATCAAGAATCAAGAAAATGATAAACAATCGAGAATCGGGTTTCGATGATATTTCCAACCAAATGTCAAGAATCTAAATGAGGCTCGTAGGAATCGATCAGATCTATAGACGTGATGTAATCTCAAGATATCGTGTTCTTATCCTTCGAAGAATTGATACTAGATCAATGATGATCGACGAGAGTTAGGGCTTTCTCGTGAAACTAAGGTTTCATCATTTAACCCTTGTTCTTTCGTCGATATCATTCACATTCTAGCCTCTAGCAATTTCAAGAAACGATCGTAACTCCCCAATTTCGAGCGATATCAATCAAGAAAGCATCGCAACGAACTGGGTTGTCGGTTCTTGAACTTGCTAGGGTTTACAAAACTCGTAGGACTCAAGAATCGATTTAAGATATATTACATCATCATTCTATTGATCGTCTCGACTCCTCGACGAGCGGAGTATTACTCAAACATCACAACTAGAAATTGAGATCAAATCATGATGCTAGAATTTAAAGAAAACAAGATAAAAGAATATCACCTTTTATTTATATCAACAATTTGATTACAGACGCTCAAGAACTACAAGAGGAAGAACTAAATTGTCGATCTGGCGTCGCTTTTCTCCGTGAGTCGTGGATCAGCTTGGACCACTTGCTCTGTTGAAGATCGGCTCCGCTCATAAAAGTTTGCAAGGCTTCTTGCTTGATGGGGTACTCGGGATCTTGGCTTTTGATTCGAATTAGGGTTAGGGTTTCACACAAGCCTTGTCACTAGACTTGTGGAAGAAGAAGATGAAGAAAGAGAGTGAATGGATCAATCAATTTCAATGAATGAATAATCTTTTACAAGTGAGCCTAGGGTCTTATTTATAGATCTCCCAAACCCTAGGTCTAGGTTTGAAATTACAATTCCTTCCAAAAGTTTGTTGAGGAGCTTCTAGAAAGAGTTTGTTGGGAGCTAGCTTAGGTTTTAAGCTAGGATTAATTAAGCTTAGAAAACCCTAGTTTGCTGATCTGGCAGAAGTCTCTGGAGTCTTCTGGAACTTGAAGTACATTTCTGAACTGTAGGAGCTGAGGTAAGCATTGTGCAGCAAAATTGGATGGATGACGTGGCAAGGCAGCCGCGGAACCGCGTCGCAAGCCGGCTCCGGCCGCGGTTCCGCGGCCATGTTGGCTCTTTGTGGCTTGGTTCTTCTGGTGTGGTCTTGTGATGATATTTGGGGCTTCATATGATATATTGAATTTTGTTTTGCCTTTTGGATTGCTACCAGAACTGATATCATTGAGTTGGCGTAATGTTTAATCAGCACCATGTAAATTTTTGGCTTTTCTTCTGGGTTTTCCTGCACAGATCTCAAAACAAGTGTTCCGCAATATAGGGATGATGCGATGCTATGAAATGCAGTCAATTTCCTTAGAAATGCCGGTTTTAAGGTCTAACACATGTAATCTGATATTTTGCGACAGATTTGCTAATATGTGAAATATGAATGCCGAACACTTCTATATGAATGCAAATGATGAGAAAATTGCCGGCTAAAAGATGCAATATTTTCGACTAATCAAATTCCCCCAAACTTAATTTCGATCGTCTCGAGGGAACTTTTTATTAAAAAGAGAAGGAGAAAATAAAGAAAGAGAAAAACTAACTAGCACACTTTCGTAGGCAACACGATTGCACTGAGCACGTGCAACATGCCTTTAAACCTCTAGGTGTCCATAGTAAGAGGAGTGTTGTCTCCTGAGGGTTTTCAGCTGATTGCACCCAAAAATCCAATAATAAAAGAAAGATCATGAACATTACATTTAAAGAAAAGAATTGTAAAAGAAAGACTTTGAAAATTAGGGTTTCCAACTAAGCTAGCTTTTCGGTTGTCATGAGTTAATGGTCATGAAAAGATGTCGGAAATCACGTCCTCCCTCAATAAAACATCGTCTTATTTTTCATTCCTATCTTTCTTCCAAACATCGATCATATAACCCTGCGTGTGTGTAAAGATATCCCTACACCTGGAGAATTCAATTCAAGCTATCATACTCTTGCCCATCAGCCTCAGTACTTTTTAATTAATGAATATTTAGATGAGATTGCTCACACACTTTCATTCGACCGTTAATACTTCTTGAGGTACTAACCAACCGATTACTCCTGTGCTTGCTTATTTGTTGTATTTTCCTCGTCTTGCACCACCTCAGGCATAGCAGTGGCTCCCAGACCAGTTGGCCTTAGGGCACTAGGTGAAGTGGCACCCTCGCTATACATTTTTATTGCCCTCGGTGATAACAAAACCAGTGTCCATTTTTCTCACCACTTTATTTTTTTATTCACTTTTTTCTTTTTTATTTCCTTCATACATCGGCTTTAAGAAAAGAGCATTTCAAGGTATCCTCTACTATCCCAGGCTTCAAGACGTGTGTAAGTGCGAATAGCAGGGTATCAATGTTTAAAATGTTTGGCTTCCAGAATAGAAACTATTTTTCAGACTTATTTTTATCCTCAGATTAGTGACGTTCTTCATCTTACTAACCCTTGGGACAACGGCTCATAACTACTTATTACTAGTTCGTATAAGAAAACTTCTAATTTTCTTAGTTTTCTTAAATTTTTCTAATCCCATGGATGTAATTTTTTTCTATCTAAACTTTCATTATCTTATTTATGTACAAAAATGTTTAAATGTTAAAATATATTATATATATATTTTTTTATATTTTGAAAATTTTAAATTTTTATGGATTTTTAAATTTTTTTAGATTTTTTAAAAGAAATTTTTGTGCTTATGCATATGATGCAAAAATAAGCACAAACCTCCCCCAAACTTGTTTTCAACAGTGTCCTCACTGTTGCCAACCGCTATACCTACAAAAACTTGTAAGCCTGGGGGGAATTATTAGTGGGGGCAAAATATATAAGTGAAGAACTTCCCCCAAACTTATTCTTTTCACTTACCTCCATTCAAGAAATGATGCAATGATATACTGGACATGAAGGTGAGACGGAGGAATTTTAATCCAAATAAACTGGCTCCTGTAAGAACAAGAGCTCCTCCGTGGGGTCAGTGGAAAAATACGGCTTTAGTCTATGTCCATTCACTTTGAAAAAGGTGCCGTTTTTAACATTTTCTACTTCTACTGCCCCGTGCGGGTATACAGACCGCACAACAAAAGGTCCCTTCCATCGAGATCGGAGCTTACCCGGGTGAAGGTGTAGTCGTGAATCATAAAGAAGGACTTGTTGACCAGGTGAAAATGTTTTTCTCAAAATGTTTTTATCATGAAAAACCTTAGTTCTATTCTTTACAATTACAGCGTTATCATAAGCTTCATCGCGGAGTTCGCTTAGCTCATTAATTTGCAGCTTCCGAAAGTTGCAAGCTTGGTTTAGATCAAAATTTATTTCCTTAATAGCCCATAATGCTTTATGCTCTATCTTGACTGGTAAATGACATGCTTTTCCAAACACTATCCTATATGGAGACATCCCTAGGTCGGTCTTATTTGCAGTTCGGAATGCCCAAAGAGCATCAGTCAATTTGGTCGGCCAGTCTTTTCTATTTTTAGCAACAGTTTTCTCCACGATAAGTTTGATTTGTCTGTTTGAGATTTCAGCCTGCCCGCTTGTTTGGGGATGATAGGGTGTAGAAAGTCGGTGGTTGATTGAGTATTTCCGCATCAAAGTCTCGAAAGACCTGTTGCAGAAATGTGTCCCATTATCGCTAATAATAGCGCGTGGGTGTCCAAATCGCGAGAAGATATTCTCTTTTAAGAACTTAATGACAACTTTCTTATCATTAGTGCGACATGGAATGGCTTCTACCCATTTTGAGACATAATCAACCACCAGCAGTATGTACAGATTCCCAAAGGAGCTGGGAAAAGGACCCATAAAATCAATGCCCCAAACATCGAATATTTAAACAACCAAGATGGGTTGCTGAGGCATTTCATTCCTCTAGGAGATTCTACCCGTATACTGACATTGTGTACAGGTTTTGCAATGCTCAAATGCGTCTTTAAATAAGGTCGGCCAATAAAATCCACATTGCAAAACCTTTTTCGCCGTCTTTTTAGGACCAAAGTGACCCCCACAGGCCTGATCATGACAAAAAGAAAGAACACTCTTGAACTCTTCTTTCGGGACAAATCGACGAATGATCTGATCAGGACAATACTTAAATAAGTATGGATCGTCCCAGTAAAAGTGTTTTACTTGGGAAAGAAAACGGTATTTGTCCTGTTTTGACCAATCGCTCGGTATAAGTCCCGTGACAAGATAGTTCACGATATCCCTGAACCATGGTTCATTGGATACGCTCAAGAGCTGTTCGTCAGGGAATGAATCATTGATCGGAAGGGTCACATGGGAAGAAGAGATGCGTGAAAGATGGTCGGCTACTACATTTTCACATCCTTTCTTATCTTTGATAACAAGATCAAATTCTCGTAACAGAAGGATCCAACGTATTAGTCGACCTTTTGCATCTTTCTTCGCCAGGAGATGTTTTAAAGCGGAATGGTCCGTGTACACAACTATAGGTGAGCCAATTAAGTAAGGCCTGAATTTTTCTAATGCAAATACAACTGCTAAAAGTTCTTTTTCTGTGGTTGTATAATTAATTTGAGCATCATTCAGGGTCTTACTTGCATAGTATATCACGTGTGGCATCTTTTCGATGTGCTGTCCTAAGACTGCACCTACTGCAAAGTCGGATGCGTCACACATTAGCTCAAAAGGGTAGTCCCAGTTTGGTGATGATAAAATGGGCGCTGAAGTGAGTGAGTGTTTAAGTGAGTCGAAAGCTGTCTCGCAGTCCGAGTCAAAATGGAAGGTCGTATCCTTGGCCAGGAGAAGAGTTAAAGGTCTAGCAATTTTGCTAAAATCCTTAATGAATCTCCTATAAAAGCCCGCGTGGCCAAGGAAAGATCGAATATCTTTGACGCTTTTGGGATGAGGAAGGTTTTGAATGACATCCATCTTAGCTCTGTCAACCTCAATGCCTTTCTGTGAGATGACATGTCCAAGTACAATTCCTTCTTGGACCATAAAATGGCATTTTTCCCAGTTCAAAGTCAAGTTCTTCTCTTTGCAATGACTAAGAACATCGTCAAGATTCGCTAGGCAATCGGAAAAAGAGTCTCCAATAATCGAGAAATCGTCCATAAAGATCTCCAGGAAATTCTCTACCATATCAGAGAATATCCCCATCATACACCGCTGAAAGGTAGCGGGAGCATTGCATAACCCGAAGGGCAAGCGACTGTAAGCAATGGTACCAAAAGGACAAGTAAAAGTGGTTTTATCTTGATCCTTTTTGGCAATGGGGACCTGATTATAGCCTGAATATCCGTCCATAAAACAATAATACTCTCGTCCCGCTAAGCGTTCTAGCATTTGATCAATGAATGGTAGAAGAAAGTGGTCTTTCCTCGTGGCAGCATGGAGTTTTCTATAATCGATACATACACGCCACCCAGTTTGGGTGCGTGTCTGAATCAACTCATTTGCCTCATTGGTTATAACAGTGATGCCGGATTTCTTAGGAACGACATGTATAGGACTCACCCATTGGCTATCGGAGATGGGGTATATAATACCATTATCTAAGCATTTGATGATCTCTTTCATTACCGCTTCCTTCATGACGGGATTCAACCGTCTCTGTGGTTCTCGAGTTGGTCTGGCATCATCCATCACATGTATATGATGTTCAACTATCAAGGGACTAATCCCTTTGATGTCCGCCATACTCCAACCAAACGCCTCTTTGTTAGATCTCAATACCGATAAAAGTGAATTCTCTTGCTCTAGTGCTAGAGAAGCGGATATTATAAACGGTAAAGACTCCTTCTCACCTAAATAAGCATATTTAAGATGAGAGGGTAAAATTTTGAGATCTAATTCGGGCGGAGAAATGATAGAAGGAGGGATCATTGAGTGATTTTTGGATTTACAAAGAAGCTCAGAGCCTGTGAAAGATACAGACTCGGGTGGAGAAAAGTCAGGAGTGCAGGACTCAAGTGTAGGTAAAGTGTCCTCACTAAGATCTTGTGTAAAGTCAAACAGAGATGTGGTAATGTCGTCGAGATCTGTAAAGCAAAGTTCCTCAGCTCCGCAACTATCGGGAGCGATCTCGTGGACTGAGCACACATCTAAAATACGAGCAGAGGGTTCTGATCGCTGACTTCCAACTTTGTAGATGTTTAGTTCAATGGTCATATTTCCAAATGATAAGTTCATTGAACCGTTTCTACAATTTATAACAGCGTTGGAAGTGGCAAGGAAAGGACGACCCAGAATCACCGGAATTTGGCCCCGGGGGTTTGCTACAGGCAGTGTGTCGACCACAATGAAGTCTACAGGGAAAACAAATTCCTCGACCTTTATTAACACATCCTCTAATTCACCGCTTGGTTTGGTGATTGAACGGTCTGCCATTTGGAGAGTGCAGTGAGCAGGTTTCAGCTCTCCAATCCCTAATTGCTCATAGACAGAATATGGAAGTAGGTTAACACTTGCGCCAAGGTCTAAAAGAGGACGATTTATTTTTTTACCCCTAATAGAAATCGATATTGTAGGACATCCTGGGTCCTTTCGTTTCTTTGGTAGCTGGAGAATAAAAGCAGTGCTAATATTATTAAACATAAAGACCTTCTTCGGCACTTGAGTCTTCCTCTTCCTAGTGCACAAGTCCTTAAGAATTTTCGCATAAGCGGGGACTTGTTGAATCGCATCTAGGAGAGGGATATTGATGTTAACCTGTTTTAACATTTCTATAATTTTCTCCATATGAGGACTCGTTCTATTACCCCTTAACCGATCCGGGTAAGGAGCTTTCGCAATAAGCGCTGGGTCCATCATAGAAGAAGGAAGAGGGGGTAGACGAGGTCCCAAAAGAGGTGTGGGGACCGTCTGTGGAGAACTATAAGGGTTGGGTTGAGGTGTCAAGCCTAATGGGAAATGGAGAATAGGCTCGCGAGAAGGTGGTGTTGTAAAAGAAGAAGGATCAGAAGGAGAAGTGTGTGTGTAAGGAAAGTTCTCAGTCGGGGTGTTGATATGATTTTCAATATCATCAATTCCTTCCCCGACATGATTGTTCAGCACTCTTCCCGATCTCAACGTTGTGACGGCATTTACATTGTAATGCCCAGGATTCTGTAGGGGTTGAGAGGGAAGTTTCCATTTTTCTCTCGCACTCATTTCGGCTTAAGGCGTGTGATTTCAGCTTCCATCGATCTGATACTCTCAGCTTGAGACGCTAAGTTTTTCTTTATCTCACTGACGGAAGATCTAACCTTAGTCGAAACCTCTATCAAATTTGATAAAAGTGATTTCATGGTTTGAGTGAATTGAGAGAATTTGTCAGAACAAGACAACTGCATAGGATTAGACTGTGCAGGAGTGTTGCCCTGGTTTTGGAAATTTTGTGACTGGTAGGGGTGCTGAGTGATTTGAAGGGGTTGCTGTTGTGGTGGAGGAAGAGCCCTTTGAAAATTATTCGTGTTTGGAACCGTGTTTTGAGATTGGTTTTGGTTCTAAGCGAAATTCGGGTGATTCCTCCAACCCTGATTGTACGTGGAAGAATATGGATCGTTTCTAGGTCTTTGAAATGAGGCATTAGAATGCTCGTGACCTTGAAACACAGAGTTTAATGGACATTCTTCCGTTAAATAAGACGGATCAGAACAACAGCCACATACAGTTTTGGGGAGCGACATTGGGTTTAGGGAGGCTGCAGAAAATTTGTGTTCCATAGCGTCGAGCTTCTTTTGCATTGCTGCCATCTCAGCTCGAACACCTATGGACACATCTATTTGGTATACGCCACCCCTATTCAATGGTTGGGTTCCACTCTCCCACTGAAGTGATTTTTCAGCGAACTCTTCTAAATACTTCCACGCTTCCCCATCATCCTTAGTCATAAAAGTACCTTGACACATGTTTTCAAGGCTCTGTTTAGTGTTTGGGTGAATGCCCTCATAAATGATTCGGCACAATTACCATCTCGGGATGCCGTAATGAGGACACTGAACCAATAGATCCTTGAAACGTTCAAAGCATTTTGAAAATGGTTCAGTAGGGAGCTGGGAAAATTGATTCAGTTCGCTACGAATTCGAGCTGTCTTTTGTATTGGGTAAAATTTCTTAAGGAATGCAGCGACGAATTCTTCCCAATTCGTAATAGAGTGTGCGGTAGTGTTATATATCCACTTCTCGGCTATATCGCACAAAGTAAATGGAAGAAGTCGTAGACACATCGCATCTACTGAAAGTTGTGACGTACCCATCATTGCGCATACGTTTTCAAATTTTGTTATGAAAACGTAAGCGTCCTCAGTCTCGAGTCCGTGGAATTTGGGTAATTGATGTATTGTGGTTTAATCTCAAAGTTATCCCCGTTGGCTGGTGGTGTGGATAAGCAGGTCGAAAGAGGACCTCGCAGTGGATAGCATCTCTCTTAGAGAGAGATGCGGGGTGGATTCTGTACACCAACGGACGGCGGCAGATTAGGGTTAAAGAAGTTTGATGGAGGTGGATCCATCGGTGTGGGTGTGGTAGTGGGTAAAGAAGAAGTAAATGGAGAAATACCGATTTCGGAGTCGATAAAGGGTACGCGGACTAAACGGGCACTAGAATCCCGTGTCCAGCCTATCTTGTTCTAAAAAGGGTTAGTACAAGTGGCAGCGTTGACTTATAATTAGGGGTAAATGAATGAATGCGGTGTTTGCTTTGAAAAAGGGCGGATTTTTGAAAATATGATGCGACACAACAAATGCAGCACACAAAACCCTAGAATCTAGTGGTCACCTAGGTCCGGCTCTAGACCGCTCCTAACTGCCAAAAGACAAGTCGCAGGATAGAATCCTCCACTGCCTCTTTATTTCCCCGTGGCCAGGTAAGTGCCAGGTAAGTGGGAAGGTACTCCACTACGTAAGTAGTGGGCCTAATTAATAACCACTAGCCTTCGACACACTTGCCTAGACACCACAAGAAAACGCGGATAAGCAATGAATTACCCATGGCCTTCTCTTGTCCTAAGTGAGCGCGACGGTCCTTAGAGTCATCTCTAGATTTCTTTTAATTAATGTGGGTCAATGCGGATGCAAGTTTTGCGATTTTCGGGGCCTAGGAAGGGTAATGAACCCCCCACCTAATTTGGATTTGGCCGTGCCCCTTAATATCCGTATTTAGAATGCAAACAACCAAGAAAAAAAAACACGCACAAATTTACTTTTGCAATTTGTTAGCTGCGATTATTTGCAAAGGATCCTGCAGAAAATTATTAGTTGGAGCTAAAAAGAGAAGATATGAGATGGTAAAGAGTCACCTGAGGAATTTTGGCACAGAGATGAGTCCAAGGTGCCGCGGTTCCGCCGCCAATGATGGCTAATGCCGCGCTTCCGCGGTCAGTTTGTAGGATCTTTTCACCAAAATTTTTCAGAGAGTCTCTGTAGAGTCCCTCTGCTCTCTGGTATATTCCAAAAAATTTCTTCAATTGCCGAACAGCTCCAGATTTCCTTGCAATGAACCACAACAAATCGTTTAGGGTTTGCACGAATTTTGATATCAAAATAACAATGGAATAAATCTTTCAATTCAAACTTTAATATGAAACGAATTAGCGCGTAATCCCCGGCAACGGCGCCATTTGATTGTAATGAAAAATTCGAGACTGTGTAGTGTGTATCAACTCAAATGATCCCCGATAACGGTTTCATTTGATCGATATGAGTTTCTTGTTTGTGTCGGTATGAAAATTGAATAAAATTTCACAATCAAAGAATTTATTTGACCGCAATCAATTACGGTGTCGGTTGTAGATCGTAAGCGAGTGCGGATCGTCCACAGGGATTGTGCGATTCGTTTTTATATTTGATTTGTTTGAATTGAAAAGTTAATCGGAAAGAAAAGAAAACATGATTCAAGATTTTATCGATTGATTCAGGTGTCACTAGTCTAATCAAGAATCAAGAAAATGATAAACAATCGAGAATCGGGTTTCGATGATATTTCCAACCAAATGTCAAGAATCTAAATGAGGCTCGTAGGAATCGATCAGATCTATAGACGTGATGTAATCTCAAGATATCGTGTTCTTGTCCTTCGAAGAATTGATACTAGATCGATGATGATCGACGAGAGTTAGGGCTTTCTCGTGAAACTAGGGTTTCATCATTTAACCCTTGTTCTTTCGTCGATATCATTCACATTCTAGCCTCTAGCAATTTCAAGAAACGATCGTAACTCCCCAATTTTGAGCGATATCAATCAAGAAAGCATCGCAACGAACTGGGTTGTCGGTTCTTGAACTTGCTAGGGTTTACAAAACTCGTAGGACTCAAGAATCAATTTAAGATATATTACATCATCATTCTATTGATCGTCTCGACTCCTCGACGAGCGGAGTATTACTCAAACATCACAACTAGAAATTGAGATCGAATCATGATGCTAGAATTTAAAGAAAACAAGATAAAAGAATATCACCTTTTATTTATATCAACAATTTGATTACAGTCGCTCAAGAACTACAAGAGGAAGAACTAAATTGTCGATCTGGCGTCGCTTTTCTCCGTGAGTCGTGGATCGGCTTGGACCACTTGCTCTATTGAAGTTCGGCTCCGCTCATAAAAGGTTGCAAGGCTTCTTGCTTGATGGGGTACTCGGGTTCTTTGCTTTTGATTGGAATTAGGGTTAGGGTTTCACACAAGCCTTGTCACTAGACTTGTGGAATAAGAAGATGAAGAAAGAGAGTGAATGGATCAATCAATTTCAATGAATGAATAATCTTTTACAACTGAGCCTAGGGTCTTATTTATAGATCTCCCAAACCCTAGGTCTAGGTTTGAAATTACAATTCCCTCCAAAAGTTTGTTGAGGAGCTTCTAGAAACAGTTTGTTGGGAGCTAGCTTAGGTTTTAAGCTAGGATTAATTAAGCTTAGAAAACCCTAGTTTGCTGATCTGGCAGAAGTCTCTGGAGTCTTCTGGAACTTGAAGTACATTTCTGAACTGTAGGAGCTGAGGTAAGCATTGTGGAGCAAAATTGGATGGATGACATGGCAAGGCAGCCGCAGAACCGCGGCGCAAGCCTACTCCGGCCGCGGTTCCGCGGCCATGTTGGCTCTTTGTGGCTTGGTTCTTCTGGTGTGGTCTTGTGATGATATTTGGAGCTTCATATGATATGTTTAATTTTGTTTTGCATTTTGGATTGCTACCAGAACTGAAATTATTGAGTTGGCGTAAGGTTTGATCAGCACCATGTAAATTTTTGGCTATTCTTCTGGGTTTTCCTGCACAGATCTCAAAACAAGTATTTCGCAATATAGGGATAATGCGATGTCATGAAATGCAGTCAATTTCCTAAGAAATGCCGGTTTTAAGGTCTAACACATGTAATCTGATATTTTGCGACAGATTTGCTAATATGTGAAATATGAATGCCGAACACTTCTATATGAATGCAAATGATGTGGAAATTGCCGGCTAAAAGATGCAATATTTTCGACTAATAATATCTTTCAGGCGGATGAGACGACCTACTACTCCTGCGGAGGGGTGCGGGAATGTCCTGTTCTTCTTGAACTTCTGGTTCTACCATACTTTCAGTAACAGTTTGTGGTTCTGGAATTTCTTCCAGTTCTATTTCGCTCCCATTTATTTTCTTTTCTAAAAACTGATGTTCTAAAAAATGGGCATTACGAGAAACAAAAACCTTTTGTTCCTCTGCGTAATAGAATAGATACCCCCTGGAGTTCTTTGGATATCCCATAAACTTACACTGTACTGATCGTGCCTCGAGCTTGTCCGCATGCTGCTTTTTAACAAAAGCTGGACATCCCCAAATCTTCAGATACTGAAGATAGGGTTTCTTCTCACTCCACATCTGATATGGTGTGGTAGGAACAGTCTTGGTAGGAACTATGTTCAAAAGATATACAGCCGATTCTAGTGCATATCCCCAGAATGATCGCGGTAACTCAGCCTTACTCATCATGGAACGAACCATATCCAATATGGTTCGATTCCTCCTTTCTGATACACCGTTGTGTTGTGGTGTGTATGGAAGAGTAAGATGAGAGAGAATACCATTCTCTTTTAAGTAACCCAGGTACTCGGCACTCAAGTATTCACCACCTCGATCAGATCTCAGTGTCTTGATACTTTTACCGATTTGGTTTTCCACTTCATTCTTGTATTCTTGGAATTTTTCAAAGGCCTCGGATTTATGCTTCATTAAGAAGACATCCATACCTAGTGAAATCATCCGTAAAATTAATGAAGTAGGAATAACCACCTCGCGCATGTGTAGACATAGGACCGCACACGTCACTGTGTACGAGTCCCAAGAGCTCGCTTACTCTTACTCCGTGTCCAGTAAACGGAGTTTTTGTCATCTTTCCTATGAGACAAGATTCACAAGTAGCATAAGATTGATATTCGAACGGATTCAAATATCCTTCTTTATGTAACTTAGTCAACCTTCTCTCATTGATGTGACCTAGTCTACAATGCCATAAGAAAACCTGATTTAATTCCGGAGACTTTCTTTTAAGTGTGTTCTGGACATTGAAAACCTGAGCTTGACTCAATACGTATATGCCATTATCTAAAGTACCGGACCCAATCATTACTTGATTTAAGTGGATGTGAACTACATCGCTTACAAATGTAAAATCATATCCCTCTCTTGAAAGTGAGGACACTGATATGATATTGCAAGTCATACTAGGTACATACAGACAGTTACATAGAATCAATATCTGCCCACTTGTAAAACGTAGGCGATATTCTCCCACGGATTCAGCGTCCACGCTCATTCCGTTTGCAACCGTGAGAGACAAATCACCTACCTTCATAACTTTACGGTTTCTCAAAGCATGTAATGAATTACAGATATGAGATCCTGCTCCGGTAGAGTACCCAAAAAGTAGAGTTAATTGACAAACAGTTCTCAATTACAAACACACTTGAGGCTGAAGCCACAACATGCTTCGTATCCTGGCTACTTGCTTCTAAAGCCCTACAATCTTTCTACCAATGCCCAATCCCATAACAATAGGAACGTTCCTCTTTTACTACATTCAGTCCCGAAACTTTTGCCTTTCTCTTTCTTTCTTCTTCCCTGGTTTCCTTCAGGGTAGAAGGCAGAGACTGTAGAATCAAGTCAGTATCTGACTTGTTTCCCAACGTGGTCTCCAGGTCCTGGAGCTCATCAATATAGTTAGTCATTATAAGGACATTGTCCCCTACAAATGACCCGACGGCCGACCTCGCTTGAATTAATTCGATCGAGGTCTCATATCTTTCGATATGAGATTGCTCTCCATATAAATCTTTGTTATGGAGAAAGATGGAAACTGAGTCCATCTTCTCGTGCTGCTTCTGGTATACACCATCAAATGAAGCTAACACGAGGCACTTGGCTTTCGCTTTATCCTTTTCCCTTGTCTGACGGATATCAATATCCGTGACAGTGGAAACTGGATCTAGGACGGCGGGATCTTGAGTAGTAATAGGGTGGTCCAGTTTGTCATAGGCAATGGACATCTGGACAGACCTTTGCCAGTCATATAAGTCAGATTCAGTGAATTTGTTATCTAGATGTAACCTAGTCGTAGTCACAAGGTCCCTGCAATTAAGAGAGAAGAAAACACTTTTAGCATGATGCTCTTGCAAGTTTAGAGTGGTTTTTAATTTATCTAAACATGATGGCTCCCACTGTTTCTCGAATCCCTCCTCAAACAAAAAAGGAAGAACTAGCCAGGACAATTCTCACTGTACAATACTTGCTTAACCGTTCAGCCAGGTCAGTGTTGATACTTCGAGTGAGGTTTTCCAACGCTTTCTCGAAGTTCCTTAATTAAAGAACCTCTTTTCTCTGGGGGCGTAGCCCCGCTGACACCTTTCTAGGCACCTACTTGGTTTATAGCATTGATCGTTAAGTGACGAATCTCCTGATAAGTTGTATATACTCACAGTAGGATCGGGATCCAAAATATCATCGTATGATAATGTTGAAGGAATCCTACCAACATTCATCAAACTCAAAAATGGTATGCTCTGTCTGCAAATTTCAGTTTCTTTAGAAATTCCCGATATAAATTTTTACCCCATGCTCTTATGACCTTGGCGTTAGGTCAAAATGTCATAAGTCACATGTCAAGTTCTACCCATTATTATCCTTGTTAATTTGAACCCATCTGTACATATCCTTGACGTTAGGCCAAAATGATAATACGACTGTCCGAAACTAACACATCTATCTATGCAACAAATGAATACCCAGCAGCTACCAAACACTATGCCTTGGCGTTAGGTCAAAATACATAGCTTGAATACTACTGAATACCCAAATGAAATGACGGAGGGCTACAAATGGTTTTGGCAAAAACCGTGAACGTAGTGAACTTGATATAATCGAATGAACCTGATACTTTTTAAAAGGAGTGGTTAAAGCTCCGCAATTAAAAATTCTGATCTTTTAAAATAACCGAGTGGTTTCTTTTAAATTTGTTCCAACGATTAAACTTTGGTTTATTTTCTTTGCATTATAATTATGCGTCCCATCATTTATCCTATCATTGCAGAAAACAACGAAAATACCACGTCCGCATTTGCCACACGGTCCCGCCATCACCCGTTATGTTACTTAACTAACGACAGAGCGGGGGCTGGGATAGCGCGGGTGTAAAACATAAGTGACGTTTATTATCTATCATATATATATATTGTACATTCGTCAGACGCAATAATAAGCATTCCAGATCACAGATGAACTTTATTGGATATACTAGCAATCAACATTTTCTTTGAGCCTGCAATAAAAGACGGATTACACAGTTGTGATGAATAGCCATTACCCTAACCCTAGACCCCTATGGGTACGGCAAACTACCCACAAAGTACCCGAAGTGAAGCGGTCTCCCTCAACAACGTTAGTAGGCCACTAAACACTTCAACGTACCCGTTAGTTTATGTACCCCGCCTTGGGTCTATCCTAGGAGCAAAAAACAGTAAAAAGAAATAATACAACGGTGGCTACAACCGCAACCTGGATGCGCCCCGCAAAAGAATATTACATCATATTACATTTACATCGAATGAATGAATATTAAACCCATCTCAAACCCCGGCTAATCATCACAACACTCCAATCAAGTCCATATACACAAACAGTAAACATTACAGAAATGTGCAACCCCCTGCCAACCGACATACTAGCAGTTAGGGGAGGTGTACGAACACATTAAACATTACAGATAAAAAACCCAATTAGCAAATATCTTAGAACATCGATCGACAACCATTTTCTGTGTCTACCCCAATTGCAAGCCAGCACAGAAGTAACCTGGGCAGAAACAGAATATACAGGAAAACAAAACTCCAAAAAATATGAATTACTGTGCAAATCCGAGTCAACTCGGTGTTGACTCGGCGGCGGATCCGCTGCCAAAAGCACCATCTTGCCGCGGATCCACGGCCGTCTTGCCGAGTTAGGGGCTCGTATTTTCCCAGTATTCTTATATTTCCCTGCTGTGAATTTTAAGGAATATCATATAATTTTTTAGACATGTTTAAAATTAACAGAAACTTAGCGGTTTCCGGGGTTTCGTTTTCATGTTATCCGACGATCGAAGTTCTAATTAGTTGCTAACTAGCTAGTGATGGTTTAGTTCGCTCTGATACCACTGTAAGTCCATGTCATGCACCCCACGAACTTGCGGGGAGGCGGAATATATGAAAAACGATTATCAAAGCTTCGTAACACGGACATGAGCGCATGAATCGTATCTAAACCGTTACTAGAAAACTACGAGAGGTTTAAATACTCGGATTCGAAGTTATACCTCACTATACTTGTCCTTCGGGTCTTCATCGTTGTCCTCCACTCCTCGTAGGCTCCTTGGAACATCGGCACCTCAACGGCCTCCTCGAGTCAAAGACGATCCACCCGAGAGCTCCTACGCCAAGCTTGATCTCTAACTTGAGATAACTAGGTTGCTCAAAGTGCTAATCGAAGCTACCTAGGGGATATAGAGTGAGGTTATGGATGTATTAGTCTAGCTAACCCTTGATCTCAACACATGAGAGGTTAGGGTTAGGGTTTCAAGAATGAGAGAGCTTGAGGAGAGAGAAGGTGATGATAAGAATGAATATGAATAATGAGCTCATTAGAATATAACAACCATAACAATTTATCAAATAAATAATATAAATGATTAATCATCATGGTTGATGCATTCATCTTGTGTGATTCATCTTATGACTCATTAACTAATTAATGCATCATTTAATACCAAGGATGAATCACACAAATGAGTCATTAAGCAATTAATGCTTATGCTACCTTAACCCCTAAGTCACCATGCTTCTAGAAGCTTCCCGGAAATTTACGAGAACGCCCCTCCAATCCGTGAAAACACGGAAAAACTTTAGACTGTATAAATCCAATAACCTGATACTATAATCTGGCTTAAACCAAAGTCGACTAGTAAAAACTATCCGAACGTCGTACGTGCGTTTAAACACGTATGCGTCCAAACCCTTGTCGTAAAACCATACGACCTCTATATCGTTTCGCCTGGAGCAGGGAAACTCTCTGTGTGGGACTCTAAAGACTCGACACTACGCTGGCAGTGGGTTTAACCACAGACCGCAAGCGGCACTAGCTGTACGTAACGGTCCCCAGGTAGATGTCGATAAGAAGGCCGATGAGGAAACCCATCCGAACTCCTACTGAGCCTGATGTAACAATCTCCGTACAGTCCGGTCTGTTCGTCTAAGACTATCGCATATCGAGCCTAGGGTGCGGTAAGCGTCAGCCCCTAATAGCGGTATAAGTCGTGTTGGAGCGTAGCCCATTACACCCTGAGAAACTACTGGAACTTACCAGTAAATCTCGCTTGCCCTGGCCAGGGACTTTGCGTAATGGCTCTCTGACACAGCGCGATATCAACTCCCAATACCGGGAGAGACGAATCCTTTCTAACCGCCACTGCCTCCAATTGCTCGGGACTGCAACCAACCGCTACCTTTTTGCATGAATCCTTTGAGCCGTGGTAGGGTAGAAATCTAAGAACAGTGGGACACACTCGAGGCGAAGTAGCAGTGTCAAGTCTGCGGACTATGCTGTACTCATGTCACCTGGGAACTGTTAACTGACGACGGGTATAATACCATCCGACAGTTCCCCTGCGAGTCCTGTCCGGTGTACCCGTAACCTAACGAGCACCTGTATACTATCTCTAGTACGACGTACTGATGGCTGTGGGACAGACCATCTTCCCAACTGGGATGAGAAGCGTACACACTAGTCTACTCTGGAGTATCGATGCCCAGTCTCAATAATCCTACGACTAGGGACAAGTATAGGATGTTGCTTATAGACTACCCAGCCCCCACTAGTGTGACTGCCATTACAACGCCGATAATTAAGCAAAGATCCTATGGGCTCTACTAATATGTATAAGTGATACGTTACAAGAAACATATGCACATATTAAAGTAGACACAAACTAAGTAGCATACTACTATTTTCAGCAAGACTGTATATACAACTGTGAATATCCCAAGCTTCCATTAAGTAATATACATATAAGTATGATACAATAATTGCCCCTAGGGCATATACACTAACAAATGTTACTTCAGCTAATCGGGTCACTTTGATATGACCTATTCTACAACACCTCAAGAAGGATTCGTTCATTTCTGAACTCTTCCTCTTGTGTGTGTTCTGTACATTAAGAACTGTGGTTTGATTTAGAACGTCTATGCTTTTAGATAACGTGCCTGAACTGATCAACTCTTGATATAGGAAATGTTTAAAACATTATCCAACAATACAAAATTATATCTTTCTTTATTAAATAAAGATACTGATATGATGTTGTATATCAGGTTCGGTATCTAATAACATTCGTTCAGAATCAATGTATTTATTAATACAGGGTGATATCTGTCAACAGACTTGGCTTGCAACAATTGAACCGTTTTCAACTCTTGAAACTTATCACCCGTTCTCAGTTCTCTACCTATCTGTAGCCCATGTAATAGATTACATTTGCGGGATCCTGATCCGGCATCTCATACCCAGGACGTAAAGGATACTGAGAAACAGTTCTCGGTAATGAACACACCCGAAGAAGATGCATCGGATGCACTTTCTTCGTTTCGGCGGCACGAAAATTTTGGTAATCCCCTATTTCCTGCTTGGTCTTATAACATTTATAAGTTGGAGCGGGGCCAACGTTCCCTAGCGCAGTATAACAAGCGGGTTCGGTCAATACATCCGTACTTTTTTTATCTTGATTAAGGCGTGACATGGTCGCTACCTGGAGAGAGAGAGAAGAAAACACTCAGCGTATACTCTTTCAAGATTTACATTGGTTATTAATATATATAATCAGGATGGCTCCCACTGTTTTAGTCAAATCTTCCTTCAAACCCTAAAAGGAAAGACTAGCCGGGATTAATTACACGCTACAAGTTCGCCAATCTTTCAGCCAGGCTAGTGCTGGTACTTTGAGGGAGGTTCCCCGTGCTTTCATACGGACCTAATTAAAATAAACCTCGTTTTCCTAGTGGCGTAACCCCGTTGACACCTTTCTAGAGACCTACTTGATCGGCTAATTGTAATGTGTAAAACTCTCCTAGGAGTAACTTTTACTCGCAGCGGGTATCGGGATCCAACTATCTCATAGGAGGTATGCAATCTCATTGCAAATTTCAACACTTGAAATTCCCGATAATATTTTTCCCCGAGCGATCTATGACCTTGACAAGGTCAACAAACTATAGACCGCTAGTCAATTTCAACCCGTCATTTCGTGATTGAATTAAACCCACCCGCATGACCCTTGACAAGGTCAACAAGGTCGCATGACTATCCTAATCCAATCACATCATATGCTTATACAGATAAGCAGTAATCAGCTACCGCACACTACGCCTTGACAAGGTCAACAAAAGCAGCACGAATACTAACTATTACTTATCTGAAATGACGGAGGGCTACGACAGGTTTTTAAGAAAACCCTTTGCATAATGAACTTGATATCGTCGTAGAATCGAGTGATTTTAAATGGAATGTTTTTTAGGCTTTTCTAGTTTTGCTAAAGAGATCACTCCCGGTGAAGGGATCGTCGGCTCTTTCCTAATCGAATAAGGTGCAGGATATTTCACAAATACCACTATGCAAAGCAAAAACTATAAAAGCAATCAAAAGACAAACCGAGTTTGTAGCATCTGCTAGTTCGTTAAAGAGGTCACTCCCGGTGAAGGGATCTCGGCTCTTTCGTTATCGAATAAGGTGCTGGATATTCTATAAGGAATACCGCTATGCAAAGCAAGAACTAGAGCTACCAGTTTTTAAACAAGTTTCTACAACATCTTTAGGTTTCTTTTATTTCATTAATCTCATTAATGAAGTCCCATTTTATTATGCTTCACAAGCATCACATTTGAAATGAAATCAGCAATATAACATATATCTCATATATATAATATAAACATTCATCTCAGGAAGTAATATGATCTCATCACAGAACATTGCAGCAGAAGAAACACATATGAAATATTGGATATTCTAGGAATTATGTGTTTTAAGTTAAGCCAGTATAAAACACGGATTCCACGGTCGCGATGAAAAGCCAAACTCACATCCCTAGACCCCTACGAGAGCGGCAAGCAACCCTATCAATTCTAGAGTTAGGAGACCCGGTCTCGACTTCTCGAGATGGTCTCCCACTGGACCCTAGAACCCGGTTACTTATGCTCCCCGCCTTGGGTCAATCCTAATGCGAAAAAGTAAATAATATACAATGGTGACATCATCCTCAACCCGGAAGTGCCCCAATAAAAGAATATTACATACAATTGAATTTTACATGAATGAAAAAGAAAGTCTCATCTCACATAAAACCCCCGGCTATTCAAAACACGACGATCCAATATAACATATCACAGCAACACATAGCATCATATATCATCAACGTAAGTAAATATGCGTATCCCAGTTGTCGTTGACATATAGCACCGAAACTGGCGATACACCACATATTACACTTACAGTCGAAGAAATTAAAGTGAAAAACTACAACATTTGGAATCCACAATCTCTTTAGACATCTTAAATCCGAAATATCACTTACTTAGTATTTCGTGCCTAACTATATGAATTCCACATATTGTATCACATTCCAGATAAATAGACAATGTTAAACTTTCCGATCGAATAAACAAACACCCAAGATTTCCCAAAAAACAACACTTGAGCGGAGTTCAAAAAGTCCCAGAACATGTCACAGCCGCTATGAACCAACCATAGAAGGGTCAAACCAACGCCTCACATGTGGCAATGCTAAACTACCACAAACCATATGGTTCAGTGGCGGTTTTGACGGTCACATAATCGAGTTAAGGTTACGTTCTTCTAGAGGGTCCACAAATTCGCTTGCATGATTTTCTAAAAGTTTTAAACTCAGGAAAAATCCAACACTTGAAAGTTTTCCGACAGGGGAAAAAGTGAGTTATTGATATCCGCTCGAACCTTTTAACACGTTCTAAAATACCCGGAAAAACTTAAACGAAGTTAAACTTTCCCATCGAATCAACGAGTTCCCAATATTTCCTAGAAAGCTTAACACTTGAGTGGAATTAAAAATTACCAGAAGCATGAAAAAGTACCCCAAGAATAAAGCCCTGAAGTATTAGCCCCTAACTCCTAAAATTGGCCGCGGAACCCCCGCCAAACGCATGGTTTGGCCGCGGTTCCGCGGTCACTTGAGCGAGTTATGGCTTTGTACTTCACAGTAATCCTTAGAATTCCCTGCATAATTTTCTGAGTATTTTTAATATGAAAAATTTCAACTTTTGAAAAAATTTCGAGAACGTGGGATTTTTCGGGGTTTCGGTATTTGATCGGACTTTAAACTTCGTCTAGACAACGCCTAATGCTCTAGCTTGGCTTTGATACCACTGTAGGGTTGTATAGCACGACAACAAGGTTTAGCAAGGCATAAAACATGCCATTTTATAAAATTTGGGGTGCTATGTTACCCTAACCAAGATCTTAACTA
The DNA here is from genome assembly GCA_030015575.1 of Agapanthus africanus. NCBI lineage: Eukaryota > Viridiplantae > Streptophyta > Magnoliopsida > Asparagales > Amaryllidaceae > Agapanthus > Agapanthus africanus. Next base: position 54,435,752 of record JASDDO010000006.1, on the reverse strand, counting down.
GAGAATTAGGGTAAACAATACAAGTAAACAACTTTACTTCTAAGAGTTAGGGATTACAACCTTTGTAGTTCGTTCGTTCGCTTCATAAGCTCCGTGTTGAGGTCTCTTCACTGCGATCACCAAGTATCCGGACTCTAGAGAGGCTCCATGAAGAGAAAGATACAAGCTTGCTTCCAATCTTCAACAACTAAGATGATCTACCTTGAAGAAACTCAAACCCAAGCTCTTTCTTCACTAATCAAGTATTAGCAAAGGAAACACCCTAATCTAAGTGGTTAGAATAGATGAGGATGATGAAGTAGGAATTTAGCTCTCTTTTGTTTTCAATTTCTCACTTTATTTCATCACATCACAAAAAGCTAGAAAGCTTTTTTCAAGTGGAAAAAGAAGAAGAATTTCATTTGTGGTGAATAATGAATTATTGTGTGAGGTTAGAATTGCAACCATGGGTCAAAGATCATATCCTTAACCCTTGTAGAGAATAAACCATGGGTTGAGGTTTGGGTTGGGTTAACAAATATCTTCACAAAATATCAAAGGATGAAGACTAAAGTCAAAGCTTCAAGAAGCTTCCACAAAGCTCATCCATAACATTAACCCTAATCCAAACCCTAACATGTTTTATTCTCAAAACCTTACATGCAATTTTAACCCTAACATGTTACCATATTATATATCACATATATAATATATATATATATATATATATATTAACAAAAGAAAATAATACAATTAACATATATCGCATATATATCAATGTATTATCCATGTGAGAAAAAGAATCTTTAAGTGAGCTTATATTAGTTAATGTAATGTAATATATCAAATATATAATTATACATTAAATTATCAAATCAACACTTAATCCGATAATCCGGCTATTTCACAAATAACCGACTAATATAATCTGTATCAGTTCATCGAATCAACACTTGATCCGATGACCCGGCTATATCACATATACCCGGACGATATCACATATCGCGAGAATCTAAAACGGTATCACATACACGTATTATTCTCGATCCCGCAGATATCACATATGTGCTCCTACTCCGTTTTACCTGAGCCAGGAAACCTCTGTGTGGGACTCTAAAGAATCGTCAATACGCCGGCAGTAGGTGATGATCATATCAAAGCACCCACAAGCTGCAAGCGGTCAGCTAAACGTAACAGCCACCCATGTATTGAGCAATCAGAAGATCAACAAGCAAGCCTGTAAATTCTCCTGCGAATCCAATCAGTAACACTCCCGTACAGTCCGGTCTCTTCGTCTGATATGTCGCATATCTAGTCTAGGGGTGGTTAACGTCAGCCCCCAGTAACCGATAAGTCGTGTCGATATGAGGTCCATAATAGTTCAAGAAACTACTGATAACACTTACCAGTAAATCGCAGCAACCCTGGCCAGGGATTTCCAGTTATAGCCAATCGAACACAGCGCAACATCAACTCCCTATACCGGGAGAGACGAAACCCCTCCTATCGCTCATTTCCACCATATGATTCAGGACTGTACCCAAAAGCCACCGTTTTGTACGCCCTCTTGGATGTGGTATGATGGAAATCAAAGCACAGTTGGAATCACACAAGACGCTATGACGATCTCGGGTCTACAGACTAACCTGTACCAGTGTCACCAGAGAACTGCCATCTGACGTGAGATATAATACCATCTGGGAGTTCTCGGCGAGTCCGTCCAGTGTACCCAGTCTCTACTGAGCACCCGTATACTATCACTGATGTCAAACATCAATGGATATGGGATCATCCATCGCCCATCTACATGGGTCAAGAAGCATACGCTAGTCTACTCTGTTATATTGATGCCCTATCTCGATACACATGTAAGACTACGGTAGCGCCCTGGCCGTCTTTCCGAGAACAAAATGCGGAAACGAAAACTTTTTCAAACTAGAAACCGGCGCTATCGTAAGCTTAAAACCCGGATCGAACCATTAACCTATAACTAGCTATCTAGAGAAAGGGTTGGAAAGCTATATCGATCGATCTGTGTCCTTCGGTCTTTGGCCACTATCCCAAGCTCCTCGCGGCATCTCTGGTCTCGATCTCCTCGTCGGAAAGGGCACCACATCATCGATTCCTTTTACGGGCTCCCGCTTCATCCGAAGCAACTCGGGCACGAAGTGTGCTAGCCGACGTGTCCAAGGTGATGTAGATAATATTTGTGATCACTTTGTCTCTTGCATCCATTGCTTGGATGGAGGTTGAAGGTGTTACCATTAATGGAGGCTATGAGCTAGAGGAAGAAGAAGAAGAAGAGGCTCTCTTTTCTTTTCTTTTCTTATGTTGAATTTTTGTGAGAGAGAGCAAGAAGAAAATACAAGAGAAAACCCACTATCAAGTGGCTGCCCTCCCTCTCCCCTCACATCAATTCAACACACTAATCAATCACATAATGTGATATTTGCACAAGAAATGATACCATGAGTCACCTATGAAGTACATGTATCATTTAATGCACAAAATGATGGTTTCTAGCTCACAATTTCCATTTGTAAACATTAATCCAAATGTTTACAACAATAAAAAGATACGGCAACATCTAAAGTAAACTTGTGACGGATCACAAGGATACCCCTCACCTGTATATACATACCTGCATCCGCATTCCGACTGAATGCGAATGCGATGAGACTAAAGTAATCCAACAAATCTAATACTAGGATCCGGCTTAAACCAAAGCCCACTTGTATGATCCGCCCGATCATGATCCGTGCAATACCGCACGTATATGATCGAACCCTGCCATATATCATACGGCCTCTACAACGTTTCGCCCGAAACTTGAGAAACAGTCTGTCGGGGACTCTAAAGACTCGTCAATACTTTGGCTGTGGATTTAACCACGAGCATGTCAGTGGTACTAGCTGTACGTAATGGGCGACCAGGTATTGACCAAAAGGAAGGTCGATAAGCGAACTCATCCAGACACCCTACTGAGTCTGTCAGTGACAATATCCGTACAGTCCGGTCCGTTCATCTATAAGCATCGGATGACGGGCCTAGAGGGTTGGTAAAAGTCAGACTCCCAAAAGCGGTACAAGTCGGGTCGGAGTATAGCCCAGAACACCCTAAGATACTACTGGAATACCTACCAGTAAATATCCTGCCTTGGCCAAGGACTTTGTGTAATGGCTCTTGTAGATACAGCGCGATCTCACCCCCAATACAGGGAGAGACGAAACCCCTGCCGATCCGCTCACTGCCTCCATGTGGCTCGGAACTGTACCCAACTAAAACCTGTTTGCACAACTCCTTTGAGCCGTGGTAGGGTAGTAATCAAAGTACAGTGGGAACTCACACGAGACAAATGACGATCTCAGGTCGATGAACTAACCTGTACACATGTCACCAGGGAACTGCTATCTGACGTCTGGTATAATACCAACTAGCATGTTCCCGGAGAGTCCTGTCCGGTGTACTCAACCCAATGAGCACCTGTATACATCTTAGATGAACCAACTGACACCAATGGCTTGTGAGACCAGCCACCGCCCCTCGTCGGGGTCTCGACTGTATACACTAGTCTACTCCGGAGTATCGATGCCCAGTCTCGAAAACTCCCACGACTACGGACCACTTTAAGGATGTGCTTATAGACCCCAGCTCCCACGTATATGATCGCCATCATAATGCTGGCCGTCAAGCAAGAATCCTAAGGGCTATACCAACGTGCAACAGTGATCTGTAATGTCACCTAATGCAGTACGCGATGATAAAGATAAACCAGATAGCATACTATCATCTTGAGTAAGACTGTCCTACCGGCATAGGTCATCCCTCAATCATTGCAATCACGTGCCTGTGATCCAATAATTGACTCTGAGGGCACTATATCCAACAATCTCCCACTTGCACTCAAGGCTAATTATTGCGATGTCGCATACTCACAGCCCGTGTGATACCGAACACCTAACTCCTCTACTAATCAGTCCCACAAAGCCCGTTTGCGAAACTATTGCGTTCGAGGAATAGCCTCAGTGAGTGGATCCGCCCTGATGTTTCTTTCTATGTCTCTCTTTATCTCAAGTTCGCGGAGAAAGCCATATCCCGAAATGAGCAATACATGTCTTAGAATATGTCTGGATATCTGATGGGACCTAGTTCATAAATGAACTTCAAATCCAAACTTCTTAGACTGTATCGTCAACTGAACATAATCAGTATCCTGCACCATGCCTCCTTCAGTATCCGCTTGGACCTCCTGTCCAAATAACTGCCCCTCGTCAGAGGGAAAACTATAACTCTGACAGCCACTCTGTCATCCAGGTCACCTTGGAAGCCTGGAATGATAACTGTCTTTTAAAGAGGCTGTTGTTATCATATCCCTAGAACATCCACTTATGTTCTAAAACTGCTTCCGATCGTTTCTCCAGGATTGGATTAATATCAATTTATTGCATCTCGTGCAAAAACAACACTGGTGTGGTACTTGACATCTCATGATCAATTCAATTGCCTAAGCAAGTGATCTGCCAATCATGCACATCCCTCTCCCCTTTAGTCTGTAAGACACCTTTAGAGAGGGTGACTCTATCACCTGCAGGTATACTACCGTGCCAGGAGTCATCCATTCTAAAGCATCTTTAGAATGTTGTCTAAGTACCCAGATTGGGAAACTACCCAAATCTAGATCTAAAATCATAGATCTAGTAACCAGAATATTTGATATAATATCCATATCCTATATGGAGAAACCATTGTGTGACAAGTAAAGTATAACCGATCGTAGTATAGGAATTTCACTTCCTACTATGTGTATGTCATCCAAATACCAGGACATCACACCCCACTACCTTCTTAACAGATCCATCCCCTATTCTGATGAAGTCAAACCTATGACTGTCACATCAGAAATAGATTATCTATCTCCGCTATATCTGCTTTAGTCCATAAATAGACATAAGCCACTTGTCCACTATGCTTCCGCTGCTCCCACTGACTACGGCAACCCTCTGGAAGAATAATATACACGTGCACTTCTAAAGCCAGTTCAGAACGATGCTATACTCATCCTCCTGCCGGGTCTCATAGTCTAAAACAATAGTAGTGTCAAGTCTGGGTAAACAAGAACCTCCCTGTCACTGTCTTTGAGCATACTGAAGTACCTCTCGAGTGCCTGAGGTTGCCAACCATATCTGCGAAGTGGCCAATGTAATGTCAAACCTAATTGAATCTTTAGGTTCTTATCAAATTTTTAGTAATCGTTTGCGGTTCTGGAATCACTTCCAGTTCTACTATACTCCCACTACCGTTTTCTGAAAAAATCCATTTTTATTAAAACTGTGGCGAGTTAAGTACAATATCACTATTGATCTTCCAGATGGTAAAAAATCAACCCTCGTCATAGCCCGGGTCAACCCACAAACAACCATTACAGAAACGTGCCTTGAGTTATCCAGAGTCTGGTTTTAAGCATAAGCCGGACAACTCCCCGTACCTTAACATTGTTAAGATATGAACTATTCTATATCCAATATAGAAACAGAGGCGCTGATTTTATTGGAACCAGATTCAAATCATGCAGCTGTCTTCAGTGCATGTCAACTAAATGGAGAGAGGCCGATCAGCATTACACAACTTAGGAGTGCTTTCAATTATGAGTAACTTAGAAGAGAAGAAAGTTCTTTTAATCATTACTTTCAACTGAATACCATACACAAGTATTTACATCTTCGATCACCTTGAAGAATACCGATACTTGCAACACCTGGTTCTCTACTTTATTCTTATACCTATAACTTCTCAAAACATAGACTTTGTATTTCTACGAAACACATGTCTAAGAACTAGAGATGTCACAAGTAAACAGAATATAGTACGAGTACCAACCCCTCTGTCCTCAAGGACACTGGACAACATACAATACTCTGTATAAGTCCCCTGAGTCTAATAACTCATTCTCTGTGTGTCGCGGGTTGAAAACTGTACTTATGGTTAAGAAAAATTACATCGCTGTTTAATGCTCCTTACCTAACCATCCACTGATATAGGTAAATGTCATAGACATAATTTCAAAAAGTTATATCTCACTTTATAAAAATAAACGTACATATATATCAATTTGAAATTGGTGCATAACAAGGGATATTCAAAACCAAATATTTGTCGCCCGACAAACAACCAAAGCGATTTCCTCAAATATCCCTAAATACAACGAATCCCGATATAATTAGGATGATCACCTAATTCCCAATAACTTACTCCCACCCATCATCTGTAAAACCTTACAGATGTGAGAATCATACCTGGTAAATACATACCTTGGAGCAAGTGTCTAATTGGGAAATCAGTTTTCTATTAACAATGCACAGTGAAACTGAAACATGAATATGTTTCGAAGGGGTATCCGGGTATTCCTAGTAATGCCTCTTCCATTATCAGATTCACAACTGTAACCGTATATTTTTTTGTCATCTCTCCAAAACCCTTTATATGTCTTTAGTCATTACCTTCTGTACACCCCTTTAGGTTAAATGGTTTTCTTCCTTCCCTACCGTTCGGCACCAGCCTATGGTTTGGAAGAAGAGTATCCATTAAGCGTAATAGGTGTACTGTCCTAATCCTAAGAGCACTCGCAACCCGAGAGAAGGTAAAGATAAAAGACAACTGAATGAAACTTTATTCGTTTTTTCTCCTGAACCAGAATCCATCCCCGAACTGGAACAAGTTCCTTTCGAGTTCGTATATAACCATACGATGGAGTATCCAATAAACTGTGGATCTTCATAGTGATACGAAGTGTTCTGGAGAAATACAAAGGTGATGTAGGAGTGGCGATGAAATACTTGGTTTGGTCGTTAATAGCAGTCGCAATTTACTTTGCCCTTTTACTAATCCCTTTATTTGTCTTTACTTAATACCTTCTGTACACCTTTTGGGCTAAAATGGTTTTCTTCATTCCCTACCGTTCGGAACCTGCCTATGGTTTGGATGAAGACTATCCAATTAGCGTAATAGGTGTAATGTCCTAATCCAAGGAACACTCGCAACCTGAGAGAAGGTAAAAGGAAAGAAAACTGAATAGTCCTATTCGTTTTCTCCAGAACCGGAAACCATCCTTGAATAAGTTCCTTCGAGTTCTTATATAACCATACGATGGTTTTATCCAATGGAAGTGGATGTTCGTAGTAATACAGGGTGTTCCGGAGAAAAAGGGTAAAAGTAGGAGTGGCAATGAGGCATGCAACTCTGACAATCCAAAAGCCAGTGTTTAAGAAGGTTCGGGAAACTTGGTCACTGAGTCATAGTCTAGGGTCGGGTCATGGTCGCTGCCAAAGAGAGAGAGAAAAAAAACACTTTGCGTGCACTCTAACCTAGATCAGAATGGTTATCAATTTATCTAATCAGGAAACCTCCCACTGTAACCTCAAATTCTCCTCCAAACCTGAAAGAAGAATTAGTCGGGATCACCCGAGGAGTAAACCAACTCATCAGTGGGAATCGTGATCCAACTATCATCGCATGATAATGTGATGGAATCCACTCACGTTATCACACTCCAGAAGGTATGCGCATACCTGGCAAGTTTTAGTTTCTTTAGAAACTCCCGATGTGATTTTTACCCCATGCTCTTATGACTTTGACTTTGGCCAACAAATCATAAGTCACATGTCAAGTTCTACCCGTCATTAACCAGGTTGATTTGAACCCACCCGTACCTACCCTTGACTTTGGCCAACAAGCAGTACGACTATCCCAAACCAACGCATCTATCTATGCAACAAAAAAGTAACAAATAGCTACCATACACCATGCCTTGACTTTGGCCAACAAACATAGCATGAATACTAAGTGCTACCCGTCTGAAATGACAGAGAGCTACGAATGGTTTTTGGCGAAAAACCTTTAACGTAATGAACTTGATATCGTTGAAGGAACCGGATAGCTTTTTATAAAAATATAGTGGCGAAAACCTTTGCTAAAGAGGTCACTCCCGGTAGAGGGATCTCGTCTCTTTTCCTGTAGAATGAGGTGCAGGATATTCCAACTGAATACCATGATGCAAAGCAAAAAGTAATCGACTATAGTGAAGTTACTACCCTGACGCAAACTTCTGTCCAAGGGGTCACTCCCGGTGAAGGGATCTTGGCCCTTGCCTCGTCGACTGAGGTGCAGGATATTCCAACTGAATACCACTGTGCAAAACAAAAGAGAACGTCCTTCCAATAACAGTTTTTTTTGAAAAATGTTCCAACAACATCAGAACAGGTTTGTTTAGATTGCATTGATCCGAATCAACGCAGTCCCATCAATTGATCACACCACAAAAGAACGAAAATTTGATGTACGTATATGCCATCCGCATTCGCCACTGGGTCCCGTCATCACCCGTTAGGTTACTTAACTAACGACAGAGCGGGGACTGGACTGGCGCGGGTGTAAAACATATACAACATCTACTAGTATATATATCAATATATAATATTCGCTCAAGGCGTGATAAAATGCAACATCACAGAAATGTAATAAGTATCACAGAACAATACAGATAATCTGGGATCCCCGGGTTTCATAGAGCCGCTACTGAAACCCGACGTTCCCCTGGTCGTGTGGATAGCCTGTGCAATGAAATCCTAGACCCCTACGGGTGCGGCAAGTTACCGGCCAAAACCTGAACCAAGGAATCCCCCTTCAACAACGTGAATGGACCACCCAACACTTCACCGAATCCGGTAATTTGAACAACCCTCCTTGGGTTAACCTGTACCCCCTACGAGTGCGGCGAATAGCCCGCCAATTCTAGAGTGAAGCCCCCTCCGTCTCAAAGCCATGAGATGCGGGACCGTTGCTCTCTAGAACCCGGCTATCCGTGCACCCCACCTTGGGGTAATCCTAGTACAGAAAGTAAAATATACAACGGGTACATCGACCTCAGCCCGGTCGTGTCCCAAAAGAATAATATACAAACAGGCAGTGATGGCAGTCCACATGTCGGACGCTCGCCCTGCAAGATCAAATGTACAAATAATACCAAACTGTACTACCATTGCATCTAGGGTATCCACCACGACAAATCCGCAACATCACAGCACAACACAGAAAATCAACGTGAATGTCACGTTCGCAAATCCGTCTAAAAGAGCTATAGCAATTAGACATGATTTACCGATCAAATGACATTCACGGTCGCAGATATAATGTAAATACTATGAACTAACATATTTAAATTTTCGATCGACAAAATTTCCCGAAGTGGGCCCTAAGCACAATTCCTACTACTCAAACAAATCTGGGCCCAAACATAAAATACCAGAAACCATAATTCCAACTCAGAGACTACTGTAGAAAATTTGGTACTGATATAGAATGGCGGCGGAACCGCGGCCAAAGAATGGGTAAGGCCGCGGTTCTGCGGCGCAACAGTAGCAACAGGCTACCAAATTATCACAGAACTCGTAAAAAACCCTGCACGTATTTCTGCAATACACCAAATAATTTTTTGACAACAAAAATATTTCGACAGAAACAACACATTTTGAAATCGCAGTTTCGGAATTTTTATTCGATCGAAATTTTAAATACGTTAGAGCAAGCTAGTAAAGGTTAATGGCGTGGCTCTGATACCATGTAAGACTACGGTAGCGCCACGGCCGTCTTTCCGAGGCCAAAATGCGGAAACAAAAACTTTTTCAAACAAGAAACCGTCGCTATCGTATGCTTAAAACCCGGATCGAATCATTAACCTACAACTAGCTATCTAGAGAAAAGGTTGGAAAGCTATACCGATCGATCCGTGTCCTTCGGTCTTTGGCCACCATCCCAAGCTCCTCACGGCATCGCCGGTCTCAATCTCCTCGCCGGAAAGGGCACCACATCATCGATTCCTTTTACGGGCTCCCGCTTCATCCGAAGCAACTCGGGCACGAAGTGTGCTAGCCGACATGTCCAAGGTGATATAGAGAATGTCTGTAATCAATTTGTCTCTTGCATCCATTGCTTGGATGGAGGTTGAAGGTGTTTCCTTTAATGGAGGCAATGAGCTAGAGGAAGAAGAAGAAGAAGAGGCTCTCTTTTCTTTTCTTTTCTTGTGTTGAATTATTGTGAGAGAGAGCAAGAAGAAAATACAAGAGCAAACCCAATATCAAGTGGCCGCCCTACCTCTCTCCTCACATCAATTCAACACACTAATCAATCACATAATGTGATATTTGCACAAGAAATGATACCATGAGTCACCTATGAAGTACATGTATCATTTAATGCACAAAATGATGGTTTCTAGCTCACAATTTCCATTTGTAAATATTAATCCAAATGTTTACAACAATAAAAAGATACGGCAACATCTAAAGTAAACTCGTGACGGATCACAAGGATACCCCTCACCTGTATATACATACCTGCATCCGCATTCCGACTGAATGCGAATGCGATGAGACTAAAGTAATTCAACAAATCTAATACTAGGATCCGGCTTAAACCAAAGCACACTAGTATGATCCGCCCGATCATGATCCGTGCAATACCGCACGTATATGATCGAACCCTGCCATATATCATAAGTCCTCTACAACGTTTCGCCCGAAACTTAAGAAACAGTCTGTGGAGGACTCTAAAGACTCGTCAATACTTTGGTTGTGGATTTAACCACTAGCATGTCAGTGGTACTAGCTGTACGCAACGACCTACCAGGTATTGACCAAAAGGGAGGTCGATGAGCGAACTCATCCTGACACCCTATTGAGCCTGTCAGTGACAATATCCGTACAGTCCGGTCCGTTCGTCTATGAGCATCGCAAGGCGGGCCTAGGGGGTTTGTAAAAGTCAGACCCCCAAAAGCGGTACAAGTAGTGTCGGAGTATAGCCCAGAACACCCTGAGATACTACTGGAATACCAACCAGTAAATCTCCTGCCTTGGCCAAGGACTGTTAGTTATATGTATGCCCTAGAGGCCATTACTATACATTGGATGTATATTGTAGTGGATGCTGGGACATATATAGGGTGGACTTTCTTGCTCGACATGATAGTATGCTATCTGGTTACTCTTTACCTTAACGTGTATACTGATTGTCTCTCTGTTACATGTTGGTAAAGCCCTTAGGATGTGTACTTGACTACCTGGACTATGATGCAGATCATACTAGTGGGGACATGGTAGTCTATAAGTACATCCTTGAAAGTCCCTAGTCGTGGGTATATCGAGATGGGGCATCGATATACCAGAGTAGACTAGCGTGTACCTTCTCGACCCATACAGATGGGCGATAGATGATCCTATATCCATCGGTGTTTGACATCAGAGATGATATACGGATGCTCAGTAGAGACTGGGTACACTGGACGGACTTGCCGAGAACTCCCAGATGGTATTATACCTCACGTCAGATGGCAGTTCTCAGGTGAAACTGGTACAGAGTAGTCTGTTGACCCGAGATCGTCATAGAGTCTTGTGTGGTTCCCACTATGCTTTGATTTCCATCTTACCACGTCCAAGAGGGCGTGCAAAACGGTGGTTTTTGGGTACAGTCCCGAGTCACATGGAGGCAATGAGCGATAGGAGGGGATTCGTCTCTCCCGGTATAGAGGGTTGATGTTGCGCTGTGTTCGATTGGCTCTAATTGGAAATCCCTGGCCAGGGTTGCTGAAATTTACTGATAAGTGTTACCAGTAGTTTCTCGAATTTTTATAGACCTCATATCGACACGACTTATCGAGCTATTGGGGTCTGACGTTTACCACCCCTAGGCGAGATATGCGACATATCAGACGACGAGACCGGACTGTACGGTAGTGTTACTGGTTGGATTCACTAGGGTGTGAGCGGGCTTACTCGTCGATCTTTAGATCGCTCAATACCCGGGTGGCCGTTACGTTTAGCAGACCGCTTGCGGCTTGTGGGTGCTTGATATGATCATCACCTGCTGCCGGCGTATTGACGAGTCTTTAGAGTCCTACACAGAGGTTTCCTGGCTCAAGCGAAACGAAATAGGAGCGCATATGAGATATGTGCGGGACCGAGAATAATGCGTGTATGTGATACCGTATTTCATTCTCACGATCAATGTGTCGAATGGTTGTATGCGATATAACCTAGTTATCGATTCAAGCATTGATTCGATAAGCCGATACATTGTATACTAGTCGGTTGTGTGCGACATGACCGGATCATTGAATCAAGTGTTGATTTAATGATTTAATGCATATTTATATATTTGATATATTACTTTGCGTTAACTAGTATCGGTTCACTTTAAATGGATTTTCTCACTCGGATGTGCGCATTGCATATGCGATATGATTTTGTGCACTTGCTTGTATCATGTTTGATGATACATGCCTTTTGGTTAAGTGTAAAGAATTAAACCTTGGTTAATGAAATGGTTAGGGTTTACTATTTCCTTATTCATTTATTCATTTATTTATTCTTTTGGAAATAGAAAAGCAAATGAGAAAATGGTGGCTTGTTTTGTTTTGTTCATGAAGCTTCATGAAGACTTTGACCAAGTGACCATTTTGTCTCATGCTTAACCCTAACCATCCCACTAACCATGATTTATTCTCTACACTTGACCATGGTTTGGTCATGATAATTATTCTTTTAATTTTCTTTTTGGAATTAACTTATCATAACTTTATCTTCTTCTTCTTCATCATCTTCAATGAAGAAACCTCCACTTCATCAATGGTGATTGATGAAGATGAGTGAGAAATCCAATTCTAAAGTCTACCCACTTCCTATTTCTTCATCCTCTACCGCTTGCCAAGTAGTAGAGTGTGTTTCCTTCACAAGTTTCTTGACTTGGTGAAGTCGGAGCTTGATTTAGCGATGCCTCGACGTAGATCATCTTCGGAATGGACATCGACGACCTAGCTCGCCATTTCTCCGACGAAGCCGACGCTAGAGCCCGGGAATTAATTTGGACAGCGAGGGGTCTTCGTTGCGGAGCTATGGAGGTGGAGCACCGGATCTACAAAGGTTGTATTTCCGTATTATTGTAGTTAAGTGTTAACTAGTTTATCTTTTCGCTTAGAAATCTAGCCGACGATCCGTATTAGGGTTTCTCGGCACCCCGTATTTTTGAAATTGGCATGGTTGATGCCTTGTGAGACCTCACTAGGGTACCTAGGAACCCTACAGTGGTATCAGAGCCTATCTAGAGCCTTAGGCGAAGACCAGACGGAGTTTGAAGTCCGAACGACCCGAAACCCCAACTCAAAAGTGCTCTCTGGATTTTTTCTAAAAACAGGGATTTTTGTGAATTAAAAATTCCCAAAAAATTCAGCAGGGAAATTTATGAGTTACTGTGAAGCACGTGTCGATAACTCCACAAAAGAGCCGCGGAACCGCGGCCCCCACCATGGGCTTCGCGGCGGTTCCGCGACCACTTTGTAGAGTTACACCACGTGGCTTGCACAGTAATTCTTGTCTCGTAGTGCTGAGTCTTCTGGAAAATTTTAATATTTTATTCAAGAGTTGAATTTTCTGGGGTTGTTTTGGGGATTCGGTGTTTCGATCGGATTATCAAACTGTGTCCATGTGTTTTCCGGATAAATTTTAGAATATGTTAAAAAGTTCGACCGGATATAAATACCCAATTTTTCCCCTATCGGGAAATTTCCAAGTGTTGGATTTTTCCATGTTTTAAAGACGTTCTAAGTAGTGCAAGTAACGCAATGGAACCTCTAGAAGACAACAAACCTTAACTCGATTATGTAACCGTCTTGAACTGCCCTTTGAACCTTCGGGTTTGGGGCAGTACGGCGTGCCACATGTGAGGCGTTGGCTTGACCCTTCTACGGCTGGACCGTTGGTACTGAGGCACGAACTGAATGTTTTTAGACTTGTTTCATGTGTTGATCTGTATCGGGAAAACTTGGACGTTCGATTGTTCGATCGGAAAGTTTAACATTTTCTAATTATCTGGAATGTGATACAATACTTGGAATTCACAATAGTTATGTGATAACTGAATGAATGTTATAAACATAGCAGTTTAGTCTCACTTGATCGGTTGCCACGGAATTTTGATGTGATCAAAAGTCCGTCGCAACCACGTAGCGTACGCGGATACTCGCCGGGTAAACATAATAGACAGCTTCACTCCATAGCCTCGACCAAGTGACTGTACGAGAACCCCGTCGCCGAAAGCATCCGTTCGGGTGCTCCCGGCAGCGGTGTTCCGCCTTGGTGCACTTCGTCGACGGCGTCTGGGGTGCGGCCGCCTACTAAAGTTTGCGAAGAGCATTCGATCTGGATGCCGGGAATCTTGTTGAATTGCCCGACATTGAATTGAAAAGTGTTTTCGATAATGAGAATAAAATGCGGGGTTTATAATTGGTTAGGCATGTGATGTCTAAGTAATTCATTTGATTAGGCATGCGATGTCTAAAGAGGTTGCGGATTCCAACTGTTGTAGTTTTACACTTTCTTTTCTGTGACCGTAAGTGTAATATGTGATGTCGCCGGTTTCGTTGCTATATGTCAACGACAATTGGGATGCGCATATTTACTTACGTTGATGACATGTGATGTTATGTGTTGCTGGATATGTTATATTGGATCGTCGTGTTTGAATAGCCGGGGGTTTTTATGTGAGATGAGTGTTTTTCATTTTCATTCATGTAAAAACTTGTATGTAATATTCTTTTTATTGGGGCACTTCCAGGTTGCGGAAGTAGTCACCTTTTGTATATTATTTACTTTTCCGCACTAGGATTGACCCAGGGAGGAGGGCACAAGTAACCGGGTTCTGGAGTCCAGTGGGAGACCAACTCGAGGAGTCGATGCCGGGTCTCCTAACTCCAGAATTGGTAGGGTCGCTTGCCGCTCTCGTAGGGGTCTAGGGGTGTGGGTTTGGCTATTCATCACGACCGTGGAATCCGTGTTTTATACTGGCTCGTATTGAAAACACGGACGTCCTAGTATATCCAATATTTCATTTGATTCTTCTGCTGCGATATCAGTGATGTGATCATGTGATGTTCTGTGATAGATACAGTATATAGTATATATGATATATTATATAGACGTTACTTATGTTTTACACCCGTGCTAGCCCTGCCCTGCTCTGTCGTTAGTTACCTAACCTAACGGTGCACGAGGGGACATCGAGGCGAATGCTGATGGCATAAGTGTACGTCGTATTTATCTGTGATGTTTAGGTACATTAAATGCTGGGACTTCATTAATGAGATTAATGAAATAAAAGAAACCTAAGATGTTGTAGAATCGAATTTCAAAATAAAACAGGTAGCTACAGTTCTTGCTTTGCACAGCGGTATATATGATATATCCTGCACCTTATTCAATAAGGAAAGGACCGAGATCCCTTCACCGGGAGTGACTCCTTTAGCAATAACTGGCAGATGCTACACACTCGGTTTGTCTTTTGATAACTTTTAAGTGTTTTGCTTTGCACAGTGATATATATGATATATCCCGCACCTCATTCGACGAGGAAAGGACCGACGATCCCTTCACCGGGAGTGACTCCTTTAGCAAAACTAGAAAAGCCTTAAAGCACTCCATTTTTAAAATCATTTGATTCTACAACGATATCAAGTTCATTACGCAATAGGTTTTCAGAAAAACCTGAGGTAGCCCTCCGTCATTTCATATAAGTAGTAGTTAGTATTCGTGCTGCGTTTGTTGGCCTTTGTCAAGGCGCAGTGTGCGGTAGCTAACTGGTGCTTATCTGCTTATGCATATGATGCAGATTGGGTTAGGGTAGTCGTGCGACCTTGTTGGCCTTTGTCAAGGGCCGTGCAGGTGGGTTTAATTCAATCAGGAAATGACGGGTTGAACTTGACTAGCATCCTATGGTTTGTTGGCCTTTGTCAAGGTCATAGGAGGTTAGGGGCAAATATTATCGGGAATTTCAAGTGTTGAAATTTGCAATGAGATTGCATACCTTCTATGAGATAGTTGGATCCCGATACCTGCTGCGAGTAAGAGTTACTCCTGGGAGAGTTTTACACATTACAATTAGCCGATCAAGTAGGTGTCTAGAAAGGTGTTAACGAGGTTACGCCTCTGGGAAAACGAGGTTTACATTAATTAGGTTCGTGCGAAAGAACGGGGGACCTCCCTCAAAGTACCGACACTGGCCTGGCTGAAAGATTGGCGAACTTGTAGTGTGTAATTAATCCCGACTAGTCTTTCCTTTTAGGGTTTGAAGGAAGATTTGATAAAAAGCAGTGGGAGCCATCCTGATTAAATAAAATAATAACCAATCTATTCTTGCAAGAGCGCACGCTGAGTGTTTTCTTCTCTCTCTCTCCAGGTAGCGACCATATCACGCCTTAATCAAGATAATAATACGGATTATTGACCGAACCCGCTTGTTATACTGAGCTAGGTAACGTTGGTCCCGCTCCAACTTATAATTGTTATAAGACAGAGCAGGAAATTGGGGATTACCAGAATTCCCGT
This sequence comes from Agapanthus africanus, assembly GCA_030015575.1. Lineage (NCBI taxonomy): Eukaryota > Viridiplantae > Streptophyta > Magnoliopsida > Asparagales > Amaryllidaceae > Agapanthus > Agapanthus africanus. The sequence continues at coordinate 54,419,349 of JASDDO010000006.1, read as the reverse complement.
GCCGCCCTAACGAAGAGAGTGCATGCTGATGCATCATCTTCGGGTGTGTTCATTACAAAGAACTGTTTCTCAGTATTCTCTGAATCCTGGGTATATGATACCGGATCAGGATCCCAGATATGTAATCTGTTACATAGGGCTACAAAAAGGTAGAAAAACTGAGAACGGGTGATAAGTTTCATGAGGCAGAAAACGGGGCAAGTGTTGCAGCCAAGTCTGTTGGTCACTGTCACCCTGTATTGTAATACATTGATTCTGAACGAATGTTATTAGATACCGAACCTGATATACAAAATCATATCAGTCTCTTTATTTAGTAAAGAAATGATAAAATTTTGTATTGTTGGATAATGTTCTGAACATTTCCTAAATCAAAAGTTGATCGGTTCAGGCACGTTATCTAAAAGCATTAACGTTCTAATTCAAACTACAGTTCTTAGTATACTGAACACACACAAGAGGAAGAGTTCAGAAATGAACGAATTCTTCTTGAGGTATTGTAGACTATGTCAGATCAATGCGACCCGACTAGCTAGAGTTACATATAGATGCATATTTAAATCAGTTTGAATTTACATCTTGTGAAACTCGCCAGTCATGTCACAAAGATAAGATGACCATAGCTCTGTTTATTGGAAACAGAGAAAGAGCTAGTGAACTCTTGGGATTGATACATGTTGATGTATGTAAGGTCCCCTGTCTACACATGACAGGACTGATTCTTTATACTTCATTATATTCTCTGATAATCTCTCAAGATTCAGTCATATTCTCCTGTTGAAACATGAGTCCGAACCTTTTGAGATATTCACAGAATATAAGCGAGAAGTAGAGAACCAAAATACGGGTATAAGTATTATGTCCTTTGATGTGATCGAGGAGGAGAATACTTGAGCACGGAAATTCCTGGACTATTCTAAAGGAGAATGAGATTCTCTCTCAGCATTACTCCTCCGTATACACCATTGCACGATGGTATGTCGGGATGGAGCAGATACACCCAATTTGATATGGTGTGCTCTATGATGAGTACTACTGAGTTACCTTTTTCCTTAGGGGGTTATGCACTTGGGAAGTTGCATACCTATTGAATAGGGTTCCAATCAAATCAGTTGCCTACCGCTTCATATGTGATATGGAATGGGAAGAGCCCATATCTTAAGTTAGTTAAGATTTGGGGTTGTCCGGCCTATGTCTAAAAGCATAATCCGGACAAGCTCGAGGCAAATACTGTTATGTAGAACTGGAAATGTTTCAGCCATACAGATTGCAGCTGATGATTTGATAGAATCAAGGATTCAGTAGATTCCAACGAACCACAGCCTCTCCGCCGATCTAGTAGGGTTCCTCACCCACCTGAGAGATACTTCGGTTTCTCTATGACAGAGGGAGCGAGGATTGCATCATGAGATGATGACCCAACTAATTTCGAGCTGTCCATCAGGAGTAAGACTCTGTAAGAATGGCTGGATGCTTAGTGATCTGAGATGGAATCCTTATACACCAACAAAGTATGGACTTTAGTTGCTATATCTGAAGGGTTAAATCCCCATCAGGAGCAAGTATATCTTGAGAAGATTACTTGGTGTACATGGAAAAGTTGAGACTTTCAAAGCTAGACTTGTTAAAGGTTTGCATCATTGACCAGGCGTGGATAATGATGAAACCTTTTCAGTGCCTATGCTTAAGTCCATCCAGATCCTACTTGCCACGGCTACATACCATGACTACGATATCTGGTAGTTGGGTGTCATGACTGCTTTTCTAAATGATGTTTTAGAAGAGTGCGTCTATAAGTACACAGCCAGAGGGCCTCGTAGACAGTGGGAGCAGCGGAAACGCATGCAAGATGCTTTATAGGATAAAGCAGGCATCGCGGAGTTAGAACATCTGTTTTGATGGATTAGTCAAAGAAGTTGACATCATCAAAATGGTAGATGAACCTTGTATATACAAGAAGGTAGTAGGGAGTATGGTGGTGATCCTCATAGAGTACGTGGATGACATACTCTTGATAGGGAAGGAATTTCCTATGCTACGCTCGATCAATCTCCGCTTATCACAAATATTCTCCACATAGGATCAAAGTGATACCTACTAAATCCTGGGTTTTAGATCTATGAGATAGATCTAATTGGATGTTAGAATACTCACTAGTTGTAGTGAGATGGTATCAATTGATCCTGGGGAGAATCACTGGAAGTGTTCCAGAGTGATAAAGACGACTGAATGTCAGTCGCAGGCATTGTCTTTACCCTCAGTAAAGGGACGGTATGTTGGAAGAGTTCCAAGCTAGATACCGTGGCATACTAGACGATAAAGGCAGGATACATCGCTACTAAAGATGCTACCAAAGAAGCTGTTTAGGTGTATATTGGTTCATGAGATGAACTATGTTCCTCCCATTATGTGACAATGGAGTTGTGGCTTATGCCAAGGAACGCAAGTCCCATCAGTGATCCAGACTTATTCTAAGGCAGTATCACCTGATCATGGAGATGCTTGATCTCCAGGATGATCGAGGAAAGGAGAGCAGACTTAGAGGATAACGCAGCGGATCCACTCACGAAGGCCTATTCCCAGAGAGAGACTTTTATGGGATGGTTGAGTATGAGATACTGCAGCCACTGCTACAGATGGCCCTAGTGCAAGTGGGAGATTGTTAGTTATATGTATGCCATAGAGGCCATTACTGTACATTGGATGTATATTGTAGTGGATGCTGGGACATATATAGGGAGGACTTTCTTGCTCGACATGATAGTATGCTTTCTGGTTACTCTTTACCTTAACGTGTATACTGATTGTCTCTCTGTTACATGTTGGTAAAGCCCTTAGGATGTGTACTTGACTACCTGGACTATGATGCAGATCATACTAGTGGGGACATGGTAGTCCATAAGTACATCCTTGAAAGTCCCTAGTCGTGGGTATATCGAGATGGGGCATCGATATACCAGAGTAGACTAGCGTGTACCTTCTCGACCCATACAGATGGGCGATGGATGATCCCATATCCATCGGTGTTTGACATCAGAGATGATATACGGGTGCTCAGTAGAGACTGGGTACACTGGACGGACTCGCCGAGAACTCCCAGATGGTATTATACCTCACGTCAGATGGCGGTTCTCAGGTGACACTGGTACAGAGTAGTCTGTTGACCCGAGATCGTCATAGAGTCTTGTGTGGTTCCCACTGTGCTTTGATTTCCATCTTACCACGTCCAAGAGGGCGTACAAAACGGTGGTTTTTGGGTACAGTCCCGAGTCACATGGAGGCAATGAGTGATAGGAGGGGATTCGTCTCTCCTGGTATAGGGGGTTGATGTTGCGCTGTGTTCGATTGGCTATAACAGGAAATCCCTGGCCAGGGTTGCTGAGATTTACTGGTAAGTGTTACCAGTCGTTTCTCGAATTGTTATAGACCTCATATCGACAAGACTTATCGAGCTATTGGGGTCTGACGTTTACCACCCCTAGGCGAGATATGCGACATATCAGACGACGAGACCGGACTGTACGGTAGTGTTACTGATTGGATTCACTGGAGTGTGAGCGGGCTTGCTTGTTGATCTTCAGATCGCTCATTACCCGGGTGGCCGTTACGTTTAGCAGACCGCTTGCGGCTTGTGGGTGCTTGATATGATCATCACCTGCTGCCGGCTTATTGACGAGTCTTTAGAGTCCTACACAGAGGTTTCCTGGATCAAGAGAAACGAAATAGGAGCGCATATGAGATATGTGCGGGACCGAGAATACTGCGTGTATGTGATACCGTATTTCATTCTCGCGATCAATGTGTCGAATGGTTGTATGCGATATAACCTAGTTATCGATTCAAGCGTTGATTCGATAAGCCGATACATTGTATACTAGTCGGTTGTGTGCGACATTACCGGATCATTGAATCAAGTGTTGATTTAATGATTTAATGCATATTTATATATTTGATATATTACTTTGCGTTAACTAGTATCGGTTCACTTTAAATGGATTTTCTCACTTGGATGTGCGCATTGCATATGCGATATGATTTTGTGCACTTGCTTGTATCATGTTTGATGATACATGCCTTTTGGTTAAGTGTAAAGAATTAAACCTTGGTTAATGAAATGGTTAGGGTTTACTATTTCCTTATTCATTTATTTATTTATTTATTCTTTTGGAAATAGAAAAGCAAATGAGAAAATGGTGGCTTGTTTTGTTTTGTTCATGAAGCTTCATGAAGACTTTGACCAAGTGACCATTTTGTCTCATGCTTAACCCTAACCATCCTACTAACCATGATTTATTCTCTACACATGACCATGGTTTGGTCATGATAAGTATTCTTTTAATTTTCTTTTTGGAATTAACTTATCATAACTTTATCTTCTTCTTCTTCTTCATCTTCAATGAAGAAACCTCCACTTCATCAATGGTGATTGATGAAGATGAGTGAGAAATCCAATTCTAAAGTCTACCCACTTCCTATTTTTTCATCCTCTACCTCTTGCCAAGTAGTTGAGTGTGTTTCCTTCACAAGTTTCTTGACTTGGTGAAGTCGGAGCTTGATTTAGCGATGCCTCGACGTAGATCATCTTCGGCATGGACATCGACGACCTAGCTCGCCATTTCTCCGACGAAGCCGACGCTAGAGCCCGGGAATTAATTTGGACAGCGAGGGGTCTTCGTTGCGGAGCTATGGAGGTGGATCACCGGATCTACAAAGGTTGTATTTCTGTATTATTGTAGTTAAGTGTTAACTAGTTTATCTTTTCGCCTAGAAATCTAGCCGACGATCCGTATTAGGGTTTCTCGGCACCCCGTATTTTTGAAATTGGCATGGTTGATGCCTTGTGAGACCTCACTAGGGTGCCTAGGAACCCTACAAGGACTTTGTGTAATGGCTCTCCTAGACACAGCGCGATCTCACCCCCAATACCGGGAGAGACGAAACCCCTGCCGATCCGCTTAGTGCCTCCATGTGGCTCGGGACTGTACCCAACTAAACTTGTTTGCACGACTCCTTTGAGCCGTGGTAGGGTAGTAATCAAAGTACAGTGGGAACTCACACGAGACAAATGACGATCTCAGGTCGATGAACTAACCTGTACACATGTCACCAGGGAACTACTATCTGACGTCAGGTATAATACCAACTAGCATGTTCTCGGCGAGTCCTGTCCGGTGTACTCATAACCCAATGAGTACCTGTATACATCTTAGGTGAACCAACTGACACCAATGGCTTGTGAGACCGGCCACCGCCCCTCGTCGGGGTCTCGACTGTATACACTAGTCTACTCCGGAGTATCGATGCCCAGTCTCGAAAACTCCCACGACTAGGGACCACTTTAAGGATGTGCTTATAGACCCCAGCTCCCACGTATATGATCGCCATCATACTGCTGGCCGTCAAGCATGAATCCTAAGGGCTCTACCAACGTGCAATAGTGATCTGTAATATCACCTAATGCAGTACGCGATGATAAAGATAAATCAGATAGCATACTATCATCTTGAGTAAGACTGTCCTACCGGCATAGGTCCTCCCTCAATCATTGCAATCACGTGCCTGTGATCCAATAATTGACTCTGAGGGCACTATATCCAACACCTGCGACTAGGAACATTTGCAGGATGTACTTAGCGACTATACTGTCCCCACTAGTATGATCTGCATCATAGTCCTGGTAGTCAAGTACTCATCCTAAGGGCTTTATCAACATGTAACGTAGAGACTATCAGAGTACATGTTAAGATAAAGAGCAACCACATAGCATACTATCATGTTTGAGCAAGAAAGTCCTCCATATATATGTCCATGCATCCACTACAATATACATCTCATGTACAGTAATGGCCTCTAGGGCATACATATCACTAACATAAAATTTCTAACCGTAATCCTTATTAGTTGCTTAAATCCTTAAACCTTGCTTATTTAGATGTTTAATATAGCTTCAAGTTCATGTTTAGTTCATTCATGAAAAGTATTATGAATTTCAAGTTAGTGTTTTGATGTGTTTAAATGGTTAATCTTGAAGTATAGACTTGGGAAAACTTAATCATATTGTGAGAATGTTAATTGTTATTTTTTCCTAATTGTCTTTTAAGCTTAATCGCAAACTAAGTTTTAACAAAGTATTTTTGGGTGAGATTAAAATTATGAAAATGGTTTGGATCACTAAGTTAAGCAACTTTGTGTTGTTGTAAATTGCTAGAATTGTTAAATTTCTAGACTTGTGCTAAATCGCGGTAAAAGTTGCTTCCTAGTTTTCCGGTATAAATTAGACGTGGGTTTTAATGGAAGTGGTGATGATGTATATATTATTATCTACGATAATTTTATGTGTTGTGAATGAGTTTTGGTACGATTGGGTATTTGGCGTGGCAGTTTTCATGTATAGCGACCCTAGTGAGGGTTTTGGCTATGTTTTCCGGTATTTGGATTTCTTGGTTTTGCGACTGGATAATATATTTGGTCGTTGGACGTTTGTACGTCAACGACGAGGTTTTTTTGGTTGTTTTGCATACATCGGCTATAGGTTCTAACCTATGAGCGCACCGCGTGCCATATTTGGATTTCGGAATTTGATGCTAATAACATTGCGATTTCATATTGTTTGTAGGTACCTTCGCGTGGATTTCGATACGACGAAGCGCATCGACTACGGCTAAGCGAGGAGTTTAGCAGGCGAGTAGATTTATATCTATGGGGGAAGTCGGGTGGATGGCGTATAGCACCCCCGCAACCAATGATATGGAATATCGTTTGATTATGTTATCTTGATAAATGATATGCGACGGACATGATTATAGGATTTACAAACGATAATATAATAGAAGTTGATGCTAATGGACATAATTGACATATGAGAATATGATATGATAAGTGAATCATGATGGCTACAAATTTAAAGAGAACAAGTGTGATGTTTATATAATGTGATTGTGAGATATTAATGTGATGAACAAGTATACGATGTGATATGATGACTTAGTGTGATATGTCGTTATATGGATTTCGAGTCGATATAAGATTGTTGATACCCTTGTAGGTCCCCTAATACGAGATTGACATGGATATGACCTAAGAGATAGGTATATATATATGGATAATGTTTTGCATTTTGAGTGATATGCCGTACGAGACTTAGATCTGTACCCCGTTGTTGTATAGGTTGATAGAATCCCTATTTGTTTAATGCCACTGTACGTGGATTACCATACGCGATGAGTTTTACCTGTTGATTTATCCATACCCTTGTTTGAAGGATGCCGTACGATGGTTTGTACCGTACGTGATGTTGTGAGGCTGAATGTCGATTGATGGATTCACCGACTCGGATATATTGTAGACACGTATACCTTATAGCTTTTAACTGATGATGTACTTTATGCTATGATCATGTTATTCTCATTGCATTACATATACCTGTGGCAATACACCTACACAATTATCGATGATGCGTATGTTACACTTACACAGATTTTTTGGTTCACACACTTCATCATCGATAATTGCTATGTCACTACACCGTAGAATTGCTACATCATGCTAAGATATATTTGCTATGTTCATATCAATGTTCCACGTTGCATGAGATATACGGACACGCTTACATCCTGTTATAGGTTGCATACCTAGATACAGCTACATGCACATCATGTATACATACTGACATGTACACCCACATATCTTGCTATAGCTGCATATACCCCTAAGTGGTATGGTTTTGACATGTTATATTGAGACGTTGCTTATTGTGCTTATGAGATGCATCATACATACCTGCTTACATGTAGATACACTTATCTTGATATAGTTACATCTACACCTCATATGATGCTGCACTTGATTTCGGAGGATTTGGGAACCACATGATATATTTTAAAACCGATTCATTTAAAAGAGAGGTTTTCCCTTAATATGCTCATATTGCTGTTTTATGTTGCATCGATCAGTTTTTCATGGATTTACGCATTGAGATATGGACTTCATGTGATTTATGGATTTGAGAACCGTGGGGGTATTTCAAGAAACTAAGTATTGTTTGAAAACCCGGTTTCTCTTAATATGATTTTTCGATGCGTCCACCATGAGATTTCTCGGTTCTGAGATTTGTGATATAAACCCAATGCGAGGAGTGTAGTGGGCCGTGTGCGGGTACATGGTGGAGTCCGGTATGGTTCCCCTCGGCAAGAAGTTCGCAGATGATAGGCGATGAGCCTGGAATGGTGGGCAAGTACCTACCGGTGATAGTATTTGGACTCGGCAGTTATCGTGGGGATACCGACTAGAGTGATGTACAGACATGACATCGAGGCCAGTAATAGGGACGGCGCCTGAGGCATGATGATTTACGTATCGATGTTAGACACGGGTTTCATGATGTTTCAAGTGTCGAGGTTAGACACTCAGGTTTCCATGATTTTGTTGTGTCGCGAGGGACACACGTTGTTTTATATCCTCATATTTACCTGTATATGCTTTTATGATATTTACATGCAGGATTTGTTGTGTCAGTGGATGACACGTGGATGAGATCCACTGCATACATGCATTGATTATATTGTTGGACGACATCCACTTCATACATGCATTGATTATATTGTTAGACGAGATCCACTGCATACATGCATTGATTATATTGTTCGACGAGATCCACCTGCATACATGCATTGATTAAATTGTTGGATGATATCCACTTGCTGATAAGCTTTTATTATGTGTTGTTACATATGCAGATACGGTCACCCTAGATATCATAGTATTACCTTTATGATATAGTTGACCTAGGAATCATGGTTTATTTCGATTTCTACCTTGTAACACCTGAGTTTGTGTTTAGTGGTAAGTGTGTCTTAATGTGGGGGTTTTGGTAAAAAGTTTACCAAAATGGCTTTTAAATATTTTATCTGGGTTATGGATATTTTATCGAGGATTTTATCTGGACTGCACACACTTGTGCATGTTAACTTAGGTGAAGTCTAGGGTTACCATGCTTAAATGACCATGGTGGCTTGAACCAATTGGTTGGGTTAGTGGGGTTATTTAAGGGTTGTTACCTTGTTAAAGGAGATTAGGGTTAGAGTTGACCTTGTGTAGGAGTGAGAGAGAGAGAGAGGTGGCTAGTGTGTGCCATGATCCATCCCACTCCATAGTCCCTTGTGATCTTTCACTCCCTCTCACACATCAGCCCCAACATTACAACTTCAGCCAACATCAGTAGCTGAAACAATACATCAGCCAACCCTACACCAGCCCCGAACACCTTAGCCCAACACCTACACCCTCATATCAACACTTCAGCCCCCATATCAACACTTCATCCCCAATTGTTATCACATCAGCTGATACACCGCATCAGCCCCTATTTCCTCACATCAGCAGCAGCTGCAGCCACTGCAACAGCAACACAAGAAAAACAGCAACAAAAAGAAGCAGACTAGCTGAAGGAACAGCAACCACACACTCCTCTTCTTCTTGATCTTCTCTTCTCCATCATCTTGGATCTCTTGAGGTATAATCTCACAACCCAATTCCTATCTTGCCATGTTCTGGTCATATAGCTGAAATTAGGTCTTTATATCGTAATTAGTGCTAGTTTTGGCTAATTTGAGTGAGACTTGACCAAGGATTGGTTTTGATTGTTTGGGAAGACTTATTAGGTATGTTTGAGGCCAGTTTAACCAAGATTACCCCAGTTTCCCAGTTGGTTACCTGAAAGTTTCAACTTGGCGTATTTTATCGATATTGTCGACTTTGTGGCTTTTCTGGAAACAACTATCAACCCGGACCTCCTAAAATAAAATTGACTTGGCAGTAAGCTGTGCAGGCACCCTGGAACCATCCCACAAAACCCTAGCTCCCACCGCTTTATCCCGGCCGCAGATATATTCCATCTGGCCGCAATTTGCGGCCAGAGCTGTAGGAAACCCCCTCATTTTGCGTGCACGGCTCTTTTACCTGTAAACTTGACCCCTGGTATGTCTAGTTTTGACTGATTCCAGTTAGGGTAGAATCTGGGTTGATTTTGTTGAGTTGGCACGTGATTTACTACTTGTTTTCGTATGGATTTTGGTATTCGATGATTCGTTTCTGTCGGGTGGCGTTTGAATGCCGACGGCAGAGGGGTATTAACTGTGTTTGCACGCAAGGCTACAGGTTTTTACCTATGAGCGTAGCGCGCACCATTTTGGCTTCTGACATGGTTTTCATGTGTTTTAGCATGTGATATCCTTGTAGGTACCCCGCGTAGCGTCGAGGCGTTGGAAATGCAGATGGAGACATCAGCACCGGCACACATAAGAAAGGTGAGTAGATTTATATCTACGGGGGAAAGCCGGGTGGATGGCGTATAGCACCCCCGCAGCTCGTAGTGATGTATACGGATGCTTATACACACTAACATTTAATATATGTTATTTGGATTTAATGATAATGTTGAAATGGATATAACCGTGTTGGATTGATAAAAGGTTACGAAACCCTAGGGTAGTGGGTGCACTACACATACATATACACACATACATACTTGCATACATCCTTATTACATATGTGGTTATGGGATCCTATATAGATATGTGTTCACGTGGGTATGGGACTATGTGTTCACATACGGATTTGAGGATGATACTTGGGATTGAGATGAGTCAATGAGAGTTGATCTGAGATTAGGATATCGGTGATTGGCAGGATTCGTACTTGATATACGTCCTGATATGATAGCGGGTCTTGGATGATATTGCCAAAGGAATAGTAATATATATAAATTGATCGACATGTGATTATGATACGAGATAGGATATGATATGATATGAGATGACAAGATATTTATGATAGGCCGCCTTGGGCGTTGTTTACTCCTTGAGAAGTGTCACGTCCCGAAAGTACGGAACATGACCGGCACTTAAAGTACGAAACGTCTCGAGGCGTACGTAATCTAAGTAAACCGAAAACCCAGAAATCCAAACCAAGAAAAGAAGTAGCGTGAAGGAAAACCAATTTAAAACAAGTAGTTTTAATAGCATAAGCCGAATTATGCGGTTTTTAAGAACATCAAAATTTACTGAAAATTTCGGCAGAGTCTCCTTTGTAAAAACTGGCTCTCAAACGGGATACAACATGAATAGTATACGAAATCAATAAAAAGGCATCCCCAAGAAGGAGCTTGCTCTTCATCAATCGACCGTCACAACCACACAAGCAATATAATATACAACGCCAACGGCGAGGATCAAAACTCAAATGGAACTTAAAACCACCAGAAATATAACGAGCGACTCTAAGGTCGAAAGAATAAACAACACTGGTCTCTATCTCAAAATAAATACATGTTTGGTTGATGGAATTTACTAGATACAACTGAATAATATTATACAAGGTAATATGATGGGTACGATACAAGAAAAACCCACCTACTAGCAAGTCACCCGAATGAAACTGAGCCCGCAAAGCCATAATGAAAACTGTACGGCAAAACCTGCAAGAAGCTGGGGCACAACGGGGGTGAGTTGCCAACTCGTGAATAGAAAAACATCTACGCACAGAAATCGCATAAATAACGCAACCTAGGTCAATGATCATAATATATTCTCAAATATAGGTATAACATGCAGCCTATAACAATGGCTAGGGTAATATCTAACCCGAGTGTAATTTCATGTGCCAGTGTCAGTGCCTCAGGTAGCAATATATCATATGAATGAGGTATGAATGCATGAAAACAGAATACATGTAAATGAAGAAACTGTTTTCATAAATTAGTGAGATTTCCTTCGTATTTTTAAACTGAGGTATCATAATGAAATCAGTATCAACAGTGTCTAGCATCGACACAAAACATAAATCTCACTGTCTCGAAATATCAATGTCTCAATCTCAATATCTAGGGCGCCGTCAGTCCAGACCGGCCCCTACCATCCATCTCAAGACCACGACGGTATCCTCCGGATATCCGACACGTCAGGTAAAATCACCGGTCGGTAGTGCTCCCCTGTCAGGCTCAACGTCATCACCACATTCATCTAGCCCCGGGGTACCGCACCGGGCCCACCATGTACCCGTGACGGTTCCTCCACTCCTCGACATGGATCTCCAAAACCACAGCAAACTCATGGTGGACGACACTTTACATCACTAGAAAACCGCAACATTTTATATTTTAAAAGATCATAAGTTGTAAATTTTGCGGCTTTCCCCGAAATCCAGAAATATCATAAATCTCAAGAAATCATCACAAGTGCATATTTCAATGATAATGAACTAGGCATGAACAACTGAATAACAGTATGCATGAAGTGGTAGGTAATAACTACAATGTCTAATATGGCATATAAGGGAAGTACACTAATATCAGGTCAAAACTACCAGCTAACAATCTAAGTCAAGCAATTATATTCTCTAAAGTGTACGTGACATGGCAATTACCGATGAAGATGTGTGTGAGCCGGCAAGTAGGTGTACGTGGTACATACGCATCATCGGTAATGGTGCTGGTGTCCTAACAGCATGATATCAATAATGGAATATGCAGCAAATTAAATATGCGAGGAATAGCGAACAGCAATAATGTGCGGGAGCTGAATACTAGACACAACGATAACTAATCTGCAATAATCTAATATAAGTCCTACAAATGGTGCCTTTTGAAATAACACGAATCATGGGGTTTTGAAAATAGGGGCTACGGTGTTTTTATTAAAAGCTACGTCTTTTGAAATATCCGTAGGATCCCTTGGGCTGTCTTTAAAAATGCCCATGATTCGTTACTTTTTGAAATAGGTAAGAAATCTAATCTAATCTAACAACCACACTAAACTATACGGCTGAACTAACAAGCTGAACTATAGGTAAGGAGACCGCCTATCATCCGAGTCGATACATATACATACCTGTATATGTATAGTCGGTGATCCCGCCTCAATAATATCATATCCGATACCATATCTAAAATCAGGCATCCCAAGTCAAGAGTGCGGATCAATCATCAGTATAGCTCGTACGTAAATCCTTCGTACGGCATCCCAAATCTGGGTACGGGTTAATATCACATTCAATCACACTATTCATCTGGTATCTTCTTTATCAAATATCATGATCCGGGACAATGTCCTACGTCTAGTACAATACTGATACCGCCTAAGCATGCATACAGGTGTAAGAATTGCTACGTCAAAAGACCCGCTAAAACATCATGTCGTATCTCAATACGAACCAAATCACATCGCCGATCTTCTGGCCTCAGGCCCAATATCATCAACTCATCTCAAATTCCAAAGGCTATCCTCAAATCCAGTATATGAAAACATAGTCACATACCCATGTGAACACATAAATATATACTCCCACATACGCACATAAAAGAAGAATGTATGCAAGTATGTGTGTGTGTGCGTGTGTGAGTGCGACCACTACTCTAGGGTTTCGCAACTACACTAAACCAATCCAAAAATACCAAATATCCATCTTATCATCAATAATCTCAACAACATATAATCAATATCTGTGTGTATACTTATTCGTATACATCACACGAACTGCGGGGGTGCTATACGCCATCCACCCGATTTCTCCCCGTAGATATAAATCTACTCACCTGGTCCTCGCTCGCCGGTGCCGACGTCGCCACGCGCTTGCTTGTCGTCTCGAAGTCCACATGGGGGTACCTACATATCATAACGCACCATATCGCATTAAAACTAAATTTGAGATCGAAACGGCATACGAAAATCAAATCGGCACGCGTATCACGCATAGGTTCAAACCTATCGCCTACGCATGCAAGAATAGTCAAACCAACCCTCGATGTCGATGTACAAACGTCAAACCATTGAGTAAAAACCCAATCACACTCATTTGCACATTCACGAACACTAATTTTAATATAAACTAGGTTAAAACTCACAAAAACCCCAATTTCACTTAAAAGGTCGTTTTTCCGAAAATCTAGCAAGCACATTTCGCCGTTTTTGTACAAAACATGATGTTTAAATGAATGTAGCGGCCAATATACTTATTAAATATCTTAAATAAGTCGTATAAACAATTTCCGGAATTTAATCTCATTAAATTCCAAAACCCCTAATATTCTAGTTTACAAAATACTTAAATTTTAACAATTTCAAGCAAAAATGCACAAACTACAATCTAGCTTAGATTTGCATGAACTAAAGTGTTAAACTAAACTTAATAAAGTTAATAATATGATAAAAACCATAACCATAATTTTAATCTCATATTTCGAATTAAATCAAAAAAACCTAGTTTGCAACAAAAAGCTTAATTTGGACATTTTTCAAGTAACAACTTGTAATTAACAACTAGATTAGTTTTCTACAAAACTAAATGTGTTAATCCACATCACTAAACCATGCACAATTAAACACAACTCATTTCCACAACAAACCCTAACTTGAAATCTTAATCATGCAATTAAACTCACATAAACCACATTAACACTTAATTAAATTAACTTTAAGAAACAAGTAACAAATTAAGCAAAAAAAGTTTATAATTATACCCAAAAATATTTGAAGATCCACAAGCATCCATGGCCTCCCAAAATGCTCTCTTTTCATAAGGATCCATGCTATACGGGCTAAGCTAAAATGGGTAGGAGTCGGATTTGGGTTTTGGGATTTTTTTTTATGGATTTTGAGCAATTTTTGATGAAGTTTTGAAGAGAAAGGAGATGGGAAAATGGAGGGGGGGCTGCTGCTGTAGGAAGAAGGGATTTCGGCCAGAAAATGGGAGTGGGGGAGGAGAGAGAGAGGGAGGTAGAGAAAGTGGGGCAAAGTCAAGGTCAAAGCAAAGTCAAAGTCTAACTTATTTAACCAATTCTTTTCTTTTCTTTCATTTCTTTTCCTTTGAAAATTCAAGTGGGAAATAAAATGATGGCTGCTGAATTCAGCCATGGGGAGGAGTAAGTGGGGGTGTGTGGGTGTGGGTACGGGTGTGGGGTGATGAAAAATGATAAATACAATACCCCAGGCATCCATTTACGCTAAAAAAGCCTTTTTTCCTTCAATAATTTCTAAACCGTTTTGGCAAATGATTTCGTTCCAAAAACCACATGATAAAATTTTATTTAATGTTTTATGTTGCACAAAATTTGTTTCAACTCATTACAATTTGTAATTTTCCCTAATTAAATGTATTAGTGACGGCTTAAATAATAATAAAATAATATTTTTTTTTTCAAAAAATTTGAAATTTCACCAGCGGCTCAATAAACACCAAATAATAGCAATTAAATAGCTAGAATATGTATATTTAATTTTTATAATAAGATATTTGCATTTTGACTTTTTATAGAAAACCCCTTTATTTTACCGATTTTTCGAAATTTCACCGAAACGATTTTCAAAGCGTTACAATCTTCCCCCCTTAAAGAAATTCGGTCCCCGAATTTAAATTCAAACTCCCACAAATACTAAAACATCTAAGAAAACCCATCAAGTCGTCGGGGCTCCGAAATTGTAAATACATAAAATAAATCGTAGCGCAGCGCATGCGCTTGAAAAATGAGTATATAACTCAAATCAAAACTCCATCAAGCATCCCGGAATCATCGGAGTCATGGAGAAGACATCAATGCCAAATCAAAATCAAACCAATATGATATAACTTGAAACTATACATGTAAACATCGAATCTATATCTGTAAGTATCTGAAGGAAATGCATGCCAAATCTCTTTAAGTCGCCGTGCAACGCATATAACACTGCACAGTGGCGGACGTCTATCATA
Organism: Agapanthus africanus; assembly: GCA_030015575.1. NCBI lineage: Eukaryota > Viridiplantae > Streptophyta > Magnoliopsida > Asparagales > Amaryllidaceae > Agapanthus > Agapanthus africanus. The sequence continues at coordinate 54,403,608 of JASDDO010000006.1, read as the reverse complement.
AGAAAATAACTATATACATATATACCTTTGTTTGAAATGTACGTTCCGCCGTTTTGGAAACAATTTAGAAGGGTCTCCTTGTTTTAAACATTTCGTGTCATATCAGACACGTACGTAAATACTGAGGCTATAGCTCGCTTTTTGGAAATCCCTTCAATAACTATCAATGCATGCAAAATATATTCAGGTACTATCCTCTGACTAGTCCTGCTCAATACGAAAACACATAGCAATATCATAAAAACGTACGGCTCTATATGAAATCAATCCCAAAATATGCACATGAATACTATGTGCGTCTGGTGCGCACGGAAATCAAAATCCATGAATGCGCCATACATGCGCACAGAAACAACATCTAAGTGCATCGGGTGTACACGAAACATCTGTCGTAGGCAACATGTGTGCCGGACAGCAAGGACAGGTGCGTCTGACACGCACGAAGAATTTCGATTTAGTGCATCTGGTGTGCGCCAAAATCGCATCTCAAGACATGCGCTCAACATACGCGAAAATTCAAATCAGGTGCATCCATCGTGCAAGAAATCATGAAATCCAATATCAAGCGCCGAACGTGCGCAAAATCAATTAGGTGCACAAAATAAATATCGAGTATCACATTCGAAATCGAAGTCCAGTGCACACTGCAAGCATATAATAACTATACAGAGTGCAGGAACCAATTCATGTGCGTGCATACGCACAAAATCAACTCAAATGTCTAAAACCGTAAAATCACAAACATGTGAAACCCAAGCACGAAAACGATATCAAGTGCAACACTGTGCAAAGATCGTAAATCCTCAATCATCAAAATCAAATCATGCGAATAAATCACCCAAAACATCGAAATCAATAATGGCGGAATAGTATCGCTCAAGTGCATCCTCTAAGAATCTCGGGCCAACTGTCGCGGTCACTAATGGGACGTCTCTTCGATGATCATGAACTCTGGCCTGCTGGTGTGCGTAACCATGACCACTCCTGGGTCAAGGTCTTCACTGTGAATTACCAATCTTTCGGTCTATCGGCTCATCGGCCCTGTCAGGTATGCTAACGGGGACGATTCCGTTCTGGCACTTCTCTGGTCATCTCTTGGTCAGTCATCGCGACCACTCGTAAGACAGCATATCACTGGCGTCGGCCTCTGGCTCTCTGAATGTACGTGACACATCTGATCCTGAGTGCAAGTATCATTGCAGCAGTGTCCGGGAAGGAATCCTGCTCACGGTCTCTTCCATGTCTCGTCTCTGCCAACTGTCCGGAAGTCATTGTCCTTTCCTATATCTGCATCTTGCTCTGGAACGAATGCATACTCATCGCGACTCCTTCTGGAAAGTAAGTCCAAGTACCATGCCTCGGCATGCGCATCGCCTCTCTGATGTCGGCGGAGTGGAACATCATCTCATCTAGATCTGGTGCGAACCTCTTACTCCACTTTTCTCTAATGTCGTCTGCTTTGGACTCGTCTCGTCGCGGCTGCATGGACTGAGCTCCAACGACTATCCTCGAATCTGGAGCCTCTCAAGAAATGCATATCACCACCTAGCATCCGAATTAAGTCGAACCATCCAATCGATTGTCAAAACCTCATAATCCCCCAAGGGCTCAACATCTTGGGTATAGTTTAATAGTATCGATTACATACCACAGCATCGGTGGTCCAGCCGTAGAAGGGCAAACCCAAGCCTCACTAATGGCGCCGTAAAACTGCCGCAAACCCGAAGGTTCAAAGGCTTTCACACGGTCATTAAGTCGAGTTAGGGTTTCATTCTTCTAGAGGGACCATAGAATTGCCTGCATGTCCTTTCGATTAATTTAAACTTGGAATAATAGGTTTCCGACATTCGATCGTCTCTGTCGACCCTCACGTCTCTGCGTGAAGTCGCCTCTAGCTGGAATCAATCTATCTGATGACCTCGCATCGGGGTAAGCGAACGATCCACATGTCCTAGTCATTCATCCTAGATGACTAGCGACCTCCTATCATCTCTTAGTACAACTTATACTGCAATAGCTCCAACATCTGGGGCGATATCTCGTCGTTCGCAGCAATAACTGGCTCACTCGTCTGCATGCTGAACCGTGCCTCAATCATCATGAGTAAGCAACACACCAACGGTCATCAAAATCTGGCTGGCCTCCATCATTGGCTCAATTCTCTAGTGTCGATCAGCACCTCCGAGTAACCTCATAAAGGCGATCCACCAAACGCTCGTGGCGCGGAAACACAGTAAAAAGACACATCTCTGCAATTGGGTGTCGCCGGAATCACGCCCTGGTCAGTCCTCGTTTGTGAAGAGCTCCTGTTGACAGCAACTCTAGCCATATCTCTCCCTGCCCGAAATCGTGGCAGCATAACCAAACTGGTAACGATGAGGCTAGATCAGGAAGGAATATAATACTGAACAAGGAAATGTACATCCTAAGGCTTCTTAAGTGGAGTGGCGTGTCGTAAATACGCCGCGGAACATACCAACGGTACGTCACTCTACTTTAGTCACCTATTCCATCAACCAAGGGTCATCCTACGCTCCGAAGGTTAAAACGTAACGCTCTGATAACAACTTTGTCACGTCCCGAAAGTACGGAACATGACCGGCCTTTAAACTACGAAACGTCTCGAGGCGTACGTAATCTAAGTAAACCGAAAACCCAGAAATCAAAACCAAGAAAAGAAGTAGAGTGAAGGAAAACCAATTTAAAACAAGTAGTTTTAATAGCATAAGCCGAATTATGCGGTTTTTAAGAACATCAAAATTTACCGAAAATTTCGGCAGAGTCTCTTTTGTAAAAACTGTCTCCCAAACGGGATACAACATGAATAGTATACGAAATCAATAAAAAGGCATCCCCAAGCGGGAGCTAGCTCTTCGTCAATCGACGGTCACAACCACACAAGCAATATAATATACAACGCCAACGGCGAGGATCAAAACTCAAAAGGAACTCAAAACCACCAGAAATATAACGAGCGACTCTAAGGTCGAAAGAATAAACAGCACTGGTCTCTATCTCAAAATAAATACATGTTTGGTTGATGGAATTTACTAGATACAACTGAATAATATTATACAAGGTAATATGATGGGTACGATACAAGAAAAACCCACCTACTAGCAAGTCACCCGAATGAAACTGAGCCCGCAAAGCCATAATGAAAACTGTATGGCAAAACCTGCAAGAAGCTGGGGCACAACGGGGGTGAGTTGCCAACTCGTGAATAGAAAAACATCTACGCACAGAAATCGCATAAATAACGCAACCTAGGTCAATGATCATAATATATCCTCAAATATAGGTATAACATGCAGCCTATAACAATGGCTTGGGTAATATCTAACCCGAGTGTAATTTCATGTGCCAGTGTCAGTGCCTCAAGTAGCAATATATCATATGAATGAGGTATGAATGCATGAAAACAGAATACATGTAAATGAAGAAACTGTTTTCATAAATTAGTAAGATTTCCTTCGTATTTTTAAACTGAGGTATCATAATGAAATCAGTATCAACAGTGTCTAGCATCGACACAAAACATAAATCTCACTGTCTCGAAATATCAATGTCTCAGTCTCAATATCTAAGGCGCCGTCAGTCCAGACCGGCCCCTACCATCCATCTCAAGACCACGACGGAATCCTCCGGATATCCGATGCGTCAGGTAAAATCACCGGTCGGTAGTGCTCCCCTGCCAGGCTCAACGTCATCACCACATTCATCTTGCCCCGGGGTACCGCACCGGGCCCACCATGTACCCATGACGGTTCCTCCACTCCTCGACACGGATCTCCAAAACCACAGCAAACTCATGGTGCACGACACTTTACATCACTAGAAAACCACAACATTTTATATTTTAAAAGATCATAAGTTGTAAATTTTGCGGCTTTCCCCGAAATCCAGAAATATCATAAATCTCAAGAAATCATCACAAGTGCATATGTCAATGATAATGAACTAGGCATGAACAACTGAATAACAGTATGCATGAAGTGGTAGGTAATAACTACAATGTTTAATATGGCATATAAGGGAAGTACACTAATATCAGGTCAAAACTACCAGCTAACAATCTAAGTCAAGCAATTATATTCTCTAAAGTGTACGTGACATGACAATTACCGATGAAGATGTGTGTGAGCCGGCAAGTAGGTGTACGTGGTACATACGCATCATCGGTAATGGTGCTGGTGTCCTAACAGCATGATATCAATAATGGAATATGCAGCAAAATAAATATGCGAGGCAGAGCGAACAGCAATAATGTGCGGGAGCTGAATACTAGACATAAGGATAACTAATCTGCAATAATCTAATATAAGTCCTACGAATGGTGCCTTTTGAAATAACACGAATCATGGGGTTTTGAAAATAGGGGCTAGGGTGTTTTTATGAAAAGCTACGTCTTTTGAAATATCCGTAGGATCCCTTGGGCTGTCTTTAAAAATGTCCACGATTCCTTAGTTTTTGAAATAGGTAAGAAATCTAATCTAATCTAACAACCACACTAAACTATACGGCTGAACTAACAAGCAGAACTACAGGTAAGGAGACCGTCTATCATCTGAGTCGATACATATACATATCTGTATATGTATAGTCGGTGATCCCGCCTCAATAATATCATATCCGATACCATATCTAAAATCAGGCATCCCAAGTCAAGAGTGCGGATCAATCATCAATATAGCTCGTACGTAAATCCTTCGTACGGCATCCCAAATCTGGGTAGGGGTTAATATCACATTCAATCACACTATTCATCTGGTATCTTCTTTATCAAATATCATGATCCGGGACAATGTCCTATGTCTAGTACATTACTGATACCGCCTAAGCATGCATACAGGTGTAAGAATTGCTACGTCAAAAGACCCGCTAAAACATCATGTCGTATCTCAATTCGAACCAAATCGCATCGCCGATCTTCTGGCCTCAGGCCCAATATCATCAACTCATCTCAAATTCCAAAGGCTATCCTCAAATCCAGTATATGAACACATAGTCACATACCCATGTGAAAACATAAATATATACTCCCATATACGCACATATAAATGAAGAATGTATGCAAGTATGTGTATGTGTGCGTGTGTGAGTGCGACCACTACTCTAGGGTTTCGCAACTACACTAAACCAATCCAAAAATACCAAATATCCATCTTATCATCAATAATCTCAACAACATATAATCAATATCTGTGTGTATACGTATTCGTATACATCACACGAACTGCGGGGGTGCTATACGCCATCCACCCGACTTCTCCCCGTAGATATAAATCTACTCACCTGGTCCTCGCTCGCCGGTGCCGACGTCGCCACGCGCTTGCTTGTCGTCTCGAAGTCCACATGGGGGTACCTACATATCATAACGCACCATATCGCATTAAAACTAAATTCGAGATCGAAACGGCATACGAAAATCAAATCGGCAGGCGTATCACGCATAGGTTCAAACCTATCGCCTACGCATGCAAGAATAGTCAAACCAACCCTCGATGTCGATGTACAAATGTCAAACCATCGAGGAAAAATCCAATCACACTCATTTGCACATTCACGAACACTAATTTTAATATAAACAAGGTTAAAACTCACAAAAACCCCAATTTCACTTAAAAGGTCGTTTTTCCGAAAATCTAGCAAGCACATTTCGCCGTTTTTGTACAAAATATGATGTTTAAATGAATGTAGCGGCCAATATACTTATTAAATATCTTAAATAAGTCGTATAATCAATTTCCGGAATTTAATCTCATTAAATTCCAAAAACCCTAATATTCTAGTTTACAAAATACTTAAATTTTAACAATTTCAAGCAAAAATGCACAAACTACAATCTAGCTTAGATTTGCATGAACTAAAGTGTTAAACTACACTTAATAAAGTTAATAATATGATAAAAACCCTAACCATAATTTTAATCTCATATTTCGAATTAAATCAAAAAAACCTAGTTTGCAACAAAAAGCTTAATTTGGACATTTTTCAAGTAACAACTTGCAATTAACAACTAGATTAGTTTTCTACAAAACTAAATGTGTTAATCCACATCACTAAACCATGCACAATTAAACACAACTCATTTCCACAACAAACCCTAACTTGAAATCTTAATCATGCAATTAAACTCGCATAAACCACATTAACACTTAATTAAATTAACTTTAAGAAACAAGTAACAAATTAAGCAAAAAAAGTTTAGAATTATACCCAAAAATATTTGAAGATCCACAAGCATCCATGGCCTCCCAAAATGCTCTCTTTTCACAAGGATCCATGCTATACGGGCTAAGCTAAAATGGGTAGGAGTCGGATTTGGGTTTTGGGATTTTTTTGATGGATTTTGAGCAATTTTTGATGAAGTTTTGAAGAGAAAGGAGAGGGGAAAATGGAGGGGGGGCTGCTGCTGTAGGGAGAAGGGATTTCGGCCAGAAAATTGGAGTGGGGGAGGAGAGAGAGGGAGGTAGAGAAAGTGGGGCAAAGTCAAGGTCAAAGCAAAGTCAAAGTCTAACTTATTTACCCAATTCTTTTCTTTTCTTTCATTTCTTTTCCTTTGAAAATTCAAGTGGGAAATAAAATGGTGGCTGCTGAATTAAGCCATGGGGAGGAGTAAGTGGGGGTGTGTGGGTGTGGGTACGGGTGTGGGGTGATGAAAAATGATAAATACAATACCCCATGCATCCATTTACGCTAAAAAAAAGCCTTTTTTTCTTCAATAATTTCTAAACCGTTTTGGCAAATGATTTCGTTCCAAAAACCACATGATAAAATTTTATTTAATGTTTTATGATGCACAAAATTTGTTTCAACTCATTCCAATTTGTAATTTTCCCTAATTAAATGTATTAGTGACGACTTAAATAATAATAAATAATATTTTTTTTCAGAAAATTTGAAATTTTACCAGCGGCTTAATAAACACCAAATAATAGCAATTACATAGCTAGAATATGTATATTTAATTTTTATAATAAGATATTTGCATTTTGACTTTTTACAGAAAACCCACTTATTTTACCGATTTTTTGAAATTTCACCGAAACGATTTTCAAAGTATTACAAGATGATACGTGCTGATGAGGTCGTTTTGCTAGAGGCTGTCAATCGGAAGCCGGATTATGATTATATTGACGATATATGATGATGATATCGATTTATACGAGACTGTCGATCAGTAGTCAGGTCATGACTATAGTGATGATATTAGCATTGTACTAGACGTTGGTCAGTACCCCAGATGGTGATCTCGATAAGAGGATACCAGATGAGTAATATAATGAATATGATTTTGACCCTTACCCAGATTTGGGGATGCCGTACGACGGATTTACGTATGAGCTGTAATTTGATGTTTGGTCCGCACTCTTGACTTGGGAACAACCGATTATAGCAATATGGTATCGGATGTGATATTATCGAGGCGGGATCACCGACTATATGTATATATATGTATCGATTCAGAGGTTAGGCGGTTTCCCTTACCTACTGTTAGCTTCAGCTCAGCCTTATAGTGGTGTTGCTATATAACTCTTATGACATTAGACGCAGTTTAGCTATCATTGTATTTGGTATTCAGCTTTCGCATATTATTATTGTTGTTCTGCATCGCATACTTATTGTGATTCATATTCTATTGTTGACATCATGCCGTTAGGACACCAGCACCATTACCGATGATGCGTATGTACCACGTACACTTACTTGCCAGTTCACACACATTTTCATCGGTAATTGCCATGTCACTACACAGTAGTATTATTGCTGCAGGATATGACCCTTGTATGTGCATACTATTATTCCATGTTGCATGATATACTGTTATACTTGCACTTCATTGATATGTCACATACATCATGGTTTCTGATTATGCGCATTGAGATATGTTGTTTCTATAATATTCTGGATTTGGGAACCGTGGGTATTTCAAAGAGATTATGTAATTGTTGAAAAAACCTGGTTACCCCTGATATGATATTTCGGTGCGTCCACCATGTGTTTTCTCGGTGCTGAGAGCGACATGTGAAACCCGATTCGTGAAGGCGGATGAGGCCGATTGCGGGTAGATGGTGGGCCCGGTGCGGTACCCCGGGGCAAGAAGATCGCAGGAGATAGCGTTGAGCCTGGCAGGGAAGCACTACCGACCGGTGATTTTACCCGACACGTCGGATATCCGGAGTATACCGTCGTGGTCTTGAGATTGATGGTAGGGGCCGTTCTGGATTGACGGCGTCCTAGATAGTGAGACTTATCAGAGATAATGAGATATCGAGATTGAGGCTATGTTTCGTGCCGATGCTGGGCACAGGTTTCATGATGTGTTTTCAAGATTTTGACTATATCTTCATATTTACATGCATGATGCTTTTTGTCATTGGGTGATACGTGGACGGGATCCACCTATATACAGACATTGATCACATACAGACTTGATTACATTGATCATACTTTTCATGCATTCATACATCATTCATATGATACATTGCTACCTAAGGCACTGACATTGACACGGGTACATGGGATTACATTTGGGTTAGATAGTTACCCTAGTCATGGTTATAAAATGCTGGTTATATAATTGCGAATTATATATTATGATCGTATGACCTAGGATTGCGTCATACATACGATTTTCTGTTTATAGATGTTTTCTATTCACGAGTTGGCAACTCACCCCCATTGTGCCCCAGTTTCTTGCAGGTTTTGCCGTACAGGTTCCATTACGGCTTTGCGGGCACAGCTTCTTCAGGTGACTTGCTAGTAGGTGGGTTATTTGTATCATACCCATCCTTATACTTTGTATATTATATTTCAGTTGTATCTAGAAGTTCCTTCAACCAAAACATGTACTTAAATGAGATAGAGACCAATGATGTTTATTCTTTCGACCTTAGAGTCGCGCGTAATATTTCTGTGGATCTCGTGCTGTTGAGTTTCCTTTCTGTTATGATCCTCACCTTTAGGCGTTGTATATTATGTTGCAAACTGGTTGATTTACATATGGGTTTTCCTTCACTCCACTACTTTTCTTGGTTTGGATTTCTGGGCTCGGCTTACTTAGAGCACGTACGCCTTGAGGCGTTCGTAGCCTAAGTGCCGGTCATCTTCCATACTTTCGGGTCGTGACAAAGTTGGTATCAGAGCGTTAGGTTTTACCTTCGGAGCATAGGATGACTCTTGGTTGATGGAATAGGTGACTAAAGTAGTGTGATGTACCGTGGGTATGTTCCGCGACATATTTTACGACACGCCACTCCACTTAAGAAGCCTTAGGATGTACATTTCTTGTTCAGTATTATATCCCTTCCTGTTCTAGCCTCATCGGTACCAGTTATGGTTTTGCTGCCATGATTACGGGCAGGGAGAGCTACGGCTAGAGTTGCGGTCAGCATGAGCTCGTTACAAACGAGGACTGACCATGGCGTGATTCTGGCGACGCATGATTGTAGAGATGTGTCTTTTGATTGTGTTTGCGCCACGAGCGTTGGGTGGATCGCAGTATGAGATTACTCGGACGTGTGGATTGGCACCAGAGGATTGAGCCACTGATAGAGGCCAGCCGGATTTTGATGACCGTTGATGTATGGCTTATTCATGATGACTGAGGCACTGTTCAGCGTGCAGACGAGTGAGCCGGTTATTGCTGCGAACGACGAGATATCGCCCCAGATGTTGGAGCTATTGTGGTACGAGTATACAAAGAGACGATAGTAGGTCGCTAGTCCCCGAGGATGAATGACTAGGACATGTGGTTTGTTCGCTACCCCGATGCGAGGTCATCAGATAGATTGATTCCATCTGAGACGACTTCACGCGGAGACGTTGAGAGTCGACAGAGAAGATCGAATGACAGAAACTTATTAGTCCAAGTTTAAAGTATTCGGAAAGACAGGCAGGAAATTCTATGGTCCCTCTAGAAGAATGAAACCCTAACTCGACTTAATGACCGTGTGAAAGCCCTTGAACCTTAGGGTTTGCGGCAGTTCTGCGACGCCATTAGTGTGGCTTGGGTTTGCCCTTCTACGGCTGGACCACCGATGCCGTGGTATGTACTCAATACTATTATACTGTACCCAAGATGTTGAGCTCTTGGGGGATTATGAGGTCTTGACAAATCGATTGGATGGCTCGACTAATTCGGATGCTAGATGGTGAGATGCACTTCTTGGGAGACTCCAGATACGAGGATAGCCATTGGAGATCAGTCCATGCAGCCACAACGAGGCGAGTCCGAAGCAGTCGACATTAGAGAAAAGTGGAGTAAGAGGTTCGTACAAGATCTGGATATGATGACGTTCCACTCCTCCGACACCAGAGATGCGATACGAATGCCGAGACATTGTACTTAGATATACCTTCCAGAAGGAGTTGCGGTGAGTATGCAGCCATTCCGGAGCAGAAGTATATATAGTAAAGGATGAGGATTTCCGGACAGTTAGGCAGAGACGAGATTTGGAAGCAACCTTGAGCAGGATTCCTTCCAGGACACTGCTGCAATGATATTTGCACCCAGGATCAGATGTGTCACATGCATTCAGAGAGCCAAAGGCCGACGCTAGTGACATGTTGCTTCATGAGTGGTCGCGATGATTGACCGAGAGATGACCAGAGAAGTGCCAAGACGGAATCGTCCTAGTTAGCACGTCTGACAGGGTCGATGAGCCGATGGATCGTGAGATTGGTAATCTACAGAGGAGACTTGGGCCCAGGAGTGGTCATGTTACGCACACCAGCAGGCCAGTGTTCAGGATCATCGACGAGATATGTTATGAGTGAACACGACAGTTGCTAGAGATTCGTGGAGGATGTGCTTGAGCGGGACTATTCCTCCATACTCGATTTCGAGATTTAGGCGATTTATTCGCATGACTGATTTGATGATCAGAGGATACGGTGATTTGGGACTAGACTGTGCGTACCAGGTGCCGAGGGACTGCAGCGTGAGATCCTTGAGGAGGGACATCGATCGGTATACAGTGTTCATCCGGGTTCCACCAAGATGTACCATTATAGGAGAGATGTTTACTGGCGAGACGGAATGAAGAGGGACATCGCAGATTTTGTGTTGAGATGCCTGACTTGCCAGCAAGTCAAGGCCGAGCACCAGAGACCAGCAGGTGAACTATAGCCGTTACCCATTCCGGATGGAAATGGGAACATATTTCGATGGATTTCGTTGTGGGTCTACCAAGGACTAAGCAAGGGTATGACTCCATTTGGATGATCATGGATCGTTTGACAAAAGCGGTTCACTTCCTGCAAGTGAAGACGACTTGCAGATTGCTCAGTACGCCCAGATTTACATCGACGAGATTGTACAACTGCATGGAGTCCCGACGTGTATCGTGTCCGACAGAGGCACCCAGTTTACCGGCCGACTACGGCAGAGGCTTCAGGAGGCTTTGGGCGCTCGTTTAAGTTTCAGCCAAGCATTTCATCCGCAGACCGACGGACAGTCAGAGCGGACTATTCAGACTCTCGAGGACATGCTCCAAGCATGCGTTTTAGACTTTGGTGGTAGCTGGGATCATCATTTACCCTTGATGGAGTTCACCTACAACAACAGCTCCCAGGACACTATTCAGATGGCACCTTTCGAGGCCTTATAATGGGAGGAGATGCAGACCGCCCGTCTGATGGACAGAGCTTAGCAAGAGCAGTATGTTGGGGCCACAGATCGTACAGGAGACGACCGAGAAGATACAGCTGATTCGAGACAGGATGAGGACAACTCAGAGCAAGCAGAGATCATATGCGGACAGGCGCCGCCGAAGATTAGAGTTCGCAGTGGTGATGACGTTTTTTCTGAGGGTCACTCCGATGAAGGGAGTGATGAGGTGTGGGCGGAAGGGGGAAGCTTAGCCCAGATTCATAGGTCCCTTCGAGATCCTCGAGCGTGCGGCACAGTAGCATATCGTTTGGCTCTTCCACCCGACTTTTCAGATGTTCACCCCATCTTCCACGGGTAGATGCTTCGCAGATACCTACATGACCCTTCGCACTTGATTCAGCATCAAACCATTCAGCCTGAGCGCAATCTTACATTCACCAAGCATCCAGTCGTAATATTGGACCGACAAGTAAAGAAAATTAGGCGGAGGATCCTGCCATCAGTAAGGATACGTTGACGCAGCTCGAATGGTGAAGAGGTCACTTGGGAGGCCCAGGGCGAGATGCGGGAGAAGTTCCCTCATCTTTTTGAAGGTTTGCGTTGCATTATATTTTAAAATTCGGGGACGAATTTTCTTAAGGGGGGAAGACTGTAACACCTGAGTTTGTGTTTAGTGGTAAGTGCGTCTTAATGTGGGGTTTCTGGTAAAAAGTTTACCAAAATGGCTTTTAAATATTTTATCTGGGTTATGGATATTTTATCGAGGATTTTATCTGGACTGCACATACTTGTGCATGTTAACTTAGGTGAAGTCTAGGGTTACCATGTTTAAATGACCATGGTGGCTTGAACCAATTGGTTGGGTTAGTAGGGTTATTTAAGGGTTGTTAGCTTGTTAAAGGTGCTTAGGGTTAGAGTTGACCTTGTGTAGGAGTGAGAGAGAGAGAGAGAGAGGTGGCTAGGGTGTGCCATGATCCATCCCACTCCATAGTCCCTTATGCTCTTTCACTCCCTCTCACACATCAGCCCCAACATTACAACTTCAGCCAACATCAGCAGCTGAAACAATACATCAGCCAACCCTACACCAGCCCCTAACACCTCAGCCCAACACCTACACCCTCATATCAACACTTCAGTCCCAATATCAACACTTCAGCCCCCATATCAACACTTCAGCCCCAATTGTTATCACATCAGCTGATACACCACATCAGCCCCTATTTCCTCACATCAGCAGCAGCTGCAGCCACTGCAACAGCAACACAAGAAAAACAGCAACAAAAAGGAGCAGACTAGCTGAAGGAACAACACCCCACCAGCAACCACACACTCCTCTTCTTCTTGATCTTCTCTTCTCCTTCATCTTGGATTTCTTGGGGTATAATCTGACAACCCAATTCCTATCTTGCCAACTTCTGGTCATATAGATGAAATTAGGTGTTTATATCATAATTAGTTCTAGTTTAGGCTAATTTGAGTGAGACTTGACCAAGTATTGGTTTTGATTGTTTGGGTAGCCTTATTAGATATGTTTGAGGCCATTTTAACCAAGATTACCCCGGTTTCCCAGTTGGTTACCTGAAAGTTTCAAATTGGCGTATTTTATCGATATTGTCGACTTTGTTGCTTTTCTGGAAACTGCTATCAACCCGGACCTCCTAAAATAAAATTGACTTGGCAGTAAGCTGTGAAGGCACCCTGGAACCATCCCACAAAATCCTAGCCCACACCTCTTTATCCCTGCCGCAGATATATTCCATCTGGCCGCAATTTGCGGCCAGAGCTGTAGGAAACCCCCTCGTTTTGCGTGCACGGCTCTTTTACCTGTAAACTTGACCCTTGGTATGTCTAGTTTTGACTGATTCTAGTTAGGGTAGAATCTGAGTTGATTTTCTTGAGTTGGCGCGTGATTTACGACTTGTTTTCGTTTTGAGTTTGGTATTCGAAGATTCATTTCTGTTGGGTGCCGTTTGAACGCCGACGGTAGAGGGGTATTAACTGTGTTTGCATGCAAGGATACAGGTTTTTACCTATGAGCGTAGAGCGCACCATTTTGGCTTCCGACATGGTTTTCATGTGTTTTAGCGTATGATATCCTTGTAGGTACCCCGCGTGGCGTCGAGACGTTGGAAATGCAGATGGAGACATCGACACCGGTACACATAAGAAAGGTGAGTAGATTTATATCTACGGGGAGAAGTCGGGTGGATGGCGTATAGCACCCCCGCAGCTCGTAGTGATGTATACGGATGCGTATACACACTAACATTTAAAATATGTTATTTGGGTTTAATGATAATGTTGAAATGGATATACTCGTGTTGGATTTATAAAAGGTTACGAAACCCTAGGGTAGTGGGTGCACTACACATACATATACACACATACATATACACACATACATACTTGCATACGTCCTTATTACATATGTGGTTATGGGATCCTATATAGATATGTGTTCACGTGGGTATGGGACTATGTGTTCACATACGGATTTGAGGATGATACTTGGGATTGAGATGAGTCAATTAGAGTTGATCTGAGATTAGGATATTAGTGATTGGCAGGATTCGTACTTGATATACGTCCTGATATGATAGGGGGTCTTGGATGATAATGCCATAGGAATAGTAATATATATAAAATGATCGACATGTGATTATGATACGAGATAGGATAAGATATGATATGAGATGACAAGATATTTATGATAGGCCGCCTTGGGCGTTGTTTACTCCTTGAGATGATATGTGATGATGAGGTCGTTTTGCTAGAGGCTGTCAATCGGAAGACGGATTATGATTATATTGACGATATATGATGATGATATCGATTTATATGAGACTGTCGATCAGTAGTCAGGTCATGACTATAGTGATGATATTAGCATTGTACTAGACGTAGGTCAGTACCCCAGATGGTGATCTCGATAAGAGGATATCAGATGAGTAATATAATGAATATGATTTTGACCGTTACCCAGATTTGGGGATGCCGTACGACGGATTTACGTACGAGCTGTAATTTGATGTTTGGTCCGCACTCTTGACTTGGGAATAACCGATTATAGCAATATGGTATCGGATGTGATATTATCGAGGCGGGATCACAGACTATATGTATATATATGTATCGACTCAGAGGTTAGGCGGTTTCCCTTACCTACTGTTAGCTTCAGCTCAACCTTATAGTGGTGTAGCTATATGACTCTTATGACATTAGATGCAGTTTAGCTATCATTGTATTTGGTATTCAGCTCCCGCATATTATTATTGTTGTTCTGCATCACATACTTATTGTGATTCATATTCTATTGTTGATATCATGCTGTTAGGACACCAGCACCATTACCGATGATGCGTATGTACCACGTACACTTACTTGCCAGTTCACACACATCTTCATCGGTAATTGCCATGTCACTACACAGTAGTATTATTGCTGCAGGATATGACCCTTGTATGTGCATACTATTATTCCATGTTGCATGATATACTGTTATACTTGCACTTCATTGATATGTCACATACATCATGGTTTCTGATTATGCGCATTGAGATATGTTATTTCTATGATATTCTGGATTTGGGAACCGTGGGTATTTCAAAGAGATTATGTAATTGTTGAAAAAACCCGGTTACCCCTGATATGATATTTCAGTGCGTCCACCATGTGTTTTCTCGGTGCTGAGAGCGACATGTGAAACCCGATTCGAGGAGGCGGATGAGGCCGATTGCGGGTAGATGGTGGGCCCTGATCAGTCGAAAATACTGCATATTTTAACCGGCAATTTCCTTGTCATCTGCATACATATAGGAGAGTACGGTATTCATAATTCACATATTAGCTAATTGGTCGCAAAATATCAAATTACATGTATTCAACCTTAAAACCGGAAATTCTAGGGAAATTAACGGCAGTGCATTACATAGCATATTTTCTATATCTTGCAACCCCTATTTTGAAGTCTATGCAGGAAAAGAGATACTTGCTCGATCAATTCATTGCTCGACCATTACAATTGCTCGTAAACTCATTGAAAGCAAATCTGGTATCAACACAGAAGGTCAACTACAATTATGAACATCAAAGAATAACCCATACAGCAGTACAAAGCAACTGCAGAAAGCACCAATCCCGAGGCCACCAAGGCGCGGCGGAAGCGCGGCCCAAAGCCACCTCACGCGGCGGATCCGCGGCTGAACCAGGGAATCAACTTCTCAAACTTCATCACAACTCCAGTGCTAGTACCTTCAGCTCAAAAATGCATACAAAAGTCCAGAAGAGTCCAGACACTTCCACCAGATCATCAAGTTCCCAAACTACCCTAATCTTTCTAGAACTTTCCTAAACCCTTGCTTAAACCCTAAGCTAAAACCCAACAAACTTGTCAACAAACTTTGGGAGGGAAAGTCCAATTCAAACCTAGACCTAGTTCTATAAATAGGACCCTAGACTCATTCATCTTTGAGATTATGAATCCCTAGAGAGAAAAAAGATTCAACATCTTAGATCTTAGCCATTCTCTCTTTCTCCATCTTCTTCTTCCTCAAGATTAGTGAGAAATCTTGTAGGAAACCCTAACCCTAAATCCATCCACAATTCAAGATCTTGAGTGCAAGCCAAGCAAGATTCCTTCAACCCTTTTATGAGCCGAGCCGATCTTCCATCGGGCAAGAGATCAAAAGTAGATCCACGATCCACGGAGTCGAGCGAAGCCGAGTCAACAATCGATTTTTTTCTTCTTGTAGATCTTGAAAGAATGTATTGACAATTGTTGATTAAATAAAAGGTGATATTTTCTCCATTCTTGTTTTCTTTAAAATTCCGCATCATGTTATCTTTACTGTTCTTGAATATTGTCTATGTGGTGATGCGCGAGTAAAACTCCGCTCGTTAAGGAGTCGAGAAGATCTTTAGTATGATGATGTAGCAAATTTGTAATCAATTCGTGAATCCACGAGATTGTAAACCCTAGCAAGTTCAAGAATCGACAACCCAATTCGATGCGATGCTTTCTTGATCAACATCGCTCGAGATTGGGGTGATCCGATCGATTCTTGAAATTGCTAGAGGCTAGAATATAAATGGTATCCTCGAAAGAGCAAGGGTTAAGAGATGAAACTTTAATTTCATCAAGAAAACCCTAACTCTCGTCGACAACCATTGATCTAGTGTCAATTCCTCGAAGGACAAGAATATGAAATATTGTAGACTACAACACATCTAAAGATCCTATCGATTCCTACGAGCTTCTTTATCATTCTTGATTGTCGTTTGGAAAATACCATTGAAACCGATTCTTGTTGTTTATAGTTCTTGATTCTTTAGAAAAGATTAGTGACACACGAATACAAATCAATCAATTGAATCGTGTTTTCTCTTATTGTTGCTTAACATTTCATTTCAAACAAATAAAGGTACAAACGAATCTCGAGATCCCTGAGGACGATCCGCACTCATTCATTAACTTCAACTGACACCGTTGTTTGATTGCGGTCAAATATTTTTGGTTGTGATTTCTTTACTATTTGATTCGATAAACACATCCACGAAAATCATCAAATCAAAATGGCGCCGTTGCCGGGGATCGCGCGTTAATTCGTTTACATTTTATAGTTTGAAGTGAAAGAATTATTACGTTTCATTTCTTGAAATCAAAATTCGTACAAATTCTTATACGTGTGTTGTGAATTGATTGCAAGGTGATCTGGAGCATTCTGTGCTGTGGAAAAATTATTTGGTATATACCAGAGAGCAGGAGATAGGAACAGAGACCCACTGTTGAAATTTGGTACAGTGAACCAACAACCCGAGCGCGGAAGCGCGGCCTGAGCCCAGTATTTGCGGCGGAAGCGCCGCAGTATAGGGCGTTCTCTGAAAAATTTTTAGTGCAGGTGATTTCTGTCTCTCTCCCCTCTCCCTTTTTAGCTCCAACTAATCCTTTCTGCAGGATTCTTTGCAAACAATAGCTGCGCCGCAAAAGCAAATTAAAATTGTGCGTGATTTTGCTTTTCTTGGTTGTTTTGCATTGCTAATACGGAAAATTAAGGGGCACGGCCAAATCCAAATTAGGTGGGGATTTCATTACCCTTCCTAGGCCCCGAAAACCACCAAACTTGCATCCGCATTTACCCCCATTAACTAAAAGAAATCTAGAGATGACTCTAAGGACTGTCGCGCTCATTTAGGACAAGAGAGGGCCGTGGGTAATTCATTGCTTATCCGCGTTTTTCTGTGGTGCCTAAGGCGAGTGTGTCTAAGGCTAGTGGTTATTAATTAGGTCCACTGTAGTGGTGGTTCCTTCCCACTTACCTGGCACATATCCGGCCACAGGGGACAAAGAGGCAGTGAAGGATTGATCCCGCGACTTGTCTTTTGGCAGTTAGGAGCGGTCTAGAGCTGGACCTAGGTGACCATTAGATTCTAGGGTTTGTGTGCTGCATTTGGTTGTCGCATCATTTTTTTTTCAAAATCCGTCCCTTTTCAAAAGCAAACACCGCATTCATTTTACCCCTAATTATAAGCCAACGCTGCCACTTGTACTAACCCTTTTTAGTACAAGATAGGCTGGACACGGGATTCTAGTGCCCGTTTAGTCCGCGTACCTTTTATCGACTCTGAAGTCGATAATTCTCCATTTACCTTTTCTTTACCTACTACCACACCCACACCGATGGATCCGAATCCATCAAACTTCTTTAACCCCAATCTGCCACCGTCCGTTGGTGCGCAGAATCCTCCACACAAATCTCTTCAGGAAAGATGTTATCCACTTAGAGGTCCACTTTCCACCTGCTTATCCACACCACCAGCAAACGGGGATAACTTTGAAATAAAGCCCCAGTATATCAACCTTCTACCTAAGTATCACGGACTCGAGACCGAGGACGCTTACGTTTTCATTACCAAATTTGAAAACGTATGCGCTATGATGGGTACGTCTCAACTTTCTGTGGATGCGATGCGTCTACGACTTCTTCCTTTTACCTTGTGCGATATAGCCGAGAAGTGGCTATATAACACCACCGCACACTCCATCACTAATTGGGAAGAATTCGTCGCAGCATTCCTAAAGAAATTTTACCCAGTCCAACGAACGGCTCGAATTCGTAGTGAATTGAACCAATTTGCCCAGCTCCCTACCGAACCATTTTCAAAGTACTTTGAACGTTTCAAGGATTTAATGGTTCAATGTCCTCATCACGGCATCCCGAGATGGGAGTTGTGCCGAATCATCTATGAGGGCAGTAACCCTAGCACGAAACAAAGCCTTGAAAATATGTGTCAGGGTACATTTATGACTAAAGACGATGGGGAAGCCTGGCGATACTTAGAAGAATTCGCTGAAAAATCACTGATTTGGGAGAGTGGAACCCAACCATTGAATAGGGGTGGCGTACACCAAGTAGATGTGTCCATAGGTGTTCGAGCAGAAATGGCAGCAATGCAAAAGAAGCTCGACGCTATGGAACACAAATTTGCAACAGCCTCCCTAAACCCGGTATCACTCCCCAAAACTATTTGTGGGTGCTGTTCTGATCCGTCACATTTAACGGAAGAATGTCCTTTAAACTCGGCGTTTCAAGGTCATGAGCATTCTAATGCCGCATTTCAACGACCTCGAAACGACCCATATTCTTCCACGTACAATCAGGGTTGGAGGAACCACCCGAATTTTGCTTGGAACCAAAATCAATCTCAAAACACGGTTCCAAACACAAATAACTTTCAAAGGGCTCTTCCTCCACCACAACAGCAACCCCTTCAACTCACTCAGCACCCCTACCAGTCACAAAATTTCCAAAACCAGGGCAACACTCCTGCACAGTCTAATCCTATGCAGTCCTGTTCTGACGATTTCTCTCAATTTACTCAAACCATGAAATCACTTTTATCCAATTTCATGGAGGTTTCAACTGAGATTAGATCTTCCGTCAGTGAAATAAAGAAAAACTCAGCGTCACAAGCTGAGAGTATTAGAACGATGGAAGCTGAAATCGCACGCCTCAAAGCTGAAATGAGTGCGAGAGAAAAAGGGAAACTTCCCTCTCAACCCCTACAGAATCCTGGGCATTACAATGTAAATGCCATTACCACGTTGAGATCGGGAAGAGTGCTGAATAATAATGTCGGGGAAGATATTGATAATACTGAAAATCATGTCAAAACCCCGGCTGAGACCTTTCCACATACACACACTTCTCCTTATGATCCTTCTTCTTCTACCAAACCACCTTCGCACGAGCCTATTCTCCAGTTCCCTTTAGGCTCAACACCTTCACCCAACCCTTATAGTTCTCCACAGACGGTCCCCACACCTCTTTTGGGATCTCGTCTACCCCCCTTTCCTTCTCCTATGATGGACCCCGCGCTTATTGCGAAAGCACCTTACCCTAACCGGCTAAGGGCTAACAGAATGAGTCCTCATATGGAGAAAATTTTAGAAATGTTCAAACAGGTTAACATCAATATCCCTCTCCTAAATGCGATTCAACAAGTCCCCGCTTATGCGAAAATTCTAAAGGACTTGTGCACTAGGAAGAGGAAGACTCAGGTGCCAAAGAAGGTCTTTATGGCTAATAATATCAGCACTGCTTTTATTCCCCAGCTACCAAAGAAACGAAAGGACCCAGGATGTCCTACAATATCGATTTCGATTGGGGGTAAAAACATAAATCGTGCTCTTTTAGACCTTGGCGCGAGTGTTAACCTGTTACCTTATTCTGTCTATGAGCAACTAGGAATTGGAGAGCTGAAACCTGCTCATTGTACTCTCCAGATGGCGGACCGATCTATCACCAAACCAAGGGGTGAATTAGAGGATGTGTTAATAAAGGTCGGGGAATTTGTTTTCCCTATAGACTTCATTGTGCTTGACACACATCCTGTAGCAAACCCCCGGGGCCAAATTCCGGTGATTTTAGGTCGTCCTTTCCTTGCCACTTCCAACGCTGTTATAAACTGTAGAAATGGTTCAATGAATTTATCATTTGGAAATATGACCATTGAACTAAATATCTACAGAGTTGGGAGTCAGCCATCAGAACCTAGTGCTCATATTTTAGATGTGTGTTCTGTCCATGAGATCGCTCCCGATAGTTGCGGAGCCGAGGAACTTTGCTTTAATGATCTCGATGACATTAGCACATCTCTGCTTGATCTTACACTTGATCTTAGTGAGGACACTTCACTTACACTTGAGTCCTGCACTTCTGACTTTTCTCCACCCGAGTCTGTATCTTTCACAGGCTCTGAGCTTCTTTGTAAATCCAAAAATCATTCTATGGTCCTTCCTTCGATCATTTCTCCGCCTGAATTAGATCTCAAGGTCTTACCTTCTCACCTAAAATATGCATATCTTGGTGAGAACGAGACTTTACCGGTTATAATTTCCACTTCTCTTGCATCAGAGCAAGAGAATGCACTTTTATCGGTATTAAGATCTAATAAAGAGGCGTTTGGTTGGAGTATGGCGGACATCAAAGGGATCTGTCCTTTGATTGTTGAACATCATATACATGTGATGGATGATGCCAGACCGACCCGAGAACCACAGAGACGGTTAAATCCCGTCATGAAGGAAGCTGTCATGAAAGAGATCGTCAAATGTTTAGATAGTGGTATTATATACCCGATCTCCGATAGCCAGTGGGTAAGTCCTATACACGTCGTTCCTAAGAAATCCGGCATCACAGTTATCACAAATGAAGCGAATGAGTTGATTCAAACACGCGCCCAAACTGGGTGGCGTGTATGCATCGATTATAGAAAACTCAACGCTGCTACGAGGAAAGATCATTTTCCTTTACCATTTATTGATCAAATGCTGGAACGCTTAGCGGGACGACAATACTATTGTTTCATGGACGGTTACTCAGGCTATAATCAGGTCCCCATCGCCAAAAAGGATCAAGATAAAACCACTTTTACTTGTCCTTTTGGTACTTTTGCTTACAGTCGCATGCCCTTCGGGCTATGCAATGCTCCCGCTACCTTTCAGCGGTGTATGATGGGGATATTCTCTGATATGGTAGAGAATTTCCTGGAGATCTTTATGGACGACTTTTCGATTTTTGGAGACTCTTTTTCTGAATGCCTAGCGAATCTGGACGCTGTTCTTACTCGATGCAAAGAGAAGAACTTGACTTTAAACTGGGAAAAATGCCACTTTATGGTCCAAGAAGGAATAGTCCTTGGACATGTCATTTCACAGAAGGGCATTGAGGTTGACAGAGCTAAAGTAGATGTCATTCAAAACCTCCCTCATCCCAAAAGCGTCAAAGATATTCGCTCTTTCCTTGGCCATGCTGGCTTTTATAGGAGATTTATAAAGGACTTTAGCAAAATTGCTAGACCTTTAACACTACTCCTGGCCAAGGATACTACCTTCCACTTTGACTCGGATTGCGAGACAGCTTTCGACTCACTTAAACACTCACTCACTTCAGCCCCCGTTTTATCATCACCAAATTGGGACTACCCCTTTGAGCTGATGTGTGACGCATCTGATTTTGCAGTAGGTGCTGTCCTTGGACAACACATTGAAAAGATGCCACACGTGATTTACTATGCTAGTAAGACCCTGAATGATGCGCAAATCAATTATATAACCACAGAGAAAGAACTATTAGCGGTTGTATTCGCATTAGAGAAATTCAGGCCTTACTTAATCGGCTCACCTATTGTTGTATATACTGATCATTCCGCTTTAAAACATCTGTTGGCGAAGAAAGATGCCAAAGGTCGACTAATACGTTGGATCCTTCTTTTACAAGAATTTGATCTTGTTATCAAAGATAAGAAAGGATGTGAAAACGTAGTAGCTGACCACCTTTCACGAATCGTTTCTTCCCCTGTGACCCTGCCGATCAATGACTCATTCCCTGACGAACAACTCTTGAGCGTATCCTCTGAACCATGGTTCAGGGATATTGTGAACTATCATGCCACGGGATTGATACCAAGCGATTGGTCTAAACAGGACAAATACCGCTTTCTTTCCCAAGTAAAACACTATTACTGGGACGAGCCTTATTTATTTAAATACTGTCCTGATCAGATCATTCGCCGGTGCGTCCCGAATGAAGAGTTCAAGAGTATTCTTTCATTTTGTCATGATCAGGCCTGTGGGGGTCACTTTGGTCCAAGAAAAACAGCGGAAAAAGTTTTGCAATCTGGATTTTATTGGCCGACCTTATTCAAGGACGCATTTGAACATTGCAAAACCTGTACACAATGTCAGTATACGGGTAGAATATCCCAAAGGAATGAAATGCCTCAGCAGCCCATTCTGGTTGTTGAAATGTTTGATGTTTGGGGCATAGATTTTATGGGTCCTTTTCCCAACTCCTTTGGGAATCTGTACATATTGTTGGCGGTTGATTATGTCTCCAAGTGGGTAGAAGCCATTCCAAGTCGCACTAATGACAAGAAAGTTGTCATTAAGTTCTTGAAGGAGAATATCTTCTCGCGATTTGGACACCCACGCGCTATTATTAGCGATAATGGGACACACTTCTGCAACAGATCTTTCGAGACTCTGATTCGGAAATATTCAATCAACCACCGTCTTTCTACACCCTATCACCCCCAAACAAGCGGGCAGGCTGAGATCTCAAACAGACAAATCAAACTTATCCTGGAGAAAACTGTTGCTAAAAATAGAAAAGACTGGTCGACCAAATTGACGGATGCTCTTTGGGCATTCAGGACTGCATATAAGACCGACCTAGGAATGTCTCCATATAGGATAGTTTTTGGAAAAGCATGTCATCTACCTGTTGAGATAGAACATAAAGCATTATGGGCTATAAAGGAAATTAATTTTGATCTAAACCTTGCTTGCAACTTTCGGAAGCTGCAACTAAACGAGCTAAGCGAACTCCGCGATGAAGCTTATGATAATGCTGTAATCACAAAGAATAGGACTAAGGTTTTTCACGATAAAAACATTGTAAGGAAAACATTTTTACCTGGTCAACAAGTCCTTCTTTATGATTCACGATTATACCTTCATGCGGGTAAGCTCCGATCTCGTTGGAAGGGACCTTTTGTTGTGCGGTCTGTATACCCGCACGGGGCAGTAGATGTTGAAAATGTTAAAAACGGCACTGTTTTCAAAGTAAATGGACATAGATTAAAGCCGTATTTTTCCACTGATCCCACGGAGGAGCTCTTGTTCTTACAAGAGCCAGTTTATTTTGATTAAAATTCCTCCGTCTCACTTTCATGTCCAGTATATCATTGCATCAATTTTTGAATGAAGGTGAGTAAATAAAACAAGTTTGGGGGAAGTTCTTCACTTATATATTTGCCCCCACTAATAATTCCTCCCAGATTTACAGATTTTTGTAGGTATAACTATCGGCAACAGTGAGAACACTGTTGAAAATAAGTTTGGGGGAGGTTTGTGCTTATTTTCGCATCATTTGCATATCATCTGCATAAGCACAAAACATTTCTTTTTAAAAATCTATAAAAATTGAAAAATTTTCAAAACCCATAAAAATTTAAAAATTTTCAAATATAAATATAATATTAATATTTACACTTTTTGTATATAAATAAGATAATGAAAGTTTAGACAGTGAACAATTACATCCATGAGATTGGAAAAATTTTAGAAAACTAAGAAAATTAGAAGTTTTCTTATAGGAACTAGTAATAAGTAGTTATGAGCCGTTGTCCCAAGGGTTAGTAAGATGAAGGACGTCACTAATCTGAGGATAAAAATAAGTCTGAAAAATAGTTTCTATTCTGGAAGCCAAACATTTTGAACGTTGCTACCCTGCTATTCGCACTTACACACATCTTAAAGCCTGGGATAGTAGAGGATACCTTGAAATGCTCTTGTCTTAAAGCCAAAAGTATGAAAAAGAAAAATAGTATTTTTGAAAGTGGTGAGAAAAATGGACACTGGTTTTGTTATCACCAAGGGCAAGAAAAATATATAGCAAAAGGGTGCTTCTTCACCTAGTGCCCCAAGGTCAACTGGTCTGGGAGTCACTGCTATGCCTGAGGTGGTGCAAGATTAGGAAAATACACCAAGTTAGCGAGCACATCAGTAATCGGTCGGTTAGTACCTCAAGAAGTATTAACGGTCGCATGAAAGTGTGTAAGCAATCTCGTTTGCCAAGAAGTACTGAGGCTGATGGGCAAGGGTATGATAGCTTGAATTGAATTCTCCGGGTGTAGGGATGTCTTTACACACACGCAGGGTGATATGATCGATGTTTGGAATACAGATAGGAATGAAGAATAAGACGATGTTTTATTGAGGGAGGACGTGATTTCTGACATCTTTTCATGACCATTAAGATAGGGCTCATGACAACCGAAAAGCTAGCTTAGTTGGAAACCCTAATTTTCAAGGCTTTTCTTTTACAATTCTTATCTTTAAATGTAATATTCATGATCTTGCTTTTATTTTTGGATTTTGTGGGTGCAATCCGCTGAAAACCCTCAGGAGACAACACTCCTCCTACTAGGGACACCTAGAGGTTTAAAGGCTTGTTGCACGTGCTCAGTGCAATCGTGTTGCCTACGAAAGTGTGCTAGTTAGTTTTTTCTCTTTCTTTGTTTTCTCCTTCTCTTTTTAATAAAACATTCTCTCGAGACGATCGAAATTAAGTTTGGGGGTATTTGATCAGTCGAAAATACTGCATATTTTAACCGGCAATTTCCTTGTCATCTGCATACATATAGGAGAGTACGGTATTCATAATTCACATATTAGCTAATTGGTCGCAAAATATCAAATTACATGTATTCGACCTTAAAACCGGAAATTCTAGGGAAATTAACGGCAGTGCATTACATAGCATATTTTCTATATCTTGCAACCCCTATTTTGAAGTCTATGCAGGAAAAGAGATACTTGCTCGATCAATTCATTGCTCGACCATTACAATTGCTCGTAAACTCATTGAAAGCAAATCTGGTATCAACACAGAAGGTCAACTACAATTATGAACATCAAAGAATAACCCATACAGCAGTACAAAGCAACTGCAGAAAGCACCAATCCCGAGGCCACCAAGGCGCGGCGGAAGCGCGGCCCAAAGCCACCTCACGCGGCGGATCCGCGGCTGAACCAGGGAATCAACTTCTCAAACTTCATCACAACTCCAGTGCTAGTACCTTCAGCTCAAAAATGCATACAAAAGTCCAGAAGAGTCCAGACACTTCCACCAGATCATCAAGTTCCCAAACTACCCTAATCTTTCTAGAACTTTCCTAAACCCTTGCTTAAACCCTAAGCTAAAACCCAACAAACTTGTCAACAAACTTTGGGAGGGAAAGTCCAATTCAAACCTAGACCTAGTTCTATAAATAGGACCCTAGACTCATTCATCTTTGAGATTATGAAACCCTAGAGAGAAAAAAGATTCAACATCTTAGATCTTAGCCATTCTCTCTTTCTCCATCTTCTTCTTCCTCAAGATTAGTGAGAAATCTTGTAGGAAACCCTAACCCTAAATCCATCCACAATTCAAGATCTTGAGTGCAAGCCAAGCAAGATTCCTTCAACCCTTTTATGAGCCGAGCCGATCTTCCATCGGGCAAGAGATCAAAAGTAGATCCACGATCCACGGAGTCGAGCGAAGCCGAGTCAACAATCGATTTTTTTCTTCTTGTAGATCTTGAAAGAATGTATTGACAATTGTTGATTAAATAAAAGGTGATATTTTCTCCATTCTTGTTTTCTTTAAAATTCCGCATCATGTTATCTTTACTGTTCTTGAATATTGTCTATGTGGTGATGCGCGAGTAAAACTCCGCTCGTTAAGGAGTCGAGAAGATCTTTAGTATGATGATGTAGCAAATTTGTAATCAATTCTTGAATCCACGAGATTGTAAACCCTAGCAAGTTCAAGAATCGACAACCCAATTCGATGCGATGCTTTCTTGATCAACATCGCTCGAGATTGGGGTGATCCGATCGATTCTTGAAATTGCTAGAGGCTAGAATATAAATGGTATCCTCGAAAGAGCAAGGGTTAAGAGATGAAACTTTAATTTCATCAAGAAAACCCTAACTCTCGTCGACAACCATTGATCTAGTGTCAATTCCTCGAAGGACAAGAATATGAAATATTGTAGACTACAACACATCTAAAGATCCTATCGATTCCTACGAGCTTCTTTATCATTCTTGATTGTCGTTTGGAAAATACCATTGAAACCGATTCTTGTTGTTTATAGTTCTTGATTCTTTAGAAAAGATTAGTGACACACGAATACAAATCAATCAATTGAATCGTGTTTTCTCTTATTGTTGCTTAACATTTCATTTCAAACAAATAAAGGTACAAACGAATCTCGAGATCCCTGAGGACGATCCGCACTCATTCATTAACTTCAACTGACACCGTTGTTTGATTGCGGTCAAATATTTTTGGTTGTGATTTCTTTACTATTTGATTCGATAAACACATCCACGAAAATCATCAAATCAGGCCCGGTGCGGTACCCCAGGGAAAGAAGATCGCAGGAGATGGCGTTGAGCCTGGCAGGGGAGCACTACCGACCAGTGATTTTACCTGACACGTCGGATATCCGGAGGATACCGTCGTGGTCTTGAGATTGATGGTAGGGGCCGGTCTGGATTGACAGCGCCCTAGATAGTGAGACTTATCAGAGATAATGAGATATCGAGATTGAGGCTATGTTTCGTGCCGATGCTGGGCACAGGTTTCATGATGTGTTTTCATGATTTTGACTATATCCTCATATTTACATGCATGATGCTTATTGTCATTGGGTGATACGTGGACGGGATCCACCTATATACAGACATTGATCACATACATACTTGATTACATTTATCATACTTTTCATGCATTCATACATCATTCATATGATACATTGCTACCTGAGGCACTGACATTGACACGGGTACATGGGATTACATTTGGGTTAGATAGTTACCCTAGTCATGGTTTTAGAATGCTGGTTATATAATTGAGAATTATATATTATGATCGTATTGTAGGGTTACTAGGCACACTAACGAGGCTCTACATGGCATCGACCAAGCCAAAATTAAATTTTTATGTGCCGAATAACACTGAGCAAGATGTTTACTTGCTAATAGTTGTACAACCTTTGTAGCTCCCTTTTGTAGACTCCTTGGCCACTTGAGAGTTGGAAAGCGATTAGCTTGAAGTCCTCTAACGTCCACGAGGATTCACCCGAACCTCCTTTGTCCAAGCAAGCAACTTCACTTTAACAAGAAGTTGAAATGACGCTAACACTCTAAACAAGTGGGCTAGACTTGTGTAGAATGGTGTTGTGGTTCTCTTTCTCACTTCAAAATCCTATCTCTTTGAGTATTTTGCTCACTTGAAAAGTCTAGAGAGCAAGAGATCAAGGTTGAAGAAGATGATGGCTTTTTAAGAAGAAGAGAAGATAAAACTAATGAAAAGAAAATGAAACTATATGTATATATATATTTATCACTTCTCATCTCAAACCATGGTTAAAACATATGGATATTATTTCACTTGAGTTAAAACATAAAAGAAAAGATTAACTCATGGTTAGAAGGTAGGTGAGAATGGTTAGGTCAAGAAGAGCGTAGAACTCATCCATGAATTATCCTTTTCTTTTTCCTTTGTTTTATAACAAATGAAATAATAACACATATAAATAAAATCTAGGTGTGAGTCTTATATTGCCATCATTTTCCATGTATAAGCAACCATGATAGAATGATGTATGTATGCATGTGTGCATGCACATCCATATGTGCATGAACAAGAATGAATGCATACATGCATGCATACATCCAAAAGAAACAAGATAGGATTCTTAGTGAGAAGCTAATGGTTAAATGATAAATCAACACTTGATTTATCAATCCGGTCATATCACATACGACCCGACCAAAAGCAAGCCGCACAATTAATATACGGTATCTTATACGCGCATTTTAACCGGGTCCATGTGCATATCGCATACGCGCACCACAACGTTTCGCCTGGACTAGGTAACTCCTTTGTGGGACTCTAAGACTCGTCAATACGCCGGCAGTGGGTGATGATCAAATCAAGTACCCCCAAGCCGCAAGCGGTCAGCTAAACGTAACGGCCACCCGGGTATTGAGAGATCAGAAGAAAACAAGCGAACCTTCTATAACTCCCGTCGAGCCAACAGGCAACACTACCCGCGCAGTCCGGTCTCCTCGTCTGATATGTCGCATATCAAGTCTAGGGGTGGTAAACGTCAGACCCCAATAACCGATAAGTCGTACCGATGTGAGGCACATAACGGGTCGAGAAACTACTGGTAACACTTACCAGTAAATCTGTAATCAGCCCTGGCCAGGGACTTCCCTGTTACGGCCAATCGAGCACAGCGCAACATCAACCCCCAATACCGGGAGAGACGAAACCCCTCCTATCTCTCATTGCCTCCATGTGACTTGGGACTGTACCCAAAAACCACCGTTTTGCACGCCCTCATGGACATGGTAAGGTGGAAATCAAAGCACAGTGGGAATCACACAAGACTCTATGACGATCTCGGGTCTACAGACTAACCGGCACAAGTGTCACCTGAGAACTGCCATCTGACGTGAGGTATAATACCATCTGGGAGTTCTCGGCGAGTCCGTCCAGTCTACCCAGTCTCCACTGAGCACCCTTATACCATCTCTGATGTCAAACACCAATGGATATGGGATCATCCATCGCCCATCTGATGGGTCGAGAAGCGTATACGCTAGTCTACACTGGTATATCGATGCCCCGTCTCGATACACCCACGACTAGGGACCTTGAAGGATGTACTTATAGACTACCATGTCCCCACTAGCATGTTTCGCATCATAGTCCAGGTAGTCAAGTACACATCCTAAGGGCTTTACCAACCTGTAACTTCAAGAAAATATAAAGAGACAAGTATACATATTAAGATAAAGAGCAACCAGATAGCATGCTATCATATCGAGCAAGAAAGTCATCTCTATATATGTCCAAGCATCCAATATAATATACATCATCTGTACAATACTGGCCTCTAGGGCATATATACAACTAACAATCTCCCACTTGCACTAGGGCCAGCTGCTGTAGTATCGCATACCGAGCATCACGAAGGGTCTCTCAAACTGTATCTGGGAAATGGCCATCGTGAGTGGATCCGCTGTGTTATTCTTCGAGTCAACCCTACTGACCTCGATCTCCCGGCGATCAACTATCTCCCGGATCAGGTGATATCGCCTCAGAATATGCCTGGATCGCTGATGGGACCTGGTTCCTTGGCCAAAGCCACCGCTCCATTGTTATCACAATACAAAGGTATTGGATGCTCAATGGATGGAACCACTCCAAGTTCAGTAATGAACTTCTTGATCCAGACAGCCTCTTTGGCAGCATCGTTGGCAGCGATGTATTCAGCCTTCATCATCGAGTCTGCCACGATTTCCTGCTTGGAACTCTTCTAGCTAACCGCCCCTCCGTAAAGGGCAAAGACAAATCCCGACTGCGACTTAGAGTCGTCCTTATCACTCTAGAAGCTCGAATCGGTAAAGGACTCCACTTGGAGTTCTCCGTTACCATACACCAAAAGCATCTCTTTAGTCCTTCGTAAGTACTTGAGAATGCTCTTCACAACTGTCCAGTGACTCTCTCCAGGATCAGCTTGATACCTGCTCACTACACTTAGTGAGTATGCTACATCGGGTCTGGTACATAGCATCGCGTACATGATAGAGCCTACAGCCGAAGCATAGGGTATCCCTTGCATGCGAGCTCTCTCCAAATCAGTCTTGGGAGACATCTCTTTGGAGAGAGTGACTCTAGAGATCGTGGGTAAGTTCCCACGCTTGGATTCTTCCATACTAAACCTCTTTAGTATGGTGTCAATGTACCTGGATTGGGACAATCCCAATATCCGTTTGGATCTATCTCTATAGATCCTAATTCCTAATATGCAGGAGGCATCACCAAGATCTTTCATTGAGAATCTTTGTGATAAGAAGAGCTTGACCGATTGCAGCATAGGAATGTCATTTCCTATCAAGAGTATGTCGTCCACGTACAATACGAGGAAGACAACCTTACTCTCTGCCACCTTCTTGTAGAAACAAGGTTCATCTACGTTTTTGACGAAATCAAACTCTTTGATAACGACGTCAAAGCAGATGTTCCAACTCCGCGATGCTTGCTTTAATCCATAAATGGATTTGAGCAGCTTGCACACCTTCCCGCTGCTCCCACTATCTACGAAGCCCTCTGGCTGAGTCATATACACGCACTCTTCTAAATGACCGTTTAGAAAGGCGGTCTTAACATCCATTTGCCAGATTTCGTAATCATGATATGCAGCGATGACAAGCATGATCCGGATGGATTTAAGCATAGCCACTGGAGAAAAGGTTTCGTCATAGTCAACACCTGGTCTTTGACGAAAACCCTTTGCAACAAGTCTAGCTTTGAAAGTCTCCACTTTCCCATCTACACCAAGTTTTCTCTTGAATATCGACTTGCTCCCAATGGGTTTTACCCCTTCAGGAGCATTTTCCAAAGTCCATACTTTGTTGGTGTACATGGATTCCATCTCGGACCGCATTGCATCCAGCCATTTCACTGAGTCCCCACTCGTGATGGCCCGCTCGAAGCTAGTTGGGTCATCATCCTCCATGATGCAGTCCTCGCTCCCACCATCCATGAGAAAACCGTAGTATCTCTCAGGTGGGTGAGAAACCCTACTAGATCGGCGGAGTGGTTGGGGTTCATCAGGAACTACGGAATCCTCTGGTTCCACCAGATCTTCTGTTGCAGCTTTTGTAGCTGGAACCTCTTCCAGTTCTACCTCATGTCCACTAATCTCTTTTGCAAGAAATTCCTTATCTAAAAAGGTGGCATGCCGAGAAACAAATACTCTTTGTTCCTCAGTGTGGTAGAAGATATACCCTTGTGAATTCTTGGGATATCCTACAAATTTGCATAGAACAGACGGTGCCTCGAGTTTTTCCGGATTTTGTCTGTTGACATAGGCTGGACAACCCCATATCTTAACATAGTTAAGACATGGTCTCTTCCCTTTCCATATCTCATATGGAGTGGTAGGCACAGATTTGGTGGGGACCATATTCAGTAGATGTATGGCTGTCTCTAGCGCATACCCCCAGAAGGAAATAGGTAACTCATCTGTGCTCATCATAGAGTGCACCATATCTAATAGGGTGCGGTTCCTCCGTTCCGATACACCGTTGTGCTGTGGTGTATATGGAGGAGTCGGCTGAGAGAGAATCCCATTCTCTTTTAGGAAGTCCAGGAATTCATTGCTCAAATATTCACCTCCTCGATCAGATCGTAGGATTTTAATACTTTTTCCGGTTTGGTTCTCGACTTCTTGATTATATTCTCTAAATTTCTCAAAAGCTTCAGACTTGTGTCTTATTAAGAACACATGTCCGTATCTTGAGAGATCGTCAGTGAATGTAATGAAGTACGAAGAACCATCCCTGGCATGTGTAGACATGGGACCGCATACATCACTATGTATCAGTCCCAAGAGTTCGGTAACTCTTTCTCCGTGTCCCGTAAACGGAGTTTTGGTCATCTTGCCTTTGAGACATGACTGGCAAGTGTCATAAGATGAAAATTCAAACGGATTCAAATATCCATCCTTATGCAACTTAGCTAGTCGTGTCGCATAGATGTGACCCAGTCTACAATGCCACAAGAAGGATTCGTTCAGTTCTGAACTCTTCCTCTTATGTGTGTTTGTTATACTCAGAACTGTTGATTGATTTAGAACATAAATGCTATTGCACAACGTGCCTGATCCAACCAACTTTTGGTTAAGGAAAATGTTCATAACATTATCCTGTAATACAAAATTATATCCTTCTTTACTCAACAAAGAAACTGATATAATGTTGCATATCAGGTTCGGCATGTAATAGCATTCGTTCAGAATCAATGTATTACCAGTTGGTAATACAAGGTGATACTCCCCGACGGTCTTAGCTGCAACAATTGCACCATTTCCAACCCTTATGTCTTTATCACCTTCTCCAAGTTCTCTACCTTTCTTAAGCCCATGTAACTGATTACATATATGGGATCCTGACCCGGTATCTAATACCCAGGACGTAGGACAAATGGAGAAACAGTTCTCTGTAACGAACACACCCGAAGAAAATGCATCATCATATACTTTCTTTATTCGGGTGGCATGGGAATCCTGGTATTCCCCTATGTCCTGTTCAGTCCTATAACTCTTATAAGATAGAACGGAACCAATGTTCCCCAGCACAGTATAACATGCGGGTTCGGTCAATACATCCATATTATTATCTTGATTAAGGCATGACATGGTCGCTACCTGGAGAGAGAGAGAAGAAAATACTTTAGCGTATGCTCTTGCAAGATCAGATTGGTTATTATCTTATCTAATCAGGATGGCTCCCACTGTTTTTATCAAATCTTCCTTCAAACCCTAAAAGGAAAGACTAGCCGGGATTAATTACACCCTACAACTTCGCCGATCTTTCAGCCAGGCCAGTGTTGGTACTTTGAGGGAGGTTCCGCGTGCTTTCGCACGGACCTAATTAATGTAAACCTCGTTTTCCCATAGGCGTAACCCCGTTGACACCTTTCTAGACACCTACTTGATCGGCTAATTGTCCTGTGTAAAACTCTCCCGGGAGTAACAATTACTCGCAGTGGGTATCGGGATCCAACTATCTCATAGAAGGTATGCAATCTCATTGCAAATTTCAACACTTGAAATTCCCGATAATATTTTGCCCCTAACGTGCTATGACCTTGACGAAAGCCAACAAACCATAGCCCGCTAGTCAAGTTCAACCCGTACATTTCTTGACTGAATTAAACCCACCCGCAAGACCCTTGACGAAAGCCAACAAAGCCGTACGACTACCCTAATCCAGTAGCATCATATGCAGCAGATAAGCAGCATATAGCTACCGCTCACTACACCTTGACGAAAGCCAACAAATGTAGCACGAATACTATATACAACTTATCTGTAATGACGGAGGGCTACGACAGGTTTTTCTGAAAACCTATTGCGTAATGAACTTGATATCATTGTAGAATCATGTGAATTTTGAAATGGAGTGACTTTGAGGCTTTTATTAGTTTTGCCAAAGAGGTCACTCCTGGTGAAGGGATCTCGGCTCTTTCCTCATCGAATAAGGTGCGGGATATATCATATATATCACTGTGCAAAGCAAAACTCCAAAAGCAATCAAAAACCAAACCGAGTTTTGTAGCATCTGCCAGTTTTT
Organism: Agapanthus africanus; assembly: GCA_030015575.1. NCBI lineage: Eukaryota > Viridiplantae > Streptophyta > Magnoliopsida > Asparagales > Amaryllidaceae > Agapanthus > Agapanthus africanus. The sequence goes on along the minus strand of JASDDO010000006.1, from coordinate 54,369,718 downwards.
CTAAAGAGGCCACTCCCGGTGAAGGGATCTCGGCTCTTTCCTTATCGAATAAGGTGCAGGTATATCATATATACCGCTATGCAAAGCAAGACTGTAGCTACCCTTTTTGAAATTTTTGATTCTACAATATCTTTTAGATTTCTTTTCTTTCATTAATCACATTAATGAAGTCCCATCATTTAAGTCACCTAAACATCACAGATAAATACGACGTACACTTATGCCATCCGCATTTGCCTCGATGTCCACTCGTGCACCGTTAGGTTAGGTAACTAACGGCAGAGCAGGGTAGGGCTAGCGCGGGTGTAAAACATAAGTAACGCCTATATAATATATCATATATACAATATAGGGTATCTATCACAGAACATATCTGATGATCACATCACAGATATCGCAGCAGAAGAAACATATGAAACATTGGATATACTTGGACGTCCGTGTTTTATTTTGAGCCTCTATAAAACACGGATTCTATGGTCGCGATGAATAGCGAAATCCACACCCCTAGACCCCTACGAGAGCGGCAAGCAACCCTTCTAATTTTAGAGTTAGGAGACCCGGACTCGACTCCTCGCGTTGGTCTCCCACTGGACCCTAGAACCCGGTTACTTGTGCTCTCCTCCTTGGGTCTATCCTAGTGCGGAAAAGTAAATAATATACAACGACGGTGACAACTTCCGCAACCTGGAAGTGCCCCAAATAAAAGAATATTACATTACATTTAAATTTTACATGAATGAAAATAAAAACTCTCATCTCACATAAAACCCCCCGGCTATTCAGAATGCAACGATCCAATATAACATATCCAGCAACACATAACATCACATGTCATCAACGTAAGTAAATATGCGCATCCCAATTGTTGTTGACATATAGCAACGAAACCGGCGATATCACATATTACACTTACGGTCATAGAAAAGAAAGTGTAAAACTACAACATTTGGAATCCACAATCTCTTTAGACATCGTAAATCCGAAATATCACATATTTCGCATTTCATGCCTAACTGTATGAATTCCACATATTGTATCACATTCCAGATAAATAGACAGTATTAAACTTTCCGATCGAATAATCAAATACTCAAGATCTCCATCATAGCTCAACACTTGAGCGGAGTTTAAAGATTCCAGAATACGTCACAGTAGCAACGGTCCAGCCGTAGAAGGGTCAAGCCAACGCCTCACATGTGGCACGCCGTACTGCCCCAAACCCTAAGGTTCAAAGGGCAGTTCAAGACAGTCACATAATCGAGTTAAGGTTTGTTGTCTTCTAGAGGGTCCGTCACATTTCTTGCACGTTTTTCTGAAAGATTTAAACACGAGAAAAATTCAACACTTGAATGTTTTTCGTGCCGGGAAAAATTGAGTTAATGATATTCGTTCGAACATTTTAATACTTTCTAAATTATCCGGAATAACAGAACAAAATTAAATTCCCCGATCGAATCGATGATTACAAAATGAACCCCTGAATACTCAACATTTGAGTCAGATTTAAAAATGTACAGAGAGGGTTTCATTTCGACATTGTCGGGTCGTTCGGAGTTTGAACTTCGTTAACACATCATAATTGCTATGATACCAATTTAGGGTTTACCTAGCACCCTATGAGAGGTTTGGAAGCATCACATGTCACAAAGATCATGTTTTTATGGTGCTAAGTAAACATACAAAGGATCTATCCTAGAAAATTAGGGTTTGAAAAACTTTAACCAACATCATATGTTACAAAGGCTAGGGTTTTGAGAGTACAACCTTTGTAGCTCCCTTTTGTAGACTCCTTGGCCACTTGAGAGTTGGAAAGCGATTAGCTTGAAGTCCTCTAACGTCCACGACGATCCACCCGAAGCTCCTTTGTCCAATCTAGCAACTTCACTTTAACAAGAAGATGAAATGAAGCTAACACTCTAAACAAGTGGGCTAGACTTGTGTAGAATGGTGTTGTGGTTCTCTTTCTCTCTTCAAAATCCTATCTTTTTGAGTATTTTGCTCACTTGAAAAGTCTAGAAAGCAAGAATCATGGTTGAAGAAGATGATGGCTTTTTAAGAAGAAGAGATGATAAAACTAATGAAAAGAAAATGAAAATATATGTATATATATATATTTATCACTTCTCATCTCAAACCATGGTTAAAATATATGGATATTATTTCACTTGAGTTAAAACAAAAAAGAAAAGATTAACTCATGGTTAGAAGGTAGGTGAGCATGGTTTGGTCAAGAAGAGTGTAGAACTCATCCATGAATTATCCTTTTCTTTTTCCTTTGTTTTAAAACAAATGAAATAATAACACATATAAATAAAATCATGGTGTGAGTCTTATATTTCCATCATTTTCCATGTATAAGCAACCATGATAGAATGATGTATGTATGCATGTGTGCATGCACATCCATATGTGCATGAACAAGAATGAATGCATACATGCATGCATACATCCAAAAGAAACAAGATAGGATTCTTAGTGAGAAGCTAATGGTTAAATGATAAATCAACACTTGATTTATCAATCCGGTCATATCACATACGACCCGACCAAAAGCAAGCCGTCCTATTAATATATGGTATCTCATACGCGCATTTTAACCGGGTCCATGTGCATATCGCATACGCGCACCACAACGTTTCGCCTGGACTAGGTAACTCTTTTGTGGGACTCTAAGACTCGTCAATACGCCGGCAGTGGGTGATGATCATATCAAGCACCCCCAAGCCGCAAGCGGTCAGCTAAACGTAACGGCCACCCGGGTATTGAGCGATCAGAAAAAAACAAGCGAACCTGCTACAATTCCCGTCGAGCCAACCGGCAACACTACCCGCGCAGTCCGGTCTCCTCGTCTGATATGTCGCATATCAAGTCTAGGTGTGGTAAACGTCAGACCCCAATAACCGATAAGTCGTGCCGATGTGAGGCTTATAACGGGTCGAGAAACTACTAGTAACACTTACCAGTAAATCTCTAATCAGCCCTGGCCAGGGACTTCCCTGTTACGGCCAATCGAGCACAGCGCAACATCAACCCCCAATATCGGGAGAGACGAAACCCCTCCTATCGCTCATTGCCTCTATGTGACTCGGGACTGTACCCAAAAACCACCGTTTTGCACGCCCTCATGGACGTGGTAAGGTGGAAATCAAAGCACAGTGGGAATCACACAAGACTCTATGACGATCTCGGGTCTACAGACTAACCTGCACAAGTGTCACCTGAGAACTGCCATCTGACGTGAGGTATAATACCATCTGGGAGTTCTCGGCGAGTCCGTCCAGTGTACCCAGTCTCCACTGAGCACCCGTATACCATCTCTGATGTCAAACACCAATGGATATGGGATCATCCATCGCCCATCTCATGGGTCGAGAAGCGTATACGCTAGTCTACACTGGTATATCGATGCCCCGTCTCGATACACCCACGACTAGGGACCTTGAATGATGTACTTATAGACTACCATGTCCCCACTAGTATGATCCGCATCATAGTCCAGGTAGTCAAGTACACATCCTAAGGGCTTTACCAACATGTAACTTCAAGACAATATAAAGAGACAAGTATACATGTTAAGATAAAGAGCAACCAGATAGCATACTATCATATCGAGCAAGAAAGTCATCTCTATATATGTCCAAGCATCAAATATAATATACATCATCTGTACAATACTGGCCTCTAGGGCATACATACAACTAACACGTATGACCTAGGATTGCGTCATACATACGATTTTTTGTTTGTAGATGTTTTCTATTCACGAGTTGGCAACTCACCCCCGTTGTGCCCCAGTTTCTTGCAGGTTTTGCCGTACGGGTTCCATTACGGCTTTGCGGGCACAGCTTCTTCAGGTGACTTTCTAGTAGGTGGGTTATTTGTATCATACCCATCCTTATACTTTGTATATTATATTTCAGTTGTATCGAGAAGTTCCATCAACCAAAACATGTACTTAAATGAGATAGAGACCAGTGATGTTTATTCTTTCGACCTTAGAGTCGCGCGTAATATTTCTGTGGATCTCGTGCTGTTGAGTTTCCTTTCTGTTGTGATCCTCGCCTTTAGGCGCTATATATTATGTTGCAAACTGGTTGATTACGTATGGTTTTTCCTTCACTCCACTACTTTTCTTGGTTTGGATTTCTGGGCTCGGCTTACTTAGAGCACGTACGCCTTGAGGCGTTCGTAGCCTAAGTGCCGGTCATGTTCCGTACTTTCGGGTCGTGACATACCTGGTGATGTTTTTCTCTTCCAGAGTTGGCAACTCACCCCCGTTGTTCCACAGTTCTTGCAGGTTGACAGCATGGATCAGTTGCGGCATTGCTGGCACACAGTTGTTTTCGGGTGACTTGCTTGTAGTAGGTGTTACATGTTGGATCGTCCCCCTCTCGTACTCATTATTCATATTGTATCTAGTCACTCCATCAATTCAGAAACTAGTTATTGTATATGTTGCAGACTTAGAAGACTTGTAGTTACGAGACTTGAGCGATGGGTTATATATTCGCTTTTGGGGTCGATGTCTTGCTTTACTTTTCCTTGTGTGGATCTTCGTCGTTGGGCGTCGTATACTTGTTATTTATACTTGTGGTGGTTGTTTCCGCCGTTGGGTGTGATTTGCTCCCGTTTGGGGATGCTTTATTATATTCTTTGTTGTACCCGTTTTCGGGTTTAGTTTTTAGAAAGGTGGTGCTGCCCTATTTTTTTTCAAAAGAAAAATATGATTTATTGTATCATTTTTTTTCTTAAAAAGGTTTAGATTTCTGAGTTTTAGCTTACTTGAATTACGTTACGCCTGTAGACGTCGCGTGATTTAAGTGCTGGTCGCGAGCTAATATTTTGGGTCGTGACATTGATGCAAGTGGGAGATTGTTAGTGATATATGCCATAGAGGCCATTATTGTATCATACTGGTTTATATATTATATATTGGAAGGTTGGGATATACACGGATATAGTAACAGTCTTTCTCGAAATGGTAGTATACTTCCTGGTTTTGTTTCTACTTCAATATGTGCATATGTTTCTTTGAGCATATCGCTTATACATATTGGTAGAGCCCTTAAGATCATTGCTTGATTACCAGCGTTGTGATGGCAGTCACACTAGTGGGGGCTGGGTAGTCTTTAAGCACATCCTTATACAGGTCCCTAGACATAGAATTATCGAGACGGGGCATCGATACTCCAGAGTAGACTAGTATATACGCTTCTCATCCCAGCTTGGAAGATGGTCTGTCCCACAGCCATTAGTTTGTCATACTGGAGATAGTATGCAGGAGCTCATTGGTTTATGAGTACACTGGACATGACTCATAGGGAGCTGCTGGTGGGTATTATACCTATCGTCGGGTAGCAGTTCCCAGGTGACATGAGTACAACTTAGTCCGTCGACTTGACACTGCTACTTTTCCTCGGGGGTGTTTCCACTGTTCTTAGATTACTGCCCTACCATGGCTTAAAGGAGTCGTGAAAAAAGGTAGTATTTTGGTGCAGTCTCTAAGCACTTGGAGGCAGTGGCGGTTTGATAGGATTCGTCTCTCCCAGTATGGGGCTTGATATCGCGCTGTGTTCGGAAAGCTATTGCACAAAGTCCCTGGCTAGGGCAAGCGATATTTACTGGTAGGTACTCCAGTAATTTCTCTGGGTGTTTTGGGCTACACTCCGACATGAGTTATTGCGCTATTAGGGGTCAGACGATTACCGCCTTCTAGGCATGATATGCGATACTCTTAGAAGAACGGATCGGACTGTACGGAGATTGTCACAGATAGGCTCAGTAGGAGATCGGATGAGTTTTCTTATCGACCTTCTTATCGACTGATACCTGGGTAGCCATTACGTGGAGCTAGTACCGCTGACGGCATGTAGTTAAACCCACTGCCGGCGTAGTATCGAGTCTTTAGAGTCCCACATAGAGTTTTTCCCTGCATCGCGGAAAAGATGTAGAGGCCGTATGGTTTTACGGCAGGGCTTCGATCACATACGTGTACTTGTACATGTATGATGTTTGAGCGGATAATACTAGCTGGGTTTGGTTTAAGCCGGATCCTAGTATTATATTGATGGATTATTTTCGTCTCTTTGGATTCGTATTTTTTGGAATACGAATACGAGTATGTATATACGGATGAGGGAAATTCTTGTAATTTACTCAAGATTGCTTCTAGAAGAAGACACCTCATTTGTTAGTTTTTTCTATTTAGTTTAATGGATAATGAGGTGGAGGATAAAGTGCTATTTGACAAAAGAAGAAGCATGGCTACTTGGTGACTCATGGGGTGACTCACTTGAGGACTATTGAAGCAAACTTGTTTCAATTATTATTGAATTATCGTTTGTTTCAATATCTCTCAAGGCTTAGCCATCATCACTCATTCATCACTAGAACACTCTCTCTCCTCTAAAGCTCCTTCTTCTTTCTCTAAAACTAAATGTCTAATGCGCTGAGAAACCTAGGGTATTTTGAGACAAACTAATCCATCTTCACTCTTTACATCATCTACGACATCTAGTTTGGCGAACTAGGTGCCTTAGTTACCTCGTATTTGAGGTTGGATCTCGGACTATAGACTCTCGGTTGGATCTTCTTTGACTTGAGAGGACCGACGAAGAGGCCCGATCCATGTACAATCCAAGGAGCCTATGACGGGGAGGAGGATAGCAAGAAGATCCGAAGGACATGGTTCTATGAGGTATAAATTTCTATCCGAGTAGTTAACCTCATAGAACTTTGCTAGTTAGGGTTTAGTATCGATCCTGGAGTTCAAGTCGGTGATGCGAAGCCCGTAAAAATCGTTTATTGCGTATTCCGCCTCCCCACAAACCCATGGGGTGTGCGACATCGACTTACAGCATGAAGAAAATTAGAAGAAGGATTCTTCAGCTGAAACCAGTATCGTAGAAGGAGAAGGAGATCAACTTGTGGTTCTTGACAACATACATCGATCCAAGGACAAATAGATTATGGATTCGTATTGTTCCTACCATATGTGTCTTAATAGGGAGTTGTTCATCACCTATGAGTCTGTTAATGGTGGAGTTGTTTTGATGGGTAACAATAGTTTGCGTCAAGCTATTGGTAAGGGGACGATTCAAATCAAGATATTTGACGGCGTTGTGAGAACATTAGCGGAAGTTAGACATGTACCTCACTTGATGAAGAATCTCATCTCATTTGGTATACTCGACATTAAAGATTATAAGTTCTCCACTGAAGGTGGAGTTTTGAAAGTAACCAAAGGTGATCTTGTCGTTATGAAGTGCTTGAAAATTGGGTCCTTCTATATGTTGCGGGATTCGACAACTACTAGGTCGGCGGTAGTTTTATCGTCTAAATCTATGTCAGATTCAGATGTTACCAGATTATGGCGCATGAGGCTCGGGCATATGAGTGAGAAAGGTATGGCCGAGTTATCGAACCAGGGTTTACTTTGTTGTTGAATTATATAGAAGATGGAGTTTTGTGAGCATTTCAATTTTGGGAAGCAGAAATGAGTTAGCTTCAGTTCGGTGATACACAACAGAAAAGATACTCTTGAATATATTCATTCGGATATTTGGGAATCCTCCCAAGTTGCTTCTAAAGGAAGCGGTGCAAAATATCTGCTTATTTTTATCGACGATTTTTTGAGAAAGGTTTTGGTCTACTTCTTGATGCACAAGAATGATGTGGTTCTTACGTTCAAGCAATGGAAAACATTTATTTAGAAGCAGACAAGCAAGTAGATTAAGAGGCTAAGGATGGACAACGATTTAGAATTTTGCGGTGGAGATTTCAATGAATTCTGCAAAAAAGATGGTATCATTCGGCGTGGAGATATCAATGAATTCTGCAAAAACGATGGTATCATTCTGCATCATACAATTTTCCACACACCACTGGAAAATGGACCCGTGGAGCGTATGAATCGGACTCTTTTTGAGAAAGCTCCGTTCAAGTTATCTAATGCAGGGCTCGGCAAGGAGTTTTGGGAAGAAGAGGTGATCATGGCATGCTACGTGGTGGATCGATCACCTCATATAGCGCTTGGTAGTATAACACCAGGCAGGTATGGTCTGGAAAGCACACCGATTATTCTACACTTAGAGTGTTTGGTTTTCCCGCATATGCACATTGCCGTGAAGGCAAGTTATATCATCGATCGAAGAAATGAATTTTTCTTGGATATGCTACCGCGGTCAAAGGTTATAGGTTATGGTGTTCAGATCCTAAGTCGCCAAAGTTTATGATTAGCAGCGATGTCACTTTTGACGTGTATGCTAAGTTGAAGCCGAAGAACGCGAAATATCTAATTCAATACGATACTAGGAAGGACGAGCTGAGTGTTGAATTTGAGGTCGGTAAAATCTCGGATTCGTAGGAGATCTCTCCTTCACCATTATTTTTGAAGTACAATCCCAAGATAAGCAATATCTACTCGCTCGAGACCGACAATGAAGGGACATTAGATCTCCACAGAGATATGTGTAACGACCCCAAATTTTGAATACTCTTATATAAATTTAGTATTATATGAAGAGTATTTCTGTTTATGAGTTATAATTTATTATTACTAAGTTTGAGCAAGAAACAACCTATAGCTCATTGGTTAAGACTCTCCACTGCTGTCCCATAACCTGCGTGTTCGAATCCTTACATTCCCAACTATTTTAATATTTTTCTTTTTAAGGTTTTGGAAGCCCAATAGTTTGCACGAATATTACACGGAGATACAAACGGTTGTAACAGAAACAAATAATATAAATTATATAAACCCAAATTAAACCATGGCATGAACCCTGAGGATTTTGACCCCAACTTGGCCGCTCCTTTCCCGAAACCGGCGGCCCAAACATGTTCATTTTGGCCCGTGCTTTGCATGGGTGACCCTTTGACTCCCCACTACCTATTTTAATACTTTAAAATTTCTGAAACCACCCAGAAAACTGTCAGAGCTTTTATCTACCCCTTTTACTCTCTTTTAATTCATTTTCTAATTCATTTTAATTATATTTAATCCACCATACTTCTCACTTTTTCTTCTATAAATACCTAGACCAGTCCTAACTTTATCCCTATGTATACCTTTATCAAATTTCACTCTAAATTTCTCAAGAAGTTGATCAAGTCTCTAGGTGAAGTGCCAAGATCATGAAGCTGGAAGCTCAAGTTTGCTAATACTCCATACACCGTTGGCCTCGATTCTTCAAACCAAGACTACCTCTCTTCTATTTCTCTTTCGTACGAGTATGAGCGGTACGGGTAAGTCTCCCCTCTATTCCACTTAACTTTGAATCCACTATTAACTCCTCACTTTGACCCTTCTCTCGTAAACCCCACATACAATCGATACTAGACTAAACTTCATAAAGAAATTTTGTATCACAAACATTTGATTTGTTAACCATAATTTTCATGTTATAAGGTTAAGAAAAACAAACTGTCAATTTTACCTTTTTTCCAAACTTTATGCTATACTTAATCCATGAAAATTTCTTTCGTTTAAAAATATATATTTTTGTGACATATTAGCTTAACAATTAAATACCATAGACATTTATTTTCGTATACATCATGCACGGGGTAAAGACCTACCCTTATGCACACATGGAAACATAGCACGATACCATATTTATAATTTTCGAAAGAAACGTATTTCATTAAAATACGCTCAAGATAAAAATACAACTTTATCGATATTTATTTCATTGCAAATACGTCTCTACAACCCTCGTTAGGGAACCCATTTATGGATAGTGTGGATAATCACACATCCTGGGGATAGTAAAGTAAGATGCAGAACTTCTCAAGGAGAATTCTGTCTCGAAAGGAATAAAATATGGTTTTAAAGAAAATACAAAATTTTAAAGCAAAGTTAAATAAAATGAAAATAACTTATATCCTATATTCGCAAATTCAAAGAAAAACAAATTTGTGAAAATTAGATTTTTAAATGCTATAAAATTAAATGATTAAATTTTTTAAGAAAAAACCCTCAAGTTTCCAAAGACAGATTTTTTCATAAAACACCATAAACTTTTAATAGTTAGGTTTTATTACCAAAATAACAAATCAATTTAAAATATATTTTTATTAAAGCCCCTGACATTCTAATTAACATATTCTTCTTAAAAACACTCTCGAGGTTGATTTTGGAAATAAAATATTTTACATAAAACCCCTTCGAGTATTCAAATATGATATTTACATAAATGACCTAAGTTCACCAAAATATGTATAATATATATCGTGTTTAATCTTTAAAATATTTAGATAGTAATTGGGTTAAGCGGTATCTTTTGTTTTGAGTCTCAGACAGCCGGAGAAAATGAGTGCCTGCCTATCTCCTAGATTACAAATTTTCGTCTGGCAATCATGCTTGAAAAGAGCACAAATGCTGTCTGCCATGTGTAGTGGTTGCCAAATTAAATCACTTGAATATTGAATCATACATAATCGAATACATGACATCCTAGTTAACTTAAACCCGAACTTAACTTGAACTTGAACTTGACATGAATCCTTAAACTTGAACTTGGCTTGAACACTTGACTTGACTTGACCCGAACCATAAATATGACTTGACATGAATTTTTGATTAATACTTGTACACAACCAGAATATGAACTTGTACTCTCTATATTCATGGATTCGGTCAAGACCTGAAAAATTGAACTATACAATAAAATACGCGGGGATAAGGGGTAGGTTGGTAAAGAACGTATGTTGTAGCATGAGAGGTCACTTTAAAAGACATCTAACTTGAATACCGAGTGTCGTTATCCCGTGGGTTCTGATGGGGCCTTATAAATCCTGTTTCTTTTGGTCTACAGGATAAGCTGGACTGCTCTCGTATACAAGCATACCTTCTTTATCAAACTACAAACAACCAAGTTAGAAAAGAATAACCATGTACATGTACCTATCATGCTGGATATATATTTTTTCCTACATTTATACTTGTTCATTTTTATATACACATCATTACTTATTTTCTTTTGGAGACTTACCGAGAGCTAGTTCGCTGACGACATTCCTTCTTCTTTTGTTTTCTTGGAATGTTCGTCAGGAGGATATGATTCAGAGGAAATTGAGCTAAGCTAGGAGGAGTTCGATCATCTTATCGCTCAGCCATCCTACTAGTTTTTTTTTCTGTATTTATTTCCAGTATGTCATGGTTAGGCACCTTTTAGTTATTGTAACTCTTATTACTGATATATGTACTTGAAATTTGAATATAAATAAAGTTGATGTTGAATTTTAATTACTCTTGTTAATTTGCATATTGTTATATTGCTTAAAAACGCTTAACGTATTTATTAAGAGAAATGACCTTCTCATAATTCATACGTTGCGGACCTCATCATGTGCCGTTACCGTTTTCTGGAAAGCGGGACGCAACAGGTTTTATTGGTGGCCCATGCAGGTCAGTTATACATGAAGTCTTAAGTATTATATCACAAGAATTATGAGATTCAGTAACTTTGTATTTCTTGCATTTCAATTCCTTAAAATTATCATAATTTGTCTTTTCTATCATTTTGATGGATTCTCCTAACAACACTAGCACCAATGTCAATGGCATCACACCTCCACCTACCTTTACCATTCTACCACCTCCACCGGCTACAGCTCCACTTAACGAATAGAAGGTACTTCTTGAAGTGATTAAGAGTCTTCTGGAGGGCCAGCATAAGAAGACTGCTATCCTTCTAGCCAGCCCCGATACAGAAGCACTAGGTGTGAAACAATTTCGGGCATTACACCTGAAGAACTTTTTTTGGGAAAGAAAGACCCCTGGAGGCTGAGAAGTGGGCTTAGAGCATCGACGATGATATTGCTGCATCTCAAGTGCCAAAAATAGCTTGGGTTCGTATTGCCAAACTTCATCTCACGGATAACGCAAAAGTCTGGTAGAAGGCTGAGGAGAGCCATCTTGCACAGCCGATAGAGTGGAAAACGTTCCACGATCTTTTCGATGCAAAGTATATCCTGAAAATCGCTCGATTTGATATAGAACAACAATTCATCCACCTGCAACAAGGCTCTATGTGGGTAAAATCGGTAGATGAGTATGATGCCGAATTTATTATGCTTAGCAGGTAAAGAATTCTTCTCAAGTTTTGTTCCTTAAGCAAGTAATTGTATTGACATCAACGTCATATCAGGTTCGCGGCACACTTGATTCCTATAGATGATATTCGGGCCAGACGTTTCCAACAGGGTTTTTGTTAGGTTATGCAAGTGCCCTGGCCATCAAACCGTGGCCGATTGCGAAACAAAAATTTTCAAAACTGGCGCTAACATAACCCGCTACCCGGATCAACCATGAACCCTAAACTAGAAAACCAAAAATAGCAGTTAAGAATGGTTATACCGAATTGATCCGTGTCCTTCGGTCTTCAACCATCTTCCCAAGCTCCTAGAGGCCTCCATGATTAAGCTTGATCTCCGGTCTCCCTCCATCGAATATGATCCATCCGAGGATTTGTATTTCGAGCTCCTAACTCGATAGCCAAGGTAACTAGGAGTTGGGTTACGACATCGCCCCGTCCATCAATCCGTGACCAAATGTGGAACAAAAATTTATAAAACTTGGCGCTACAATAACCAATTACCTGGACCTACCCATAAGCACTAGATAACAAAACATGCAAAGGAGGTAGAATGGTTATACCAAATAGATCTGTGTCCTTCGGTCTTCAACAATCATCCCAAGCTCATAGAGGCTTCCTTGATCAAGCTTGATCTCCGGTCTCCCTCCATCGAAGATGATCCACCCCAGAGTCTATGCAACGAGCTCCAAGCTCATATCCGAGGCAACAAGGGCACCTAGATCGCTACTCTAGATACCATAGATGAAGTAGAGAGTGATGAAGGATTAGTTTTTCTCAAGAAACCCAAGGATTCTCAACTCATTAGAGGGTTTGGGTGGAGCTAGAGAAAGAAGAAGATGCCATGAGAATGAGGTGTTGAGAGCAACTCAAGAGAGAGAAAAAGAAATGTATAATGGCTTGTTTTTTAATTTTTTGTATGAGTTTGATAAGAAATAATGGAGCCATCAAATAAATGTCCATGTTCCAAAATATCTTAGTCAACAAAAATATCTCAAGTCAACATAATCTCACAACAAACAAAAACACTAAGCATGACAGAATAGTAACCATGGGTCACTAATTAGCCATGCCACCAAAAATGCAATAAACACCTCATCCTCCACCTCAATAACCTTTTAATCCAAAAAGATCTAAAGCATAATAAGGTGTAATCTTCTAAAAGTAATCTTGTAAGAAATTACAAGAATACCCCTCATCCGTATATACATACCCGCATCCGTATTCCGAAGAATACGAGTACAATCAGACGAAAATAATGCAACAATTATAATATTAGGATCCGGCTTAAACCAAAACCCACTAGTATTATCTGTCCGAATATCAGGCGTGCATAAGTACACGTATGTGATCGAACCCTGCCGTAAAAGCATACGGCCTCTACATCGTTTGTCCCGAAGCAGGGAAACCCTCTGTGTGGGACTCTAAAGACTCGTCAATACGGTGGAAGTGGGTTTAAACACAAGCACGTCAGCGGCACTAGCTGTACGTAACGGCTACCTAGGTATTGAGAGAAAGGGAGGACGACGAGCAAACTCATCCAGAAAGACCTACTGAGCCTGACAGTGACAATATCCGTACAGTCATGTCCGTTCATCTATGAGTATCGCATCTCGAGTCTAGGGGGCTGTATAAAGTCAGTCCCCTAATAACGCGACATTTAGTGTCGGTATGAAGCCCATCACCACCTGAGAAACTACTGATCCGAATCAGTAATTCTCGACTACCTTGGCCAAGGATTTCTGGTGATGGCCATCCGTGCACACCGCGACATCAACCCCCAATACCGGGAGAGACGAATCCCCTGACGATCCGCTCACTGCCTCCATGTGGCTCGGGACTGTACCCAACTAAAACATATTTGCACGGCTCCTTTGAGCCGTGGTAGGGTAGTAATCAAAGCACAGTGGGAACTCACACGAGACAAATGGCTATCTCAGGTCGATAGACTAACGTGTACACATGTCACCAGGGAACTGCTATCTGACAATAGGTATAATACCAGCTAGCATGTTCCCGGCGAGTCCGTCCGGTGTACTCATAACCCAATAAGCACATGTATACATCTTAGGTGAACCAACTGACACCAATGGCTTGTGAGACCGGCCACCGCCCCTCATCGTTGTCTCGATCCGTATACACTAGTCTACTCTTGGAGTATCGATGCCCAGCTTCGAAACTCCCACGACTAGGGACACTTTATCGATGTGCTTATAGACCACCCAACTCTCATGTATATGATCGCTATCATACTGCTGGTAGTCAAGCAAGAATCCTATGGGCTCTATCAACATGTAATTGCGATATGTAATTTCACCTGAAATATGTACATGATGATAAAGACAAACCAGATAGCATACCATCATCTCGAGTAAAACTGTTCTACAGGTATATGTCCTCTCTAAATTATTGCAATCACGTGCTTGCGATCCAATAATTGACTTGAGGGCACTATAACCAATAATATTTCACTTGCACTTAAGGCTAATTATTGTGGTGTCGCATACTCACAGCCCATGTGATACCGAACACCCAACTTCTCTACTAATCAGTTTCACAAATCTTGTTTGTAAAATTATTGCGTTCGAGGAATAGCCTCAGTGAGTGGATCCGCTCCAATGTTTCTATTTATGTCTCTCTTTATCTCAAGTTTGCAGAGAAAACCATCTTCAGAAATGAGCAATACTTGACTTAGAATATGTCTGGATATCTGATGGGACCCAGTTCACAAATGAACTCCAAATCCAGCAAACTTCTTAGACTGTATCGTCCACTGAATTTAATCAGTATCCTGCGCCATGCCTTCCTCAGTATCCTCTTGGACCACCTGTCCAAACCACTGCCCCTCAAAAGAGGGAAAACTATAACTCTGACAGTCACTCTGTCATCCAGGTCACCTTGGAAGCCTGGAATGATAACCGACTCCCGAAGGAGGCTGCCGTTACCAAATCCCTACAACATCCACTTATGTTCATAAATTGCATCCGAACGTTTCTCCATGATTGGATTAATATATAAACTTATTGCATCTAATGCAAAAACAACATCTGGTGTGGTACTTGACATCTCATGATTGACTCAATTGGCTAAGCAAGTGATATGCTAATCATGCACATCCCTCTCCACTTTAGTCTGTAAGACACCTTTAGAGAGGGTGACTCCATCACCTGTTGGTACACCACCATGCCAGGAGTCTTCCATTCTAAAAACACCTTTAGAATACTGTCTAAGTATTGATTGATCAAAGAATATTTATAACCGCAATCAAGAACGGCGTCGCTTGGTAGCTAGCCGGTGAGTACGGGTCGGTCCATAGGTTTGTATTTCCTAATTTGGTCTAACGAGTTAATTCCAAACGGTGTGAATGGATTATCGCTAAAAACTAAACTGATTTATACTAAGACTAGAATCTTGCTAGGGTTAGGTTTAGGTTATGTTTGGAAATTGAAGATTTCCTCACCGCTTTCAATGCCCTAATTTAGATCTCTTTAGGTGTTATAGTAACAATTAATAAAGGGGATTAGTACCATCGGAAAGAAATGATGTTTCTTCCTCTAGATTCTTGTCCTTCCTTTCTTAATTCTTACCCTAACTTCCATGGAAAACATATGCAACCGGTCATTTATACTACGGTATCACCGTTACCTCGTGGGGTAAGGTGCCATAGGGAACGGTGTGTGTATGTAAGCATGGAGTTCTATTAATTATATGTGATGGGCAAGAAAGGGGTGAGAGATTTTCATCTCTCAAGCCTTCCCTAAATCTAACCCTAACAAGTGAGGAGACTACTCACTCATTAGGGAATTGATTAACATTTCTAAACTATCTAACTAGGGCAGATAAGAAAATTATACTAAGGCAGAAATAAATTTAACTAGGGCAATGAAATAAAATTACTTACTTTATTGATGGCTCTCTCCAAACATTTACACAGGAATTTAATTCTGAATAGATGAACTAAAAAGAGGCATAACCTAAAACAGGTTTTAGGGTTTCTATTTATAGAACACAGAAACCCTAAGTTTACAATCGAGTCATATCTGCAATTACAAGTTTACCCCCTAAGAAAAGAACAAGTCAACGCGCCGCCAGCC
Source organism: Agapanthus africanus (assembly GCA_030015575.1). Taxonomy (NCBI): domain Eukaryota; kingdom Viridiplantae; phylum Streptophyta; class Magnoliopsida; order Asparagales; family Amaryllidaceae; genus Agapanthus; species Agapanthus africanus. Next base: position 54,353,523 of record JASDDO010000006.1, on the reverse strand, counting down.
GCCTTAGAAATTTTCCACCGACACGGGCGACGTATGGCCGCGGAACCGCGGCCAAAACCCATGTTTGGTCGCGGTTCCGCGGCAAAACAGCGGGATCTTGAGCATAAATATTCAGGGAATCTTCTGTTGCTTTGTTTCTTCTATTTACTTCACTTGGTTTCTCAGACGTTCTTCTGGTTTCTTCCAGATTTCCACAGTGAACAATGTCGTGGACTTTACCGCTTGCTTTGTGTCGAAGTCTTGAACCTTGCGCTGCCTTTGTTCTTTGTGAAATTGTTCATTGATCTTCGTTTATTCTCAAACTGTAGGCTTGATCAAGATTCTTCCATTTGTTTGTCGTAGTCTCACTTTTGTATCTTCTTTTCATCAATTTCACTGTTTTTGTTCCGAGAACCTGTAACCTGCAACTATGTAGCAGACATGGATCAAAAACACCTGTTTATTTGTAAAATGAATAAGAATGGGGAATATAATAATGCAATATTATGATATGAACAAGTATCCAGATTGGGAAACTACCCAAATCTAGATCTAAAACCATAGATCTATCAACCAGAATGCTTGATATAATATCCATATCCTATGTGGAGAAACCACGGTGTGAAAACCACTGTATAACCGATCGTAGTGTAAGAATTTCACTTCCTATAAAGTGTATGTCATCCAAATACCAGGACATTACACTCTACTACCTTCTTCATAGATCTATCTCCTATTCTGATGAAGTCAAAGCCTTTGACTGTCACATCAAAAATAGATGATCTATCTCCGCTATACCTTATTTATTCTATAAATAGACACAAGCAACTTGTCCACTATGCTTCCGCTGCTCCCACTGACTACAAAAACCCTCTGGCAGAGTCATATACATGTGCACTTCTAAAGCTAGTTTAGAACGACGCTATACTCATCCTCCTGCCGGGTCTCATAGTCTAGAAAATCAGTATTGGCAGGTCTGGGTAAACAAGAACCTCCCTGTCACCGTCTTTGAGGTTACTGAAGTACCTCTCGGGTGCCTGAGGTTATCCACCATAACTGCGGAGTGGCTAATGGAATGTCAAACCCGATTGAATCTTTAAGTTCTATTAAATTTTCAGTAATCGTTTGTAGTTCTGGAATTACTTCCAGTTCTACCATACTCCCACCACTTTTTTCTGAAAAAGTCCATTTTACTAAAATTGTGGCAATTCAAGAACAATATCACTATTGATCTTCCAGATGGTAGAATGTTAACCCTCGTCATAGCCCGGGATAACCCATAAACCGCCATTAAAGAAACGTGCCTTGAGTTATCCAGAGTCTGGTTTTAAGCATAAGCCGGACAACTCCATATACCCTAACATCATTAAGATATGAACCATTACATATTCAATATAGAAACAGAGACACCAATTTAATTGGAACCAGATTTAAATCATGCAGTTGTCTCCAGTGCATGTCAACTAAATGAAGAGAGGCCATCAACATTACTCAACTTAGGAGTGCATCCAGATATGAGTAATCTGAAAGAGAAGCAAGTTCTCAAAACCATTACTATCAACTAAATACCAAACATAAGTATCTACATATTCGATCACCTCGAAAAATCCTGATACTTTCAACACATGGTTCTCTACTTTATTCTTGTACCTATAACTTCTCAAAACTTGGACCTTGTATTTCTACGAAACATTTGTCTAACACTGGAGAAGTCACAAGTAAATAGAATATAGTACGAGCACCAACCCCTTTATCCTAATGGACACTGGAAAGCGAACAATACTTTGTATAAGCCCCCTGAGTTGAATAACTCAAACCCTGTGCGTCGTAGGTTGAAAACTGTAATATGGTTAGGAAGAATTACACAGCTGTTTAATGCTCTTTACCCAATCATTAACTGATATAGGTAAATGTCATAGACATAGTTTCAAAAAGTTATATCTCACTTTATAAAATAAACGTACAGATATATCAGTTTGAAATTGGTGCATAACAACGGATATTGAAAACCAAATATTTGCCGTCAGGCAAAATCCCAGGTGATTTCCTCAAATATCAACAATTACAATGAATTCGGATATAATGAGGATATAATCCCCAATTCCCAATAACTTACTCCCACTCATCATCTGTAAAAATATATATATGTAAGAATCGAACCTGGTAAATACATACCGTGGAGTAAGGATATAATTGGGAAATCAGTTTTTAATTAACAACGCATTGTGAAACTGAAACATGGAAATGTTTTGAAGGGGTAGCTGGGTATTCCTAGTAATGCCTCTTCCATTATCTAGATTCATGACCGTGACCGTATATTTCCTTGTCATCTCTCCAAATCCTTTTATTTGTCTTTACTCATTACCTTCTGTACACCACCCTTAGGCTAAATGGTTTTCTTCCTTCACTACCGTTCGGTACCAGCCTATGGTTTGGAAGAAGACTATCCAATAAGCGTAATAGGTGTACTCTCCTAATCCTAGGAGCCCTCGCATCCTGAGAGAAGGTAAAGATAAAATACAGCTGAATAATCCTTATTCTATTTCTCCTGAACCAGAATCCATCCTCGAACTGGAACAAGTTCCTTCGAGTACGTATATAAGTATACGATGGATTATCCAATAAATGTGGATCTTTGTAGTGATAAGGGGTGTTATGGAGAAATGCAAAGGTGAAGTAGGAGTGACGATGATATACGCTGTTTGGTCGTGAATTATAGCAGTCGCAATTTTCTTTGCCTTCTTTCTAATCCCTTTATTTGTCTTTACTTATTACATTCTGTATACCTCACTTAGGCTAATTGGTTTTTTTCCTTCCCTACATTTCGGCACCAGCCTATGGTTTGGAAGAAGACTATCCAATAAGCGCAATAGGTGTACCCTCTCCTAATCCTAGGAGCCCTCACAACCTGAGAGAAGGTAAAAGGAAAAGACAACTGAATAGTCCTATTCAATTTCTCCAGAACCGAAAACCATTCTCAAATCTAAAACAAGTTTCTTCGAGTTCGTATAAAACTATACGATGGTCATATCCAATAACTGTGGATCTTCGTAGTGATACGGAATGTTCCGGAGAAAAGCAAAGGGTAAAAGTAGGAGTGGCAATGAAGTATGCAACTCTGACAATCCAAAAGCCAGTGTGTTTTAAGAAGGTTCGGTTAACTTGGTTTATGAGTTCTAGTCTAGGGTCGGGCCATGGTCGCTGCCAAAGAGAGAGAGAAAAGAAACACTCAGCGTGCACTCTAACATAGATTATAATGGTTTATCACTTTATCTAATCAGGATGTCTCCCTCTGTATCCTCAAATTCTTCTCCAAACCTGAAAGAAGAATTAGTCGGGATCATCTAAAATCACCCGAGGAGTAAACCAACTCATCAATGGGAATCGGGATCTAACTATCATCGCATGATAACCCGATGGAATCCACTCAAGTTATCATACTCCAGAAGGTATGTGCATGCTTGGCAAGTTTCCTGTATGTTTGAAACTCCCGATGTGATTTTTATCCCATGCTCTTATGATCTTGACGAAGGTCAACAAATCATAAGTCACATGTCAAGTTCTGCCCGTCATTTTCCAGATTAATTTGAACCCACCCGTACTCACTCTTGACAAAGGTCAACAAGGCTGTACGGCTGTCCCAAACCAGCATATATATCTATGCAACAAAAAAGTAACAAACAGCTACCATACACTATGCCTTGACGAAGGTCAACAAACATAGCATGAATACTAAGTGCTACCCGTCTGAAATGACGGAGGGTTATGGATGGTTTTTGGCGAAAAACGTTTAACGTAATGAACTTGATATCGTTGAAAGAACCGGATAGCTTTATAAATGTATAGTGGCGAAAACTTTTGCTAAAGAGGTCACTCCCGGTAAAAGGATCTCGGCTCTTTCCTCGTGGAATGAGGTGCATGATATTCCAACTGAATACCTCGATGCAAAGAAAAAAAGTAATCGACTATAGTGAAGTTATTACCCTGACGGAAACTTCTTCCCAAAAGGTCACTCCCGGTGAAGGGATATCGGCTTTTGCCTCGTCGAATGAGGTGCTGGATATTCATAACCGAATACCGCTGTGCAAAACAAAAGAAAACGTCGTTGTAATAACAGCTTTTGAAAATTGTTCCAACAACATCGAATATGTCTGTTTTCCATGGATTGATCAGAATCAACGCAGTCGCATTAATTAATCACACCAGAAAAGAAGGAAAATATGGTGTATGTATATATGCCATCCGCATTCGCCACTGGGCCCCGTCATCACCCGTTAGGTTACTTAACTAACGACAGAGCGGGGGCTGGACTAGCGCGGAACATATACAACATCTACTAGTAAATATATAAATATATAATAGTCGTTCTAGGCATGATATATGCAACATAACAAATAGCGATAAGCAATACAGAACAATACTGATAATCTGGGAGCCCCAGGTTTCCTTTGAGCCGCAAGTGAAATCCGACGTTCCTTTGGTCGTGTGGATAGCCTGTGCAATGAAAACCTAGACCTCTACGAGCGCGACAAGTTACCCTCCAAAACCAGAAGTGAGGCAACCCCCTTCATCTAAGTGAATGGGTCACCCGGCTCTTCACGGAATCCGGTAACTTGAGCACCCTTCCTTGGGTCAACATGTACACCCTACGAGAGCGGCGAATAGCCCGCCAATTCTAGAGTGAGGCCCACTCCGTCTCAATGCCATGAGATGCGGACCCGTTGCCCTCAAGAATCTGGCTATCCGTGCACTCCACCGTTGTCACGCCTCACTTCCCAGTGTACGGGCAGAGGGCGCGACGACGCCGCTACGTATTTACTCTGAAGTAAATACGCTAAGCGTATCTAAGCAATATAAATAAAAATGCACAAGAGACAAAGATAGTAGGTATAACTGAACAACAACTTTATTTATTAACATTCTTTTACAATACATGGAAATGTAAATACATGGAATGGAAGCAATGCCTAAACGGTGGCATAATAGAAAAGGAAAATACAGAATGTAAAGGAAATGTACAAGTGAAACTACAGCTCAAGATCTTCAATAAACTGGTCCAAGTCTTCGGTGCTAGGCTCGATCTCTTAAAAGTCCGAAACACCTGACAACATTCCAAAGAAGAAAGAGAAGGAATGTCGTCAGCGAACAAATTGCTCGGTAAGTCCCAAAGATTAGGGAGAAGTAGAATAGACAGAGAGTAAGAGAGTGTAGCTTTTAAAGTGGTATTATATTGTTATAATGTTGTATTTAGTTAATGCTGTTGTTTGTAGCTTGGTACAGAAGGATGCCAGTGTATACGAGAGGAGTCTCTATATGCCAGAGACTAATGCAAATGGAAGTACAAGGCTCCGTCGATAATACCACAGAACAACATCATGGATGTAATTACGTCTTATGGTTGCTGTCTCGTGCAACTTCTAACACCTTCCGTACCAATCTACCCCTTAAACTCCATGATCTCTTGTTTGTATTGTCTTGCAACTTGGATTGTCTTGTAATATAGATTGAATAATTGGATTACTTGCCGAAACCATGATATCAGTAAATGGATGTAACTGGAGAATCATGGATGTAACTGGAGAATCATGTAAATGGAAGTATATCCATGGTTCGGTTCGGTCAATATAGATTGAATAGTTGAACATATTGATTATATTGATTCATGTATTCATATTGAATTGTAGTATTGTAGTTTGTAATTGAATCATATTCAAGTAAGATTATTTAATGAGACACGGTCTGAGTCAGACAATTAGAAAAGAAATTGAAGTCCTGATTTTTTTGATGTTATCGGTAACCGCTGAACATGGGCGGCAGGATTTGTGTCTTTTTCAAAGACGATTACCGTATTGACAACACCTTTTGTTAAGTTGTCTACGTTAAATAGTCAAGCGCCCACTTCTCCGGCACTCTGAGGCTCAAGAGATTGGTCCCGCTTAAACCTATGTTTACTAGGGTCCTTAGGGTAATTTATAGAACTTGAGCGGGTTTTATGTAAAAATACTTTTTTATAATTTTCAAAATACACCACAAGAAATTTATTATCTTCTTTAGAGTTTTCATAGATGTAGATTTTATATATGTGACATTTCTAGTGAATGAAACTTATTTTTTCATAATATAGGGTATTTAGTTGTAATATTGGAAATGTATGGAATTTCATGGTATTATCATGTAAAATGATTCTTGTGATTTAGAAAATTTGGAATATTTATAATATATCAAAAATAGAAATTTTTATGATATATATATATATATATATATATATTTATTTATTTATTTATAAAAATAATTTTAATTTATTATTTTCTAGAAATCTCATTTTCTTAAGATATTTATATTTTAAATCTCTCGAGACCGAATGCTTCTTGCGGAGGTCTGCATGTCGCACTACTAAGCCCGAGAATGTGCGATAATCCGCACCATCCCGAGCGGGTTCCCCAAATGGATTGTAGCGGCGCTTTGCAAAGATATGTAAAAATACGTAATCTAGTAGAAAGCGGTTTTTATAAGTTAAAGGTAGTTTTGTGTAAAATGGTATTTCCCGAATCTATATTTCCCAAAAGGTATTGTGCTATGTTGCATATGAGTATTGTGAAGCGGTAGGTCATTACCTCGTGATCTATTTAAAGGTATAGCAAGATTAATGATATTTTAAAATCGAAACTAAACTACATGGTATTTTACTGAAAAAGAGCGATAAAAGTTACAAAATGAAATGTTTTGCTATGAAACATGTTCAACATGTTTCGTTAATGATTAATAGTCAAGATGTAAGAGTTTAATATGGTTGTGTTAAAGAAAATTGAACTTTATAAAGAAAACTGAATCGGAAGTCGGATTTAACTCCGCTTCTGTCGGGTTTTAGTAAAAGAAGTTTTAAGAATAGATTAGAGAAGAGAGAGGTGGGACTTACTGGATGTTTATTTAGAGGAGAGGAAGAGGGAGTGGAAGTATCTTCCGGTTCGTCGTTTCGTCACCGGGAGCTTCTAGAGTTGTCGTCGGAAAATCGCCGGAGTTTCGCCCGTTGCTAACTCCACTTGTACACAAAATTCTAGAGAGTTTTCTTAAGAGTTTTGGACAGAATTTAGAACTGAGGAGGGTGTGTTTACGTGTGGTATTTATAGGGTAAGGTTAGGGTTGGGGTTTGATAGAAGTTAAATTGAAATAAATTGCATTAAATTAGATTTTTAAAGACTCTGTTAAATTGCAGGTAATTTAAACTATCCAGGGGTTACCAGATGATCAAAAGACAGAGAAGTCATGAAGGGTCAACTCGGATTTGACCAATTCAACCAAGCGCCGCCGGCCAATTCGGCTGAGTCGCCGGCCCGAGTCGGGCCGGGGCTCGTCGCCACGTGTCCCCCGTCGATAGGTCTACCCCTTGGGCCAGTTTGTTTTATATGTGTAGCGGGGTTTTTACGAGTTATGCACGTGTAGACCCTTGGGCTTCTAAAAATATTAAAGAAAACAATATTAAAAATAATGTGGGTGATGGGATTTGAACTCTGGTGCTTTGATTCAGCAGTGCAAGGTCTTACCAATGAGCTACAAGCTCCTTCCTGCTATTAAAAAGCAAAAAAAAACTTATAACTTGTGCTCAGGCAAAAACACCCCTTTCTGTATTTTCTGAAAAATTTGTACAGAAAGTTTTACAGGAAGTTTAGGGCTGTTACAACTGTAGGGTAATCCTAGTACAGAAAAGAAAAATATGTACAACGGTGACATCACCTCAATTCGGTCGTGCCCCAAACAAATAATATACAAACTGGCAGTGACGGCAGTCTACATGTCGGATGATCGCCCCGCAATATCAAATGTACAAATAAATCCAAACTGTACTACCCTTGCACCCAAGCTGTCCGCCACGGCGATCCCGCCACAACTACAACACAATACAGAACATCAATGTAAATGTCACGTTCGCAAACCTGTCTAAAAGTCATATAGCAACTAGACGAGTTGTACCGCTCTAATGACATTCAGTGCCGCAGATAGTAATATATGTACTAAAAACTACGACATTAGAATTCCGCACACAATTAGCTAACTAAACCAATTTACAAAACCATGAAAAAACAGTGAGCTAAAGTTCCAAAAACCGACGGTTTAAAGGCAATTCAGAAGTTTGAATCAAAACGAAACGCGCCCGAACCTTCGCGGGAAGTTAGAGCATGAAATTAACTTTGAGTCGGGGGGCCTAGAGGGGGTACACCACCCCCGAGGCCACCATGAGGTGACCACGGGGTGAGGCAGACCCGAAACTGCCTAAGATGGGGCAGTTTTGGGTCCCCACCACCAAGACTACCTTGTGGTGGTCTTGGGGAGTGGGCCCAGCCGTTCGGTCCACCCCCGAGGTTCCCCGGGGTGCCCATACACCACCCCGCGGCTTCTCAGTTCAAACCGTGAGCCCGTGGGGTGTGCAAACATCTCAAACTTTCAGTTTTCGGAATTGTTTTTGTCGGAAGTTTTTGCACGACAAAAATGGCGGATTTTTAATGTCGCAAAGAGTTAACGAAGGCTTATAGAGTGGCTCTGATACCATGTTGGGTTACGGCAGCGCCCCAGCCATCAATCCGTGACCAAATCCAGAACAAAATTTTATAAAACTTGGCGCTACCACAACCAATACCCGTATCTACCCATAAGCCCTAGATAACAAAACATGCGAAGGAGTTAGAATGGTTTTGCCGAATAGATCCGTGTCCTTCGGTCTTCAACTATAATCCCAAGCTCCTAGGGGCTTCCTTGATCAAGCTTGATCTCTGGTTTCCTTCCATCGAAGATGATCCACCCGAGAGTCTATGCTGTTGGGTTGCGGCAGCGCCCCATCTATCAAACCGTGGCCAAATGCGGAACAAAAAATTTCCAAACTGGTGCTACCATGACCCGATTCCCGGATTTACCCAAAACCCTATACTAGCAATATGTAAGACTAGGAGTTAGATGGTTATACCGAGTTGATCCGTGTCGTTCGGTCTTGAACCATCATCCTAAGCTCCTAGAGGGTCCTTGATCGAATTTGGTTGCTGGTCTTCTGCCATCTACGATGATCCACCTAAGGAAAACGGCGTAAGCTCCAGCCTCGCTAAGCGAGGCAACCGACGCTCCAAGGTTGCTAGCAATAGAGAGTGGAGGTGTAGGAATGTGTCACTATAATTTTTATCTCATCACAAATGCTCCAAGAGCAACTCAAGAAGGTGAAGAGGAGGTGAGGAAACATGTAGCAAGAGAAACTATAGAAATGTGGCTAAGTTTTTCTCTAAGTGAGTGAGAATGAATGAATCAAGTAAAGAAAAGAAAATGAGCCATCCATCTCAAGCATGTTGCTGCCCCACTCTCTCAATCATCCACACAAAAATATCTCATTTCCTTTTCCAAATAAACAAATGTGAACCATACCTCTCTACATGCCAAAACCCATTCTCATGCCAACTCACCCTCCACCTCATTTCCATAATTGATTTTCTAAAAAGAAAAACAATAATGAGGTGGTCATCTTCTAGAAGCTATTCCGTATAAATATGAAATACTTCTCGGTACACGCATCGAAATACATATACGCGTATTCGAACAAAAATACGAATAGCCAAGAGAGAAAATGAATAGTGAACAATAATATTAGAATACATATATATAAATACATATATAAATTTTTAAATCAAAACCTGATTTAATAATCCGGCTTAATCCTAAGCCGCTAGTATTATCAACCGTCCGATTAAAGTCTGTGCAGCCTGTATACATATTAAATCGGACACCTGTATGTACCAACATACGTCATCTACACCATATCGCATGAACCGTGAAAACCTTCTGTGTGGGACTTTAATGACTCGTCAATACGCTGGCAGTGGGTTTAACCACAAGCACGTCAGCAGCACTAGCTGTACGTAACGGCTACCCGTGTATTGAGCGAAAGGAAGGCCGACGAGCAAACTCATCCAAACCCTTACTGAGCCTTACAGTGACAACATCCGTACAGTCCGGTCTGTTCGTCTAAGAGTATCGTATATAGAGTCTAGGGGGATGGATAAAGTCATACCCCTAACAACGCGACATTTAGTGTCGGCATGAAACCCATCACCACCTGAGAAACTATCGATCCTGGATCGGTAATTCTCATCCACCTTGGCCAAGGATTTCTGGTGATGGCCACCCATGCACCGCGCGACATCAATTCCCAATACCGGAAGAGACGAATCTTCGACGATTCGCTCACTTCCTCCACGTGGCTCGGGACTGTACCAAACTAAAACCTGTTTGCACGATTCCTTTGAGCCGTGGAAGGGTAGTACACAAAGCACAGTGGGAACTCACACGAGACAAATGACGATCTCAGGTCGACAGACTAACCTGTACGCATGTTACCTGGGAACTGCTATCTGACAATAGGTATAACACCAAGTAGCAGGTTCCCGGCGAGTCCGTCCAGTGCACTCATATTCCAATGAGCACCTTTATACTATCTTAGGTGAACAAACTAACACCAATCACTTGTGAGACCAGGACACCACCCCTCGTCAGGGTCTCAATCAGTATACACTAGTCTACACTAGAGTATCGACGCCCAGTCTCGAAACTCCCACGGCTAAGGACATTTAAGGATTTTCTTATAGACCCCCATCTCCCACATATATGATCGCCATCATAACGCTGGTAGTCAAGTAAGAATCCTATGGGCTCTATCAACATGTAATAGTGATCTGTAATACCACATAAAGCATGATGATAAAAACAAACCAGATAGCATACTATCATCTCGAGCAAGACCGTTCTACCGGTATAGGTCCTCCCTCAATCATCATAATCACATAACTGCGATTATGATAATTGCCTTGAGGGCACTATAGCCAACATATGCAACGAGCTTTAACCTCATATTCGAGGCAACTAGGGCACCTAGATCGCTACTCTAGATACCGTAGATGAAGTACATAGTGATGAAGGATTAATTTGTCTCAAGTCATCCAAGGATTCTCAACTCATGAGAGGGTTTGGGTGGAGTAGAAGAAGAAGAAGATGCCATGAAAATGAGGTGTTGAGAGCAACTCAAAAGAGAGAAAAAGAAATGAATAATGGCTTGTTTTTTTATTTGTTGTGCGAGTGTGATAAGAAATAATGGAGACATCAAATAAATGTCCATGTCTCCAAAATATCTTAGTCAACAAAAATATATCAAGTCAACATAATCTCACAACAAACAAAAACCCTAAGCATGAAAGAATAGTAACCATAGGTCACTAATTAGCCTTTCCACTAAAAATGCAATAAACACCTCATCCTCCACCTCAATCACCTTTTAATCCAAAAAAGTCTAAACAATAATAAGGTGTAATCTTCTAAAAGTAATATTGTAAGAAATTACAAGAATACCCCTCATCCGTAAATACATACCCGCATCCGTATTCCGAAGAATACGAATACAACGAGACAAAAATAATCCAACAATTATAATACTAGGATCCGGCTTAAACCAAAGCCAACTAGTATTATCCGTCCGAAAATCATGCGTGACAAGTACACATATGTGATCGAACCCTGACGTAAAACCATACGTCCTCTACATCGTTTCGTCCGAAGTCGGGAAACCCTCTGTGTGGGACTCTAAAGACTCGTCAATAAGCTGGCAGTGGGTTTAACCACATGCACGTCAGCGGCACTAGCTGTACGTAACGGCTACCCAGGTATTGAGCGAAAGGGAGGGCGACGAGAAAACTCATCTTGAAACCCCTACTGAGCCTGACAGTGACAATATCCATACAGTCCGACCCGTTCGTCTATAAGTATCGCATATCGAGACTAGGGGGTGGATAATGTCAGACCTCTAATAACGCGACATTTAGTGTCGGTATGAAGCCCATCACCACCATAGAAACAACTGATCCGAATCAGTAATTCTCGACTACCTTGGCCAAGGATTTCTGGTGTTGGCCACTGTAAGGTTTACCTAGCACCCTATGTAGAGTTTGGAAGCATCACATGTCACAAAGTTCAAATTTTTATGGTGCTATGTAAGCATACAAAGGATCTATCCTAGAATATTAGGGTTTCTATACATAACAAGTATAAAAGACTAGGGTTTTGATAGTACATCCTTTGTAGCTCCCTGTTGCTAGACTCCTTGGCCACTTGAGAGTTGGAGGAAGGTTCTCTTGAAGTCTTCTAGTGTCCATGTCGATCCACCCGAACCTCCTAGTCCAAGCTTGCAACTTCACTTTTCAAGAGGAGAAATGAAGAGAACACTCTAAACAAGTGGGCTAAACTTGTGTAGAATGATGTTGTGGTTCTAATTCTCACTTCAAAAACCTTTCTTGATGTGTGTTTTGCTCACTATAAAAAACTAGAGAGCAAAGGAAGAAGAAGGAAGAAGATGATGGCTTTTCTTTTGAAGAAGAGAAAAGATTAACCTAAGAAAAGAAATGAAATATATCTATATATATTTTATTTCTTCTCATCTCAAACCATGGTTAAATGTTTGAGTTATTATTTAATTAGAGTTTAAAACATAGAAGGAAAGTTTAATCAAGTGTTAAGGGTAGGTGAGGATGGTTAGGTTAAAGAAGAATGTAGAAACAAGTCAAGAATTATCCTTTCCTTTTCCATTTTGTTTTAAACACAAATTCAAATAATAATCCATATATTTATCCATGGTGTGAGTCTTATATTGCCACCATTTTCCATGTGTAATCAACCATGATAGATGGTGTATGTATGTGTGTATGTATGCACATCCATATGTGCATGAAACTAAAAGAAAGATAGCATACATGCATGCATACATCCATCATGAACAAGAAAAGGTTTCAAGTGAGAAAACTAATGGTTAAATGATAAATCAATACTTGACTTATCAATCCGGCCATATCACATATGACCCCACCAAAAGCAAGCCGCCCGATCAATATATGGTATCCTATACGCGCATTTTAATCGGGTCCTTGCGCATATCGCATACGCGCACCACAACGTTTCGCCTGGACTAGGTAACTCCTTTGTGGGACTCTAAGACTCGTCAATACGCCGGCAGTGGGTGATGATCATATCAAGCACCCCCAAGCCGCAAGCGGTCAGCTAAATGTAACGGCCACCCGGGTATTGAGCGATCAGAAGAAAACAAGCGAACCTGCTATAACTCCCGTCGAGCCAACCTGCAACACTACTGTACAGTCCGGTCTCTTCGTCAGATATGCTGCATATAGAGCCTAGGGATGGTCGCGTCGACCCCAATAACTCAATAAGTCGTGCCGGTGAATGGTCTATAACAGATCGAGAAACTACTGATAACACTTATCAGCAATTCTCAGCAGCCCTGGCCAGGGATTTACTGATATAACCAGTCGGGCACAGCACAACATCAACTCCCAATACCGGGAGAGACGAAACCCCTCGTATCGCTCATCGTCTTCGTGTGTCTCGGGACTGTACCCAACGGCCACCTGTTTGCACGACTCAGTAGAGCCGTGGTAGGGTGGCAATCAAAGTACAGTAGGAGAACACACAAGACTCTATGACGATCTCGGGTCTACAGACTAACCTGTACCAGTGTCACCTGAGAACTGCTATTCGACGATAGATATAATTCCATAAAGGCGTTCTCGGTGAGTCCGTCCAGTGTACCCAGTCACCACTGAGCACCCGTATATGATCTTGATGTCAAATATCGATGAACGTGGGAACATTCATCGCCCATCGTATGGGTCTAGCATCATATACGCCAGTCTACTCTGGTATATCAATGCCCTGTCTCGATATACCTACGACTAGGGACTTTCCAGGATATTCTTATAGACTACAGATTTCCCACTAGTATGATCTCTATCATAATCACTGTAGTCAAGCCGATATCCTCATGACTTTATCAGCATGTATGAATGAATAAAAGCATGATCAAATCAACATGTCAGATAAAGAAGAACCAGATAGCATACTATCATGTCGAGCAAGAATGTACACTGAATATATATATATATTTACATGTATAAATACATCGACTATCACATAATGGCCTCTAGGGCATACATATATCCAACAATCTCCCACTTGCACTAAGGCCAGTTATTGGCGTATCTCATACCCAACATCTCAAAAAGTCGCTCATGCTGCGGCTGAGGGAGGGCCTTGGTGAGTGGATCCGCGGCGTTATTCTTTGTGTCTACTCTCTTAATCTCGATCTCGCGGCGATCTACAATCTCCCGGATCAAATGAAAGCGCCTCAGGATGTGTCTGGACCGCTGATAGGACCTGGGCTCCTTGGCTAATGCCATAGCCCCATTATTATCACAATATAAGGGTATTAGATCAATAATGGTTGGAACTACTCTTAGCTCCGAGACGAACTTCTTCATCCAGACAGCTTCCTTGGCGGCATCATTTGCAGCAATGTACTCAGCCTCCATCGTAGAGTCTGCAACCGTATCCTGTTTGGAACTCTTCCAACTTACCGCCCCTCCATTGAGGGTAAATACAAACCCTGAGATAGATTTGCTGTCATCCTTATCGCTCTGGAAGCTCGAATCGGTAAAGGCCTCCATTTGGAGATCTGTATTACCATACACCAAGAACAATTCTTTAGTCCTTCGTAAGTACATAAGAATGTTCTTCACAGCTGTCCAGTGGTTCTCCCCTGGGTTGGATTGATACCTGCTTACAACACTAAGTGCATAAGCTACATCTGGGCGTGTACATAACATCGCATACATTATAGATCCTACTGCCGAAGCATAGGGTATAATGCTCATGCGAGCTCTCTCTTCATCGGTCTTTGGACAAGAATCCTTGGAGAGAGTGACTCCATGGCAAGCGGGTAAGGCACTCCGCTTGGAGTCTTCCATACTAAACCTTTTTTGGATGGTGTTGATGTACCTGGTTTGGGACAATCCCAATAACTTTTTGGATCTATCTCTATAGATCATTATGCCCAGGATGTATATGGCATCACCCAGGTCCTTCATGGAGAACCTTAGTGATAAGAATGATTTGACCGACTGTAGCATAGTAATATCATTTCCTATCAGAAGAATGTAATCCACGTACAATACGAGGAATGTGACAGCTCTTCCTACAGCCTTCTTATAAACACAAGGTTCATCTGGATTTTTGATGAAATCAAGCTCTTTGATAACATCATCGAAACAGATGTTCCAACTCCGAGATGCCTGCTTTAACCCATATATGGATTTAAGCAGTCTACATGCTTTCCCGCCGCTCCCACTGTCAATGAAGCCCTCTGGCTGATCCATATAAACGCATTCTTCTAAATCTCCATTTATAAATGCTGTTTTAATGTCCATCTGCCAGATTTCATAGTCGCAGTGAGCAGCAATAGCAAGTAGGATCCGAATGGATTTAAGCATGGCTACGGGCGAAAAAGTTTCGTCATAGTCCAAACCTGGTCTTTGACGAAAACCTTTCGCCACAAGTCTTGCCTTATAGGTCTCTACCTGCCCATCTACACCAATCTTTCTTTTAAAGATCCATTTGCATCCCACAGGTTTTACCCCAGGGGGTACAAAGTCTAAAGTCCATACTTTGTTGGTGTACATAGACTCCATTTCGGATCTCATGGCATCCAGCCACTTCACAGAGTCACCACTCGTGATAGCTTGCTGAAAACTGGTAGGATCATCATCATCCATGATGCAATCTTCTCCGTCACCATCAATGAGGAAACCGTACCTCTCCGGTGGGCCAGAAGTCCTACCAGACCTTCGGAGTGGCCGAGGTTCCTCAGTTTCTATTGCAACAGCCGGTTCAACCAAATCGTCATTTGTAGTTTGTGTCTCTAGAACCTCTTCTAGATCCACCACTTTGCCATCGTCTTTATCTGTGAAAAACTCTTTTTCCAAGAATGTGGCATAATTAGAAACAAACACCTTTTGTTCCTCTTTGTGGTAGAATAGATATCCATAAGAATTCTTTGGGTACCCCACAAAATTACACAAGACTGACCATGTCTCGAGTGTTGCGCCACGGCAGCGCCCCGGCCGTCTATCTGAGGCCAAAATGCGGAATCAAAATTTTTCTTAACTTTCAAACTGGCGCTACCGCGGACAATATACCCGGATCGTAACCATTAACCGATATTAGATATCAAGAGAAAGGGTGAGAGATATACCGAGTGATCCGAGTCCTCCGGTCTTCTCGTCATCGTCCCGATCTCCCGCGGAAAGTCTTGTCTCCACATCGTCGCCTCCTCGCCGGAAGGGCACCACATCGCCTGCGTCTTTTACGGGCTCCCGCCTCAATACCGAGGCAACTCAGGATGAAGCCGGCAAGTCGACATGCCCAAGAAATGCTGTAGAATGTAGTGTAGAAACTTTATCTCTTGGAGTTTATGTAGTTGTCATTGATGGATGGAGGAAGAGGTAAAGAAAATTGGTGCTTTCAATTTTCTAGCAAGAAGAAGATGAGATGAAGAATTCCTCACATAACAAAATGAACTCTCTCATTCTTTTACTCTCAAGTGAACCCTCTCTCATCTAGTGAGAATGGTGGAGGAATGAAAATACAAACCATAACAAGAAGGGAGGTGAGTGTAGTAAAAGCAAGGGGGTGACCACAACCCTAAAGAAATGATAACCATCTCAAATCACAATCTAATCACTTCTAATCTCAAAAAGCAAGCCATCATGAAAAGCAAAGATGCTTAATCTATCATAATGCCACAAGTGCAAGAAACCCCCTCCAAAAATGTTATTTGCAAACTTGCAAATAACCCCCTCCATCGGAAAAGTCCGGCCGGGAAAGAACAAAGGAAAACCGGCCGGAACGGAATGCAAACTGGCAACTCCAGAAAACTGGTCCCGTAATAAATTACAGGAAAACCCCTATACTGTGCATACACACCCGCATCTGTATTCCGTCCGGTTACAAATGCAATGAGACAAAATCTACACTGTACTAAACGAGGATCCAGCTTAAACCAAAGCCGGCTAGTAATATCCGTCTGATCCTGATCCGTGCAATACCGCACGTGTCTGATCAAACCCTGCCATATATCCATACGGCTACTAGTACAAACCGTCCGATCCTGATCCGTACAATACCGCACGTATCTGATCGGACCCTGCCATATCTCCATACGGCCTCTACAGCGTTTCGCCCGAAAGCTTGAGTAACTGAAAGTGTGGTGGAATCTAAAGACTCTTCAATACTATGGCTGTGGATTTAACCACTAGCACGTCAGAGGTATTAGCCAATACGTGACGGGCCACCAGCTATTGACCAAAAGGGACGTCGATGAGCGAACTCATCCTGACACCCTACTGAGCCAGTCAGTGACAATATCCGTACAGTCCGGTCCGTTCGTCTATGAGCATCGCATGTCGGGCCTAGGGGGTTGGTAAAAGTCAGACCCCCAAAAGCGGTACAAGTCGTGTCGGAGTGTAGCCCAGAACGCCCTGAGATACTACTGGAATACCTACCAGTAAATCTCCTGCCTCGGCCGAGGGCTTTGCGTAATGGCTCTCCTAGACACAGCGCGACCTCACCCCCAATACCGGGAGAGACGAACCCCTGAAGATCCGCTCACTGCCTCCATGTGGCTCGGGACTGTACCCAACTAAAACCTGTTTGCACGACTCCTTTGAGCCGTGGTAGGGCAGTAATCAAAGCACAGTGGGAACTCACACGAGACAAATGACGATCTCAGGTCGATGAACTAACATGTACACATGTCACCAGGGAACTTCTATCTGACATCTGGTATAAGACCAACTAGCAGGTTCCCGGCGAGTCCTGTCCGGTGTACTCATAACCCAATGAGCACTTGTATAGATCTTAGGTGAACCAACTGACACCAGTGGCTTGTGAGACCGGCCACCGCCCCTCGTCGGGGTCTCGACTGTATACACTAGTCTACTAATGGAGTATCGATGCCCTGTCTCGAAACTCCTACGACTAGGGACCTTTTAAGGATGTGCTTATAGACTACCAGCTCCCACGTATATGATCGCCATCATACTGCTGGTAGTCAAGCAAGAATCCTAGGGGCTCTATCAACGTGTAATAGCGACATGTCAGGTCACCTAAAGCAGTACACGATGATAAAGATAAACCAGATAGCATACTATCATCTCGAGTAAGACTGTCCTACCGGGATAAGTCCTCCCTCAATCGTTGCAATCACGTGCCTGTGATCCAATAATTGACTCTGAGGGCACTATCTCCAACAATCTCCCACTTGCACTCAAGGCTAATTATTGCGACGTCGCATACTCACAGCCCGTATGATACCGAACACCCAACTTCTCTACTAGTCAGTCTCACAAAACCCGTTTGCGAAACTATTGCGTTCGAGGAATAACCTCAGTGAGTGGATCCGCAGAGAAATTTCTTTCTATGTCTCTCTATATCTCAAGTTCGCGGAGAAAACCATCTCCCGAAATGAGCAATACCTGTCTTGGAACGTCTGGATGTCTGATGGGACCTAGTTCATAAATGAACTCCAAATCCAGACTTCTTAGACTGTATCGTCAACTGAACTTAATCAGTATCCTGCGCCATGCCTTCCCTCAGTATCCACCTGGACCACATGTCCAATATACTGCCCCTCGTCAGAGGGAAAAACTATAACTCTGACAGCCACTCTGTCATCCAGGTCCCCTTAGAAGCCTGGAATGATAACTGTCTCCTAAAGGAGGCTGCCGTTATCATATCCCTAGAACATCAACTTATGTTCTAAAACTGCTTCCGACTGTTTCTCCAGGATTGGATCAATATCAACTTATTGCATCTACTACAAGAACAACATCTGGTGTGGTACTTGACATCTCATGATTGACTCAATTGCCTAAGCAAGTGATCTGTCAATCATGCGTATCCCTCCCCCCTTTAGTCTGTAAGACACCTTTAGAGAGGGTGACACCATCAACTGCAGGTACACTACCGTGCCAGGAGTCGTCCATTCTAAATACTCATAGAATGCTGTCAAGGTAACCAGATTGGGAAACTACCCAAATCTAGATCTAAAACCATAGATCTACTAACCAGAATGTCTGATACAATATCCAAGTCCTGTGTGGAGAAACTACTGTGTGACAACCAAAGTATAACCGATCGTAGTATAGAAATATCACTTCCTACTCTGTGTATGTCATCCAAATACCATGACATCACACCCTACTACCTTCTCAACAGATCCATCCCCTATTCTGATGAAGTCAAACCTATGACTGTCACATCAGAAATAGATGATCTATCTCCGCTATATCTGCTTTAGTCTATAAATAGACATAAGCCTGATGTCCACCAATGCTTCCGCTGCTCCCACTGACTACGACAACCCTCTGGCAGAGTCATATAGACGTGCACTTCCAAAGCTAGTTTAGAATGACGCTATATTCATCCTCCTGCCGGGTCTCGCAGCCTGGAACAACAACAATGGCAAGTGTGGGTAAACAAGAACTTCCCTGTCACCGTCCTTGAGGCTACCGGAGTACCTCTCGGGTGCCTGAAGTTACCCACCTTATCTGCGGAGTGGCTAATGGAATGTCAAACCAGATTGAATCTTCAGGTTCCTATCAAATTTTCAGTAATCGTTTACGGTTCTGGAATCACTTCCAGTTCTACCATACTCCCACTGCTGTTTTCTGAAAAATCCATTTCTTTTAAAATTGTGGCGAGTGAAGAACAATATCACTATTGATCTTCCAGATAGTAGAAAATCAACCCTCGTCATAGCCTGGGTAAACCCGCAAACAGCCATTACAGAAACGTGCCTTGAGCTATCCGGAGTCTGGTTTTAAGTACAAACCGGACAACTCCCCGTACCTTAACAATGTCAAGATATGAACTGTTCTATATCCAATATAGAAACAGAGGCACTGATTTAATTGAACCAGATTCAAATCATGCAACTGTCACTAGTGCATGTCAACTGAATGGAAGGAGGCCGATCAGCGTCATTCAACTTAGGAATGCTTCCAATTATGAGTAACCTGAAAGAGAAGCAATTTCTCTTTATCTTTACTATCAACTGAATACCATACACAAGTATCTATATCTTCGATCACTTTGAAGAATCCCGATACTTGCTACACCTGGTTCTCTACTCTATTCAAATACCTATAACTCCTCAAAACTTAGACCCTGTGTTTCTACGAAACACATGTCTAAGAACTAGAGAAGTTAAAAGTAAACAGAATATAGTATGAGAACCAACCCCTCTGTCCTAATGGACACTGGACAACATACAATACTCTGTATAAGTCCGCTGAGTCTAACAACTCTTTCACTGTGCGTCGTAGGTTGAAAACTGTACTTATGGCTAAGAAGAATTACACCGCTGTTTGATGCTCCTTACCTAACCATCCACTGATATAGGTAAATGTCATCGATATAATATCAAAAGGTATATCTCACTCTATGAAAATAGACGTACAGATATATCAATTTGAAATTGGTGCACAACAGCGGATATTCAAAACCAAATATTTGCCGACCGGCAAACAGCCCAGATGATCTCCTCAAATATCACCGATTACAACGAATCCCGATATAATGAGGATGATCACCCTATTCCCAAAGACTTACTCCCACTCATCATCTGTAAAACCATACAGATGTGAGAATCATACCTGGTAAATACATACCCTGGAGTAAGTATCTAATCGGGAAATCAGTTTTCTTTTAACATTACACAGTGAAACTGAAACATTGAAATGTTTCGGTGGGGTATTCCGGTATTCTTAGTAATGCCTCTTCCATTATCCAGATTCACAATTATAACCGTATAATTCTTTGCCACCTCTCCAAATCCCTTTATATGTCTTTAGTCATTACCTTCTGCACACCCCTTTAGGCCAATTGGTTTTCTTCCTTCCCTACCGTTCGGCACCAGCCTATGGTTTGGAAGAAGACTATCCAATAAGCATAATGGGTGTACTGTCCTAATCCTAGGAGCACTCGTAAAGCGAGAGAAGGTGAAGATAAAAGACAACCGAATAAACCGTATTCCTATTTCTCCTGGACCAGAATCCATCCCCGAACTGGAACAAGTTCCTTTCGAGTTCGTATATAACCATACGATGGAGTATCCAATAAACTGTGGATCTTCGTAGTGATACGGAGTGTCCTGGAGAAATACAAAGGTGATTTAGGATTGGCGAAGAAATACTTGGTTTGGTTGTGAATAGCAGTCGCAATTTGCTTTGCCCTCTTACTAATCCCTTGCTTTTTCTTAACATAATAACTTCTGTACACCATCGTTATGCTAATTGGTTTTCTTCATTCCCCACCGTTCGGCACCAGCCTAAGGTTTGGAAGAAGACTATCCAATTTGCGTAATAGGTGTACTATCTCCTAAACCAAGGAGTACTCGCAACCTGAGAGAAGGTAAAAGAAAAAGACAACTGAATAATCCTATTCGTTTTCTCCAGAACCAGAAACCATCCTCGAAGTCCTTCGAGTTCGTATATAACCATACGATGGTTTTGTCCAATGGAAGTGGACGTTCGTAGTAATACGGGGTGTCCTGGAGAAAAGGGTAAAAGTAGGTGTGGCAATGAGGTCTGCAACTCTGACAATCCAAAAGCCAGTGTTAAGAAGGTTCGGTCAACTTTAGTTACTGAGTCATAGTCTTAGGGTCGGGTCAAAGGTCGCTGCCAGAGAGAGAGAAAAGAAACACTCAGCGTGCACTCTATCCTAGATCAGAATGGTTACCAATTTATCTAATCAGGAAACCTCCCACTGTACCTCAAATTCTCCTCCAAACCTGAAAGAAGAATTAGTCGGGGTCACCCGAGGAGTAAACTAACTCATCAGTGGGAATAGGGATCCAACTATCATCGCATGATAACTTGACGGAATCCACTCAAGTCACCACACTCCACAAGGTATGCGCATGCCTGGCAAGTTTCAGTTCTTTTGAAACTCCCGATGTGATTTTTACCCCTAGGACCCAAGTGACCTTGACGAATAATCAACAAATCAAAAGGTCCTAGTCAATTTCAACCCGTCATTATCTTGATTGCGTTAAACCCACCCGCACGACCCTTGACGAATAATCAACAAAGTCGTACGACTGTCCTAACCAATCAACATAACCATGCGACAGAATAGCACAACAAAGCTACCGCACACTACGCCTCGGCGAATAGCAACGACAAACGTAGCGCGAATACTAAGCAATACTAACCTGAAATGACGGAGGGATACGACTGGTTTTTGGCGAAAAACCTTTAACGTAATGAACTTGATATCGTTGAAGGAACTGGATAACTTTTTATAAAAATATAGTGACGAAAACCTTTACTAAAGAGGTCACTCCCGGTGAAGGGATCTCAGCTCTTTCCCCGTAGAATGAGGTGCAGGATATTCTAACTGAATACCACGATGCAAAGCAAAAGTAATCGGCTATAGTGAAGTTAATGCCCTGACGCAAACTTCTGTCCAAGGGGTCACTCCCGGTAAAGGGATCTCGGCCCTTGCCTCGTCGACTGAGGAGCAGGATATTCCAAATGAATACCACGATGCAAAACAAAAGTGAACGTCCTTGTAATAACAGCTTTTTGAAAAATGTTCCAACAACATCAGAATAGGTTTGTTTATCTTGCATTGATCCGAATCAACGCAGTCCCATCAATGGATCACACCACAAAGAACGAAAATATACTGATGTACGTATATGCCATCCGCATTCGCCACTGGGTCCCGTCATTACCCGTTAGGTTAGCTAACTAACGACAGAGCGGGGACTGGACTAGCGCGGATGTAAAACATATACAACATCTACTAATATATATACCAATATATTATATTCGCTCAAGGCGTGATAAGAATGCAACATCACAGAAATGTACAGCATCACAGAACAATACAGATATCTGGAAGCCCCGGGTTTCACAGAGCCGCTGCTGAAACCCGACGTTCCTCTGGTCATGTGGATAGCCTGTGCAATGAAATCCTAGACCCCTACGGGCGCGGCAAGTCACCCGCCAAAACCTGAAGCAAGGCAGCCCCCTTCAGCATCGTGAACGGACCACCCAGCACTTCACGGAATCCGGTAACTTGGGCACCCCTCCTGGGTCATCCTGTACCCCCTACGAGTGCGGCGAATAGCCCGCCAATCCTAGAGTGAAGCCCCCTCCGTCTCAATGCCATGAGATGCGGGCCCGTTGCCCTCTAGAACTCGGCTATCCGTGCACCCCTACGCGTGGTAATCCTAGTACAGAAAGTAAAATATACATACAACGGGTACATCGACCGCAACCAGGCCGTGCCCCAAAAGAATAATACAAACAGGCAGTGACGGCAGTCCACATGTCGGACGCTCGCCCCGCAATATCAAATGTACATATAAAACAAAACTGTACTAACATTGCATCCAGGCTATCCCCGACGACCGATCCGCAAAATCACAGCAATACAAAGAACATCAACGTGAAAGTCACGTTCGCAAATCCGTCTAACCGGGCTATAGCAGTTAGACAGGATTTACCGATCAAGTGACATTCACGGTCGCAGATATAATGTAAATACTGTGAAATAATGTGTTTAAAATATCCGATCGATCAAATAATTAACAAGTGGCCCCCCAAGCAATACTGTAGCACTCACAGAAATTCTGGGCCCAAATTTAATATCCCAAAACCCCCAAAATCAGCCCACAAGCCCACTGGAAAATTTGGACACAGTGAGGACACTAATATGCGGCGGAACCGCAGCCCAAGGGGGGGTTTGGCCGCGGTTCCGCGCTTCTATGATCGACTGACTGCGTCGAATTTTTTCAGAAGTCTTAGAATTTCCAGTACATTAGTTTTTTTACAACCTGAAAAATTTTTAGAGCTCGGAAAAAATCGACAGAAAACTGATGCACACGAAATGTGGTTTTAGGGATTTTGTTCGATCGGAAATGTAAAACACACTAGAACAAGCTAGGCAAGGTTAATGGCGTGGCTCTGATACCATGTTGCGCCACGGCAGCGCCCCGGCCGTCTATCTGAGGCCAAAATGCGGAATCAAAATTTTTCTTAACTTTCAAACTGGCGCTACCACGGACAATATACCCGGATCGTAACCATTAACCGATACTAGCTATCAAGAGAAAGGGTGAGAGATATACCGAGTGTTCCGAGTCCTCCGGTCTTCTCGTCATCGTCCCGATCTCCCGCGGAAAGTCTTGTCTCCACATCGTCGCCTCCTCGCCGGAAGGGCACCACATCGCCTGCGTCTTTTACGGGCTCCCGCCTCAATACCGAGGCAACTCGGGCATGAAGCCGGCAAGTCGACATGCCTAAGAAATGCTGTAGAATGTAGTGTAGAAACTTTATCTCTTGGAGTTTATGTAGCTGCCATTGATGGATGGAGGAAGAGGTAAAGAAAATTTGTGCTTTCAATTTTCTAGCAAGAAGAAGATGAGATGAAGAATTCCTCACATAACAAAATGAACTCTCTCATTCTTTTTCTCTCAAGTGAACCTTCTCTCATCCAGTGAGAATGGTGGAAGAATGAAAATACAAACCATAACAAGAAGGGAGGTGAGTGTAGTAAAAGTAAGGGGGTGACCACAACCCTAATGAAATGATAACCATCTCAAATCACAATCTAATCACTTCTAATCTCAAAAAGCAAGCCATCATGAAAAGCAAAGATGCTTAATCTATCATAATGCCACAAGTGCAAGAAACCCCCACCACAAATGTTATTTGCAAACTTGCAAATAACCCCCTCCATCGGAAAAGTCCGGCCGGGAAAGAACAAAGGAAAACCTGCCGGAACGGAATGCAAACTGGCAACTCCAGAAAACTGGTCCCGTAATAAATTACAGGAAAACCCCTATACTGTGCATACACACCCGCATCTGTATTCCGTCCGGATACAAATGCAATGAGATAAAATCTACACTGTACTAAACTAGGATCCGGCTTAAATCAAAGCCGGCTAGTAATATCCGTCTGATCCTGATCCGTGCAATACCGCACGTGTCTGATCGAACCCTGCCATATATCCATACGGCTACTAGTACAAACCATCCGATCCTGATCCATGCAATACCGCACGTATCTGATCGGACCCTGCCATATCTCCATACGGCCTCTACAGCGTTTCGCCCGAAAGCTTGAGTAACTGAAAGTGTGGTGGACTCTAAAGACTCGTCAATACTATGGCTGTGGATTTAACCACTAGCACGTCAGAGGTATTAGCCAATACGTGACGGGCCACCAGCTATTGACCAAAAGGGACGTCGATGAGCGAACTCATCCTGACACCCTACTGAGCCTGTCAGTGACAATATCCGTACAGTCCGGTCCGTTCGTCTATGAGCATCGCATGTCGGGCCTAGGGGGTTGGTAAAAGTCAGACCCCCAAAAGCGGTACAAGTCGTGTCGGAGTGTAGCCCAGAACTCCCTGAGATACTACTGGAATACCTACCAGTAAATCTCCTTACTCGGCCGAGGGCTTTGCGTAATGGCTCTCCTAGACACAGCGCGACCTCACCCCCAATACCGGGAGAGACGAACCCCTGAAGATCCGCTCACTGCCTCCATGTGGCTCGGGACTGTACCCAACTAAAACCTGTTTGCACGACTCCTTTGAGCCGTGGTAGGGTAGTAATCAAAGCACAGTAGGAACTCACACGAAACAAATGACAATCTCAGGTCGATGAACTAACCTGTACACATGTCACCAGGGAACTGCTGTCTGACATCTGGTATAAGACCAACTAGCAGGTTCCCGGCGAGTCCTGTCCGGTGTACTCATAACCCAATGAGCACCTGTATACATCTTAGGTGAACCAACTGACACCAGTGGCTTGTGAGACCGGCCACCGCCCCTCGTCGGGGTCTCGACTGTATACACTAGTCTACTAATGGAGTATCGATGCCCTGTCTCGAAACTCCTACGACTAGGGACCTTTTAAGGATGTGCTTATAGACTATCAGCTCCCACGTATATGATCGCCATCATTCTGCTGGTAGTCAAGCAAGAATCCTAGGGGCTCTATCAACGTGTAATAGCGACATGTCAGGTCACCTAAAGCAGTACACGATGATAAAGATAAACCAGATAGCATACTATCATCTCGAGTAAGACTGTCCTACCGGGATAGGTCCTCCCTCAATCGTTGCAATCACGTGCCTGTGATCCAATAATTGTCTCTGAGGGCACTATCTCCAACATCGAGTTTGTCCGGATTTTGCTCTTTAACATAGACCGGGCAACCCCAAATCTTTATTCTCTTAAGAGATGGTCTTTTCCCATGCCATATCTCATATGGCGTGGTAGACACGGTTTTGGTTGGAACCCTGTTCAGTAGAAACGCTGCAATCTCCAATGCATGCCCCCAAAATGAGACGGGTAACTCAGCATCACTCATCATGGATCGGACCATATCTAATAGGGTCCTATTCCGTCGTTCAGACACACCGTTGTGCTGTGGTGTGTAAGGAGGAGTGAGCTGCGAGAGAATCCCATTCTCAAGTTTGCAAATTCTATACTAAGGTAATCCCTACCTCGATCTGATCAAAGCATCTTGATACTCAAGCCGGTTTGTTTTTCTACTTCTTGTTTATATTCAATGAATTTCTCGAAAGCTTCGGACTTGTGCTTTAATAAAAATACATGACCGAATCTTGAGAAATCGTCATTGAACGTAATGAAGTATGAAAAACCGCCTCTAGCCTGTATAGACATTGGACCACATACATCACTATGTATGAGTCCTAGGAGCTCGGTAGCTCTTTCTCCGTGTCCGGTAAACGGAGTTTTGGTCATTTTACCCTTGATACAAGACTGGCAAGTCGCATAAGATTTATATTCAAATGGGTTTAAATATCCATCTTTGTGTAACTTTTTTAGTCTTGTTTCGTTAATATGACCAAGTCTACAGTGCCAAAGAAAAGCTTCATTTAATTCTGAAAGTTTTCTTTTATTAGTGTGTTGTATACTGAAAACTGTGTGTTGATTTAGGACGTATATCCCGTTATTAAGTGTACCATACCCAACCAACATTTGATTCAGGTGAATGTTCATAACATTGTTCTGCAATATAAAGTTATATTCTTTATTGTCTAACAAAGAAACTGATATTATATTACATAGCATACTTGGTACAAAATAACATGGGTTCAAAACCAAAATACATCCAGATAGCAACCCCAAGTGATACTCTCCCACTGCGACTGTATGTACTTTGGAACCATTTCCAACGCGGAGAGTATGGTCACCTGTCTTCAAAACTTTGCGATTTCTCAGTCCCTGCATAAAATTGCAAATGTGAGAACCTGAACCGGTATCTAATACCCAGGAAGCAGAGTTTATTGAAAAATAGTTTTCTGTCACAAACACACCTGAAGCGGAAGCATCCCCTTGCTTCTTCTTGAGGTTCAATTACTCTGTACAATTGCGCTTCCAATGTCCTGTCTTGTGGCAATGAAAACATTCGCCTTTTCCCTAGTCTCCAGCTTTGGACTTTTTCTTTCCCTTTACCTTTTTAACTCCACCCTTAGGATTGGTGGGCTTCTTCTTTTTCTTTCCTTTGGCTTTAGCTTTTGGGCGAGAAGAAGAAGATTGCCCAATAGTCATAATGGGAGTTTTCATTGATTTCATAGTGCTCTCTGCACTCCTTAACATATTAAGGAGTTCAGGTAGCTCCTTCTCCATGTCGTGCATGTTGAAGTTAATTATGAACTGAGCAAAGGTGGAGGGGAGGGACTGCAGAATAATATCTGTATATTGTTCATTGTCCATTGTCCATACTAGGACCTCAAGCTTTTCTATAAGAGCTATCATCTTCAGAACATGGTCTCCTACTGGTGTGCTAGGGGCCATTCGCATCTGAAACAATTTCTTTGATGCTTCGTATCGTAATACCCGGGATTGCTCTCCATACAACTCCTTTGTATGGAGGAATATTGTTTGAATGTCCATATTCTCGTGCTGCTTTTGATGTGTATTGTCCATCGATGCAAGCGCGAGGTATTTGGCCGTGGCACAGTCAGCGTCCCATGTCTTGCGAACTTCAATGTCCACAACTAAGGATTTTGGACCTGGGGTGGGCGGGGCTGAAGCCGTGAGGACATATGATACTTTATTATAAGTCAAGGCTATTTTCAGATTCCTCAGCCAGTCTTTATAATTGGTCCCATTCAGTTTGTTTTTATCTAGTAGAAGCTTGAGTCCAGTCATTGGTATCTGCCATTAAGAGAGAGAAAAGAATAAACTCAGCGAAAGCTCTTGCATAGATCAGATTGGTTATTATCTTGTCTAATCGAAGTCTACCACTGCTTTAATCAAGTTTTTCTTTCAAACCTTAAAAGAAAAATAGCCAGGATTAATTACAGTCTACAACTTCGCTAACCATTCAGCCAGGCCAGTGTCGGTACTTGAGGGAGGTTCCCCGTGCTTTCGTACGGACCTAATTAAAGTAAACCTCGTTTTCCCAGAGGCGGAGCCCCGTTAACACCTTTCTAGACACCTAATGAGTTAGCTAATTGTAAACTGCAAAAACTCTCCTAGGAGCAACTATTGCCCACAGTGGGATCGGGATCCAACCATCACATGGAAGGTATGCAATCTCATTGCAAATTTCAACACTTGAAATTCCCGATGTAATTTTTTACCCCTAGTACTTATGACCTTAACTATGGTCAACAAATCATAAGTACCAGTCAAGTTCTACCCGTCATTTCTTGATCAATTAGACCCACCCATATGACCCTTAACTATGGTCAACAAAGTCGCATGAATGTCCTAATTAATCTGCATCATATGCAGTGTAGGAAGACATCACTTAGCTACCGTACACTACGCCTTAACTAAAGTCAACAAACGTAGCACGAATACTAAGTACTCTACTTCATAAAATGACAGAGGGTTGCGGATGATTTTTAAGAAAATCTTTAACGCTTTGAACTTGATATTGTTGTAGAATCAAATGGTTTTCAAAAGGAGTGGCTTAAGCTCCGCAGTTTTGAAATGTAGCTTTTTCACAAATAGCCGAGTGGTTTTCAAATCCGATTCTACAACATCATTTTAGGTTTATTTTCTTTACATTAATCACATTAATGTAATCCCATCATTTAAGTCCTTAAGCCAATCACAGAAAAGAAACGAAAATAACACGTACGCTTATGCCTTCCGCATTCGCCGCAATGTTCCGTTATACACCGTTAGGTTACTTAACTAACGGCATACCCGGACGGGACTAGCGCGGGTGTAAAACATAAGCAACGTCTACTATATATCATATATATAATATGTCATTCATCTCAGATATCTCAGAACACAGGCAGCAGAAACATATATATAATGTGGGATATACTAGGACGTCCGTATTTAGTATTTAGCCAACAATAGAAAATACGGATTCCACAGTCGCGATGAATAGCCAAGCCCACACCCCTAGACCCCTACGAGAGCGGCAAGCGACCCTACCAATCCTGGAGTTTAGGAGACCCGGTCTCGACTCCTCGAGATGGCCTCCCACTGAACCCCAGAACCCGGTCACTTGTGCTCCCCTCCTTGGGTCTATCCTAATGCGGAAAAGTAAATAATATACAACACTGGTGACATAACCTCAACCCGGAAGTGCCCCAAATAAAAGAATATTACATTACATATGAATTTACATGAATGAAAATATAAAACTCTCATCTCACATAAAAAAAACCCGGCTATTTGATCCCGACAATCCTGCACATCATATCTCAGCAACACATAATATCACATATCATCAACGTAAGTAAGTATGCGTACCCTAATTGTCGTTGATGTATAGCAACGAAAACGGCAATATCGTACATACTACACTTACGGTCACAGAAAAGAAAGTGTAAAACTATAATATTTGGAATCCACATTCTCTTTAGACATCATAAATGCGAAATATCACATACTTCGTATTTCATGCCTAAACTATATGAATTCCACATTTTGTATCGCATTCCAGATAAATAGACAGTATTAAAGTTTTCGACCGAACGATCAAATACCCAAGATTCCCTAAAGCTCAACACTTGAGCGGAGTTCAAAAACCCGGAGTGTGACACAGTAGTAGCGGTCCAGCCGTAGAAGGGTCAAGCCAACGCCTCACATGTGGCACGCCGTACTGCCCCAAACCCTAAGGCTCAAAGGGCAGTTCAAGACGGTCACATAATCGAGTTAAGGTTTGTTGTCTTCTAGAGGGTCCACCACAAAACTTGCACGTATCTCCAAAAGATTTAAAATCCCGTGAAAAGTGAGCAAATGATAGTCGTTCGAACACTTCAATACTTTCTAGTTTACCCGGAAAAGAAACGAAATGAAAATTCCGATTGAATCGACGGGTCCAAAACCATCTCCAGAATTTACAGTACTGAATTCAGATTAAACATACCTAAAACAATATACAAGCAGTAGTAGGAGTTACCGTGCAAAAAAGAAGCCATGAAGCCTCTGTACGGCCGCGGAGCCGCGGCCTAAGAAAGCATTTGCCGCGGTTCTGCGGTGGATTGTACGGATCATGGGTTCGTTTTTCACAGTATTTCTTATATTTTCCTGCTGTATTTTTTAAGTATTTTTGATTCTGAAAAATGTCAGATTTTAAAATTTGTCCAGAGAAGGTCTCGAAAAATCGTATTTTGATCTGATCGGGATTTTTACTTCGTAAAAGTGTCGCCTAATGTTCTAGGTCGGCTCTGATACCAGTGTAAGGTTTACCTAGCACCCTATGTAGAGTTTGGAAGCATCACATGTCACAAAGTTCAAATTTTTATGGTGCTATGTAAGCATACAAAGGATCTATCCTAGAATATTAGGGTTTCTATACATAACAAGTAGCAAAGACTAGGGTTTTGAGAGTACAACCTTTGTAGCTCCATTTTTCTAGACTCCTTGGCCACTTGAGAGTTGGAGGAAGGTTCTCTTGAAGTCTTCTAGTGTCCACGACGATCCACCCGAAGCTCTTAGTCCAAGATTGCAACTTCACTTTTCAAGAGAAGAAATGAAGAGAACACTCTAAACAAGTGGGCTAAACTTGTGTAGAATGATGTTGTGGTTCTAATTCTCACTTCAAAAACCTTTCTTGATGTGTATTTTTCTCACTATAAAAAACTAGAGAGCAAAGAAAGAAGAAGAAGGAAGATGATGGCTTTTCTTTTGAAGAAGAGAAAAGATTAACCTAAGAAAAGAAATGAAATATATCTATATATATTTTATTTCTTCTCATCTCAAACCATGGTTAAATGTTTGAGTTATTATTTAATTAGAGTTTAAAACATAGAAGGAACGTTTAATCCTAGGTTAAGGGTAGGTGAGGATGGTTAGGTTAAAGAAGAATGTAGAAACAAGTCAAGAATTATCCTTTCCTTTTCCATTTTGTTTTAAACACAAAATCAAATAATAATCCATATATTTATCCATGGTGTGAGTCTTATATTGCCACCATTTTCCATGTGTAATCAACCATGATAGATGGTGTATGTGTGTGTGTATTTATGCACATCCATATGTGCATGAAACTAAAAGAAAGATAGCATACATGCATGCATACATCCATCATGAACAAGAAAAGGTTTCAAGTGAGAAAACTAATGGTTAAATGATAAATCAACACTTGACTTATCAATCCGGCCATATCATATATGACCCCACCAAAAGCAAGACGCCCGATCAATATACGGTATCCTATACACGCATTTTAATCGGGTCCTTGCGCATATCGCATACGCGCACCACAACGTTTCGCCTGGACTAGGTAACTCCTTTGTGGGACTCTAAGACTCGTCAATACGCCGGCAGTGGGTGATGATCATATCAAGCACCCCCAAGCCGCAAGCGGTCAACTAAACGTAACGGCTACCCGGGTATTGAGCGATCAGAAGAAAACAAGCGAACCTGCTACAACCCCCGTCGAGCCAACTGCAACACTACCGTACAGTCCGGTCTCTTCGTCAGATATGCTGCATATCGAGCCTAGGGATGGTGACGTCGACCCCAATAACTCAATAAGTCGTGCCGGTGAATGGTCTATAACAGATCGAGAAACTACTGATAACACTTATCAGCAATTCTCAGCAGCCCTGGCCAGGGACTTACTGATATAACCAGTCGGGCACAGCACAACATCAACTTCCAATACCGGGAGAGACGAAACCCCTCCTATCGCTCATCGTCTTCGTGTGTCTCGGGACTGTACCCAACGGCCACCTGTTTGTACGACTCAGTAGAGCCGTGGTAGGGTAGCAATCAAAGTACAGTGGGAGAACACACAAGACTCTATGACGATCTCGGGTCTACAGACTAACCTGTACCAGTGTCACCTGAGAACTGCTATCCGACGATAGATATAATTCCATATAGGAGTTCTCGGTGAGTCCGTCCAGTGTACCCAGTCACCTCTGAGCACCCGTATATGATCTTGATGTCAAACATCGATGAACGTGGGAACAATCATCGCCCATCGTATGGGTCTAGCATCATATACGCCAGTCTACTCTGGTATATCAATGCCCTGTCTCGATATACCTACGACTAGGGACTTTCCAGGATAAGCTTATAGACTACAGATGTCCCACTAGTATGATCTTTATCATAATCACTGTAGTCAAGCCGATATCCTCATAGCTTTATCAGCATGTATGAATGAATAAAAGCATGATCAAATCAACATGTCAGATAAAGAAGAACCAGATAGCATACTATCATGTCGAGCAAGAATGTACACTGAATATATATATATATATATATATATATATATATATATATATATACATATATAAATACATCCACTATCACATAATGGCCTCTAGGGCATACATATATCCAACAGCCACTCGTGCACACCGCGACTTCAACCCCCAATACCGGGAGAGACGAAGCCCCTGGCGATCCGCTTACTGCCTCCATGTGGCTCGGGACTGTACCTAACTAAAACTTGTTTGCACGGCTCATTTGAGCCGTGATAGGGTAGTAATCAAAGCACAGTGGGAACACACACGAGACAAATGACGATCTCAGGTCGATGGACTAACCTGCACACATGTCACCAGGGATTTGCTATCTTACAATAGGTATAATACCAATTAGCATGTTCCCGGCGAGTCCGTCCGGTGTACTCATAACCCAATGAGCACCTGTTTATATCTTAGGTGAACCAAATTACGCCAATGGCTTGTGAGACCGGCCACCGCCTCTCTTCATAGTCTCGATCCGTATACACTAGTCTACTCTTAGAGTATCGATGCCCAGTCTCGAAACTCCCACGACTAGGGACACTTTAAGGATGTGCTTATAGACCGCCGAACTCTCACGTATAGGATCACCATCATACTGTTGGTAGTCAAGCAAGAATCATATGGGTTCTATCAACATGTAATAGTGATCTGTAATGTCACCTGAAGCATGTACATGATGATAGAGACAAACCAGATAGTATACTATCATCTCGAGTAAGACTGTTCTATCGGTATAGGTCCTCCCTCAATCATTGCAATCACGTGCCTGCGATCGAGGGCACTATAGCCAATACTAGGGTACCTAGATCTCTAAACTAGATAACCTAGAGGATGTAGAGTATGGCGATGGATTAATTTGTCTCATAACACCCTAGCTTTTTCAACACATGAGACCTGAAGGGTGGAGGTAGAAGAAAAGGCTTGAAGATGAGAGTGTGGGGCAACTCAAGAAAAATGGCTAAGTTTTTTTATTGTGTTGTGTGTTGTGAGAAATAAAGAAGCATCCAAATAAATATCTCAAGTCTCCAAAATATCTCAAGTCAACCCAAAATATCTCAAGTCTTCAAAATATCTTAAAACAAATAAAAACCAAGCATGCTTGAATAGTAACCATGAGCCACTACTGAGCCATGCTACTATAATTTTAAACAACACCTCATCCTCTCCACCTCATTAACTATTTAATCCTAAATGGTTAAAACTAAATGAGGTGTCTTCTTCTATAAGAACCTTGTAATAATACAAGAATACCCCTCACCCGTATATACATACCCATATCCGTATTCCGAAAAATACGAATACAATGAGACAAAAATAATCCAACAATATAATACTAGAATCCGGCTTAAACCAAAGCCACTAGTATTATCCGTCAGAATCCTGATACGTGCACAAGTGCATGTATATGATCGAACCCTGCCGTAAAACCATACGGCCTCTATATCGTTTCGCCCGAAGCAGGGAAACCCTCTGTGTGGGACTCTAAAGTCTCGTCAATACGTTGGCAGTGGGTTTAACCGGAAGCATGTCAGCGGCACTAGCTGTATGTAACGGCAACCCAGGTATTGAGCGAAAGGGAAGCTGATGAGCAAACTCATCCTGAACCCTACTAAGCCTGCCCGTGACAATATCCGTCCAGTCCGGTCTGTTCGTCTAAGAGTATCGCATATTGAGTCTAGGTGGTGGATAAAGTCAGACCCCTAATAACACGACATTTCGTGTAGGTATGAAGCCCATCACCAACTGAGAAACTACTGATCCAAATCAGTAATTCTCATCTACCATGGCCAAGGATTTCTGGTGATGGCCACCCATGCACTGCGCGACATCAACCCTAATACCGGGAGAGACGAATCCCCGACGATCCGCTCACTGCCTCCATGTGGCTCGGGACTGTACCCAACTAAAACCTGTTTGCACGACTCCTTTGAGCCGTGGTAGGGTAGTAATCAAATCATAGTGGGAACTCACACGAGACAAATGACGATCTCAGGTAAACAAACTAACCTGCACACATGTTATCTGGGAACTGCTATCTGAAAATAGCTATACTACCAACTAGCAGGTTCCCGACGAGTCCGTCCAGTGTACTCATAACCCAATGAGCACATGTATACTATCTTAGGTGAACAAACTAACACCAATGGCTTATGAGACCTGGCCACTGCCCCTCGTCGGGGTCTCGATCAGTATACACCCGTCTACTCTGGAGTATCGATGCTCAGTCTCAAAACTCCCATGACTAGGGACATTTAAGAATGTGCTTATAGACCACCCAGCTCCCACGTATATGTTCGCCATCATAACTCTGGCAGTCAAGAAAGAATGCTATGGGCTCTATCAAAATGTATCAGTGATCTGTAATACAACATAAAGCATGTACATGATGATAAAGACAGACCGGATAGCATACTATCATCTTGAGTAAGACTATTCTATCCGTATAGGTCCCCCCTCAATCATCGCAATCGCGTGCCTGCGATTCAATAATTAACTTGAGGGCACTATAGCCAACAATCTCCCATTTGCAATGAAGGCTAATTATTGAGGTGATACCGAACACCCAACTTCTCTACTGATCAGTTTCGCAAAGCTCTTTTGTGAACCTGTTGTGTTCGAGAAATAGCCTAAGTGAGTGGATCGACTCCAATGTTTCTTTCTATATCTCTATTTATCTCAAATTTGTGGAGAAAGACTATCTCCCGAAATGAGAAATATCTATCTTAGAATTTGTATGGATATTTGATGGGACCCAGTTTATAAATGAACTCCAAATCCAACAAAATTCTTAGACTGTAGCATCCACTGAATTTAATCAATATATTGCGCCATGCCTTCCACAGTATTCGCTTGGACCACCTGTCCAACATACTGTCTCTCAAAAGAGGGAAAACAATTACTCTGACAACCACTCCGTCATCCAGGTCACCTTGGAAGCCTGAAATGATAACTGTCTCCCGAAGGCGGCTGCTGTTACCATATACCAAGAACATCCACTTATGTTCATAACTTCTTCCAAACGTTTCTCCAGGATTGGATTAATATACACTTATTGCAGCCAGTGCAAAAACAATATCTGGTGTTGTACTTGACATCTCATGATTGACTCAATTACCTAAGCACGTGATATGTCAATCATCCAAACCCCTCTCCTCATCAGTCTAGAAGACATGTTTTTAGAGAGGGTGACTCTATCACCTGCGGGTACTACCACCTCGCTAGTAGTCGTCCATTCTAAAACACCTTAGAATATTGTCTAAGTACCCGAATTGGGATACTTCCCAAATGTAGATCTAAAACCATAGATCTAGTAACCAATCGCTGATATTTTATCCATATCCCTTGTGGAGAAACACCTTGTGACAACCACAGTATATAACAGATCATAGTCTAGGAAGATCCCTCCCTATCATGTGCATGTCATCCAAATACCTAGACATCACATTCTATTACCTTCTTACCAGATCCATCTCCTATTCTGATGAAGTTAAAACCTATGACTGACACATCAAAAATATATGATCTATCTCCGCTATACCTGCTTTAGTCTATAAATAGACATAAGATACTTGCCCAATATGCTTCCGCTCCTCCTACTGACTACAACAACCTTCTGGCAGAGTCATATACACGTGCACTTCTAAAACTAGTTTAGAACGACGTTATACTCATCCTCCTTCCAGGTCTCATAGTCTAGAACAGCAGCATTGGAATGTTTCGGTAATCATAAACCACTCTGTCATCGTCTTTGAGGATACCGAAGTACCTCTGGGGTGTCTGAGGTTACCTACCAAATCTGCGGAGTGGCTAATGGATCGTCGAATCCAATTGAATGTTTAGGTTCTATAAAATTTTCAGTAATCGTTTGTGCTTCTGGAATCACTTCCAGTTCTACCATACTCCCACTAATGTTTTTTGAAAAGAATCCATTTTATTAAAACTGGTGGCGAGTTAAGAACAATATATCTATTGATCTTCCTGATGGTTGAAAGTTAACCCTCGTCAAAACCCGGGATAACCCACAAACTGCCATTACTAAAACGTGCCTCGAGTATATCCGGTTTCTGGTTTTAAGTATCAGCCGGACAATTCCCTATACCTTAACATCGTTAAGATATGAATTGATTCTATATATCCAATATAGAAACAAAGGCAGTAATTTAATTGGAACAACATTAAAAATCATGCATCTGTCTCCAGTGCGTATCAACCAAATGGAAGGAAGCCAAGCAGCATTACTCATCTTGGAGTGCGTCCACATATGAGTAAACTGAAAGAGAAGAAGTTCTCAAAACCATTACTTACAACGAAATACCTAGCATAAGTATCTACATCTTCGACTAACTCGAAGAATCCTGATACTTCAAACAAATGGTGCTCTACTTTATTCTTATACCTATAACTTCTCAAAACTTGGACACTGTATTTTAATGAAATACTTTTGTAAAACTTGAGAATTCAAAAGTAAAGAGAATATAGTATGAGTACCAACCCTTTGTCTTGCAATATATGGTTCTCTACTTCATTCTTATACCTATAACTTCTCAGAATACGGATATTGTATTTCAACGAAATACTTGTCTAGAACTAGAGAAGTTACGAGTAAACAGAATATAGTACGAGTACCAACCCCTTTGTCCTAACGGACATCGGACAACATACAATACTTTGTATATGTCCCCTGAGTTTAACAACTCAAACCCTGTGCGTCATAGGTTGAAAACTGTGTTATGGTTAAGAAGAATTACACCGCTGTTGAATGCACCTTACATAATCACCAACTGATATAGGTAAATGTCATAGACATAATTTTAAAAATTTATATCTCACTTTACAAAATAAACGTACAGATATATCAGTTTGAAATTGGTGCATAACGACGGATATTCTAAACCAAATGTTTGTCGTTAGGCAAAATCAAGGTGATTTCCTCAAATATCACTAATTACAAAGAATTGTGATATGTATTGAGGATCTTATCACCCAATTCCCAATATCTTACTCCCACTCACTATCTTTAACGCCATACAGATGTGAGAATAAAATCTGGCAAATACATACCCTGGAGTTAGAATCTAATTAGGAAAACAGTTTTCACTTAACATCACACAATAAATCTGAAACATGAAAAGGTTTCAAAGGGGTAACCGGGTATTCCTAGTAATGCCTCTTCCATTATCCTGATTCATGACAGTAATCGTATACTTCCTTGCCCTCACTTCAATCCCTTTATATGTCTTTACTTGTTACCTTCTATACACCACACTTGGGCTAATTGATTTTCTTCCTTCCCAACCCTTTGACACCGGCCTAAGGTTTGGAAGAAGACTGTCCAATAATCCCAATAGGTGTACTCTCTTAATACCAGGAGCCCTCGCAACCTGAGAGACGGTGAAGAGAAAAGACAACTGAATAATCCTATTCTATTTCTCCTGAATCAGAATCTATCCTCGAACTGGAACAAGTTTGTTCGAGTTCGTATATAACTATACGATGGCATATCCAAGCAATATGGATGTTCGTAGTGATACGAAATGTTCTGGAGATATTCAAAGTGGATGAAGGAGTGGCAAGGGTATACACAGTTTCGTCGTGAATGATAGCAGTCGCAATTTCCTTTGCCCTTACTCTAATCCTTTATATGTCTTTACTTATTACCTTCAGTACACCACAATTAGGCTAATTGGTTTTCTTCCTTCCCTACCTTTTGGGACCTGCCTATAGTTTTGAAGAAGACTATCCAATAAGAACAATAGGTGTACTCTCCTAATCTTAGGAGCCCTCGCAACCTGAGAGAAAGTAAATTGAAAAGACAACCGAATAATCCTATTCAATTTCTCCTGAACCAGAATCCATCTTCGAATTAGAACAAGTTCCTTCGAGTTCGTATGTAACTTTACGATAGATTTGTTGGATATTGTAACATTTCAAAAAAACAAAATATTATTTTTGGGAACTTTTATAATTAAATAATAAAATATTGAATATTTTAATAAGACTGTATAATTAAATACCGATAAATTGGGAAAAAATTTGTAAAATTATGGAAATTACTAAGAAGAGCGTGTTTTATGTGAATTATGCAAATTATAAGTTTTTATGATTAATTATACGCTATTTAGTGCTAATCGCGATTAAATATTGCTAATCGCGCATTAAGCTTGTTTTGTGCAAAACATGCACCATATCATTTTTACACTTGTGATACATTTTTCTATATGGCTTTCTCTTCATTTTTCATTCATGGCTCTGGTTTTGTGAGAAGAGAAAAGAAAAGGAAAGGAAAAGAAAAGAAAAGAAAACAAAGAAAATGAAATGAATAAGATAATGAGGGATGGGCATGAGAGAGAGTGGGAGAGGGTGAGGGTTTAGTTGACTTGGCCATTCTCTCCTCCATCTTTTCCCTCCTTCTTCAGCCCAGGTAGCACCCTATCCTCCACCATCTTCAACCTTCACAAAACACCATCAAAACAACCTCAAAACCTCATCTCCTCTTCACAAATTTTGTGCACAAGCTCACAAACTACACTATGGACCAATTTTTTTTTTTTGTTTAGTGCCCTAGAGGATTCATGAGTTCAAAATGTGGTAATTATTCCATCATTAGTGTAGAATTTCCATTCCTTTAGCATCCATGTTAAATTAGAACCGATATTGTGTGGTTTTAAGAGCTTTGAAAATTTTGAGTTGAGGATTCGGGTTTTAGTTGAACCCAAAGGTGAAATTAAGCTTAGTAGAGCCTATACAACCCCTGTGGTGATTGATTGGAGACCTAAACCAGAGACTAGAACCCCAATTAGCGAACTTAGAAATCCCTGACATCGTATTTTGTGAATTCTGTGAGGATATTTTGACATTTGCTATCACCCGGAGCCTCTGAAAATTATTTAGCAAACACAGAGGGATGTGCAGGTGATTTAGAGCATAGCCTAAAGACCCCAGCCCCTGACTCCACCCTTTGGCCGCAGAAATATTCTTTCTTGCCGCAATTTGCGGCAAGACCTGGGACAATGTGTCTCGTATTTTTCTGTGGTTCCTTCATCAGTAATCTAGACCCTTGGCATATGATAAATTGGCTAATTTTACCTAGGGTAAAATTTGGGACCATTATCAAGAGTTGTTGTTTTGATTCGGGGTTTCGTTTTGCGAATTTTAAATTCTGGATTTCTGTAATGTATGTTGTATTCGATCACTTGACGTTTGTACGTCGAAATCGAGTGTTATTTGGTGGTTTTGAAAGCGTAGTCCATAGGTTCTAACCTATAGGCCTTTAGCGTATCGTTTTGGTTTGATTTCGATTTTAATGAGGCACGATACGTTATGATGTGTAGGTGCCCACACGAAGACTTCGAGACGACAAGCAAGCGCGTGGCGGCATCGGCAACGGAAAGCGAAAAGCAATGTGAGTAGATTATATCTACAGGGGAAGTCGGGTGGATGGCGTATAACACCCCCACAGTTCGATATATAGTATTCTATATATATATATATATACTATATATATGATATCTTTTATGTGAGACATGGATATTCAAGATATGATTAAGTGTTCAATGGTTAGATTAGGGTCATTAGAAGTGAACTAGTATAGCTTCTTAGTCACGAACCCTAGAATAGGTTTACACCCACACGCACACACATTCATGCTTGTTATACTTGTGCGTATTTGGGGATATGTATATATATACACACACATAGGTATGGGACTATGTGTGTGTCTATATATATATATATATATATATACCCCTACACATGGATGATGAGGATTCTCTATGGTGTTTGGAGATGAGTCGATGAGATTGGGCATGATGCCATGAGATCGGTGATATGACGTGGTTCGTATTATGAGATACGACATGAGATTTTAGCGGGCGTTTGGACATGTATTTTACACACGCATTTACATATATATCGATGGTATCAGTTTGTACTAGACTTAGATCAGTACCCCAGTCCATAAGATATGATGATAAGGATACCAGATAATTGATGAGATAAATGTGAGATTCGACCCGTACCCAGATTTGGGATGCCGTACGATAGATTTACCGTACGAGCTTTATATTAATGATAGATCCGCACTCTTGACTCGAGGATGTCATATTGTATATTGTATCGTATGTGATACTATTGAGGCGGGATCACCGACTATTATATTTATATATATATCGACTCAGATTTAGGTGATTTCCCTTACCCTTTCGGTTAGACTGTTCGTTTAGTTCTGTAGTACTTATAGATGTTAGACTAGACTCGAGTCATACCTATTTCAAAACTAACGAATCGTGAGTATTTTAAAGACAGACCAAGGGATTCTACGGATATTTTCAAAAGAAGTATCTTTTCTTTAAAACACCGTAACCCTTATATTTTTCTAAACACCACGGTTCGTCTTATTTCAAATGGAAAAACTGTATGACATTTATATATTGATGTAGATTCTTCACTGTTGTGTTTATTATTCATTTTTCCGCATATTCTTTCTATCCGCATCGCGTTGCATGTTTAAATGCGTTTATTGTTATATTAAACCCATGCTGTCAGGACACCAGCACCATTATCGATGATGCGTATGTTCCACGTACACTTGCTTGCCGGCTCACACACTTCCTGATCGATAATTGCCATGTCACTACACAGTAGGACTGTTGCATCAGGATATGACTCTTTGCATGACATACTTGCGTACATACATATTGTACACTCATTCTTGCGTATATACCTACTTGTACATCCATATTGGAGCACATGCACATTGTATACTCATACTTGCGTATATACCTACTTGTACATCTATATTGGCGCACAGGTATATTGTACACCCATACTTGTGTATATACCTACTTGTACATCTATATTGGTGCACGGGCATATTGTACACTCATACTTGTATACATACATGTTTGCACATACATAGATGATTCTGGCTTGATTTTGGAGATTTGGGAACCGCAAGATATATTTTAAAACTGGATTCATTTAAAGGAACGGTTTTCCCTCGATATGTGAATATTACTATTTCTGTTAAATGATATACTGATATGCTTAGATTTCTATTATATGTCGCATACATCATGCTTTATGATTATACGCATTAAAATATGTTGTTTCCAAGATATTTCTGGATTTGAGAACCGTGGGTATTTCAAAAGAAAGTATGCACTATTTTAAAAACCCGGTTTCTCTTGATATGATATTTCATTGCGTCCGCCATGCGTTTTCTCGGTTCTGAGACGTGTGATATGTGAAACCCTATTAGAGGAGGTGGATGATTCCATTTGCGGGTACATGGTGGGCCCGGTATGGTACCCCGGGGCAAGAAAATGATGCTATGTATACAGAAGGTGAGCCTGGCAGAGGGACTACTACCTACCAGTGTTGTATATGGGCTCGGCGGATATCTGGAGGATACCGACCTGAGTTGAGAGATGATATGGGCCGATCCGGACTGACGGGGCCGGCGGGCCGATCCGGACCGACGGAGCCCTATATATATGAGGATTTACGTGACGATGCTGGGCACAGGTTTCATGATGTTTTAAAGTGTCGATCCTAGACGCTCAGGTTCCATGATTTTGATGTGTCGCGAGGGACACACGTTGATTTATGTCCTCATACTTCCATGCATATGCTTTATGATATTTACATGCATGATGTTTTGTGTAATTGGTTGACACGTGGACGAGATCCACATGCATACAAACATTGATTACATAGTTTGATGATATCCACATACTTATAGACTTCATGATATAGTTGACATTGATTCATGTTGATTACATTGATCATACCTCATATTTATGATATGTTTCTACCTGAGGCACTGACTCGAGCACTTGGTATTACACTGATGTATAAATGTTTACCCTTGCCACCTTATCATGCTTCAGACTTTATCATTTTGAGGATATATATTACTGATCGTTTGACCTTGGATTGAGTCATATATATGATTTCTGCTCTGTAATGTTTTCTACTCAAGAGTTGGCAACTCACCCCCGTTGTGCCACAGTTTCTTGCAGCTTTTGCCATACAGGTTTCATTGCGGCTTTGTTGGCACACTGTTTCCATTCCGAGTGTTTTTCTTTGGTAGGTGGGTTCACTTGAATCGTGACCACCATTGTACTTATTTATTTTAAGTTGTATCTAGTAAAATTCCATCAACCAGACTTATATATTTATTTCAGACATAGAAACCAGTTGTGTAATATTTTGACCTTAGAGTCGCGCATTGTAGTATTATGGTTTTCTTGATGATTTTGAGTTTCCTTTCGAGTTTTGATCCTCGCCCTTCGGCGTTGTATATTATATTACTTGCGTGGTTGTGACCATCTATTGACGAAGAGCTAGCTCCCGCTTGGGGATGCCTTTTATCATTGTGCATATATTATTCATGTTGTACCCCATTTGGGGCCTGTATTTACAAAGGAAACTCTGCCGAAATTTTTAAAAAAGACTTGAGATTTTTAAAATGCATATTCGGCTTATGTTATTTAAAAACACTTGTTTTAAAACTAGTTTTCTTTACTTCTTCCTTAAAATTGTTTAGATTTCTGGGATTTCTTGGCTTACTTGAATTAGATGGGGTCTTATAGACTTCATATGATTCAAGTGCCAGTCGCGTACCATTTTGGGTCGTGACAAAGTTGGTATCAGAGCGCTAGGTTAACCTTGGTTCGAGTCTAAGTTTGACTATGTGGAGCCTAGAGCGTTTGTATATATTCGGAACTTAGGATTGACTTTACTGAACATATTCTTAGTCGAGTGGGTATTAGACCCGAACTTTCGTCGCATAGGTTGACATTGGTTGATGGAGTAGGTGACTTAAGGAGAGTGACGTACCGTGTGTATGTTCCACGGCATATTTACGATACGCTACTCTGCTTAAGAAGCCTTAGGATGTACATTTCCTTGCACAGTATTATATTCATTCTTATGATCTATCCTCATCGATATTGGTTATGACTTTTCTGCCACGATTACACGGGAAGAGAAGGATACGACTAGAGTTGCGGTCAGCATGAGCTCGCCACAGACGAGGACTGACCAGGGCGTGATTCCAGGGACATACGATTTCATAGAGAGGTGTCGTCTTATTGTGTTTTCGCGCCATGAGCGTTTGATGGATCGCTTTTACGAGATTACTCAGACGTGCAGATCAGCACCAGAGGATTGGGCCACTGATAGAGGCCAGCCAGAATGTGATGACCTTCGATGCACCTATTAATTGATGATTGAGGCACTGTTAAGCGTGCGGACAAATGAGCCAGTTGCTGCTGCGAAACACAAGATATCTCCCCAGATGCTTGGAGCTATTGCCGCACGAGTTGTACTTAGAGATATGATAGAAAATCGCTAATCACATATGGAGGAAGGACTATGACATGTTATACGTTGCCTATCCCGATGCGAGGTCATCAGATTGATTGATTACAGCTAGAGACGACTTCATACAAGTACGTTGGGAGTCGATAGAGACGATCAAATGTCAGAAGCCCATTTTCCAAGTTTAAAGTATTCAGAGACAAATGCAAGTAATGCTATGGATCTTCTAGAAGAATGAAACCCTAACTCGACATATTTACCATGAGAACGCTTTGAAAACTTAGGGTTTGCGGCAGTTCAGCGATGCCTTTAATGAGACTTGGGTTTTCCTTTCTACGGTTGGTCCATAGGTGCTGTGGCATGTACTCGATATTATTAAACTGTACTCAAGATGTTGAGCTCTTGGGGGATTATGAGGTTTTGACGAATCGATCGAATGGTTCGACATCTTTCGGATATCTTGTGATGGGATGCATTGCTTGAAGGACTCTAGATACGAGTATAGCCGTTGGAGCACAGTCCATGCAGCCACAAAGAGATGAGTCCGAAGTAGTCGACATTAGAGAAAAAGTGGAGTAAAGAGTTCGTACGAGATGAAGTTCTACTCCGCTGACATCAGAGATGCGATACGCATGCAGAGGCGTTGATTATTGATATATCTTCCAGAAGGAGTCGCGATGAGAATGCAGCCGTTCCGGAACAAGAAACATATATAGTAAAGGGTGGTAACTTCCGGGCAATTCGGTAGAAACGAGATTTG
Source organism: Agapanthus africanus (assembly GCA_030015575.1). Taxonomy (NCBI): domain Eukaryota; kingdom Viridiplantae; phylum Streptophyta; class Magnoliopsida; order Asparagales; family Amaryllidaceae; genus Agapanthus; species Agapanthus africanus. Next base: position 54,308,802 of record JASDDO010000006.1, on the reverse strand, counting down.
AGAGAGACCTCGACAGGACCTTTCTGGGATATTATACGAGAAGACTTGGACCCAGGAGCGGTCATATTGCCCACACCCAGCAGGCCAGAGTTCGGCATCATCGACGAGATAGTTGTCCAGAGATCTTTAGAGGATGTGCCAGAGCGGGACTATTTCCGTCGTTATTCCATATTGGGCCGTTGAGCCGAGGACCTATATATCTAGCAATGCATAGTAAGAGACAAGAGCCTAAAAGCACCAGGCGCCAGACCATGAACAAGAGGCATGCAGATATCTTGCTCTGCTAGCATTGGATGCACCGACACCTTCTCGACTTTGAAGGAGGAAATATCGACGACGGTATTTATGATTTGTGATTTGGTGATTCGATTATCACGTATCCGTCACCGTGGATTTCGGTATTTTGGGCGATCTATTCGCAAGATTTAGTCTTTATGACTGAGTTTCATAATATTTGTTTTCATGCACCATAGTTGCACCTACTGGGTATTTATATTTTGTGCATAGTTACTTGAGATATGCTTTATACACCGTTGTGTTTATTTATGATTTGTGCACAGTTATTGCACTTGATATCGTTTTGTGCCTTGGCTGCACATGTTTATGACTTCGTGGACTTTATACAGTTGAGTTAATTTTGTGCATATGATACGCACACGATTTGGTTGTTGCACTCGGTATAGTTCATATATGCTTGCAGTGCATTGATACGTATTTTGTGCACCACGGTTGCACCTGACTTCGGTTTAATGTCATTTGATATGTTGATTTTTATTTCATGCCTATGTTATGCATGTGATTTGACTTATGCTTTCGGCATAGTTTTCATGCACTTTTAGTGTTTTGATTTGAATTATGCACGCTGATGAACATGGTTGTGGGATTATATAATGCGGTATACCTGATTTGGACTGAGGTTTATTGTATAGCGTCGATTTCGATTCTGATATTGATGTTGATTTCGTGCACTCTGTTCATTTGATTTGGATTCTTGCACATATTTGGCACACTTGGATTGGATTTTGCGCATGTTCGGCGCTTGATATTGGATTTCAAGATTTCGTGCATGTTGGATGCACATGATTTAGATTTTTTTCGTGCATGATGGATGCACCTGATTTGGATTTTTGCGCATGTTGGGAGCATGTTATGAGATACAATTTGGGTGCACGCCAGATGCACTAAATCAAGATTCTTCGTGTATGTCAGATGCACCTGATTTTGCTGTCAGGCACACACGTTGTCTCTGACAGGTGTTTCGTGCACACCCGTTGCACTTAGATGTTGTTTCTGTGCACATGTATGGCACATATATGGATTTTGATTTTCGTTCGCACCAGACACACGTAGCATTCATATGCACATTTTGGGATTTATTTCTTATGGAGCGGTACGTTTTTATGATATTTTCTATTTGTTTTCATACTGAGCAGGACTAGTCAGAGGACAGTACCTGGATATATTTTGCATGCATTGATAGTTATCTAAGCGATTTCCAAAAAGGGAGCTATAGTCTCATTATTTACCTATGTGTTTGATATGACACGAAACGTTTAAAAACAATGAAACCCTTCTAAATTGTTTTCAAAACAGCGGGACGTACATATTAAACAAAGGATATATACATATATGGTTATTTTCTTACAATAGACGTCCTCCACTGTGCAGTTTTGTGTGCATCGCACAGCGATTTAGAACGGTTTGGCATGCATTTACTTCAGATATTTACATGTATAAATTTGATGTTTACATATATAGTTTTGATGTATATCACGTTGGGTTTCATATTGGATTTGACATTGGTGTCTTCACCATGACTCCGATGATTGCGGGATGCTTGACGGAGTTTTGATTTTGAGTTATATGCTCATTGTTCATGCGCATGCATTGCGCTATGATGCGTTTTATGTATTGATGATTTCGGAGCCCCGACGACTTGGACTTTTTACTGAAATGTTTTATTATTGAAGGGTTTAAATTTAAATTCGGGGACTGAATTTCTTTAAGAGGGAAGATTGTAACATTTCAAAAAAATAAAATATTATTTTTTAAATTTTTATAATTAAATAATAAAATATTGAATATTTTAATAAAGCGGTATAATTAAATACCGATAAATTGGGGAAAAAATTGGAAAATTATGGAAATTACTAAGAAAAGGGTGTTTTGTCTGATTTATGCAAATTATAAGTTTTTATGATTAATTATACGCTATTTAGTGCTAATCGTGATTAAATATCGCTAATCGCTCATTAAGCTTGTTTGGTGCAAAACATGCACCATATCATTTTTACACTTGTGTTACATTTTCCTACATGGCTTTCTCTTCATTTTTCATTCATGTCTTTGGTTTTGTGAGAAGAGAAAAGAAAAGGAAAAGAAAAGGAAAAGAAAAGAAAACGAAACAAAGAAAATGAATTGAATAAGATAATAAGGGATGGGCATGAGAGAGAGTGGGAGAGGGTGAGGGTTTAGTTGACTTGGCCATTCTCTCCTCCATCATTTTCCTTCATCTTTTCCCTCCTTCTTCAGCCAATGGTAGCACCCTCTCCTCCACCATCTTCAACCTTCACAAAACACCATCGAAAAAACTTCAAAACCTCATCTCCTCTTCACAAATTTTGTGCACAAGCTCACAAGCTACACTGTGGACCAAGAAAAATTTGTTTTTTGTGCCCTAGGGTGATTCATGAGTGCAAAATGAGGTAATTATTCCATCATTAGTGAAGAATTTCCATTCCTTTAGCATCCATGTTAAATTAGAACCGATATTGTGTGGTTTTGAGAGCATTGAAAACTTTGAGTTGAGGATTAGGGTTTTAGTTGAACCCAAAAGTGAAATTTAGGTTAGTAGAGGCTATGCAACCCCTGTGCTGATTGATTGGAGAACTAAAACAGAGACTATAACCCCAATTAGCGAACTTAGAAATCCCCGACATCGTATTTTGTGAATTCTATGAGGATATTTTGACATCTGCTATCACCCGGAGCCTCTGAAAATTATTTAGCAAACACAGAGAGATGTGCAGGTGATTTAGAGCATACCCTAAAGACCCCAGCCCCTGACTCCACCCTTTGGCAGCAGAAATATTCTTTCTGTCCATAATTTACGGCCCCACCTGGGCCAATGTGTCTCTTGTTTGTTCTGTGGTTCCTTCATCAGTAATCTAGACCCTTGGCAAATGCAAAATTGGCTAATTCGACCTAGGGTAAAATCTGGGACCATTTTCAAGAGTTGTTGTTTTGATTCGGGATTTCGTTTTGCGTATTTCAAATTCTGGATTTTTTTAATGTATGTTGTATTCGATCACTTGACGTTTGTACGTCGAAATCGAGTATTATTTGGTGTTTTTGAAAGCGTAGTCCATAAGTTCTAACCTATAGGCCTTTAGCGTATCGTTTTGGTTTGATTTGGATTTTAATGCGGCACGATACGTTATGATGTGTAGGTACCCCCACGAGGACTTCGAGATGACAAGCAAGCGTGTGGCGGCGTCGGCAACGAAAAGCGAAAAGCAATGTGAGTAGATTATATCTACGGGGGAAGTCGGTTGGATGGAGTATAGCACCCCCGTAGTTCGATGTATAGTATGCTATATATATATACACACTATATATATATCTGATATCTTTTATTTGAGACATGGATATTCAAGATATGATTAGGTGTTCAATGGTTAGATTAGGGTTATTAGAAGTGAACTAGTATATCTTCTTAGTCACGAACCCTAGAATAGGTTTACACCCACGCGCATACACATGCATGCTTGTTATACTTGTGCGTATTTGGGGATATGTATATATATATACACACATAGGTATGAGACTATGTTTATATATATACGTATACCTACACATGGATGATGAGGATTGTATATGGTGTTTGGAGATGAGTCGATGAGATTAGGCATGGTGCCATGAGATCGATGATATCATGTGGTTCGTATTATGAGATACGTCATGAGATTTTAGCGGGCCTTTGGATGTGTGTTTTACACACGCATTTACATATAAAGCGATGGTATCAGTTTGTACTAGACTTAGATCAGTACCCCAGTCCATGAGATATGATGATAAGGATACCAGATAATTGATTAGATAAATGTGAGATTCACCCCATACCCAGATTTGGGATGTCGTACGATGGATTTACCGTACGAGCTTTATATTGATGATAGATCCACACTCTTAACTCGAGGATGTCATATTGTATATTGTATCGTATGTGATATTATTGAGGCGGGATCACCGACTATTATATTTATATGTATATCGACTCAGATTTAGGTGGTTTCCCTTACCCTTTCAGTTAGACTGTTCGTTTAGTTATGTAGTACTTATAGTTGTTAGACTAGACTCGAGTCATACCTATTTCAAAACTAATGAATCGTGAGTATTTTAAAGACAGGCCAAGGGATTCTACGGATATTTTCAAAAGACGCAACTTTTCATAAAAACACCGTAGCCCTTATATTTTTCTAAACACCACGGTTCATCTTATTTCAAATGGCAAAACTGTATGACATTTATATATTGATGTAGATTCTTCATTGTTGTGTTTATTATTCATTTTTCCGCATATTCTTGTTTTCCGCATCGCGTTGCATGTTTAAATGTGTTTATTGTTATATTAAACCCATGCTGTTAGGACACCAGCACCATTATCGATGATGCGTATGTTCCACGTACACTTGCTTGCCGGCTCACACATTTCATCATCGATAATTGCCATGTCACTACACAGTAGGACCGTTGCATCAGGATATGACTCCTTGCATACATACATATTGTACACTCATACTTGCGTATATACCTACTTGTACATCCATATTGGCGCACATGCACATTGTACACTCATACTTGCGTATATACCTACTTGTACATCCATATTGGATCATAGGCATATTGTACACCCATACTTGCGTATATACCTACTTGTACATCCATATTGGCGCACAGGAATATTGTATACTCATACTTGCATACATACATGTTTGCACATACATAGATGATTCTGGCTTGATTTTGGATATTTGGGAACCGCAAGATATATTTTAAAACTATATTCATTTAAAGGAGCGGTTTTCCTTCGATATGTGCGTATTACTGTTTATGTTGCATGATATACTGATATGCTTACATTTCTATTATATGTCGCATACATCATGTTTTATGATTATACGCATTGAGATATGTTGTTTCCATGATATTTCTTGATTTAAGAACGTGGGTACTTCAAAAGAATGTATGTACTATTTTAAAAACCCGGTTTCTCTTAATATGATATTTCACTGCGGCCACCATGCATTTTCTAGGTTCTGAGACGTGTTATATGTGAAACCCGATTCCAGGAGGCGGAAGATTCCGTTTGCGGGTACATGGTGAGCCCGGTATGGTATCCCGGGGCAAGAAAGGGATGCTGTGTATACCGATGGTGAGCCTGGTAAAGGGACTACTACCTACCGGTGATTGTATTTAGGCTCGGCGGATATCCGGAGGATACCGACCGGAGTTGAAAGATGATATGGGCCGATCCGGACTGACGGAGCCCGTGGGCCGATCCGGACTGACGGAGCCTTATATAAATGAGGATTTACGTGCTGATGTTGGGCACAGGCATCATGATGTTTTCGAGTGTCGATGATAGACACTTAGGTTCCATGATTTTGATGTGTCGCGAAGGACACACGTTGATTTATGTCCTCATACTTCCATGCATATGCTTTATGATATTTACATGCATGATATTTTGTGTCATTGGTTGACACGTGGACGAGATCCACATGCATACAGACATTTATTATATAGTTGGATGATATCCACATACTTATAGACTTCATGATATAGTTGACATTGATTCATGTTGATTACATTGATCATACCTCATATTTATGATATGTTGCTACCTGAGGCACTGGCATGAGCACTTAGTATTACACTGATGTATAGATGTTTACCCTTGCCAGCTTATCATGCTTCAGACTATATCATTTTGAGGATATATATATATTTCTGATCGTTTGACCTAGGATTGAGTCATACATACAATTTCTATTCTGTGATGTTTTCTACTCACGAGTTGGCAACTCACCCCCGTTATGCCACAGTTTCTTGCAGGTTTTGCCGTACAGGTTTCATTACGACTTTGCTGGCACACTTGTTCCATTTCGGGTGTTTTGCTTTCGTAGGTGGGTTCACTTGCATCGTGACCACCATTGTACTTATTTATTTTCAGTTGTATCTAGTAAAATTCCATCAACCAGACTTGTATATTTATTTCAGACTTAGAAACCAGTTGTGTATTATTTCGAACTTAGAATCGCGCGTTGTAGTATTATGGTTTTCTTGATGATTTTGAGTTTCCTTTCGAGTTTTGATCCTCGCCCTTCGGCGTTGTATATTATATTGTTTGCGTGGTTGTGACCGTCGATTGATGAAGAGCTAGCTCCCGCTTGGGGATGCCTTTTATCATTGTGCATATATTATTCATGTTATACCCCGTTTGGGGACAGTATTTACAAAGGAAACTCTGCCGAAATTTTTAGAAAATACATAAAATTTTTAAAATGCATATTCGGCTTATGTTATTTAAAAACACTTGTTTTAAAACTAGTTTTCTTTACTTCTTAAAATGGTTTAGATTTCTGGGATTTCTTGGCTTACTTGAATTAGATGGGGTCCTATAGACTTCATACGATTCAAGTGCAAGTCGCGTACCATTTCGGGTCGTGACAGATATAGTGCCCTCAAAGTCAATTATAGGATCGCAGGCACATGATTACAATGATTGAGGGATGACTTATACCGGTAGGACAGTTTTACTTGAGATGATAGTATACTATCTGGCTTGTCTTTACCATCATGTACATACTTTAGGTGACATTACAGATCACTATTACACGTTGATAGAACCCATAGGATTCTTGCTTGACTGCCAGCAGTATGATGGCGATCATATACGTGGGAGCTGGGGTCTATAAGTAAATCCTTAAATGGTCCCTAGTCGAGGGAGTTTCGAGACAGGGCATCGACACTTCAGAGTAGACTAGTTGTAATACCCCAGGTATTATCCGGTATACCCATTTATACCAGATACGCATGGGGACCCACTATAAAACAATGGGGAATCTTCCGAATACATTCCGAAAGAGGACAGATCTGTACTATAAATGGAATGATACCACTCTTCAATACAGAGGCGCTTTTTAAGTGAACTGGTACTATAGGAGTTTGAGAACTCCGTAGTTAAGCGTGCTCGGGACAGGGAAGTCCTGGGATGGGTGACCTCCTGGGAAGTGGCCCATGGCCGGGTCCAGTTCGCCCCGAAGGACAAAACCGTGCGGCTTCAGCCAGAGCGGACAATACTCTTTGTAATGGAGGTGGGTCATGACAGAATGGTATCAGAGCTGGTTCCTCAATAGGAGGTTTTTGGTTCGAGGACGAACCATTGTACTAAGTGGGGTAGAATGTAATACCCCAGGTATTATCCGGTATACCCATATATACCTGATAAGCATGGGGACCCACTATAAAACAATGGGGAATCTTCGAAATACATTCCGAAAGATGACAGATCTGTACTATAAATGGAATGATACTACTCTTCAATACAGAGGCGCCTTTTAAGTGAACTGGCACTACAGGAGTTTGAGAACTCCGTAGTTAAGCGTGCTCGGGCCAGGGAAACTCTCGGATGGGTGACCTCCTGGGAAGTGGCCCCTGGCCGGGTCCAGTTCGCCCCGAAGGACAAAACCGTGCGGCTTTGGCCAGAGCGGACAATACTCTCTGTATTGGAGGTGGGTCATGACACTAGTGTATACAGTCGAGACACCGACGAGGGGCGGTGGCTGGTCTCACAAACTATTGGTGTCAGTTGGTTCACCTAAGATGTATACAGGTGCTCATTGGGTTATGAGTACACCGGACGGACTCGCCGGGAACTTGCTAGTTGGTATTATACCTGTCGTCAGATAGCAGTTCCCTGGTGACATATGTACAGGTTAGTCTATCGACCTGAGATCGTCAGTTGTCTCATGTGAGTTCCCACTGTGCTTTGTTTACTACCCTACCACGGCTCAAAGGAGTCGTGCAAACAGGTTTTACTTCGGTACAGTCCCGAGCCACATGGAGGTAGTGAGCGTATCGGCAGGGGATTCTTCTCTCCCGGTATTGGGGGTGAGATCGTGTTGTGTCTGGAGAGCCATTAAACAAAGTCCCTGGCCAGGGAAAGCGAAATTTACTGGTAGGTATTCCAGAAGAATCTTAGGGTGTTCTGGGCTACACTCCGACACGACTTATACCGCTTTTGAGGATCTGACGTTTACCAGCCCCCTAGGCCCGATATGCGATGCTCACAGACGAACGAACCGGACTGTACGGATATTATCACTGACAGGCTCAGTAGGGTTTCAGGATGAGTTCGCTCATCGGCCTCTCTTTTGGTCAATACCTGGGCGGCCGTTACGTACAGCTAGTATCACTGACAAGCTTATGGTTAAACCCACAGCCAGCGTATTGACGAGTCTTTAGAGTCCCCCACAGAAAGTTTCCCAAGTTCGGGCGAAACGTTGTAGAGGCCGTATGGTTTTATGGTTGGGTTAGAACATACACGTGCACGTGTCATGATTCGGACAGATAATACTTGAGGGCTTTGGTTTAAGCCGGATCCTAGTGCTATATTGTGTTGGAATATTTTAGTCTCATTATATTCGTATTCAGTTGGAATGCGGATGCAGGTATGTATATACAAGTGAGGGGTATTCTTGTGATCCGTCACAAGATTACTTTAGAAGATGCATTTCTTTTTGATAAACATTTTGGTTTAAATGTTTATTTGGATTTGGAAAGTGTGACTCATATGGTGAGTCATTAATCTAGCATGATCACTTAATGACTCATGGTTATGAGTCATATAGTGAGTCATGGTGGATTAATGATCGTTGTTTTGGGTGAGATATTTTGTGATATCTTTTCTTTGATTTTTCAACACAAAACCTCATTATATCAACACACAAAAGAGAGAAGGGAGCCATAACAATTCGTGGTGCTTGGTTCTTGCTCACTTGATTTTTTCTTGAGCTCACACTCTTCATCTCATTGCATCTTCTTCAATCTCCACCCTAACCCTCTCATGTGATCAGAATCCTAGGGTGTATTGAGGCAAAGTATTCACACTCACTCTCTACTTCATGTTGGACATGTCGGCTAGCAAACTTCATGTCCGAGTTGTTTCGGTTTGAAGCGGGAGCCCGTAAAAAGATTCTTTGACGTGGTGCCACTTCGACGAGGAGACCGGAGATCGAGCGAGATCGGAGATGCCGCGAGGAGCTAAGGATGGTGGCTAAAGACCGAAGGACACGGATCGATCGGTATAGCCATTCTAACTTCTTTGTAGTTTGCTGGTATAGGTTAATGGTTCGATCCGGGTGAAAGTCTGCATTAGCGCCAGTTTATAAAAGTTTTTGTTCCTCGTTTGGCTTCGGATTGACGGCCGGGGCGCTGCCGTAGACTTACATGGTATTAGAGCCACGCCATTAACCCATACTAGCATGTTCTAACATGTTTAAAAGATCGATCGACCGAATTTTCCAAAATCGTAATTCTATTCTTGAAGTTTCTGTCGAAATTGTTTTGTGGTCTAAATTTTTTTTTTGGTATATCAGAAAATCGAGCAGTCTTTTCTAAGACCCTCGAAGAAATTTTAGAGCACGTTCTTACCATCGGACCGCGGAACCGCGGCGAAACCATCATGTTTGCTGCGGTTCCGCGGCTGTATGGTCGCAACAGCGCACTATTTTTCTTCTGGGTTTTTTTCATATGGAATTCTGGTTTCTGGAATATTTAGTTTGGGCCCAGATTTGTTTGAGTGTTGGATTTGCACTTGGGGCCCACTTCGGGAAGTTTAGTCGATCGGAATTTTAAATACGTTAGTTTACAGTACATACATTACTATCTGCAACCGTGAATGTCATTAGAGCGGTAAATCTTGTCTAATTGCTATAGTCCTTTTAGACCGGTTTTGCGAACGTAACATTCATGTTGATGTTCTGTGTTGTGCTATATTGTTGTGGATTGTCGTGGTGGATAGTTTCCATGCAATGGTAGTGCAGTTTGGATTTATTTGTACATTTGATATCGCGAGGAGTGCGCCCGACATGTGGACTGCCGTCCCTGCCTGTTTTTATATTATTCTTTTGGGGCACGACCGGGTTGAGATCGATGTACCCGTTGTAGATATTTTATTTTCTGTACTAGGATTACCCCGCGGTGGAGTGCACGGATAGCCGGGTTCTAAAGGGCAACGGGCCCGCATCTCATGGCTTGAGACGGAGAGGGCATTACTCTAGAATTGGCGGGCTATTCGCCGCACTCGTAGGGGTACAAGTTGACCCAAGGATGGATGCTTAAGTTACTGGATTCCATGAAGTGCTGGGTGGTCCAATCACTTTGCTGAAGGGGGCTGCCTCGCTAAAGGTTTTGGTGGGTAACTTGTCGCACTCGTAAGGGTCTAGGTTTCATTGCACAGGCTATCCACACGACCAGGGGAACGTCGGGTTTCGCTTGCGGCTCAATGGAAACCCGGGGCTCCCTGATATCTATATTGTTCTGTGATGCTTATTACTTCTCTGTGATGTTGCATTTACCACGCCTGGAGAGATTATTGTATATTGATATATATACTAGTAGATGTTGTATATGTTTTACACCCGCCCTAGTCCAGTCCCCACTCTGCGTTAGTTAAGTAACCGAACGGGTGATGACGGGACCCAGTGGCGAATGCGTATGTCATATAGGTACATTTTCTTTTCGTTCTTTTCTGGTGTGATTAATTTATGGGACTGCATTGATTCTGATCAATGCAAGGAAAACAAACCTATTCAATGTTGTTGGAACATTTTTCAAAAAGTCGTTATTGCAAGGACGGTTACATTTACTTTGCACATCGGTATTCAGTTTAGCATATCCAGCACCTCATTCGACGGGGCAAGGGCCGAGATCCCTTCATCGGGAGTGACCCCTTGGGAAGAAGTTTGCGTTAGGGTAATAACTTCACTATAGTCGATTGCTTTTTGCTTTGCATCGCTATATTCAGTTGGAATATCCTGCACCTCATTCTACGGGGAAAGAGCCGAGATCCCTTTACCGGGAGTGACCTCTTTAGCAAAGGTTTTCGTCACTATTTTTTTGTAAAAAGCTATCAGGTTCCTTCAACGATATCAAGTTCATTACGTTAATGGTTTTTCGCCAAAAACCATTCGTAGCCCTCTGTCATTTCAGACGGGTAGCACTTAGTTTTCATGTTATGCATGCTGGCTTTCATCAAGGCATAGTGTATGGTAGCTATTTGTTACTTTTCTATTGCTTTGATACATGCGTTGGTTTGGGATAGTCGTACTACTATTTTTGACTTCGTCAAGGGTATGTACGGGTTGGTTCAAATTAACATGGACAATGACGGGCAGAACTTGACATGTGACTTATGATATGTTGGCCTTCGTCAAGGTCATAAGAGCATGGGGTAAAAATCACATCGGGAGTTTCTAAAGAAACTGAAACTTGCCAGGCATGCGCATACCTTCTGAAGTGTGATAACGTGAGTGGATCCCATCACATTATCATGCGATGATAGTTGGATCCCGATTCGTGCTGTTGAGTTGGTTTACTCCTCGGGTGATCCCAACTAATTCTTCTTTCAGGTTTGGAGGAGAATTTGAGGATATAGTGGGAGGTTTCCTGATTAGATAAAGTGATTAACCATTCTGATCTAGGTTAGAGTGCACGCAGAGTGTTTCTTTTCTCTCTCTCTTTGGCAGCGACCATGGCCCGATCCTAGACTATGACTCAGTGACCAGGTTAAACCGAAATTTCTTAAAACTCTGGCTTTTGGATTTTCTGAGTTGCATACATCATTGCCACTCCTTCTTTTACCCTTTGCATTTCTCCAGAACACTTCGTATCACTACGAACATCCATTTCCATTGGATAAATCCATCGTATGGTTATATACGATCTCGAAGGAACTTTTTCGAGGATGGATTCTGGTTATGGAGAAAATGAATAGGACTATTCAGTTGTCTTTTCCTTTTACCTTCTCTTAGGTTATGAGGCCTCCCAGGATTAGGAGACAGTACACCTATTACGCTTATTGGATAGTCTTCTTCCAAACCATAGGCAGGTGCTGAAATGTAGGGAATGAAGAAAACCAATTAGCCTAAGTGTGGTGTACAGAAGGTAATAAGTAAAGACATATAAAGGGATTAGAAAGAGGGCAAAGTAAATTGCGACTGTTATCATTCACGACCAAACCAAGTATTTCATCGCCACTCCTATTTCACCTTTTCCTTTCTCCGGTTCAGGAGAAATTGAATAGGATTATTCAGGTTTTCTTTTATCTTTACCTTCTCTCTGGTTGCGAGGGCTCCTAGGTTTAGGAGAGTACACTTATTATGCTTATTGGATAGTCTTCTTCCAAACCATAGGCTGGTGCCGAATGGTAGGGAAGGAAGAAAACCATTTTGCCTAACGATGGTGTACAGAAGGTAATGGGTAAAGAAAAATAAAGGGATTTGGAAAGATGACAAAGAAATATACAGTTATAGTCATGAATCTGGATAATGGAAGAGGCATTACTAGGAATACCCGGAAACCCCTTCGAAACATTTTAATGTTTCATATCCACTATGTATTATTAATAGAAAACTGATTTCCCAATTAGATCCTTACTCCAGCTTATGTATTTACCAGGTATGCTTGTCACATCTGTATGGTTTTACAGATGATGAGTGGGAGTAACTTATTGGAAATTAGGTGATCATCCTCATTATATCGGAATTCGTTGTAATTGGTGATATTTGAGAAAATCGCCTGGGATTTTGCCGGACGACAAATGTTTGGTTTTGAATATCCGTTGTTATGCCACAATTTCAAACTGATATATCTGTACGATTATTTTATAAAGTGAGATATAACTTTTTGAAATTATTTGCATGACATTTACCTATATCAGTTGATGGTTAGGTAAGGAGCATTCAACAGCGGTGTAATTCTTCATAACAATAGTACAGTTTTCAACCTACGACACACAGGGTTTGAGTTATTCAACTCAGGGGACTTATACAGAGTATTGTATGTTGTCCAGTGTCCATTAGAACAGAATGGTTGGTGCTCGTACTATATTATATTTACTTGTGACTTCTCTAGTTTTAAACACGTGTTTCGTAGAAATACAAAGTCCAAGTATTGAGAAGTTATAGGTACAAGAATAAAGTAGAGAACCATGTGTTGCAAGTATCCGGATTCTTCAAGGTGATCGAAGATGCAGATACTTGTATTTGGGATTCAGTTAATAGTAATGGTTTTGAGACACTTGTTTCTCTTTCAGGTTACTCATAATTGGATGTACTCCTAAGTTGAGTAATGCTGATCGTCCTCTCTCCATTTAGTTGACATGCACTGGAGACAGTTGTATGATTTGAATCTGGTTCCAATTAAATCAGTGTCTCTGTTTCTATATTGGTTATAGAACGGTTAATATCTTAACATTGTTAAGGTATATGGTGTTGTCCGACTTATACTTAAAACCAGACTCTGGATAACTCAAGGCACGTTTCTGTAATGGCAGTTTATGGGTTAACCCGGGCTATGACGAGGGTTGATTTTCTACTATCTGGAAGATCAATAGTGATATTGTTCTTGACTCGCCACAGTTTTAGTAAAATGGACTTTTTCAGAAAACAGTTGTGGGAGTATGGTAGAACTGGAAGTGATTCCAGAACCGCAAACGATTACTAAAAATTTAATAGGACCTAAAGATTCAATCAGGTTTGACATTCCATTAGCCACTCCGCAGATATGGTGGGTAACCTCAGTCGTCCGAGAGGTACTCTGGTATCTTCAAGGTCAGTGACAGGGAGGTTCTTGTTTAGCCAGACTTTCCATTGCTGTTGTTCCAGACTATGAGACCCGGCAGGAGGATGAGTATAGAGTCGTTCTAAACTAGCTTTAGAAGTGTACGTGTATATGAGGGTTGTTGTGGTCAGTGGGAGCAGCGGAAGCATAGTGGACAAGTAGCTTGTGTCTATTTATAGACTAAAGCAGATATAGCGGAGATAGATCATCTATTTTTGTTGTGACAGTTATAAGTTTTGACTTCATCAGAATAGGGGATGGATCTGTTAAGAAGGTAGTAGGGTGTTATATCCTGGTATTTGGATGCGATACACATAATAGGAGGTGAAATTTCTATACTACGATCGGTTATATTGTGGTTGTCACACAGTGGTTTCTCTACATAGGATATGGGTATAATAACAGATATTCTGATTACTAGATCTATACTTAAACAGCATTCTAAAGGTGTTTTAGAATGGACGACTCCTGGCATGGTTGTGTACCTGCAGGTGATGGAGTCACGCTCTCTAAAGGTGTCTTACAGACTAAAGGGGAGAGGGATGTGCGTGATTGGCAAATCACTTGCTTAGGAAATTGTGTCAATCATGAGATATCAAGTACCACACCAGATGTTGTTTTTGCACTAGCTGCAATAAATTGATATTAATCCAATCCTGGAGAAACGTTCGGAAGCAGTTTTAGAACATAAGTGGATGTTCTAGGGATATGATAACAGTAGCCTCCTTCAGGAGACAGTTATCATTCCAGGCTTCCAAGGTGACCCGAATGACAGAGTGACTGTCAGAGTTATAGTTTTCCCTCTGACGAGGGGAAGTAGTTTGGACAGGTGGTTCAAGCGGATACTGAGGGAGGCATGGTGTAGGATACTGATTTAGTTGTAGATGCAGTCTAAGAAGTTTGGATTTGGAGTTCATTTGTGAACTAGGTCCAATCAGATATCCAGACATATTCTAAGACAGGTATTACTCAATTCGGGATATGAATTTATCCGTGAACTTAAGATTAAGAGAGACATGGAAAGAAACATCAGGGTGGATCCACTCACTAAGGCTATTTCTCCAACACAATAGTTTCGCAAACGAGCTTTGTGAAACTGATTAGTAGAGGAGTTGGGTGTTCGGTATCACACGGGCTGTGAGTATGCGACATCGCAATAATTAGCCTTAAGTGCAAGTGGGAGATTGTTGGATATAGTGCCCTTAAAGTCAATTATTGGATCGCAGGCACGTGATTTCAATGATTGAGGGAGGACCTATACCGGTAGGACAATCTTACTTGAGATGATAGTATGCTATCTGGTTTGTCTTTATCATCGTGTACATACTTTAGGTGACATTACAGATCACTATTATACGTTGATAGAGCCCATAGGATTATTGCTTGACTGCCAGCAGTATGATAGCGATCATATACGTGGGAGCTGGGGTCTCTAAGCACATCTTTAAATGGTCCCTAGTCGAGGGAGTTTCGAGACAGGGCATCGATACTCCAGAGTAAACTAGTGTATACAGTCGAGACCCCGACGAGGGGCGGTGGCCGGTCTCACAAGCTATTGGTGTCAGTTGGTTCACCTAATATGTATACAGATGCTCATTGGGTTATGAGTACACCGGACGGACTCGCCGAGAACTTGCTAGTTTGTATTATACATGTCGTCAGATAGCAGTTCCCTGGTGACACGTGTACAAGTTAGTCTATCGACCTGAGATCATCATTTGTCTTGTGTGAGTTCCCACTGTTCTTTGATTACTACCCTACCACGGCTCAAAGGAGTCGTGCAAACAGGTTTTACCTGGGTACAGTCCCGAGCCACATGGAGGCAGTGAGCGGATCAGCAGGGGATTCGTCTCTCCCAGTATTGGAGGTGAGATCGTGCTGTGTCTGGAGAGCCATTACACAAAGTCCCTGGCCAGGGCAAGCAAGATTTACTGGTAGGTATTCCAGTAGTATCTCAGGGTGTTCTGGGCTACACTCCGACACGACTTATACCGCTTTTGGGGGTCTGACGTTTACCAGCACCCTAGGCCCGATATGTGATACTCATAGACGAACGGGCCGGACTGTACGTATATTTTCACCGACAGGCTCGGTAGGGTTTCAGGATGAGTTCGCTCATCGGCCTCCCTTTTGGTAAATTCCTGGGCGGCCGTTACGTACAGCTAGTACCACTGACGAGCTTGTAGTTAAACCCACTACCAGCATATTGAAGAGTCTTTAGATTCCTCCACAGAATGTTTCCCAAGTTCGGGCGAAACGTTGTAGAGGCCGTATGGTTTTATGGCAGGGTTCAAACATACACGTGCACTTGTGCACGTGTCATGACTCAGACGGATAATACTAGAGGGCATTGGTTTAAGCCGGATCCTAGTATTATATTGTGTTG
The DNA here is from genome assembly GCA_030015575.1 of Agapanthus africanus. NCBI lineage: Eukaryota > Viridiplantae > Streptophyta > Magnoliopsida > Asparagales > Amaryllidaceae > Agapanthus > Agapanthus africanus. Next base: position 54,292,508 of record JASDDO010000006.1, on the reverse strand, counting down.
GAATATTTTAGTCTCATTGTATTCGTATTCAGTCGGAATGCGGATGCAGGTATGTATATACAGGTTAGGGGTATTCTTGTGATCCTGTAATGCCCCGCTTCCCGGTATACGGTGAAGAGGACGGGACTGGTCTGCTATGTATTTACCGTGAAGTAAATACGCTAAGCGTATCTAAGCCATATAAAAGTAAACACAAGAGACAAGAGATATAAACTGAACAACAAATTTATTTATTAACATTCTTTTGTACAATGCATGAAAAGTATATACAACTGAATAAAAAGCGATGCCTAAACAATGGCATAACAGGAAATGAAAAGTACTGAATGGAAAATGTACAATGTCTAGAGCTCGGGGTCTTCACTGAACTGGTCCAAGTCTTCAGCAGTGGGCTTGATCTCTGACGGTTTCAAATCACCTGACGAAATTCAAAGAAGAAAGAAAGAGAATGTCGTCAGCGAACAGGTCGCTCGGTAAGTCCCAAAGAAAAGGAAGAAATAGAATAGACAGAATAAGAAGGTATCTTTTAAAGTTGTATTATATTGTTGTAATGTTGTGTTAACGCTGTTGTTTGTAGCTTGGTACAGAAGGATGCAGTGTATACGAAAGGAGTCTCGTTAGACCAGAGACTACGGTGAACAGAATAAAGAGTACAAGGCTCCGTTAGAAGGCCCGGAACAACGGCAATTGGATTCATGTTAGGTGTCTTAAATCTTGCAGTCTAGTGCCACTTTTAACACCTTCTGTACCAGTCTACCCCTTAAACCCCGTAGTGTTTTGATTCTATTGTATTGTAAACTGTATAGATTGTATAATTGGATTACTGACCGAAACCATGATATCTGTAATGGATGTAACCGTAGAATCATGTAAATGGATGTAAACTGGAAACCATGTAAATGGAATGTATATCCATGGTTCGGTTCGGTCAAGTTGTATAGGTTGATAGTTAGATTCATGGATTCATGTTCGATTGTAAGATTTTCGGTTTTCGATTGTAGATTGTAAATTGTAGATTGTACTTGAATCATATTCAAGTCAGATTATAATGAGACTCACTCTGAGTCAGTAAATTGAAGTCCTGATTGGTTTGATGTTATCGGTAACCACTACACATGGACGACAGGATTTGTGTCTTTTTCCAAGACGATTACCGTATTGATCACACCATTATTAAGTTGTCTACCTTAAATAGGCAAGTACCCACTTCTCCGGCTCCCTGAGGCTCAAGAGATTGGTCCCGCTTAAACCTATGTTTACTAGGGTCCTTAGGGTAATTTATAGAACTTGAGGGGTTTTTATGTAAAAATACTTTTATATACTTTTCAAGATACACCCCAAGTATTTATTATTCATCTTTAGAGTTGTAATGAATGCATATTTTATATTGTGATATTTCTAGTGAAAATATCCTATTTTCATAAATAAAGGTATTTATTTGTAATATTGATTTGTATGGAATTCATGGTATTTTAGTGTAAAATGATTCTTGTGACATTTTTAGAAAGAGTGGAATATTTGTAATAATTCAAAATAGATATTTTTATATTACATATACATATATGTATATGAAAATAATTTTAGTATATATATAATATTCTAGAAATCTCGTTTTCTTAAGATGTCGTATTTTAAATTTTCGAGACCGAATGCTCCTTGCGGAGGTCTGCATCTCACACTACTAAGCCCGAGGATGTACGATAATCCGCACCATCCCGAACGGGTTCCCCAAATGGGTTGTAGCGGCGCTTTGCAAAGATTTGTATAAATACTAATCATTAAGGGAAAATGGTTTTATTTATTATTGTATTTATTTGTAAAGATGTCGATTTCCCGTATTCTATGTTCTTGGGTCTCCTAAGTCAACTAGATTACTCCTAACTGGTCCAAAGCGACAATTTGTGAGAAATCCATCAAATCGTCTCTTCACCGCCAATTGTGGCTAAGTACAAGTGAAGAAATGAAGGATCCTCTCACGAATCACCGTGAGGCGGGCCTTTTAAAGTTACCTTTCTCACTTGTCTAGCCTAGACCCCACAAAGTCAGGTTTAGATAAACGACTGAATGCCCACAACCTTCCTCTTTCCTAATGAGCGCGACAGTCCTTAATTGGCTGAGTATATATATTTTTTATTATTAGCTCGAAGGTTATTTATTTGTAATGATTTCGATTTCCCGTATTCTATGTTCCCAAGGGTGTCGTGCTATGTTGCATATGAGTTTGTGAGGAGGTAGGTATTTACCTTGTGATCTACTTAAAGGTATAGAAAGTTTAATGAAGTTAAATGTATAATTGAAACAATGTGGTATTTAAATGAAAAATACGATAAAGTGAAATAGCCATCATTTTATGAAATGAAACTTGATCAATTTGGTTGATTAGTGTTTAATAGTCAACATGAGGCAGTCTAAGCATAATTGTATTAACGTGTAATGATATTTTATAAGAAAACCCAATCGGAAATCGGATTTTTTCCGCTTCCGTCGGGTTTTGTAAATCCGTATTTTTAGAATGGAAAAGAAAGTTAGAAATGGGACTTATGGGTTTTGGACAACTAGAAGAAAGAGATAGAACGGGAGGAGTCGCCGGTGCGTCGCTTCGTCATCGGGAGCTCCTAGAATGATCGTCGGAAGTTAACCGGAAAATTCGCCGTAGGTTCGCTTTGTGCTCGATTTCAATGTACACAAGATTTCTTGAGAATTTTTGGGAGTTGGCTCAGAGTTTGGGGTGAGAGGGTAGAGGGTAGGGGTGTATTTATAGGGTTAGGCTAGGGTTCGGGTAGATGTAGGGTTTTAATTTAAAAATGTAAAAATGTATGAAAAATGTATTAAAAATGTAGTAAATGAGGTTTAATGGGGTCTCTGGAATTGATATCAGAAATTGAAGTATGAAAAGGAATGGGGAAGATCAAAAGCCAGATTTTTCATGTTGATGACCCGGCCGACCGGCCGAGTCGATGGCTCGGAATGTGGGGGTTCGCCGGAGGTAGTCACTGGTATTTTCAGTTTTTCATGGGTAGTGGGAAATTTTGGAATTATCTCGTGTGGACTGTTGGGCTTCTATAAAATTTAAAACAAATAAATATTAAAAATAATGTGGGGCATGGGATTTGAACTCTGGTAGCTTGGTTCAGCAATGCAAGGTATTACCAATGAGCTACAAGCACCTTCTTGTAATTAAGGAGTGAATTAAATACTTAAAGTGATAACAACAAAAGTAAATACTCCAAGTATACATTAATTTTAAAGCAAATTTTTGTACACTAAAAATGGAATTGTTACATTCTTTTAACTTGTAATGAAAAAGCAAAATAATTACTTATATCTTGTGCTCAAGCTAAAATACCTCTTTATGGATTTTGAGAAAAAATATTTGAAAAAATATTTGTATAGGAAAATTAGGGTTGTTACAGATCCGTCACGAGATTACTTAAGAAGATGCATTTCTTTTTGGTAAACATTTTGGTTTAAATTTTTATTTGGATTTGGAAAGTGTGACTCATATGGTGAGTCATTAATCTAGTATGATCACTTAATGACTCATGGTTATGAGTCATATAGTGAGTCATGGCGGATTAACGAGCTTTGTTTTTGGTGAGATATTTTGAGGGTTTAGTGTGAGATATTTTGTGATATCTTTTTTGTGATATTTCAACACAAAACCTCATTATATCAACACACAAAAGAGAGAGGGCGGCCATGACAATTCGTGGTGCTTGGTTCTTGCTCACTTGATTTTTTCATGAGCCCACACTCTTCATCTCTTTGCATCTTTTTCAACCTCCACCCTAACCCTCACATGTGATGAGAATCCTTGGATGTATTGTGACAAAGTATTCACACTCACTCTCTACTTCATCTGGGACATGCCGGCTAGCAAACTTCATGTCCGAGTTGCTTCGGTTTGAAGCAGGAGCCCGTAAAAAGATTCCTTGACACGGTGCCACTTCGACGAGGAGACCAGAGATCGAGCGAGATTGGAGATGCCGTGAGGAGCTAAGGATTGTGGCTAAACACCAAAGGACACAGATCGATCAGTATAGCCATTCTAACTTCTTTGTAGTTTGCTAGTATAGGTTAATGTTTCGATCCAGGTGAAAGTCTGCGTTAGTGCCAGTTTATAAAAGTTTTTGTTCCTTGTTTGGCCTCGGATTGACGGCCGGGGCACTGCCTTAGACTTACAAGATTATCCAATAAATATGGATCTTCGTAGTGATACGGGATGTTCTGGAGAAACGCAAAGGTGATGTAGAAGTGGCAATGATATATGCGACTCTATGACAATCCAAAAGCCAAAGTGTTTTAAGAAGGTTCGGTTAACTTGGTTCATAAGTTTTAGTTTAGGGTCCAGCCATGGTCGCTGCCAAAGAGAGAGAGAAAAGAAACACTCAGCGTGCATTCTAAACTAGATCGGAATGTTTAATCACTTTATCTAATTTGGATGGCTCCCATCGTTTCCTCGAATTCTCCTCCAAACCCAAAAGGAGAATTAGTTAGGATCATCTAAAATCACCCGAAGAGTAATCATATTCATCAGTGGGAATCGTGATCCAACTATCATCACATGATAACTTGATGGAAGCCACTCAAGTCACCACACTCCAGAAGGTATGCGCATGACTGGAAAGTTTCCTGTACGTTTGAAACTCGTGATGTGGTTTTTGCCCCGAGCGGTTATGACCTTGATTTTGGCTAACAAATCATAACACGCAAGTCAAGTTCTACCCGTCATTATCCAGATTGATTTAGACCCACCCGTACACACCCTTGACTTTGGCCAACAAAGTGGTACAACTGTCCTAAACTAATGCATCTATCTATGCTACGGATAATTAACATATAGCAACCATTCACGATGCCTTGACTTTGGCCAAGAAACACCGCATGAATACTATGTGCTATTTATCCGAAATGATGGAGGGCTACGGATGGTTTTTGGCGAAAAACCTTTAACGTAATGAACTTGATATCGTTGAAGGAATCGGATAGCTTTACAAATATATAGTGGCACAAACTTTTGCTAAAGAGGTCACTCCTTGTGAAGAGATTTCGGCTCTTTCCTCGTCGAATGAGGTGCAGGATATTCCTAACCGAATACCACGATGCAAAGAAAAAGAATCGACTATACTGAACTTATTACGATGACATAAACTTTTGCTCAAGAGGTGACTCCCGATGAAGGGATCTCGGCTCTAGCCTCGTCGAATGAGGTGCTGGATATTCATAACCAAATATCACTGTGCAAAGAAATAGAAAACGTCTGTCATGTCAGTTTTTGAAAATTGGTTCCAACAACGTCATATATGTTTGTTTTCCCTGCATTGATCAGAATCAACACAGTCCCATCAATTAAACATATCACACCAGATAAAGGAACGAAAAATATAATGTATGTATATGCCATCTGCATTCGCCACTGGGCCCGTCATCACCGGTTAGGTTACTTAACTAACGACAGAGCGGGGGCTGGACTAGCGCGGGTAGAAAACATATACAACATCTACTAGTATATATATATATATAATATTCGTTCCTGGGATGATATAAAGCAACATCACAGAATATCAGCCAACAATACAGAATGGTGGATAATCCTGGAGCCCAGGGTTTCACATGAGCCGCAAATAAAACCCGACGTTTCCTGTCGTGTGGATAGCATGTGCAATGAAAACCTAGACCCCTACGAGTGCGGCACGTTATCCGCCAATCCCATAAGCTAGGAAACCCCAATAAACAACGTGAATGGGCCACCCAACACATCATGGAATCCGGTAACTTGAGCACCCCTCCATGGGTGAACCTATAACCCTACGAGTGCAGCGAATAACCCGCCAATTCTAGAGTAAGGTCCCCTCCGTCTCAACGCCATGAGATGTGGACCCGTTTCCTTCTCGAACACGGCTATTCGTGCACTCCACCGCGGGGTAATCCTAGTACAGAAAAGAAAATAATATATGTACAAGGGTCACATCGACCTCAACCCAGTCATGCCCCAAACAAATAATATACAAACAGGAAGAGACGACAGTCCACATGTCAGATGCTCGCCCCACAATATCAAATGTACAAATGAAACTAAACTATACTACCATTGCACCATTGTCTATCCACCACGACGATCCAACCACAACCATAGCACAGCATAGAACATCAACGTGAATGTCATGTTCGCAAACCCGTCTAAAAGAGCATATAGCAATTAAACGAGTTGTACTACTCTAATGACATTCACAGTCGCAGATAGTAATGGATGTACTGAAAAATTTAAACAGTGTTAAAAATAGCGACTTCGAAATACTCCGTATTTCCCTAAACTAAAGATAACAAAATATGCAATATGGGCAAAAACAAACAATACCAAAAACCAAGACGAGAGCACCGAAAAAATATTGAGACCCAGAACAATTTAAAAATCGGCCAGGCCAGTTTTTCTTTGGAATTTGGGGCTTGGGTTTTGTGGGTGTTCTAGTTACAACATATATAGCCTTCTGCAATTGTTTAAAATTTATTTAGAAGACACTGAAAAAACGATAGCAACATGAATATTCGGGGTATTGTTTCGGTTTCGTTACTTTAAAATCGTCTAAAACTACTAGTATGTGGTTTATGGGTTGTCTCTAATACCATGTTGGGTTATGAAAGCACCCTGGCTATCAAACCGTGGACGATTGCGGATTTTTTTAAAAAAACTGGCGCTAACACAACCCGCTACCCGGATCTACCATGAACGCTAAACTAGCAAACCAATAATATGTGTTAAGAATGGTTATACCGAATTGATCCGTGTCCTTCGGTCTTCAACCACTTTCCTAAGCTCCTAGAGGCCTCCATAATCAAGCTTGATCTCTGGACTCCCTCCTTCAAAGATGATCCACCCGAGGATTTGTATTCCGAGCTCCTACCTCAATAGCCGAGGTAACTAGGGTACAAAGATCGCTAAACTAGATAGACTAGAGGATATAGAGTGTGGTGATGGATTAATTTTTCTTATAACACCCTAAATTTCTCAACACATGAGACTTGATGGGTGGAGGTAGAAGAAGAAGCTTGAGGATGAGAGTGTGAGGCAATTCAAGAAAAATGGCTAAGACTTTTTGTTGTGTAGTTTGTTGTGAGAAATAAAGAAGCATCGAAATAAATATCTCAATTCTCCAAAATATCTCAAGTCAACCCAAAATATCTCAAGTCATCAAAATATCTTATAACAAACAAAAATCAAGCATGCTTGAATAGTAACCGTGAGTCACTACTAAGCTATGCTACAATAATTGCAAACAACACCTCATCCTCTCCACCTCATTAACCATTTAATCTTAAATGGTTAAAACTAAATGAGCTGGCATCTTCTAGAAGCACCTTGTAATAAATTACAAGAATACCCCTAATCCGTATATACATACCCGTATCCGTATTCCGAAAAATACGAATACAATGAGACGAAAATAATCCAACAATATAATACTAGAATCCTGTTTAAACCAAAGCCACTAGTATTATCTGTCTGAATCCTGATACATGCACAAGAGCACGTATATGATCGAACCCCGTAAAATCATACGGCCTCTACATCATTTTGCCCGAAGCAGGGAAACCTTCTGTGTGGGACTCTAAAGACTCGTCAATACGCTGGCAGTGGGTTTAACCACAAGCATGTTAGCAGCACTAGTTGTACGTAACAGCTACCCAGGTATTGAGCGAAAGGGAGGCCGACGAGCAAACTCATCCTGACCCCTACTGAGCCTGTCCGTGACAATTTCCGTCCAGTCCGGTCTGTTCGTCTAAGAGTATCACATAACGATTCTAGGGGGTGGATAAAGTCAGAAACCTAATAACGAGACATTTCGTGTCGGTATGAAGCCCATCACCAACTGAGAAACTACTGATCCAAATCAGTAATTCTCAACTACCTTGGCCAAGAATTTCTGGTGATGGACACCAGTCCAGTGCGAGACATCAACCCCCAATACCGGGACAGACGAATCCCCGACGATCCGCTCACTGCCTCCATGTGGCTCGGGACTGTACCCAACTAAAACCTGTTTGCACGACTCATTTGAGCCGTGGTAGGATAGTAATCAAATCACAGTAGGAACTCACACGAGACAAATGACGATCTCAAGTCGACAGACTAACCTGCACACATGTCACTTGGGAACTGCTATCTGACAATATGTATACTACCAACTAGCATGTTCCTGGCGAGTCCATCCACTGTACTCATAACCTAATGAGCACCTGTATATTATCTTAGGTAAACAAACTAACACCAATGGCTTGTGAGATCTGGCCATCGACCCTCGTCGGGGTCTCGATCAGTATACACTATTTTACTCTGGAGTATCGATGCCCAGTCTCGAAACTCCCATGACTAGGGACATTTAAGGATGTGCTTATAGACCACCCAGCTCCCACGTATATGATCGCCATCATAACGCTGGTAATCAAGCAAGAATCCTATAGGCTCTATCAAAATGTAATAGTTATTTGTAATACCACATAAATCATGTACATGATGATAAAGACAAACCAGATAGCATACTATCATCTTGAGTAAGACTGTTCTATCCGTATAGGTCCTCCCTCAATCATCACAATCGCGTGCCTACGATTCAATAATTGACTTGAGGGAACTATAGCCAACAATTTAGACCAAGAGATTCAAGTGGCGTTAGCAACATAAGACTATCCGACTCATGAACTCGCATTGAAGGTAGCATGTCATTATGAAGCTATGGTCAAGAAGAAGGGTAAGCCACAGTCGGCCGAAATCGAACGACCAGTGAACCAGATGACCGGAGGAGCCTCTTTAAGGCCATCTTTCACACCCAAGAGGCCAGGAGGATCGTTTAACAAAGCTAATCTAATTTTTATTTCTACTCCATGAGGACCAGACATCTGGAGAATGACTGTAGACGTGCTCATGGTCTGTGTTTAGTTTGTGGAGCACCTACTCATTTTGTGGGAGTATGCCCATATCGAACTGGCACCGCGCCAACACTTAGACCCTTCATACAAGCACCACTAACACCAGCTATTCAGGCACCTGTACCCCGCCTGGCTCTTCTTGCACTAGCTCAACGTGGACCGCCAGCACAACCTCAGCAACAGTATCAACAGGCACAGAGAAACGTGTCACAAGCCCATATGAATGTGCAAGAGGCAAAGAGGAATGTGCTAAGGCGTTAGGCATTCACGATGTCAGTCGAAGAGGCCGAAGCCATATGGTAAGTTATTACTAGTAAATTTTGCTTCCCATCTTTTCAACCTTTTCAGTTCTAGTATACTTTTGCCCTTTCCATACCTAAAACTTATCTCAAACGACTTAGGTACTATACTACTAGCCGCACTACCTGCACTCGCACTCTTTGATACTAGGGCATCACAGTTTTATGTCACAAAGATTTGTTAGAACTCATGCAATCCTAGTGAAGCCTCTCGTTTCAAGATAGAACGTCAGTTTAGGGAACAGAGTTTTGAAGGAAACTATGGGGTATGATTAGTGCCCAGTTGTAGTTTGCGGCCGAGAATTCTATGCAAATTTCAAAGTGCTAGATATACCAAATTTCGACGTTGTGTTGGGAATGGATTGGCTGGGAGTATTCTATGCTATTATTGACTGCCGTCAAAGGAGCGTAGTTTTTGAGATACTAAATCATCCAATTTTATATTTCAAAAGTGGAGAAAGAACCTTGGAGCTAAGTAGCTACCGAGCCAGACCGAGGACATTAGAAGTTTCCTCTTTACAAGCTGATAGAGAGAAACCCGAAGTAGTTCAAGGATGTTTTCCCTGCAGATATATCAGGTTGCCTCCCAATCGAGCTCTTGAATTTAGTATTGATTTACAACCCGGTGCGTAACCCATAATAAAAGCTCCATATCAATTAAGTCTGGAATGGTTAAAAAACTCCGTATCCAACTAGAAGAACTTCTACAGAAAGGTTGGATCTCACCCAGTACCTAAACTTTGGGATCCCCTGTGTTGCTAGTAAAGAAGAAGGAAGGTACTTACCGGATATTCGTTGATTATCGAGCACTGATCGAGGTTATTAATAAGAACAAGTATCCGCTACCTCGTATCGATGACCTTTTCAATCAGCTGAGTGGATCTTGTGTCTTCTCCAAGTTAGATCTTCGTTCAGGTTATCATCAAGTGAAAGTCAAGGAGTCCGGCATTCCAAAGACGGTGTTCAGGACCCGATATTGACATTATGAATATCTTGTGATGCCTTTAGAGTAACCAATGCACTAATTATTTTTATGAACCTGATGAACCTAGTCTTCCATGAGTACTTAGACAAGTTTGTTATCATCTTCATAGACGACATTTTATTCTATTCAAAGAATCGGGAAAAACATGCCAATCACCTACGTATAGTTCTGGATATACTACTACAGCATAAACTCTACGCTAAGTATAGCAGGTGTGAGTTTTAGCTAGACAAAGTTGGTTTTCTCGGGCACTTCGTATCAGGAGAAGGTATTTCGGTAGACCCCGCTAAGGTGCCAACTTGTTAGTTGTATGTATGCCCTAGAGGCCAGTATTGTACATATGATGTATATTATTGGATGCTTGGTCGTATATAGAGATGACTTTCTTGCTCGATATGATAGTATGCTATCTGGTTACTCTTTATCTTAACATGTATACTTGTCTCTTTAAACTGTCTTATAGTTACATGTTGGTAAAGCCTTTAGGATGTGTACTTGACTACCTGGACTATGATGTAGATCATACTAGTGGGGACGTGGTAGTCCATAAGTACATCCTTCAAGGTCCCTAGTCGTGGGTGTATCGAGACGGGGCATCGATATACCAGTATAGACTAGCTTATACGCTTCTCGACCCATGAGATGGGCGATGGATGATCCCATATCCATTGGTGTTTGACATCAGAGATGGTATACGGGTGCTCAGTGGAGACTGGGTACACTGGACGGACTCGCCGAGAACTCCCAGATGGTACTATACCTCACGTCAGATGGCAGTTCTCAGGTGACACTGGTACAGGTTAGTCTGTTGACCCGAGATCGTCATAGAGTCTTGTGTGACTCCCACTGTGCTTTGATCTCCACCTTACCACGCCCATGAGGGCGTGCAAAACGGTGGTCTTTGGGTACAGTCTCGAGTCACATGGAGGCAATGAGCGATAGGAGGGGTTTCGTCTCTCCCGGTATTGGGGGTTGATGTTGCGCTGTGCTTGATTGGCCATAACAGGGAAGTCCCTGGCCAGGGCTGATTCAGAGATTTGCTGGTAAGTGTTACCAATAGTTTCTCGACCCGTTATGAGCCTCACATCTGCACGACTTATCGGTTAATGGGGTCTGACGCTTACCACCCCTAGACTTGATATGCGACATATCTGACGAAGAGTCCGGACTGTACGGTAGTGTTGCCGGTTGGCTCGACAGAGTGGTGGCAGGTTCGCTTGTTTTCCTCTAATCGCTCAATACCCGGGTGGCCGTTACGTTTAGCTGACCGCTTGCGGCCTGGGGGTGCTTGATATGATCATCACCCACTGCCGGCGTATTGACGAGTCTTAGAGTCCCACAAAGGGGTTACCTGGTCCAGGCGAAACGTTGTGGTGCGCGTATGTGATATGTGCATGGACCCGATTAAAATGCGCGTATGGGATACCGTATATTGATCGGGCAGCTGGCTTTTGGTGGGGTCATATGTGATATGACCGGGTTGATAAATCAAGTGTTGATTTATCATTTAACAATTAGTTTTCTCACTTGAAACCTTTACTTGTGCATGATGGATGTATGCATGCATGTATGATTTCTTACTTGTAGTTTCATGCACATATGATGTGCATGCACACATATATACATGCATCATCTTTCATGGTTGCTTATACATGGAATATGATGGCAATGCTAGACTTACACCATGGTTTTAATATGAATTGTTATTGCACTTATGGTAAAACAAAAGGAAAAGATAAAGGGTTAAATATTGGAATGTTTCTTCACCCACCTTACTAACCCACCATTTAACCCTTGTTAGTTTTCCTTAGATGTTTTATATACGTTGCATTATTCTCTTCATATCATGACCATGGTATGGCATGAGAAGGACATTCACATTTTCCTATGCCTTGATTTCTTTTCCAAGGAGAATGTTTTTCTCATCTCCAAGGAGCATCATTCTCTCCTTCAAGAAGAATGTTTTCTTGTCTTCTTGAAGAAGGTTAGCCATCATCCTCCTTGTGGCTTCTTCCTCCTCCTTAGCTCTCTTGATCTCTTCAAGTGAGCAAAATGTTGATCAAGAAAGGTTTTTGAAGTGAGAATAAAATCCACAACCCATTCTATGCAAGTTTAGCCCATTTGTGTAGAGTGTTATCTTCATCTCTTCTCCGGAAAGGTGAAGTTGCAAGCTTGGACTAGGAGCTCCGGGTGGATCGTCGTGGACGCTAGAGGACTTCAAGAAGGACCTTCCTCCATCACTCAAGAGGCCAAAGAGTTCAACAATGGAATCTACAAAGGTTGTATTTCCATTTGCTTATAGTTAAGTTGTTAACTAGCTTCTTGTTTCGCCTAAATTCTAGCCAACGATCCGTATTAGAGTTCTTCGGCACATGTAAAATTTTAATTTGGCATGGTTGATGCCTTGTGAGAACCCCTTAGTGTGCCTAGGAACCCTACAGTGGTATCAGAGCCTAGCTAGAGCCTTAGGCGATCCCCGGACGGAATTAGAAACCCGATCGAATCGAAATCCCATTGCAAAATCGCTCTCTGTACGTTTTTCAAAAATGTTGATTTTTGGCAATTAAAAATATCCAGAAAAACAAGCAGGCTTTTCTGAGCATAACTGTGAAATTTGAGCACACGATTCCACCAAAGTGCGGTGGAAGCGCCGCAGAAGTAGGGTTTGCGCGGTCCTTTAGCGGCCAATTAGAAGCCGACACGTGTCAAATTTCACAGTAACTCGTAAAATGCAGTGCTCATTTTCCTGGAATATTTAAACTGAACTCAAGAGTTGAGTTGTTCTAAGTTGTTTTGGGAATCATTGTTTCGATCGGAAAGTCTAATTCTGTCTATGTGTTTTCCGGATAATTAGAATGTATTGAAGTATTTGGACGAGTATCATTTACTCACTCTTCACGGGGTTTACGTCTTTCGGATATATGTGCAAGTTTTGTAGTGGACCCTCTAGAAGACAACAAACCTTAACTCGATTATGTGACCGTCTTGAACTGTCCTTTGAACCTTCGGGTTTGGGGCAGTACGGCGTGCCACATGTGAGGCGTTGGCTTGACCCTTCTACGGCTGGACCGCTGCTACTGTGCCACACACCGGAATTTTTGAACTCCGCTCAAGTGTTGAGCTTTAGTGAATTTTTGGGTATTTGACCATTCGCTCAAAAACTTTAATACTGTATGTTTATCTGGAATGGGATACAATAATTGGAATTCACAAATAGTTATGAGATAACTGAATGAATGTTATAAACATAGCAGTTTAGTCTCACTTGATCGGTTGCCACGGAATTTTGATGTGATCAAAAGTCCGTCGCAATCACGTAGTGTACGCGGATACTCGCCGGGTAAACTTGATAGACAGCCTCGCTCCATAGCCCCGACCAAGTGACTGTAGGAGAACCCCGTCGCCGAAAGCATCCGTTCGGGTGCTCGCGGCAGCGGTGTTCCGCCTTGGTGCACTTCGTCGACGGTATCGGGGGTGCGGCCACCTATTGAAGTTTGCGACGAGCATTCGATCTGCATCTCGGGAATCTTGTTGAATTGCCCGACTTGATATTAGAAAGTGTTTTCGATAATGAGACTAAAATGCGGGGTTTATAATTGTTAGGCATGTGATGTCTAAGTAATTCATTTGATTAGGCATGTGATGTCTATGCATGTTGCGGATTCCAACTGTTGTAGTTTTACACTTTCTTTTCTGTGACCGTAAGTGTAGTATGGCGATATCGCCGGTTTCGTTGCTATACGTCAACGACAATTGGGGTATGCATACTTACTTACGTTGATGACATGTGATGTTATGTGTTGCTGGATATGTTATATTGGATCGTCGTGTTTGAATAGCCGGGGGTTTTTATGTGAGATGAGTGTTTTTCATTTTCATTCATGTAAAAACTTGTATGTAATATTCTTTTATTGGGGCACTTCCATGTTGCGGAAGATGTCACCTTTTGTATATTATTTACTTTTCCGCACTAGGTTAGACCCAAGGAGGAGGGCACAAGTAACCGGGTTCTGGAGTCCAGTGGGAGACCAACTCGAGGAGTCGAGTCCGGGTCTCCTAACTCTAGAATTGGTAGGGTTGCTTGCCGCTCTTGTAGGGGTCTAGGGGTGTGGGTTTGGCTATTCATCACGACCGTGGAATCCGTGTTTTGTACTGGCTCGTATTGAAAACACGGACGTCCTAGTATATCCAATATTTCATATGATTCTTCTGCTGCGATATCTGTGATGTGATCATGTGATGTTCTGAGATAGATACAGTATATAGTATATATGATATATTATATAGACGTTACTTATGTTTTACACCCGCGCTAGCCCTGCCCTGCTCTGTCGTTAGTTACCTAACCTAACGGTGCACGAGGGGACATCGAGGCGAATGCGGATGGCATAAGTGTACGTCATATCTATCTGTGATGTTTAGGTGACTTAAATGATGGGACTTCATTAATGTGATTAATGAAAGAAAAGAAACCTAAAGATGTTGTGGAATCGAATTTCAAAATAAAACAGGTAGATACAGTTTTTGCTTTGCACAGCGGTATATGTGATATATCCTGCACCTTATTCGATAAGGAAAGGACCGAGATCCCTTCACCGGGAGTGACTCCTTTAGCAATAACTAGCAGATGCTACACACTCGGTTTGTTTTTGATTGATTTTAAGAGTTTTTGCTTTGCACAGTGATATATGTGATATATCCCGCACCTCATTCGATGAGGAAAGGGCCGACGATCCCTTCACCGGGAGTGACCCCTTTAGCAAAACTAGAAAAGCCTCAAAATCACTCCATTTCAAAACTTCATTTGATTCTACAACGATATCAAGATCATTACGCTCATGGTTTTTATGAAAAACCTGCGTAGCCCTCCGTCATTTCAGATAAGTACTAGTTAGTATTCGTGCTACGTTTGTTGACTATGTTAAGGCGTAGTGTGCGGTAGCTGACCAGTATTTATCTGCTTATGCATATGTTGCAGATTGGATTAGGGTAGTCGTACGACTTTGTTGACTATGTTAAGGGTCATGCGGGTGGGTTTAATTCAATCAGGAAATGACGGGTTGAACTTGACTAGCACTTGTGATTTGTTGACTATGTTAAGGTCATATAGTTGCTAGGGGCAAAATATTATCGGGAATTTCAAGTGTTGAAATTTGCAATGAGATTGCATACCTTCTATGAGATAGTTGGATCCCGATACCCACTGCGAGTAAGAGTTACTCCTGGGAGAGTTTTGCACATTGCAATTAGCCGATCAAGTAGGTGACTAGAAAGGTGTTAACGAGGTTACGCCTCTGGGAAAACGAGGTTTACATTAATTAGGTTCGTGCGAAAGCACGGGGGACCTCCCTCAAAGTACCGACACTGGCCTGGCTGAAAGATTGGCGAACTTGTAG
This sequence comes from Agapanthus africanus, assembly GCA_030015575.1. Taxonomy (NCBI): domain Eukaryota; kingdom Viridiplantae; phylum Streptophyta; class Magnoliopsida; order Asparagales; family Amaryllidaceae; genus Agapanthus; species Agapanthus africanus. The sequence goes on along the minus strand of JASDDO010000006.1, from coordinate 54,276,903 downwards.
TGTGTAATTAATCCCGGCTAGTCTTTCCTTTTAGGGTTTGATGGAAGATTTGATAAAAAGCAGTGGGAGCCATCCTGATTAGATAAAATAACCAATCTGATCTTGCAAGAGCGCACGCTAAGTGTTTTCTTCTCTCTCTCTCCAGGTAGTGACCATTTCATGCCCTAATCAAGATAATAATATGGATGTATTGACCAAACCCGCATGTTATACTGTGCTGGGGAACGTTGGTTCCGTTCTTTCTTATAAGAGTTATAGGAATGAACAGGATATAGGGGAATACCAGGATTCACATGCCACCCGATTGAAGAAAGTACATGTTGATGCATTTTCTTCGGGTGTGTTCGTTACTGAGAACTGTTTCTCCATTTGCTCTACGTCCTGGGTATTAGATACCGGGTCAGGATCCCATATATGTAATCAGTTACATGGGCTTAGAAAAGGTAGAAAACTTGGAGAAGGTGATAAAGACATTAGAGTTGGAAATGGTGCAATTGTTACAGCTAAGACTGTCGGGGAATATCACCTTGAATTACCAACTGGTAATACATTGGTTCTGAACGAGTGCTATTACATGCCGAACCTGATATGCAACATTATATCGGTTTCTCTATTAAGTAAAGAAGGATATAATTTTGTATTACAGGACAATGTTATGAACATTTTCCGTAACCAAAAATTGGTTGGATCAGGCACGTTGTGTAATGGCATTTATGTTCTAAATCAATCAACAGTTCTGAGCATAACAAACACACACAAGAGGAAGAGTTCTGAACTCAACGAATCCTTCTTGTGGCATTGTAGACTCGGTCACATCAATGCGACACGACTAGCTAAGTTGTATAAAGATGGATATTTAAATCCTTTTGAATTTTCATCTTATGACACTTGCCAGTCATGTCTCAAAGGCAAGATGACCAAGACTCCGTTTACGGGACACGGAGAAAGAGTTGCTGAACTCTTGGGTCTGATACATAGTGATGTATGCGGTCCAATGTCTACACATGCCAGGGATGGTTCTTCGTACTTCATTACATTCACTGACGATCTCTCTAGATTCGGATATGTGTTTCTGATGAAACACAAATCAGAAGCTTTTGAGAAATTTAGAGAATATAAACAAGAAGTCGAGAACCAAACCGGAAAAAGTATTAAAATCCTTCGATCTGATCGAGGAGGTGAATACTTGAGCAATGAATTCCTGGACTTCCTAAAGGAGAATGGGATTCTCTCTCAGCTGACTCCTCCATATACACCACAGCACAACGGTGTATCAGAACGGAGGAACCGCACCCTATTAGATATGGTGCGCTCTATGATGAGCACAGCTGAGTTACCTATTTCCTTCTGGGGTTATGCGCTAGAGACAGCTGCATACCTATTGAATCAAGTTCCATCTAAATCTGTACCTACCACACCATATGAGATATGGAGTGGGAAGAGACCATATTTTAAACGAGTTAAGATATGGGGTAGTCCGGCCTATGTCAAAAGGCAAAATCCAGACAAACTCGAGGCACGGTCAGTTCTTTGCAAGTTTGTGGGATATCCTAGGAATTCCCAAGGATATTTTTTCTACCATGCTGAAGAACAAAAGGTGTTTGTTTCTCAATATGCCACCTTTTTAGAAAAGGAATTCCTTGAAAGAGAAATTAGTGGCAAAATGGTAGAGCTGGAAGAAGTTCCAGATACACAAACCGTAACTGAAGATTTAGTGGAACCAGAAGATTCAGTAGTTCCCGATGAACCTCAGCCTCTCCGCCGATCTAGTAGGGTTCCTCGCCAACCTGAGAGATACTACGGTTTTCTCATGGACGGTGGGAGCGAGGATTGCATCATGGAGGATGATGACCCAACTAGCTTCGAGCAGGCCATCACGAGTGGGGACTCAGTGAAATGGCTGGATGCTATGCGGTCTGAGATGGATTCCATGTACACCAACAAAGTATGGACTTTGGAAGTTGCTCCTGAAGGGGTAAAACCCATTGGGAGCAAGTGGATCTTCAAGAAGAAACTTGGTGTAGATGGGAAAGTGGAGACTTTCAAAGCTAGACTTGTAGCAAGGGGTTTTCGTCAAAGACCAGGTCTGGACTATGACGAGACCTTTTCTCCAGTGGCTATGCTTAAATCCATCCGGATCATGCTTGCCATTGCTGCATATCATGATTACGAAATCTGGCAAATGGATGTTAAGACCGCCTTTCTAAATGGTGATTTGGAAGAGTGCGTGTACATGACTCAGCCAGAGGGCTTCGTAGACAGTGGGAGCAGCGGGAAGGTGTGCAAGCTGCTTAAATCCATTTATGGACTAAAGCAAGCATCGCGGAGTTGGAACATCTGCTTTGACGTCGTTATCAAAGAGTTTGATTTCGTCAAAAACCCAGATGAACCTTGTATCTACAAGAAGGTGGCAGAGAGTAAGGTTGTCTTTCTCGTATTGTACGTAGACGACATACTCTTGATAGGAAATGATATTCCTATGCTGCAATCGGTCAAGCTCTTCTTATCACAAAGATTCTCAATGAAAGATCTTGGTGATGCCTCCTGCATATTGGGAATAAGGATCTATAGAGATAGATCCAAAAGGATATTGGGATTGTCCCAATCCAGGTACATTGATACCATACTAAAGAGGTTTAGTATGGAAGATTCCAAGCGTGGGAACTTGCCCACGATCTCTGGAGTCACTCTCTCCAAAGAGATGTCTCCCAAGACTGATTTGGAGAGAGCAAGGGATACCCTATGCTTCGGCAGTAGGCTCTATCATGTATACGATGCTATGTACCAGACCCGATGTAGCATACTCACTAAGTATAGTGAGCAGGTATCAAGCTGATCCTGGGGAGAGTCACTGGACAGCTGTGAAGAGCATTCTCAAGTACTTGCGAAGGACTAGAGATATGTTCTTGGTGTATGGTAACGGAGAACTCCAAGTGGAGTCCTTTACCGATTCGAGCTTCCAGAGTGATAAGGACGACTCTAAGTCGCAATCGGGATTTGTCTTTACCCTTTACGGAGGGGCGGTTAGCTGGAAGAGTTCCAAGCAGGAAACCGTGGCAGACTCGACGATGGAGGCTGAATACATCGCTGCCAATGATGCTGCCAAAGAGGCTGTCTGGGTCAAGAAGTTCATTGCTGAACTTGGAGTGGTTCCATCCATTGAGAATCCAATACCCTTGTATTGCGATAACAATGGAGCGGTGGCTTTGGCCAAGGAACCCAGGTCCCATCAGCGATCCAGGCATATTCTGAGGCGGTATCACCTGATCCGGGAGATAGTTGATCGCCGGGAGATCGAGGTCAGGAGAGTTGACACGAAGAATAACACAGCGGATCCACTCACGAAGGCTATTCCCCAGATACAGTTTGAGAGACTCTTTGGGATGCTTGGTATGCGATACTATAGCAGCTGGCCCTGGTGCAAGTGGGAGATTGTTAGTTGTATGTATGCCCTAGAGGCCAGTATTGTACATATGATGTATATTATTGGATGCTTGGTCGTATATAGAGATGACTTTCTTGCTCGATATGATAGTATGCTATCTGGTTACTCTTTATCTTAACATGTATACTTGTCTCTTTAAACTGTCTTATAGTTACATGTTGGTAAAGCCCTTAGGATGTGTACTTGACTACCTGGACTATGATGTAGATCATACTAGTGGGGACGTGGTAGTCCATAAGTACATCCTTCAAGGTCCCTAGTCGTGGGTGTATCGAGACGGGGCATCGATATACCAGTGTAGACTAGCGTATACGCTTCTCGACCCATGAGATGGGCGATGGATGATCCCATATCCATTGGTGTTTGACATCAGAGATGGTATACGGGTGCTCAGTGGAGACTGGGTACACTGGACGGACTCGCCGAGAACTCCCAGATGGTACTATACCTCACGTCAGATGGCAGTTCTCAGGTGACACTGGTACAGGTTAGTCTGTTGACCCAAGATCGTCATAGAGTCTTGTGTGACTCACACTGTGCTTTGATCTCCACCTTACCACGCCCATGAGGGCGTGCAAAACGGTGGTCTTTGGGTACAGTCTCGAGTCACATGGAGGCAATGAGCGATAGGAGGGGTTTCGTCTCTCCCGGTATTGGGGGTTGATGTTGCGCTGTGCTTGATTGGCCATAACAGGGAAGTCCCTGGCCAGGGCTGATTCAGAGATTTGCTGGTAAGTGTTACCAGTAGTTTCTCGACCCGTTATGAGCCTCACATCTGCACGACTTATCGGTTAATGGGGTCTGACGCTTACCACCCCTAGACTTGATATGCGACATATCTGACGAAGAGTCCGGACTGTACGGTAGTGTTGCCGGTTGGCTCGACAGAGTGGTGGCAGGTTCGCTTGTTTTCCTCTGATCGCTCAATACCCGGGTGGCCGTTACGTTTAGCTGACCGCTTGCGGCCTGGGGGTGCTTGATATGATCATCACCCACTGCCGGCGTATTGACGAGTCTTAGAGTCCCACAAAGGGGTTACCTGGTCCAGGCGAAACGTTGTGGTGCGCGTATGTGATATGTGCATGGACCCGATTAAAATGTGCGTATGGGATACCGTATATTGATCGGGCAGCTGGCTTTTGGTGGGGTCATATGTGATATGACCGGGTTGATAAATCAAGTGTTGATTTATCATTTAACAGTTAGTTTTCTCACTTGAAACCTTTACTTGTGCATGATGGATGTATGCTTGCATGTATGATTTCTTACTTGTAGTTTCATGCACATATGATGTGCATGCACACATACATACATGCATCATCTTTCATGGTTGCTTATACATGGAATATGATGGCAATGCTAGACTTACACCATGGTTTTAATATGAATTGTTATTGCACTTATGGTAAAACAAAAGGAAAAGATAAAGGGTTAAATATTGGAATGTTTCTTCACCCACCTTACTAACCCACCATTTAACCCTTGTTAGTTTTCCTTAGATGTTTTATATACGTTGCATTATTCTCTTCATATCATGACCATGGTATGGCATGAGAAGGACATTCACATTTTCCTATGCCTTGATTTCTTTTCCAAGGAGAATGTTTTTCTCATCTCCAAGGAGCATCATTCTCTCCTTCAAGAAGAATGTTTTCTTGTCTTCTTGAAGAAGGTTAGCCATCATCCTCCTTGTGGCTTCTTCCTCCTCCTTAGCTCTCTTGATCTCTTCAAGTGAGCAAAATGTTGATCAAGAAAGGTTTTTGAAGTGAGAATAAAATCCACAACCTCATTCTATGCAAGTTTAGCCCATTTGTGTAGAGTGTTATCTTCATCTCTTCTCCGGAAAGGTGAAGTTGCAAGCTTGGACTAGGAGCTCCGGGTGGATCGTCGTGGACGCTAGAGGACTTCAAGAAGGACCTTCCTCCATCACTCAAGAGGCCAAAGAGTTCAACAATGGAATCTACAAAGGTTGTATTTCCATTTGCTTATAGTTAAGTTGTTAACTAGCTTCTTGTTTCGCCTAAATTCTAGCCAACGATCCGTATTAGAGTTCTTCGGCACATGTAAAATTTTAATTTGGCATGGTTGATGCCTTGTGAGAACCCCTTAGTGTGCCTAGGAACCCTACACAACTGTCAGGGAATGGCCGACACTAATGTCATTTAGGGACATCAGAAGTTTCTTAAGCCTAGCTGGATACTATCGACGCTTCATTGAAGGATTCTCGAAGATTGTAGCACCTTTAACCAAGCTTACTCATATGGATGAATCCTTCGCGTGGTCGAAAGAATGTGAAAAAGCTTTTGTGGATCTGAAGACAAGACTAACTTATTCACCTGTTCTCACTATACCGGACAGATTCATTGGTTTTGAAGTTCACTGTGATGCTTCGGGGAAAGGATTAGGATGTGGGCTACATCAATGCGGCAAGGTTGTTGCTTCTGTGTTAAGGAAGCTAAAGACGCACGAGTGCAATTATCCTACCCATGATCTAGAATTGGAAGCGGTTATCTTCTCTCTTAAGATCTGGAGGCATTACTTGTTGGGTGAGCGAATTAATATATACACCGAACATAAAAGTTTAAATTATATATTTACCTAGAAGGAGCTTAACATGCGGCAAAGATGATTGCTAGAACGCATGGCAGATTTCGACATCAACCTTCAGTACCATCCACGGAAGGTAAACATAGTTCCAGATGCCTTGAGTCGCCAGCCGTCCGCGATGAATCTCACATCACAGTGGAAATTACAGCAGGATCTTCATGGAATTGGAGATTGAAGTATTTATGCCAGGTATTATATCATCCTTAATGAATCTAAAGATCCGATCCACTCTTGTAGATCAAATAAAAACAGCTCAAGTAGGCGATGCCAAGTTGTAGAATATCAGAAAATAAGTAGAGAGTGGATATCGAACTGACTTCATCATTCACGAGGATGGATCCTTGTGGTATGGAAGTCGTTTATGCGTGTCAGCCGGCCGTGTTTGAGAAGAGTTGATGAAAAAAGCTCACAGCTCTCTATATCTGTACATCCCGGTGGCACGAAGATGTACAAAGATCTTCGACAGCATTACTGGTGGCATGCTATGAAAATATAAGTAGCTCGGAGAGTCGCTAAGTGCTTAATCTGTCGGCAAGTGAAGGCTGAGTATCACAGAACTGCTGGTCTACTACAACCATTACCTATCCTAGAATGGAAATAGCAGCACATTACCATAGAATTTGTGACTGCACTCCCTCATAGCATGAAGGGTAAAGATGCAGTTTGCGTTATTGTGGATCGACTCACCAAGTCGGCTACCTTTATTCCATTCTGAGTTGGCCAGTCAACAGAAGCTTTGGTAAGGAAGTACATGGAGGTAAATCAAATCTAAAGTAAGATTTAAACCTTCAGATTGTACCCCTACTTATTTTGAGACTCATGAACCATGCAGAAGATCGTGAGACTATATGTAGTACAAGTTTGCATCGTTTCAGACCGGGACACCAGATTTCGATCTCAGTTTTGGCAAACTCTTCAAGCCAGTCTGGGCACGAATATGAGTTTCAGCACATCTTACAATCCTCAGATAGACAGATAGTCTGAATGAAAAATTCAGATACCAGAGGACATGCTAAGGGCTTGTATGCGTGACTTCGGAGGATCATGGGAAGATCAACTGCACCTCGTGTAGTTTTCATACAATAACAGTTACCAAGATAGCAATGGAGTGGCTCCGTTTGCAGCACTTTATGGTCGGAAGTGTCGCTCGCCTCTAAATTTGGACGATGTAGGAGATCTAGAACTCCTTGGGCTAAAGATGATCGTGGCAACAGTTGATGTAGTTCGCACGATCAGACAAAAGATGTGCATAACTCAGGACAGGCAGAAGCATTGGGCAGATGCCAAGTGTCAACACCTAGAATTTTAACCTGGAGATCACGTATTCCTCAAGATCTCTCTGAACTGAGGATTCATTCATTTTGGACAAAGAGGAAAGCTTAGCCCAAGATACATAAGGCCATTCGATATATTGGAACGGATAGAAGAAGTGACGTATTTTTTGGCACTACCACCATTATTGGAAGGAGTACACAACGTATTTCAATATCTCAGCTACGCCGTTTTGTGCATGACCGCAGCTACATACTTGATCACTCGGAACTCACTTTGCAGACCGATCTGACTTGCAAGCAATAGCCAGTCGAGATACTAGATCAGTAGGAGAAGACATTATGGAACAAGATTGTCAAGTTTGTCCGAGTGATGTGGAAAAGGGATTCACCAGGAGAATCAACTCGGGAAAGAGAAGATGATATGCGTACATGATACCCTCACCCGTTTGAAGATTATTCCGCTGTGTAAATTTTGAGGATGAAATTTTTCTAAGGAGGGTAGAATGTAACGATCCCAAATTTTGAATACTCTTATATAAATTTATTGTTATATAAAGTGTATTTCTGTTTCTGAGATATAATTTGTTATTGCTAAGTTTGAGCAAGAAACAACTTGTAGCTCATTGGTTAAAACTCTCCACTATTGTCTCATAGCCTGCGTGTTCGAATCCTTGTATTTCCAATTATTTTAATATTTTTCTTTTTAACGTTTTGGAAGCCAAAGAGTTTGTAAAGGTATTACAAGGAGATACCAAAGATTGCAACAGAAACAAATATTATAAATGATATCTTTAAATCTAAATTAATCCATGGCACGAACCCGAGGATTTTGAACCCAACTTGGCCGCTCCTTTCCTGATACCGACGACCCAAACATGTTCATTTTGGCCCGTGCTTTGGACGGGCGATCCTTTGACTCCCCACGACGTATTTTAATACTTTAAAATTTTCTAAAACCACCTAGAGAACTGTCAGACCTTTCATCTACCCATTTTACTCTCTTTCAATTCATTTTTTAATTCTTTTTAATTATATTTAATCCACCATACTCCTCACTGTTTTTCCTATAAATACCTAGACCAGTCCTAGCTTTATTTCTAGGCATACCTCTCTCAAATTTCAATCTCAATTCCTTAAGAAGTTGATCAAGTCTTTAGGTGAAGTACCAAGATCCCAAAGCCGGAAGCTTAAGCTCGCTAATCCTCCGCACACCGTCAGCCTCGGTTCATTTATTTCTCACTTGTATGATTATAAGCGGTATGAGTAAGTCTCCCCTCTATTCCACTTCCCTTTGAATCCACCATTAACTCCTCAACTTGACCCTTCTCTCATAAACCCCACATACAATCGATACTAGACTAAACTTCATAAAGAAATTTTGTATCACAAACAATTGATTAGTTAACCATAATTTTCATGCTAAAAGGATAAGAAAAACAAACTGTCAATTTTACCTTTCTTGCAAACCATATGCTGTAATTAATTCATGAAAATTTCTTCCTTTTAAGAATGTATTTTTTGTGGCATATTAGCCTAACAATTAAGTACCATAGACTTTTATTTTTGTATACATCATATACGGGGTAATGACCTACCCCTCACGTACACATGGAAAACATAGAACAATACCAGATTTATAATTTTTGAAAGAAATATATTTCATTAAAATACCCTCAAGATAAAAATACGACTTTATCAGTATTTATACCTTTGCGAATACGCCTCTACAACTCTCGTTAGAGTAACCATTTGTGGATTGTGTAGATTATCGCACATCATGGAATAGTACAGCGAGATGTAGAACTCCTCAAGGAGAATTCGGTCTCGAAAATAATAAAATATGGTTTTAAAGAAAATACAAAATTTTAAAGCAAAGTTAAATAAAATGAAAATAACTTAAATCCTATATTCGCAAATTCAGAGAAAAACAAATTTGTGAAATTTAGATTTTTAAATACTCCAAAATGAAAAGATTAAAATTTTTAAGAAAATACCCTCGAGGTTCCAAAGATAGATTTTTTCATAAAACTACCAAAAACTTTTAAAGTCTAGGTTTTATTACTAAAATACCAAATCAATTTAAAATATATTTTTATTAAAGCCCTTGACATTCTAATTAACATATTCTTCTTAAAAACACCATCGAGATTTATTTTAAAAATAAAACATTTTACATAAAAAAAAACCTTGAATTTTCAAATATGATATTTACATAAATGATCGAAGTTCACCAAAATATTTAGAATATATAGCATGTTTAATCTTTAAGATATTTAGATAATAATGGGTTTAAGCGATATCATTTATTTTGAGCCTTAGGGAGCCGGAGAAAATGAATGCTTGCATATTTCCTAGGTTACAAATTTTGATCTGGCAATCGTCTTGGAAATGGGCACAAATGCTTCCGGACATGTGCAGTGGTTCCCTAATTAAATCACATGAATATTGAATCATATATAATCAAACGTGGGACATCCTACTTATCTTAAAACTTAACTTAACTTGAACCTGAACTTGAATTCTTAAACTTGACAAGAATCCTTGAACCTGAACTTGGCTTGAAAACTTGACATGACTTAACCCAAACCATGAATATGACTTGACATGAATACTTGCACACAAGCTGAACCTGAACTTGAACTCTCTATATTCACGGAATCGGTCAAAACCTGAAAACATGAACTATATAATAAAATACGCGGGGGTAAGGGGTAGTTTTGTAAAGAACGTATGTCGTGGCAAGAGATGTCACTTTAATAGAAATCTAATTTGAATACCGAGTATCGTTGTCCCGTGCATTATGACGGGGACTTGTACTTCCTATTTTCTTTGGTCCACAGGATAAGCTAGACTACTCTCGTATACATGCATACTTTCATTATCAAACTACAGACAACCATGTTAGAATAGAATAACCTTTCATGCTTGAGATGTTTTTTCCTACATTCATACCTATTCATTTTTACATACACACAATTACTTATTTTCTTCTGGGGATATACCGAGCGCTAGTTCGCTGACGACATTTCTTCCTCTTTTTTTTCTTTAAAATGTTCGTTAGGAGGACAGGATTCAGAGAAGATTGAGCCAAACCAAGTGGACTTCGATCAGCTTACCTCTCAGCCAGCCTATTAATTTCATTTTCTATATTTATTTTCAGTATGCCATTGTTTAAACACCTTTCAGTTATTGTAGCCTTTATTTCATACATCTGTACTTGAAATTTAAATGTAAATAAAGTTGCTGTTGAATTTTAATTACTCTTGTTAATTCTTGCATTTTGTTATATTGCTTAAAAACTATTAATGTATATATTATAGGGAATGATTGTTCCTGTCAAAATTTTTGACTCAAAGATTGCGGTTCTCTCTATAAAAATAGAGGGCAACCCCCATGTGTTAAACACGTGATCACACACATGCAAAGCATGCGAGTAGCAGCTTCAGATATATTTAAATCTTATGACCGCCCCAACAAGCAAACCACGTGAGCACTCACGTGCAAAGAACACGAGTACCTGCTGCAGTTAGGATTAAATCCTATAGCAGCGCCCACATGTTAACCATGGGAACACTCACATGCAAAGCATGTGAGTGCCGGCTTCAGATAGGCATAAATCCTATAATAGCCCCCACGTGTTAAACACGTGGGAACCCACTGAAAGTATATCTTAGCACCTGTACTAGGTTTCAATGAGTATCAAGTATGCAATTTAAAAAAATCTAGAGGGCTATGTAAACTAAACAAGAATTGAACTAGAGAATTAGGGTTTTAAAGTTAGCAAAAAGTTTCTAAGTTAAGTGAAGAGAGGCTACAACCTTTGTAGTCTATCCTTCACTTCAAATGCTCCAAGTAGTAGTCCTAGAACTCTTCTTTGACTCCACTTAAAGGATGGAATGAGCTTGCTAGAAATCTTTGTCGTCGAAGATGAACCACTTTGAAGTTTCTCATGCTCAAACTCACACTTCACTAATCAAGATATTAGTGAAGAGAACAACCTATACTAATTTGGTAGAGTAGAGTAGGTTGATGAAGTGGGAATTTTTCTCATTAAAATTCTTTCTATCATTTTCCTTTTCTTTTTCTTACCCTAGAAAAAAACTAGAGAGGAGATAAAGTAGATTAACTAGGAAGTGAGTATGAACCATGAGGATGAGATGAGATCAAGAAAATGATTAAATGTATATGAATAAAGCAAGAATGGAAGATGAGTCATGGCTTCTTAATGCTTCTCCAAGTACCCAAAGCTATGACTCATTCTTCTTTTCTTAGTTTATCATATATATTTATCATTATCTTCTCCTCTTTACTTTATGTGTGATTCTCACATATCCTAATTCTATGTTGCATCAACCATGATACAATTAACTGTGTATGTGTGTGTTTAGATATATAAAGAGAAGAAAATCTTAAGTGAGCTTAATATTAGCTAATATATATATCAAATCATTGAATCAACACTTTATTCAATAATCCGGTAATATCATATATAACCCGGCTAATATCAAATATATATATATATATATCAAATCATTGAATCAACAGTTGATTCAATAATCCGAGCATATCATATATAATCGGCTAATATTTAATATTAGTTAATATATATATATATATATATATCAAATTATTAAATCAACACTTGATTCAATAATCAGGTTATATCATATATAACCCGGCTAATATCAAATATATAAATATATATATAAATCAAATCATTGAATCAACACTTGATTCAATAGTCCGGTTATATCATATATAACCCGGCTGATATCAAAAATGCCGGATTAGAATACGGTATCATATACTCATATTTAATCAAGCTCCCGCACATATCTCCATACGTGCCCTACTTCGTTTCGCTTGAGCAAGGAAACCTCTATGTGGGACTCTAAACACTCATAAATACGCCAGTAGTAGGTAATGATTATATGAGATACCCAAAAGCCGTCAGTGGTACTAGCTGGATGTAACGGCTACCCATGTATTGAAAGAATAGAAGATCAACAAGAAAACTTATCCAAACTCCCGTAGAGCCTATAAGCAATACTTACTATACAGTCCGGTCTCTTCGTCTGATGTGTCGCATATCGAGTATGGGGGTGGAATCGTCAGACCCCAATAACTCGATAAGTCATGCCAATATGTGACCTATAACCTTTTGAGAAACTACTAATAACACTTATTAGTAAATCTCATCAGCCTTTGTCAGGGACTTGCTGTTATAACCAATCGAGCATAGCGCAACATCAACTCCTAATACCGAGAGAGATGAAATCCCTCTTATCGCTCACTGCCTCTACTGGGTTACGATAGCTCCCTGGCCATCTACTGTGGCCGATGCGGAACAAAAATCACGTTTAAAAACTCTGGCTCTAAAGAACCCATCAAGATCGAACCATAAACCTATACTAGCTACTAAAGACATACAAGCTAAAGAGTTAGAAATGGTTATACCGAACGAAGATGTCCTTCGGTCTTCTACCATCTTCATAATCTCCTTGAGGCGTCCTGGATCGAGCTTTGCCTATGGTCTTCCTCCGTCGAAGATGATCCACCCGAGGGAGACGATGCAGGAACTATCTTCGCCCAGTGAAGCAACCGGCGCTCCAAGGTTGCTAGCAATGGAGAGTGGGGTGTGTAATAATATATCACTATCTTTTTCTCTCATGTTTCATGCTCAAGTGAGCAATCAAAGAAGAACAAAGAGGAGGTGAGGAAAACCTTGGGCATGAGCAACTCAAGAAAAATTGGCTAAGTCTCGAAGAGAGTATGAATGAGTATCATGTAGAAAGAATAGCTAAGTGTTTTTCAACCATGCAAGAAAATATCTCACACATTTTTACAATAAACAATCAAGAGCCATACTTCTCTACATACCTCCAACCATGCTCATGCCAGCTCACCCTCCACCTTATTTCCAAATGATTTTCTAAAAAGAAAATCATATAATGAGGTGTCCATCTTCTAGAAGATATTCCGTATAAATATGGAATATTACCCGGTATACGTATCAAAATACATATACGCGTATTCGTATAAAAATATGAATATCCAAGAGAGAAAATGAAGAGTGAAAAATAATACTAGAATACATATATAAATACAAATACATATATATATATATATAAATTATTAAATCAAAACTTGATTTAATAATCCGGGTCAATCCTAAGCCGCTGGTATTATCAACCATCCGATAATAGTCTGTGTAGCCTGTACACATATATAATCGAACATCTGTGTGTACCAACATACATCATCTACATCATATCGCCTGAACTATGAAAACCCTCTGTGTGGGACTTTAAAGACTCGTTAATACGCTGGCAGTGGGTTTAACAACAAGCACGTCAGCGGCACTAGCTGTACGTAACGGCCACTCAGGTATTGAGCGAAAAGAAGGCCGACTAACAAACTCATATGTACCCCTACTGAGCTTGTCAGTGACAATCTCCGTACAGTCTGGTCTGATCGTCTAAGAGTATCACATATCGAGTTTAGGGGGGTGGATAATGTCAGACCCATAATAACGCGACATTTCGTGTCGGTATGAATCACATCACCAACTGAGAAACTACTGATCCAAATCAATAATTCCCTTTACCATGGCGAAGGATTTATAGTGATAGCCACCTGTGCACCTCGCGACATCAACCCCCAATACCGGGAGAGGCGAATCCCCGATGATCCACTTACCTCCTCTATGCGGCTCAGGACTGTACCCAACTAAAACCTGTTAGCACGACTCTTTTGAGCCGTGATAGGGTAGTAATCAAAGCACAGTGGGAACTCACACGAGAAAAATGACGATCTCAGGTCGACAGACTAACCTGTACCCATGTCACCTGGGAACTTCTATGTGACAATAGGTATAATACCAACTAGCATGTTCACGGCGAGTCCGTCCAGTGTACTCATAACCCAATGAGCACGTGTATACTATCTTAGGTGACTAAGTGACAGCAATGGCTTGTGAGAACGGCCACCACCCATCTTCGGGGTCTTGATAAGTATACACTAGTCTACTCTGGAGTATCGATGCCCAGTCTCAATACTCCCTCCACTAGGGACATTTAAGGATGTGCTTACAGACTACTTAGCTCCCACGTATATGATCGCCATAATAATGCTGGTAGTCAAGCAAGATCCTATGGGCTCTATCAACATGTAATAGTGATATGTAATACCACATAATGCATCTACATGATGATAAAGGAAAATCATATAGCATACTATCATTTTGAGTATGATTGTTCTACCCGTATAGGTCCTCCCTCAATCATCACAATCGCGTGCTTGCAATTACGGTAATTGACTTGAGGGAACTATATCCAACATCCTCCATGTGACTCGGGACGGTTCCCAAAAACCACCTATTTGCACGACTCATTTGAGCCATGGTAAGGAGGAAATTAAAGCACAGTGGGAACCACACAAGACACTATGACGATCTCGGGTCTACAGACGAACCTGTACAAGTGTCACTAGAGAACTGCCATCTAATGATAGGTATGGTACCATCTAGGAGTTCTCGGTGAGTTCTGCTCGGTGTACTCATTCTCCAATGAGCACATGTGTACAATTTTTGATGTCAAACACCAATGGTTATGGGATCAACCATCGTCCCATACAGGGTCAAGAAACGTACACACTAGTCTACTCTGGAATATCAATGCCCTGTCTTAATACTCGCTCGATTAGGAACTGTTAAGGATGTGCTTGAAGATTACACAAGCCCTATTAGTATGATCTGCATCATAATCCTGGTAGTCAAGCAAACATCCTAAGGGCTTTATCAACGTATATCAATAAGATAGTAAACTAAAACAAGCGCACATGTTAAGATAAAGAGCAACCAGATAGCACACTATCATGTCGAGCAAGAAAGTCTTCTATATATATGCCCAAGCATCCACTATAATATACAATAATGGCCTCTAGGGCATACATATTCCAAACAATCTTTCACTTGCACTAAGGCCAGTTGTTGTAGTATCGCATACCCAACATCCCAAAATTCTCTCGAACTGTGTCTGGGGCAGGGCCTTCATGAGTGGATCCGCCGTATTGTCCTTCGTGTCTACTCTCCTGACCTCAATCACGCGGCGATCAACTATCTCCTAAATCAGGTGATACTGCCTCAGGATATGTCTGGATCGCTGATGGGACAGAGGTTCCTTGGCCAAAGCCATAGCTCCATTGTTATCACAATACAAGGGTATTGGATCTTCAATGGATGGAACCACACCAAGTTCAATAATGAACTTCTTTATCCAGACAACCTTTTTGGAAGCATTGTATTCAGCCTCGATTGTCGAATCAGCAACAATATCTTCCTTGGAACTTTTCCAACATACCGCCTCTCCTTTGAGGGTGAAGACAAAACCCGAGACAGACTTGTAGTCATCCTTATCACGCTGGAAGCTCGAATCGGTAAAGAACTCCACATGGAGTTCTCCATTACCATACACCAAGAACATCTCTTTATTCCTTCTCAAGTATATAAGAATGTTCTTCACAGTTATCCAGTGCTTCTCCCCTGAGTCTGATTGATACCTACTTACCACACCAAGTCGTAAGCTATATCCGGTCTGATGCATAACATCACGTACATAATAGACCCAACTGCATAAGCATAGGGTATCATGTTCATGCGAGCTCTTTCCAAATCAGCCTTGGAAGACATCTCTTTGGATAAAGAGATTCCTAAACAAGCGGGTAAATTACCACGCTTAGAATCTTCCATACTAAACCACTTGTTCACACCAGAATATTGCATTTATTACCGCCCATTCTTCTGCTCATTTGTTTATAAGCAGGTGCTTTTGATATGTGTTTGCTATATATTTACAGGTTATAGGTTCCTAGTACAAAATGATTCAAATCATACAAAATCTCCACAATTACGCCAAAATCCAGAACATCTTCCACAAACAGAAAAAAACGGGGTTCCGGTCATCCATTTCCGTCCAGTGCCACTTACCAGTTCAAGAGACAAGACAAATAACAGTGGCCATTCGTGTCTTGGACAAGCACAGAGCACGAGAGGGGTAGCACAAGATTCAATGGGTGCATGGAGCTCGAGGGAGATAAAGGTCAAATGAATTAAAAGTGAAGCCATTTTGGACTGTTGCAAATCTGAAGAAATTTTGGAAGAAATTTGCAATTTGGGACAGGTAGAACAACAGAAGAAAGAAACACAAGAAACCTCACAAAAAACGACAAACCAATACCCCCAAAGAGCCGTGGAACCGCGGCCAATAGACCATTTACGCTGCGGTTCCGCGACCGAGTTGACTAAGTGAAAGGAGATAGTTTTGGGGTATTTTGGTCACTGTATTAGGGCTCAGAATATGGGTCTAGGGTTTCATCTCTCTGCCTATAAATACTCCAGTTTTGTGCCCAAGTGAGAATGCATCTTTTTAGTTAGATTTTAGTGTAGTTCTTCTTCTTCATCTATCCTCCATTAAAGTGTAGTGAGAGCTCTTAAGTGGATGTTAATGAAGATGAGAGTTATTTTTCTTATCTTGTATTTTTATTTCTTGTCTTGTAATTTTAATTCCTAGTGTAATTTTATTTCTTGTTGTTAATTAGTTTTTGTTATTTCTTGTTTTATTTTCCTTTCCTTCTTCTCCGTATTTTCAAGCCATGATACTCGATGGAGTTCCTTGCTTAGGTGAGGACTCAAGTAGTTTGCTTATTACCATTTGTAAAACCGTATTTTTACCTTTCTTTTATTCTTTCTTGTTTTGTTTTTCTTTTAAATGTATGAATAATTCCACACTTGTTAGGGGCTAAGGAAGGTTAGTATGAAGGACCGAAAAATTCCTTATGCTTATCTTTGCCAAACATCTTGAAACGAACCTAGACCAAACAAACACAATCCCCTCACTTAGGCGCACTATACGTGACATATAGCCGTGACCTAAGTCGAGAAGTCCTTTGGGCGCACTACAACGTGACATGTAGTCGTGACTTAATTGGATACATAGTTGTGGGCGTTTGGCCTAGGGTTGGAAATAAGCGCACGTAGCGGAAGGACAAGGGGCACTAGGAATGGATTTAGTGTTGGAAACCTTTCTTAAACTCGCAAATCCCATTCCTATATCCTCCTAATCCCCGCTACGTTCGATTATCCCAACATCATTTAATGAATGACAAACGAAAAGTAGAAGACTAATCATAACTCTACTAACCAATCTTAACCCTGACAAGCTTACTTGAACATACATATAAACACTTAGGATAAATTTGGACCAATACATATACATTCTTGAATTGACTCATCTAATAAAAGAACGGATATACAACCTTCTCCCTGCGGACGACCCATGCTAAACCGGCAAGCTGCAAAGCGACACCGTCTTGATTGCGGTAAGTAGAACAAATAGGACAAGGTAGAACACATAATTTTACGACAATCAAATGGCGCCGTTGCCGGGGAGACAATAACGTATTTTATTTCTTGTTATCCCGGTTAATATTTTTTTGTATATATATATAATAAAATAAATATAAAAAAACCATTTTGTTATTTTTGATATTTTTTATGTGCAATTGTGCAGGATATCTGGAGAAAGTACAGTAATCGAATCAAGAAAAAGTGGTTTTTATTCTAGTGTACTGTACAAGTGGAGTGCAGGACCAAAAGATCAGGCCCCAACTCAACAATTTGACCGCGGAACCGCGGTCAAAGGGTGGAATTCGCGGCGGTTCCGCGGCCCTATTGTGGCTTCTAAGCCCAATTTTTTTACTTCCCCTCTCTTTACTTAAAACCCCACTGTGAACTCCACTGAACTGTATTTTATGCAGGTTTCTTTGCACAGATTGCGCCGCCGCCAATAATTTTTTTTTAATTTTGTTTGTTTATTGCTTTGCATATAATAATACGGAAATTAAGGGGCTTGATCACCAATTAAGATTGGGTGGGGATTTCATCACCCTTCCTAAGACCCCACAAATCATAAAAGACATACGCATTACCTTGAGTTAATAAATAATATCAAGACCAAACCTATAAGGACTTGTTGCGCTCATTTAAGACAAGTGAAGGTTGCGGCGGATCGGTCGTTTATCTAAACTTGACTTTGTGGTGCCTAGGCTTGACAAGTGAGAAGGTAATTTTAAAAGGCCCGTCTCATGGTGATTCGTGAGCAGAACTCTCCTTACCTCATTTGTGCTTACCTGGCCATAATTGGCAGAGAAGAGGCGATTCGAGGGTTATCTTGCAACTTGTCTCTTGGAAGTCTAGGAGCGGTCTAGTTGGACTTTGAAGACCCTAACTCTAGGTGTTGTTTGTGCATATTGTGATTGTGTTTATGCTTATGTAAAGTTGAGTCCCATAATTCCGTATTCTTTCAAAAACTAAACAAACAATTTCAAAAAATCAATTTTTTTTTAAATTTATAAAAGTTCACCCACTTTCCACCTTCCACTATTTTTCATAACATGGGTACCCCAAAACGACCAACTCTTGCTGAACTTTGTTACCCACAACTAGACATTTCTTCATACGGTTCTTGCTTTGGTAGAACTTCGAACGATCCATCCATGCCCAAAAATTCATTGAGAGATCGGATTGACGCGTTTAGGACAAACAATTGGACTCCACAATCCACTTCGTATCAACCGTTTCAACCTTCCCCACCATCTTACGTTGATACCCCTTTTGAGAGTCATGTTCCGACTCTAAGACCCATGTCCATTGCCGACAGAATCGAACAATCTCGTAGTCGATCTTTCACTCCTTTCACCACTTCAAATTCTTTTGATTAACGATTCAGATCACCTTCTTATCATAATGTTGATCATACTCATGTCCAACCACTCGTTTCCTATCAATCCTACCCGACTTTTACACCTTCCCTAGACATTGCTTCTGAACGGTCTTTTAGGAGTTTCATGTATCCAAACGAATTTGAAACTTTTACTGAAACCCCTTCACAACCCATGTCTAGTCTTGAGCGAACTTTCGAAGAATTTCTGGTAGCGTCATGCCAAATGGAGGAAGTGAGTGCGTCCATGGCCGCCCACATACAATGTTGTAAACCGGCTGCTAGTTTACAACTAACTCCATATTTTCTAATATATGATGAGGCGATATGACAGATTGCGGATTTGAGTCGTGAGAGTGAGAATTCCACCCTTCGAAATCAAACCTACCCATTTCAAATCGAATTCCACAACTCCAAGTTCGAAAGTCTATCGAGTGTCCCAAATGAATCGCAAATTGAAGACAGAGCGGTTGATGAATTGTGTGACTTTGTAGTGTTTGATTTACCTGATTGTGAAGGGACCTTGTCAAGTGAAACCACACCCAATCCCGTTGATCTCTACACCTCCACGCTAGAACCAGAATTGATTGAAATCGATTCTTTTGATGAGGTGTCTGAGAAATTTAATTTTCACTTGTTTGGGGATATCGACGCTGGGAATATTTTGGATGATGAACCCACAGTTTTGGATGAGTTTTTCTCACCAATTCATCATGTCCTTTCACTTCCATGTGGGCATCATCCTGAACCATTAATTGTTTTTACCGAACTCCATATGCGTTTGGAAATTGTTGATGATGAATGCATGGATGAGCTAATTTTTGAGGAGAAATTTTGGGGATATCATTGAAGATGAAGTAGTTTTACTTGATGAGTCGGATTTTCCAATTCATCCTGTCCCTTTCATTGACTGTGTACACCCTCCTGAATCTTTAACCGATATCATTCCTCAATCACTTCCCTCCATCCTTTCCATCGATCCCACTTTCGAAGACACCGTATCATCTTCATTCCCTGTGTCTGGTTTACCAAATCCGGTCGCCCTAAGTTTTCTTATGAATCATGAGAGCTTTGACCCCATTTCTCAACGGGTTGATAGATTAGTACAATCGTTTTTTACACATCGGTCATTACAAACTGTACTAACTTATTCAATCCATTTCCACCTTCAAGTTCGTATTCCATTTCTTTCCCCCCTTCGCCATTATTCTCCTCTACCGAGACTGTACGCCGCTTCCATCCCCACATGGTCTCTCATATTCTCCATTTCTTTCATCTCCACATTTTTTCACCAACCTGCATATTATCGCGATAAAATTTTTGAATGGTTGGTACTGACTTTTGGCCCGTGTAAGGCCTTGTATAGATTGATACTGTTTTCTCCCCCCCAACTCTGAACCTTAACGCTCAAACAGTGGCAACACTGTTTCACTTAACTTTGGGGGGACCTTTTTGTGTATATATATTTTTGGTTTGCTTTTTCTTTTATGAGAAAAATACAAGGGAGCGCCGACAATTTTGACTCTCTTGGTGTAGCATGACAGTGAGGGCACTGTCAAGTTTAAGTTTGGGGGTGTGCTTGGTAAGCTTTCTACCTTCGCATTCATGTGTATATTTTGCATTTGTATACTTATTAAAAACTGACAAAAATCGAAAAAATTTCCAAAAATATAAAAACTTTGTCGTCAAGTTAGCTAGTATGATAAATTAGATTTTTATTCCGAAAATTTAGTTAATACGTTAGAAATAACTAAATCCTAGACTTAGGAATTGAAAGCCCTAAATGTAACTCTCATTCTGTTTAACCTTGGAAAATATACGTTCTTGCAGTTTTTTTTAGAAGTAGGTAATCTTGAATCCAGTTTTTGAGTTAAGTCGAGATTAAGGGAAAGTATCGAAAGCTTTATTGAAGGATAAGTCTGAAAAATAGTTCTTATTCTTAAGTCCAAATCTTTTTAAACAGTAAAAACGTATAGGATCTGAGGCTGAATAAATAGGAGGTGTGAAAAAAAGGGTTGGATATTTCTAACTTGGGATGATAGAATTTCTAACTTAGATGTTAAACTCTAGGAGTAGAGTCAACGTTAACTTATGAAATTAGCTTGATAGGATTTTGTGGGTAGTATCCGCTGAAAACCCTTATGAGACAACACTAATCCTACCAGGGACACCTAAAGGTTTAACGGCTTGTTGCACAAGCTCAGTGCAATTGCGCTCCCTGCGAAAGTGAGGTTAGGACTTTTTGTGAATAATTGGTTTTGCTAGGGACGAGCAAAAGTTAAGTTTGGGGGTATTTGTTCACACCAGAATATTGCATTTAATACCGCTTATTCTGCTCGTTTATTTATATCAGGTTCTTTTGATCCGTGTTTGCTACATATTTACAGGTTACAGGTTCCTAGTCCAAAATGACGCAAATCATACAAAATCTCCACAGTTATGCCAAAATCCAGAACATCTGCCACAAACAGATAAAATCCGGATTCCGGTCATCCGTATCCGTCCAGTGCCGCTTACTAATACAAGAGACAAGATAAAAAATAGTGTTCATTCGTGTCTCGGAACAAGCATAGAGCACAAGAGGGGCAGCACAAGATTCAATGGGTGTGCGGAGCTCGAGGGAGATAATGGTCAAATGAATTAAAAGTGAAGCCATTTTGGACTGTTGCAAATCTGAAGAAAATTTGGAAGAAATTTGCAATTTGGGACATGTAGAACAACAAAAAAAAGAAACACAAGAAACCTCACAAAAATCGACCAACCAATACCACCAAAGAGCCGTGGAACTGCGGCCAATAGGCCATTTACGCGGCGGTTCCACGGCCGAGTTGACTCAGTGAAAGGATATATTTTTAGGGTATTTGGTCATTTGTATTAGGGCTTAGAATATGGGTCTAGGGTTTCATCTCTCTGCCTATAAATACTCCAGTTTTGTGCCCAAGTGAGAATGCTTCTTTTTAGTTAGATTTTAGTGTAGTTTAGACTGTAGTTTTTCTTTTTCTTTATCTATCCTCCATTAAAGTGTAGTGAGAGCTCTTGGGTGGATGTTAATGAAGACGAGGGTAATTTTTCTTATCTTGAATTTTTATTTCTTGTCTTGTAATTTTAATTCCTAGTGGAATTTTATTTCTTGTTGTTAAGTAGTTGTTATTTCTTGTTTTATTTTTCTTTTCTTCTTATCCGTATTTTCAAGCCATGATACTCGATGGAGTTCTTTACTTGGGTGAGGACTCAAGTAGATAGCTTGTTACCATTTGTAAAACCGTATTTTTACCTTTCTTTCTTTTCTACTTTTTTGTTTTTTCTTCTTTTAAATGTGTGAATAATTCCACACTTGTTAGTGGCTAAGGAAGGTTAGTGTTGAAAGTGTACGCTAGTACCCCACTGGGTTTTACAAGAATCAAGCATCGCATTTTTAAATTTTTCGGGGTGCTAACTAACACTAACCTAGATCGTTAACTAGATGATTAGGGTTTTAAGTTTGATATCTACTAAACTATAAGAAGTGAAAGATGACTATACGCTCGTAGATCGAGTCCTTCACTTCATATGCTCCGTGTAGTAGTCCACGCGACTCCACTAGGCTCCACTTGAGGGTTTGGATGAGCTTCCTTCGAAGAACTTCATGCCGAAGATGATCCACGCGAAGTACCTCCAGCTCAATCTACCTCTACACTAAACTCTTTTAGTGGAGGAACACGCTACACTAGATCGCTAGTCAAGTGTAGGATGGTGAAGTGTTAGTTATATGTATGCCCTATAGGCCATTACTATACATGAGAAGTATATTGTAGTGGATGCTTGGATATATATAGGGAGGACTTTCTTGCTCGACATGATAGTATGCTATCTGGTTACTCTTACCTTAACGTGTATACTGATTGTCTCTCTGTTACATGTTGGTAAAGCCCTTAGGATGTGTACTTGACTACCTGGACTATGATGCAGATCATACTAATGGGGACATGGTAGTCCATAAGTACATCCTTCAAGGTCCCTAGTCGTGGGTGTATCGAGATGGGGCATCGATATACCAGAGTAGACTAGCGTATACCTTCTCGACCCATACAGATGGGCGATGGATGATCCCATATCAATTGGTGTTTGACATCATAGATGATATACGGGTGCTCTGTGGAGATTGGGTACACTGGACGGACTCACCGAGAACTCCCAGATGGTATTATACCTTACGTTAGATGGCAGTTCTCTGGTGACACTGGTACAGGTTAGTCTGTAGACCCGAGATCGTCATAGAGTCTTGTGTGATTCCCACCGTTCTTTGATTTCCACCTTACCATGTCCAAGAGGGCGCGCAAAACGGTGGTATTTGGGTACAGTCCAGAGTCACATAGAGGCAATGAGCGATAGGAGGGGTTTCGTCTCTCCCGGTATTGGGGGTTGATGTTGCGCTATGCTCGATTGGCCATAACAGGGAAGTCCCTGGCCAGGGCTGGTTTAGAGATTTAGTAGTAAGTATTACCAGTAGTTTCTCGACCCGTTATGAGCCTCATATTGGCATGACTTGTCGGTTATTGGGGTGTGACGTTTTACTACCCCTAGACTTGATATGTTGTAAGTCGATGTGTAACACCCCACGAGTTGCGGGATGGCAGAAATATGAAAAACGATCTTGTTTTGAAGCATACATCGACTAACCGAAGATCTTTTCTAAACGATAGTTAACAATAAGCAAAGAGTTCTAAGCTACTATGTTAAAAGATTATACCAAATGATTCTAGTCCTTCGTCTTTATGATCTCTAAGTCCTCCTCGGCCTCCTATCCGTGATAGATGATCCACCCGAGTACCCTAATCCAAGCTACAACTCAAGACTTGAGGTAACTTTGTTTCTCTAGTTGCTAACCAAAGTAACTAAGATGATGTAGAGTTAGGTTGTGGAGTGTTTAGTCTATCCAAATCTATGGTCTCAACTCATGAGTGGTAGGATTAGGGTTTAAAGAAGGAGAGCACTTGAGGAGAGAGAAGGTGGAGATGATAATGAGAAGAGAAAAGCTTCTCACTTGAATATATCAAACACAATGAATTATCAAATAATATCAAATAAATGATTGTTCGTCATGCTTGATTTATTCAAGAAGAGTGATTCATCATGTGAGTCATTAGATCATTAATGATGCATTAATGATGCATTTAATGATATGATGAATCATATGAATGAGTCACAAAAAGCAATTAATGAAAATGCCACCTTAACCTCCTTAGTCACCCTTCTTTTAGAAGCTTCTCAGATAATTACGAGAACGCCCCTCGCATCCGTGAAAACACGGAAAAACTGTAGACTGTATAAATCCAATAACCCGATACTAGAATCTGGTTTAAACCAAAGCCGGCTAGTAAAAACTGTCCGAATGTCGTACGTGCGTTTTAAACACGTATGCGTCCGAACCCTTTGTCGTAAACCGTACGGCCTCTATATCATTTCGCCTGGAGTTGGGAAAACTCTGTGTGGGTCTCTAAAGACTTGACTACTACGCAGGCAGTGGGTTTAACCACAGACCGCAAGCGGCACTAGCTGTACGTAACGGTCCCCAGGTAGATGTCGATAAGAAGGCCGGTGAGGATACCCATCCGAACTCCTACTGATCCTGTGCATGACAATATCCGTGCAGTCCGGTCTGTTCGTCTGAGAGTATCGCATGTATGGTCTAGGAAGGTGGTAAACGTCAGACCACTAATAACCGTAGAAGTCATGTCGGTATGGCTCTATCACCATCCGAGAATCTACAGATCAATCTATCAGTAATTCTCAATCAGCCCTGGCCAGGGACTTATGGTAATGACCAACCGATCACTGTGCGATATCAACTCCCTATACCGGGAGAGACGAATCCCTAACAGTCACTCACTGCCTCCACGTGGCTCGGGACTGTGCCCAACTAAAACCTGTTTGCACGACAACTTTGAACCATGGTAGGGTAGTAATCAAAGAACAGTGGGAACTCACACGAGACAAATGATGACTTTAAGTCAACGGACTATCTGCACACATGTCACCTGAGAACTGCTATCTGACGTTAGGTATAAATACCATACAGTCAGTTCTCGGCGAGTCCTGTCCGGTGTACTCACACCCAGTGAGCATCTGTATACAATCTTAGGTGCACTCCACCAATGGCTGCGGGACCAATCCATCGCCCCTCCTCAGGGTCTAGATATGTATACACCAGTCTACTCTGGAGTATCAATGCCCAGTCTCGATACTCCTGCGACCAGGGACTTCTAAGGATGTGCCTATTGACTATCCAGCTCCCACTAGTATGACTGCCATCATAACGCCGGAAGTCAGGCAAACATTCTAAGGGCTTTATCAACATGTATATATATATATGAATACTACGCAAAATATATCATTTGTTACGATAAAGACAAACCAAATAGCGTACTATCATATTAAGCAAGACTGTTATGTACATACATATCCCAGTATCCTATACAATGAAGGCCCCTAGGGCATATATATCCAACAATCTCCCACTTGCACTAGGGCGTATTATTGGCGTAATGAGTACTCACTGTCTTCACTATATCCAGCTGCTGGAGTACCGTATGCCCAACATCTCAAACAGCCTCTTAAACTGAACTTGAGGAATGGCCTTTGTGAATGGATCTGCCGTTTTTTTTTTGTATCCACTCTCCGTACCTCGATCTCCCAACGATCAACGATGAAAACGCCTTAAGATATTCCTGGATTTCTGATGGGACCTGGGTTCCTTTGCCAATGCTACGGCCCCATTGTTATCACAATACAAAGGTATTGGATTGGCAATGGACGGAACCATCTGAAGTTCAGAAATGAACTTACTCATCGTGACAGCCTCTTTTGCGGCTTCACTAGCAGCTATAAACTCAGCCTCCATCGTTGAGTCTGCGACGGTATCCTGTTTGGAACTCTTCCAACATACCGCCCCTCCATTGAGGGTAAACACAAAACCCGAAATGGATTTAGAATCATCTTTGTCACTTTGGAATCCGGAGTCGGTAAAAGCCTCTACCTGGAGGTCCCCATTACCGTAAATCAAGAACATCTCCTTAATCCTTCTCAGGTACTTGAGAATGTTCTTTACCGCTATCCAATGTTTCTCACCTGGGTCAGACTGATACATGCTTACCACACCAAGTGCGTAAGCTACATCCGGTCTTGTACATAACATCGCATACATTATAGATCCTACCGCCGAAGCGTAGGGTAAAATGCTCATGCGATCCCTCTCTTCATCAGTCTTTGGAGACATCTCTTTGGAGAGGGTGATCCCGTGACAAGCGGGCATGTTACCGCACTTGGAATTTTCCATACTAAACCTTTTTAGTATAGTGTCTATATACCTGGACTGTGAAAGTCCCAACCTTCTATTAGATCTATCACGATAGATCTTAATGCCCAAAATGTAAGTTGCATCTCCCAAGTCTTTCATGGAGAATTTCTGTGACAAGAAGAGCTTTACTGATTGTAGCATAGAGACATCATTCCCTATCAGTAGTATGTCGTCGACGTACAAAACGAGGAAGACTACTTCTCCTTTACAATCTTCCTATAAATACATGGTTCATCTATATTTTTGATAAAGTCAAACTCTTTGACTGTCTCATCAAAGCAGATGTTCCAATTTCGCGATGCTTGCTTTAATCCATAAATGGATTTAAGCAACCTGCACACTCTTCTGCTGCTCCCACTGTCTAAGAAACCTTCTGGTTGTTCCATGTAAACACTCTCTTCTAAATGTCCATTTAGAAAAGCTGTTTTTACGTCCATCTGCCAGATTTCATAGTCATGGAAGGAAGCAATGGCAAGCAGGATCCAAATGGATTTAAGCATAGCTGCAGGTGAAAAGGTTTCATCATAGTCCAATCCTGGTCTTTGACGAAAACCTTTTGCAACGAGTCTAGCTTTGTAGGTTTCCACTTGTCCAAGTGCACCAATCTTCTTTTTGAAGATCCATTTGCATCCAACTGGTTTAACCCCAGGAGGATCAACTTCTAAAGTCCATACTTTATTGGTGTACATGGATTCCATTTCGGATCTCATAGCATCCAGCCACTTCATCGAGTCAATACTCGTGATAGCCTGCTGAAAACTAGTAGGTTCATCATCGTCGATGATGCAATCCTCTCGATCCCCTTCTAGAAGAAAACCTTAGTATCTCTCTGGAGGATGAGAAAGCTTACTAGATCTGCGGAGTGGCGTTGGTACGTCATGTTCTATTGAAATCTGAGGTTCTCCTAAGTCCTCGGTAGCAGTTTGAGGTTCTGGAATTTCTTCCAGCTCTACCGCGCTCCCACTAATTTCTTTTGCAAGAAATTCGCTCTCTAAGAAGACAATGTGGCGAGCGATAAACACCTTTTGTTCTTCAGTGTGGTAGACCATGTACCCCCTTGAATGTTTGGGGTATCCTACAAACTTGCACAAAACCGATCGTGACTCGAGCTTGTCCAGTTTATTCTTTTTAACATATGCCGGACACCCCCATATCTTAATATACTTGAGATATGGTCTCTTCCCGCTCCACATTTCATATGGAGTGGTAGGCACAGACTTAGTTGGAACTTTATTCAATAAGTATGCCGCTGATTCTAGAGCAAATCCCCAGAAGGAAAGTGGTAACTCAGCACTACTCATCATTGAACGCACCATATCTAATAAAGTGCGATTCCTCCTTTCTAATACACCATTATGCTGAGGTGTATAAGGCGGAGTAAGCTGAGAGAGAATTCCATTCCCTTTTAAGTATTCAAGGAAACTGGTACTTAAGTATTCTCCACCTCGATCAGATCGAAGTGTCTTGATGCTTTTACCAGTTTGTTTCTCTACTTCATTTTTATACTGCTTAAACTTCTCAAAGGTCTCTGATTTATGTTTCATTAAGAACACATGTCCATACCTAGAGAAGTCATTAGTAAAAGTGATGAAGTAGGAGTGACCGCTTCGTGCATGCGTAGACATTGGACCACATACATCACTGTCTACAAGTCCTAAGAGTTCAGTAGCTCTTGCTCCGTGTCCGGAGAATGGAGATTTGGTCATTTTTCCTTTGATACATGATTGACAAGTTGCATATGATGAATATTCAAACGGATCTAGATATCCATCTTTATGTAACTTAGTCAACCTTGTTTCGTTTATATGACCAAGTCTACAATGCCATAAGAAGGCTTGATTTGAATCTGGAGCCTTTCTTTTAAGTGTGTTTTGAATATTGAAAATTCGAGGTTGATTAAGTATGTATATGCCGTTTTCCAGTGTGCCATACCCAATCAGTTCTTGATTTAGGAGAATGTTCATGACATTACTTTCAAGCGCAAAATTATATCCTTCATTAGACAACAAAGATACTGATATAATATTACATAGCATACTGGGAATAAAAAACAGCTGTACAACACCAAAATGTGCCCACTAGTCAACCCTAGGTGATACTCCCCTATTGCAACAGCATCTACATGCATTCCATTGCCCATCCGGAGAGTCATATCACCTGCCCCAGTACTCTACTATTTCTCAGATCCTGCAATGAATTACAGATGTGAGAACCAGAACCGGTATCAAGTACCCATGAAGTAGAGTTTACTGAAAGACAATATTCGATTACGAACACACCTGAAGCAGAAGCAACCGCTTACTTCGTGTCCTTTACCTTGAAGGCCATACAGTCCTTCTTCCAGTGCCCTTGCTTGTGACAATAATGGCATTCGTTTATATCCGCTTTCACCCTTCCTGCCTTGTTCTTTCCCTGCACCTTCTTTACCCCACCCTTCGGTTTGGTGGCTTTCATCTTCTTCTTCCCTTTAGCTTTCGCTTTAGATTTAGAAGAGGATGATTGGCAAACATACAAAACGGGGGTCTTCTCCTTTTTCAAGGTTACTGCTACCCTCAACATGTTGAGGAGCTTTGGAAGATCATCTTCCATTTCGTGCATGTTGAAGCTAAGCACGAACTTAGAGAAGGTGTGGGGAAGGGACTGCAAAATCAAGTCGATATACAAATCATTCTCTAGCACGCATCCCAGGTTTGCGAGTTCCTCAATGAGGCTGATCATTTTGAGGACGTGCTCTCCTACAGGCGATCTTGGAGCTAACCTCATCTGGAAGAGTTTCCTTAAGGTCTCGTACCTTGCGATACGGGAGTGTTCTCCATATAATTCCTTTACATGGAGGAAGATGGATACAATATCCATACTCTCGTGCTGTTTCTGGAGTTCATTGTTCATGGACGCCAGCACGATACACTTAGCTCGCTCACAATCCAGATCCAAAGTTTTGCGAACTTCCTTGTCCACAACTGAGGAATCTGGTCCAGGGATAAGGTGAGGAACAGCGGTGGTAACATATGCTACTTTGTCATAAGTCAGTGCAATGTTGACGTTCCTTAACTAATCTTTATAGTTCTGTCCGGTCAGTATATTTTTCACAAGTAATAGTTTTAATCCTGTCATGATAGCTGCTAGAGAGAGAGAAAAGAAAACACTCAGCATATGCTACTTGCAAGTTTAGATTGGTTATTAGTTTATCTAAACATGATGGCTCCCACTGTTCCCTCAAATCCTTCTTCAAAACCTAAAAGAAGAACTAGTCAGGATTTAATCACACGTCACAATACTTGTTTTACCTTTCAGCCAGGCTAGTGTTGGTACTTCGAGGGAGGTTTTCCAACGTTTTCGCGAAATTCCTTAATTAAATAACCTCTTTTCCCTGGAGGCGTAGCCCCTCTAACACCTTTCTGGACACCTACTTGGTTTATAGCATTGATTGTTAAGGGATAATGTTTCCCGAGAGTAATCCTACTCATCAGTGGGATCGGGATCCAACTATCATTGCATGATGTACTAGATGGAAGCCACTCTAGTCATCACACTCCAGAAGGTATGCTAAATTTGCAAGTTTCCTTTATGTTTGAAACTCCCGATGTGATTTTTATACCCCAAGCTCTTATAGACCTTGACGTAGGCCAACAAGTCATAAGACGCAAGTCAAGTTCTACCCGTCGATGTCCTGATTAATTTAGGTACATCGTACATGCCCTTGACGTAGGCCAACAAGGCTGTACGTCTGTCTTATACTAATGCATCTATCTATGCAACAAATAAGCAAGCCACACTGCTACCATCCACTATGCCTTGACGTAGGCCAACAAGCATAGCATGAATACGATGTGCTGTTTATTTGAAACGACGGAGGGTTACGGCTGGTTTTTGGCAAAAAACCGTTAACGTAGTGAACTTGATTTGATCGAAGGACCCAAGATAGCTTTTATTAAAAGGAGTGGTTTAAGCACCGCATTTAAATTTTGCTTTTTCAAGAAAACCGTGTGGTTTTTAGAAATTGTTCCAACGATTCAGTTTAGGTTTTATTTTTCTTTGCATTAAAAAATAATGCGTCCTATCTTTAGCCTATCGTTACAGATAACAACGAAAATACAACGTCCTCTTTTGCCATCCGCATTCGCCACGGGGTCCCGTCATCACCCGTTAGGTTACTTAACTAACGGCAGAGCGGGGGCTGGGCTAGCGCGGGTGTAAAACATAAGTGACGTCTAAGTAGCTATCATATATAGATATTGTACATTCGTCAGACGCAATAATAGGCATTCCAGATCACAGATAAATAATATTGGATTTGCAAGTAATCCGCATTTCTTTTGAGCCTGCAACGTAATACAGATTACACAGTTGTGATGAATAGCCATTTACCCCACCCCAGACCCCCACGGGTACGGCAAACTACCCGTCAAGTACCAGAAGTGAAGCAGTCTGCCTCAACACTTCAAAATACCCGGTAGTTTGTGCACCCCACCTTGGGTCTATCCTAGGAGCAAAAACAGTAAAAAGAAATAATACAACGGTGGCTACAACCGCAAAATGGATGTGCCCCGCAAAATAATATTGCAACATATTACAATTACATCGAATGAATTAATACAATAACCCATCACAAAACCCCGGCTAATCATCACAACAGTCCAATAGAGTTCATAAACACAAACAGTTAAAAATAACATCACAGATATGTGCAACCCCCTGCCAACCGACATACTAGCAGTTAGGGGGGGTTTACGAACACATAATACAAATCAAAGATATAATCAAACAAGCAAATATCATATAATTTTGATCGATTAAACACTTTAAATTCTACTCCAAATCTTCTCTGTAAATTTGAAACCTGAGCAGAAAATAAAAATACCAGAAAATACAAAATATCACAACAGATGCACAGAAGAAAACTGGGCTGAATCGGCCCTAACTCGGCCGCGGATTCGCGGCGGATCGGTGGGATCGGCCACGGTTTCGCGGCACTTTGGCCGATTCAGGAGCCCATTTTTCTTGTGTGTTCTTATATTTTCATGCTGGTCATTCTGGAGGTCCCTGAAAAATTTTAGGACCTCATTTTAAAATCGACAGAAACTTCATGATATTCGTGTTTTTTCCGATTTGTTTTCCGTTCGAAATTCATTCAACTTTGCAAGTGTGTTAATTATTGTTTAGTGAGGCTCTAATACCACTGTAAGTCGATGTGTAACACCCCACGAGTTGCGGGGAGGCGGAAATATGAAAAACGATCTTGTTTTGAAGCATACATCGACTAACCGAAGATCTTTTCTAAACGATAATTAACAATAAGCATAGAGTTCTAAGCTACTATGTAAAGAGATTATACCAAATGATTCTAGTTCTTCATCTTTATGATCTCTAAGTCCTCCTCGGCCTCCTATCCATGATAGATGATCCACCCAAGTACCCTAATCCAAGCTACAACTCAAGACTTGAGGTAACTTTGTTTCTCTAGTTGCTAACCAAAGTAACTAAGATGATGTAGAGTTAGGTTGTGGAGTGTTTAGTCTATCCTAATCCATGGTCTCAACTCATGAGTGGTTGGATTAGGGTTTAAAGAAGGAGAGCACTTGAGTAGAGAGAAGGTGGAGATGATAATGAGAAGAGAAAAGCTTCACACTTGAATATATCAAACATAATGAATTATCAAATAATATCATATGATTATTCATCATGCTTGATTTATTCAAGAAGAGTGATTCATCATGTGAGTCATTAAATCATTAATGATGCATTAATGATGCATTTAATGATATGATGAATCATATGAATGAGTCACAAAAAGCAATTAATGAAAATGCCACCTTAACCTCCTTAGTCACCCTTCTTCTAGAAGCTTCTCGGATAATTACGAGAACGCCCCTCGCATCCGTGAAAACACGGAAAAACTGTAGACTGTATAAATCCAATAACCTGATACTAGAATCTGGCTTAAACCAAAGCCGGCTAGTAAAAACTGTCCGAATGTCGTACGTGCGTTTTAAACACGTATGCGTCCGAACCCTTTGTCGTATACCGTATGACCTCTATATCATTTCTCCTGGAGTTGGGAAAACTCTGTGTGGGACTCTAAAGACTCGACTACTGCGCTGGCAGTGGGTTTAACCACAGACCGCAAGCGGCTGTAGTTGTACGTAACGGTCCCCAGGTAGATGTCGATAAGAAGGCCAGTGAGGATACCCATCCGAACAACTACTGAGCCTGTGCGTGACAATATCCGTGCAGTACGGTCTGTTCGTCTAAGAGTATCACATGTATGGTCTAGGGAGGTGGTAAACGTCAGACCCCTAATAACCGTACAAGTCGTGTCGGTATGGCTCTATCACCATCCGAGAATCTACCGATCAATCTATCAGTAATTCTCAATCAGCCCTGGCCAGGGACTTATGGTAATGACTAACCGATCACTGTGCGATATCAACTCCCTATACCGGAAGAGACGAATCCCTAACAGTCACTCACTGCCTCCATGTGGCTCGGGACTGTGCCCAACTAAAACCTGTTTGCACGACCCTTTTGAACAGTGGTTGGGTAGTAATCAAAGCACAGTGGGAACTCACACGAGACAAATAACGACTTTAAGTCAACGGAAAATCTGCATACATGTCACCTGAGAACTGCTATCTGACGTTAGGTATAAATACCATCCATTAAGTTCTCGACGAGTCCTGTCCGGTGTACTCACACCCAGTGAGCATCTGTATACAATCTTAGGTGCACTCCACCAATGGCTGCGGGACCAATCCATCGCCCCTCCTCAGGGTCTAGATATGTATACACCAGTCTACTCTAGAGTATCAATGCCCAGTCTCGATACTCCTGCAACCAGGGACTTCTAAGGATGTGCCTATTGACTATCCAGCTCCTACTAGTATGATTGCCATCATAACGCCGGAAGTCAGGCAAACATCCTAAGGGCTTTATCAACATGTATATTTATATGAATACTACGCAAAATTTATCATTTGTTAAGATAAAGACAAACCAAATAGCGTATTATCATATTAAGCCAGACTGTTATGTACAAACATATCCCAGTATCCTATACAATGAAGGCCTCTAGGGCATATATATCCAACATATGCGACATATCAGACGAGGAGACCGGACTGTACGGTAGTGTCACTGTCAGGCTTTTACAGGAGTTGGAGCGGGCTTACTTGCTGATTTTCTGATCGTTCAATACCCGGGTAGCCGTTACGTCTAGCTAGTACCGCTGACGGCTTGTGGGTGCTTGATATGATCATCACCTACTACCGGCGTATTGACGAGTCTTTAGAGTCCTACATAGCGCTTGTACTGGCACGGGCAAAACGAAATAGGAGCGCATATGTGATATGTGCGGGACCGAGAATAATGAGAGTATGTGATACCGTATTCTATTCTCGCGAAGTTTGTGTCGATCGGTTATATGCGATATAACCAAGTTATCGAATCAAGGGTTGATTCGATAAGTCGATATATTGGATGTTAGTCGGTTATATGTGATATAACCGGATAATTTAGTCAAGTATTGATTTAATAATTTTAGTGTATAATTGTATATGTGATATACTAATTTACATTAACTAACATTGATTCACTTAAGAATTTATTTTTCTCACTTGTGCACAAGTTAATATATATGTGTTATATATTTATTAGTGTACAAATTGTATCATGGTTGTTTATACACATTACATTGGTGTATAAGACTTATACCATACTTATTATAGTATTAGGTTTTTATATTTAAAGTAATTCTAAAACAAATGCATAATGAGCACAAATGCATGAAGCTTCATGAAGCTTATGTTGCATTGACTTAGTCCACTAGTTTTGTTTTACTTAAGATATTAACTAACCTAACCACTATAATTAGCCATGGTAATGTCTCTACTTGAGTTAGTATATGATACTCACTCACCATGGTTAGCTCATTCTCTCTCTTGATTAGTTTTCATATTCATTTTGAGCTCATCTTCCTCCTCCTCAAAAATTTCTTTCTAGGGTTTGAAATAGAGAGAGAATCAATGTGAGAAAAGAAATTCTAAAGTGTACCAATTTCCTATCTCTCCATCCTCTACTAGACTAGCACTTTAGTTTAGGGTGTTTGCTTCACTAATTCTATGGTTAGTGAAGTAGAAGCTCGAGTTCGTATTTCCTCGACGTAGATCATATTCGGCCTCGAAGACTTCAAGCAATATCGTTGCCTCTTCTCATGGAGCCGTCCGAGAGTCCGGGTGTTCGATGATCGCAGCGAAGGGACTACTACAAGGAGCTTTAGAAGTGAAGGACCGATCTACAAAGGTTGTATTTCATATTCACTTAGTGTTAAAGAGTTTAACTTGCATGTGTTAACCTAATTTTCTAGCAAAGATCTTGTTTAGAGTTATTCGGCATGGCTAAAATTTTAATCCGGCATGGTTGATGCCTTGTAGATTCTTATTAGAGTGCCTAGTAACCCTACAGTGGTATCAGAGCCTAGCTAGAGCATTAGGCGATGTGTTTACGAAGTTAAAACCCAGATCGAACCCGTAATCGACAAAGTAAACCCCTCTCTGGAAAATTTTTCAAAACTGGGATTTTTCTGAATTAAAAATGCTTTAAAAAATCAGCAGGCAATTATAAGGGAAATTGTGCAAAACGACAATGTTTGGCGCCCAAAGAGCCGCGGAACCGCGGCACGAGCTGGCTCCCGCGGCCATATGGTGACGTCACACTTATCTTTTTGCACAGTAATGTTCCTATTTAATTTCATGATGTTTCTGAGTATTTTTAAACCGACTCAAATGTTGAGTATTCTGGGGTTTATTTTATAATCGTTGATTCGATCGGAATATTTAATTTCGTTTTGTTTTCCGGATATTTAGAACGTGTTAAAAAGTTCGAACTGATATCAATAACTCACTTTTTCCTGACCCGGAAAATTTCCAAGTGTTGGATTTTTCCGTTTGTTTAAGAACGTCTAGATCGTGCACGTTACGCGGTGGACCCTCTAGAAGACAACAAACCTTAACTCGATTATGTGACCGTCTTGAACTGCCTTTTGAACCTTAGGGTTTGGGGCAGTACGGCGTGCCACATGTGAGGCGTTGGCTTGACCCTTCTACGGCTGGACCATTGGTACTGTGGCATGTGATGGATGTTTTTAAACTCCTCTCAAGTGTTGAGAACTATTTGGGAAAACTTGGGTGTTTGATCATTCGATCGAAAAGTTTAACATTGTCTATTTATCTGGAATGTGATACAATATTTGGAATCCACAAGCAGTTATGAGATAACTGATTTGGATGTTATAAACATAGCAGTTTAGTCTCAAATGATCGGTTGCCACGGAATTTTGATGCGGTCAAAAGTCCGTCGCAATCACGTACCGTACGCGGATACTCACCGGGTAAACTTAATAGATTGCCACGCCCCATAGCCTCGACCAAGTGACTGTAGGAGAACCCCGTCGCCAAAAGCATCCTTTCGGGTGCTCGCGGCAGCGGTGTTCCGCTTTAGTGCACTTCGTCGACGGCATCCGGGGGTGCGGCCGTCTACTAAAGTTTGCGACGAGCATTCGATCAGCATATCAGGAATCTTGTTGAATTGCCCGACTAGATATTGAAAAGTGTTTTCGATATAGAGACTAAAATGCGGGGTTTATAATTGTTAGGCATGCGATGTCTAAAGAGGTTGCAGATTCCAACTGTTGTAGTTTTACACTTTCTTTTCTGCGACCGTAAGTGTAATATGTGATATCGCCGGTTTCGTTGCTATATGTCAACGACAATTGGGATGCGCATATTTACTTACGTTGATGACATGTGATGTTATGTGTTGCTGGATATGTTATATTGGATCGCCGCGTTCTGAATAGCCGGGGGTTTTATGTGAGATGAGAGTTTTTATTTTCATTCATGTAAAATTAAATGTATGTAATATTCTTTTATTGGGGCAATTCCGGGATGAGGTCGATGTCACCATTTGTATATTATTTACTTTTGCACACTAGGATAGAACCAAGGAGGAGAGCACAAGTAACCGGGTTCTAGGGTCCAGTGGGAGACCAACTCGAGGAG
Source organism: Agapanthus africanus (assembly GCA_030015575.1). Lineage (NCBI taxonomy): Eukaryota > Viridiplantae > Streptophyta > Magnoliopsida > Asparagales > Amaryllidaceae > Agapanthus > Agapanthus africanus. Next base: position 54,240,409 of record JASDDO010000006.1, on the reverse strand, counting down.
TCGAGTCCAGGTCTCCTAACTCTAGAATTGGCAGTGTTGCTTGCCGCTCTCGTAGGGGTCTAGGGGTGTGGGTTTGGCTATTCATCGCGACCATGGAATCCGTGTTTTATAGTGGCTCAAAATAAAACACGGACGTCCTAGTATATCCAATGTTTCATATGTTTCTTCTGCAGCGAGATCTGTGATGTGATCATTTGATGTGCTGTGATAAATACTGTATATAGTATATATGATATATTATATAGGCGTTACTTATGTTTTACACCCGCGCTAGCCCTGTCCCACTCTGCCGTTAGTTACCGAACCTAACGGTGCATGAGGGGACATCGAGGTGCGTGCGGATGGCATAAGTGTATATCGTATTTATCTGTGATATTTAGGTGACTTAAATGATGGGACTTCATTAATGTGATTAATGAAAGAAAAGAAACCTAAAAGTTGTTGTGGAATCGAATTTTCAAAAACAGGTAGCTACAGTTCTTGCTTTGCATCGCGGTGTTCCTTGTAGAACATCCTGAACCTTATTCGATAAGGAAAGGGCCGAGATCCCTTCACCGGGAGTGACCCCTTTAGCAATGACTGGCAGATGCTACACCCCTCGGTTTTGTCTTTTGATTGCTTTTCTAGTTCTTTCTTTGCACAGTGATATATATGATATGTCCCGCACCCCATTCGACGAGGAAAGAGCCGAGATCCCTTCACCGGGAGTGACCTCTTTAGCGAAACTAGTAAAAGCCTAAAAAACACTCCATTTTAAAATTATTTGATTCTACAACGATATCAAGTTCATTACGCAATAGGTTTTCAGAAAAACCTGTCGTAGCCCTCCGTCATTTCAGATAAGTTGTATATAGAATTCGTGCTACATTTGTTGGCTTTCGTCAAGGTGTAGTGTGCGGTAGTTATATGCTGCTTAACTGCTGCATACGATGCGATTGGATTAGGCTAGTCGTACGGCTTTGTTGGCTTTCGTCAAGGGTTGTGCGGGTGGGTTTAATTCAGTCAAGAAATGTACGGGTTGAACTTGACTAGCGGGCTATGGTTTGTTGGCTTTCGTCAAGGTCATAGCACGTTAGGGGCAAAATTATCGGGAATTTCAAGTGTTGAAATTTGCAATGAGATTGCATACCTTCTATGAGATAGTTGGATCCCGATACCCATTGCGAGTAATTGTTACTCCTAGGAGAGTTTTACACATTACAATTAGCCGATCAAGTAGGTGTCTAGAAAGGTGTTAACGGGGTTACGCCTCTTGGAAAACGAGGTTTACTTTAATTAGGTCCGTGCGAAAGTACGGGGAACCTCCCTCAAAGTACCGACACTGGCCTGGCTGAATGATTGGCGAAGTTGTAGGGTGTAATTAATCCCGGCTAGTCTTTCCTTTTAGGGTTTGAAGGAATATTTGATAAAAACAGTGGGAGCCATCCTGATTAGATAAAATAATAACCAATCTGATCTTGCAAAAGCACACGCTAAAGTGTTTTCTTCTCTCTCTCTCCAGGTAGCGACCATATCACGCCTTAATCAAGATAATAATACGGATGTATTGACCGAACCCGCTTGTTATACTGAGCTACGGAACGTTGGCCCCGCTCCAACTTATAAGTGTTATAAGACAGAGCAGGAAATAGGGGATTACCAGAATTCCCGTGCCGCCCAAAACGAAGAAAGTGCATAATGATGCATCTTCTTCGGGTGTGTTCATTACAGAGAACTGAGAACGGGTGATAAGTTTCATGAGATAGAAACGGTGCAAGTGTTGCAGCCAAATCTATTGGTCATTATCACCCTGTATTACAAGAATACATTGATTCTGAACGAATGTTATTAGATACCGAACCTGATATACAACATCATATCAGTCTCTTTATTTTTAAAAAAGGATATAATTTTGTATTGTTGGATAATGTTTTGAACATTTCCTATATCAAGATTTGATCGGTTCAGGCACGTTATCTAAAAGCATTGACGTTCTAAATCAAACTACAGTTCTTAGTATACAGAACACACACAAGAGGAAGAGTTTAGAAATGAACGAATCCTTTCTTGAGGTATTGTAGACTAGGTCATATGAATGCGACCCGACTAGCTGAAGTTACATAAAGATGCATATTTAAATTAGTTTAAATTTACATCTTGTGAAACTTGCCGGTCATGTCACAGAGATAAGATGACCACAACTCCGTTTATTGAAAACAGAGAAAGAGTTAATGAACTCTTGGGATGATACATGTTGATGTATGAAGATCCCTTGTCTACACATGCCAAGACCGGTTCTTTGTACTTCATTACATTCTCTGATAATCTCTCAAGATTCAGACATATTTTCCTGTTGAAACACAAGTCCGGACCTTTTGAGATATTCACAGAATATAAGTTAGAAGTAGAGAACCAAAACGGGTATAAGTATTATGTTCTTTGATGTGATCAAGGAGGAGAATACTTGAACACGGAATTCCTGGATTATTCTAAAAGAGAATGAGATTCTCTCTCAGCATTATTCCTCCGCATACACCACAGCACGTCGGTGTATCGGGGCGGAGCAATTACACCCTATATGATAAGGTGTGCTCTATGATGAGTACTACTAAGTTACCTATTTCCTTTTAGGGAGTTATGCACTTGTGAAGTTGCATACCTATTGAATAGGGTTCCGATCAAATCAGTTTCTTACCACTTCATATGAGATATGGAAAGGGAAGAGCCCATATCGTAAGTTTGTTAAGATTTGGGGTTGTCCGGCCTATGTCTAAAAGCGAAATCCGGACAAGCTCGTGGCAAAGTTAGTTTTGTAGAAGTTTGTTGGATATCCCAAGCATTCGCAAGGGAATATCTTCTACCAAACCGAGGAACAAAAGATGTTTTGTTTCTCCGCATGCCACCTTTGTGAAAGGGAATTTCTTGTGAAGAAATTAGTGGACATGAGGTAGAACTGGCAAGAGTTCCAGCTATAGAAACTGCAGCTGATGATTTGGTAGAACCAAAGGATTCAATAGTTTCCAACGAACCTCAGCCTCTCCGCCGATCTAGCAGGGTTCCTCATCCACCTGAGAGATACTTTGGTTTCTCTATGACAGTGGGAGCGAGGACTGCATCATGAGATGATGACCCAACTAGTTTCAAGCTGGCCATCAGGAGTGGGACTCTATAAGAATGGTTGGATGCTTAACAATTTGAGATGGAATCCTTATACACCAACAAAGTATGGACTTTGGTTGCTTTATCTGAAGGGTTAAATCCCCATCAGGAGCAAGTATATCTTGAGAAGATTACTTGGTGTAAATGGAAAAGTTGAGAGTTTCAAAGCTAGACTTGTTAAAGGTTTGCATCATTGACCAGGTATGGATTATGTTGAAACCTTTTCTAAGTACCTATGCTTAAGTCCATCCAGATCCTACTTGCCACGGCTACATACCTTGACTACGATATCTGGCGGTTGGGTGTCATGACTGCTTTTCTAAATGATGTTTTAGAAGAGAGAGCCTATAAGTACACAGTCAGAGAGCTTCGTAGACAGTGTGAACAGCGGAAACGTGTGAAAGATGTTTTATGTGATAAAGCAAGCATCACGGAGTTGGAACGTTTGTTTTGATGTGTGAGTCAAAGAGTTTGACATCAACAAAATGGTAGATGGACCTTGAATAAACAAAAAGGTAGTAGGGAGTATGGTGGTGATCCTCGTAGAGTACGTGGATGACATGCTCTTGATAGGGAAGGAGTTTCCTATGCTGCGCTCGATCAATCTCCACTTATCACAATGATTCTCCATACAGGATCAAAATGATACCTCCTAAATCCTTAGTTTTGATCTATGAGATAGATCTAATTAGATGTTAGGATTCTCACTACTTGTAGTGAGTTGGTATCAATTGATCCTGGGGAGAATCACTGGAATGGTTCTAGGATGATAAGGACGACTGAATGTCAGTCACAGGCATTGTCTTTACCCTCAGTAAAGGGACGGTATGTTGGAAGAGTTCCAAGCTAGATACTGTGGCATACTAGACGATAAAGGCTGGATACATCGCTACCAAAGATGCTACCAAAGAGGAAGTATGGGTGTATAATAGTTCATGAGATGAACTTCATTCCTACCATTATGTGACAATGGAGTTGTGGCTTATGCCTAGGAACGCCCGTCCCATCAGTGATCCAGACATATTCTAAGGCAGTGTCACCTGATCATGGAGATGGTTGATCTCCAGGGGATCGAGGTAAGGAGAGTATAGTATGAGATCCACTCACAAAGGCTTTGTCCCTGAGAGAGATTGTTGAGTATGAGATACTACAACCACTGTTATCAGATGACCCTAGTGCAAGTGGAAGATTGTTAGTTATATGTATGCCCTAGAAGCCATTACTATACATGATATGTATATTGTAGTGGATGCTTGGACATATATATGGAGGACTTTCTTTCTCGACATGATAGTATGCTATCTTGTTACTCTTTACCTTAACGTGTATAATGATTGTCTCTCTGTTACATGTTGGTAAAGCCCTTAGGATGTGTACTTGACTACATGGACTATGATGCGGATCATACTAGTGAGGACATGGTAGTCCATAAGTACATCCTTCAAGGTCCCTAGTCGTGGGTGTATCGAGACGGGGCATCGATATACCAGAGTAGACTATCGTATACCTTCTCGACCCATACAGATGGTCGATGGATGATCCCATATCCATTGGTGTTTGACATCAGAGATGATATACGGGTGCTCAGTAGAGACTGGGTACACTGGACGGACTCACCGAGAACTCACAGATGGTATTATACCTTACGTCAGATGGCAGTTCTCTGGTGACACTGGTACAGGTTAGTCTGTAGACCCGGGATCGTCATAGAGTCTTATGTGATTCACATTGTGCTTTGATTTCCGCCTTACCACGTCCAAGAGGGCGTGCAAAATGGTGGTTTTTCGGTACAGTCCCGAGTCACATGGAGGCAATGAGCGATAGGAGGGGTTTCGTCTCTCCTGGTATTGGGGGTTGATGTTGCGCTATGCTCGATTTGCCATAACAGGGAAGTCCTTGGCCAAGGCTGGTTTAGAGATTTACTGGTAAGTGTTACCAGTAGTTTCTCGACCCGTTATGAGCCTCATATCAGCATGACTTATCGGTTATTGTGGTCTGACGTTTTACCACCCCCAGACTTGATATGCGACATATCAGACGAGGAGACCGGACTGTATGGTAGTGTCACTGTCAGGCTTTTACAGGAGTTGGAGTGGGCTTGCTTGCTGATCTTCTGATCGTTCAATACCCAGGTAGCCGTTACGTCCAGCTAGTACCGCTGACGGCTTGTGGGTGCTTGATATGATCATCACCTACTGCCGGCGTATTGACGAGTCTTTAGAGTCCTACATAGGGGTTGTACTGGCTCGGGCAAAACGAAATAGGAGCGCATATGTGATATGTGCGGGACCGAGAATAATACGAGTATGTGATTCCGTATTCTATTCTCGCGAAGTTTGTGTTGATCGGTTATATGCGATATAACCAAGTTATCGAATCAAGGGTTGATTCGATAAGTCGATACATTGGATATTAGTCGGTTATATGTGATATAACCAGATTATTAAGTCAAGTATTGATTTAATAATTTTAGTGTATAATTGTATATGTGATATACTAATTTACATTAACTAACATTGGTTCACTTAAGAATTTATTTTTCTCACTTGTGCACAAGTTAATATATATGTGATATATATTTATTAGTGTACAAATTGTATCATGGATGTTGATACACATTACATGGGTGTATAAGACTTATACCATACTTATTATAGTATTAGGTTTTTATATTTAAAGTAATTCTAAAACAAATGGATAATGAGCACAAATGCATGAAGCTTCATGAAGCTTATGTTGCATTGACTTAGTCCACTAGTTTTGTTTTACTTAAGATATTAACTAACCTAACCACTATACTTAGCCATGGTAATATCTCTACATGAGTTAGTATATGATACTCACTCACCATGGTTAGCTCATTCTCTCCCTTGATTAGTTTTCATATTCATTTTGAGCTCATCTTCCTCCTCCTCAAAAATTTCTTTCTAGGGTTTGAAATAGAGAGAGAATCAATGTGAGAAAAGAAATTCTAAAGTGTACCCATTTCCTATCTCTCCATCCTCTACTAGACTAGCACTTTAGTTTAGGGTGTTTGCTTCACTAATTCTATGGTTAGTGAAGTAGAAGCTCGAGTTTGTATTTCCTCGACGTAGATCATCTTCGGCCTCGAAGACTTCATGCAATACCGTTGCCTCTTCTCATGGAGCCGTCCGAGAGTCCGGCTGTTCGATGATCGCAGCGATGGGACTACTACAAAGAGCTTTAGAAGTGAAGGACCGATCTACAAAGGTTGTATTTCGTATTCACTTAGTGTTAAAGAGTTTAACTTGCATGTGTTAACCAAATTTTCTAGCAAAGATCTTGTTTAGAGTTATTCGGCACGGCTAAAATTTTAATCCGGCATGGTTGATGCCTTGTAAATCTATTAGAGTGCCTAGTAACCCTACAGTGGTATCAGAGCCTAGCTAGAGCATTAGGCGATGTGTTTACGAAGTTAAAACCCCGATCGAACCCGGAATCGACAAAGTAAACCCCTCTCTGGAAAATTTTTCAAAACTGGGATTTTTCTGAATTAAAAATGCTTTAAAAAATCAACAGGCAATTATAAGGGAAACTGTGCAAAACGACAATGTTTGGCGCCCAAAGCGCCGCGGAACCGCGGCACGAGCAGGCTCCCGCGGCGGTTCCTCGGCCATATGGTGACTTCACATTTATCTTTTTGCACAGTAATGTTCCTATTTAATTTCATTATTTTTCTGAGTATTTTTAAACTGACTCAAGTGTTGAGTATTCTGGGGTTTATTTTGTAATCGTTGATTCGATTGGAATATTTAATTTCGTTTTGTTTTCCGGATATTTAGAACGTGTTAAAAAGGTTGTACGGATATCAATAACTCACTTTTTCCCGACCCGGAAAATTTCCAAGTGTTGGATTTTTCCGTTTGTTTAAGAACGTCTAGATCGTGCAAGTTACGCAATGGACCCTCTAGAAGACAACAAACCTTAACTCGATTATGTGATCGTCTTGAACTGCCTTTTGAACCTTAGGGTTTGGGGCAGTACGGCGTGCCACATGTGAGGCGTTAGCTTGACCCTTCTATGGCTGGACCATTGGTTCTGTAGCATGTGATGGATGTTTTTAAACTCCCCTCAAGTGTTGAGAACTATTTGGGAAAACATGGGTGTTTGATCATTTGATCGGAAAGTTTAACATTGTCTATTTATCTGGAATGTGATACAATATTTGGAGTCCACATGCAGTTATGAAATAACTGATTTGGATGTTATAAACATAGCAGTTTAGTCTATGACGATCTCGGGTCTACATACTAGCCTATACCAGTGTCACTAGAGGACTGTCATCTGAAGATAGGTATAATACCAATTAGGAGTTCTCGGCGAGACCGTTCGGTGTACCCATTATCTAATGAGCACCTGTGTACAATCTTTGATGTCACACACCAATGGCTGTGGGATTAGCCAGCGCCCTCTAAGGGACAAGAAACGTACACACTAGTCTACTCTGGAATATCGATGCAATAGTCTCGGTATCCCCTCGACTAGGAACAGTTAAAGGATGTACATTTGGACCACCCTGGCCCCATTAGTATGATCTCATCATAATCATGGTAGTCAAGTATATATCCTAAGGGCTTTATCAACATGTAAGAGACAGACAGTATAAAGATACCAGTCTACATGTTAAGATAAACGTAACTAGATAGCATACTATCATGTCGAGCAAGAAAGTCCTTTATATATATGTCCAAACATCCACTATATCAATATTAATGGCCTCTAGGGCATGCATATTCCTAACAACCTCCCACTTGCACTAAGGCCAGTTGTTGTAGTATTTCATACCCAACATCCCAAAAGTCTCTCGAATAGCATCTGTGGGAGGGCCTCGTTTAGTGGATCCGCTGTGTTATCCTCTGTGTCAACTCTCCTGACCATGATCTTCCGGAGATCAATCATCTCCCTGATCAGGTGATACTGCGTAAGAACATGTCTGGATCGGTGTTGGGACCGGGGTTCCTAGGCGCTCCATTGTTATCACAATACACAGGTATTGGATGCTCAATGGTAGGAACCAAGTTCATCTTATGAACTTATTCATCCAGATAGCCTCTTTGGCAGTATCGTTCGTAGCGATGTAATCAGCCTCTATTAATGAGTCTACTATGGTATATAGCTTGGAACCCTTTCAACATACCGTCCCTCCACTGAGGGCGAAGACAAAACCCGAGACTGACATTCAGTCTTCCGTATCACCCTGGAAGCTCGAATCGGTAAAGGACTCCTCCTGGAGTTCATAGTTACCATACACCAAGAACATCTCCTTAGTCCTTCTCATGTACTTAAGAATGTGCTTCACAGCTTTCCAGTGGCTTTCCTCCAAGATCTTTTCGATACTTACTCACTACACCTAGCGCGTAAGCTACATCCGGTCTGGTACACAACATCGCATGCATGATTGACCCGACTGCCGAAGCATAAGGTATCACTTGTATGCGAGCCGTCTCCAAATCAGTCTTGGGAGACATCTCTTTGGAGAGAGTGATTCCTGAACAAGCGGGTATATTACGATGCTTAGAATCTATACTAAACTCCTTTAGAATGTTGTCTATGTACTTGGATTGGGACAATCCCAAATCCATTTAGATCTATCTCTATAAATCTATATCTCCAGGATGTAGGAGGCATCACTTAGATATTTCATGGAGAACTTGTGTTATAAGAGGAGCTTGACCGAGCGTAGCAAAGGAACATTGTTTCCTATCAAGAGTATGTCATCCACGTATAATACGAGAAGGAAAACCTTACTCTCTACAACCTTCTTATATATACATGGACCATCTACCTTTTTGATGAAGTCAAACTCTTGGATAGCTTCATCAAAACATATGTTCCATCTTCATGATGCCTTTTTAATCCGTAGATGGATTCAAACAGCTTGCACACGCTTCCGCTGCTCCCACTTTCTACGAAGCCCTCAAGCGGTGTCATATACATGCTCTTTTCTAAATCACCATTTAGAAAAGAGGTTTTGACGTGCAGTCTGCCAGATTTTATGTTAGTGTATATGCCCTAGAGGCCATTATTTTATCATACTGGCTTGTATATTACTTAATGGAAGCTTGGGATATTCACAATTATATTAACAGTCTTGCTAAACATGGTAGTATACTACTTGGTTATATCTATCTTAATATGTGTGTACGTATTGATAGAGCCGTTAGGATCTTGCTTGACTACCAGCGTTGTGATGGCAGTCACACTAGTGGGGGCTGGGTAGTCTACAAGCACATCCTTTTTCAGGTCCCTAGTCGTAGGATTATCGAGACAGGGCATCGATACTCCGGAGTAGACTAGTGTGTACGCTTCTCATCCCAGTTGGGGAGATGGTCTGTCCCACAGCCATCATTACGTCATACTGGAGATTGTATACAGGTGCTCGTTGGGTTACGGCTACACCGGACAGGACTCGCGGGGAACTGTTGGTTGGTATTATACCCATCGTCGGTTAACAGTTCCCAGGTGACATGAGTACAGCATAGTCCGCAGACTTGGCACTGCTACTTCATCTCGAGTGTGTCCCACTGTTCTTAGATTGCTACCCTACCACGGCTCATCAGAGTCATGCAAACAGGTAGCAGTTGGGTGCAGTCCCGAGCACTTAGAGGCAGTGGCGGTTAGACAGGATTCGTCTCTCCTGGTATTGGGAGTTGATATCGCGATGTGTCTGGAGAGCCATTAGGCAAAATCCCTGGCCAGGGCAAGCGAGATTTACTGGTAGGTTTTCCAGTAGTTTCTCAAGGTGTAATGAGCTTCACTCCGACACGACTAATACCGCTTTTAGGGGACTGACGCTTGCCGCCCCCTAGGCCCGATATGCGATAGTCCTAGACGAAAAGACCGGACTGTACGGAGATTGTCACATCAGGCTCAGTAGGAGTTCGGATGGGTTTCCTCATCGGCCTTTTTATCGACATCTACCTGGGGACCGTTACGTACAGCTAGTGCCGCTTGCGGTCTGTGGTTAAACCCACTGCCAGCGTAGTAGTCGAGTCTTTAGAGTCCCACACAGAGAGTTTCCCTGCTCCGGGCGAAACGATATAGAGGTTATATGGTTTTACGACAAGGGTTCGGACGCATACGTGTTTTTACGCACGTACGATGTTCGGACAGATTTTACTAGCCGGCTTTGGTTTAAGCCAGATTCTAGTATCGGATTATTGGATTTATACAGTCTAAAGTTTTTCCGTGTATTCACGGATAGGAGGGGCGTTCTCTTAATTTGGCGAGAAGCTTCTAGAAGGATGATGACTTGGATGGCTAAGGTGGCATTTGCATTAATGGATTAGTGACTCATTAGATGAGTCATTCAAGAGAGTTAATGAAACATTTATTGCTTAATGACTCACTTGATTATTCATTGCATATATTAAATGAAGCATGGTTGTTAATATCATTTAATTGATTTATTTGATATTCTTTATGCCGCATCATATATTGTAAATGAGAAAGAATTCATATCATTCTCACTCTCACCATCTCTCTCCTAAAGCTCTCTCTCTTCAAACCCTAATCCTAACCACTCATGTGTTGAGATCAAGGACTAGTAAGACTTGTTAATCCCTAATCACACTCTATATTACCTTGGTGACTTTGATTAGCAATTTGAGTAACCTAGTTTCCTCAAGTTAGAGGCAAAGCTTGGAGTAGTAGCTTTCGGGTGGATCGTCTATTACAAAGAGGAGGCCGACGAGGAGGTGGTTAACGAGAAGAAGAAGGACTTGGTTCATTAGGTATAATCTTCTTTTATAGTAGCTAACCACTCCTATGATTATGTTAGTTAGTGTTTAGCAAAGATCCTTTCGGTTAGTCGTTGTTGTTTTAAACAAAATGATTGTTTCATCTATTTCACCTCCCCGCAACTCGTGGGGTGTACAGCGTCGACTTACAGTGGTATCAGAGCCTCGCTAAACCATAACTAACTTATTAGCAAAGTCGTTAAAATTCGATCGCAAAACGAACCGGAAAAAACCTCAAATTTATCAAGTTTCTGTCGATTTTAAAACAGGGTCTAAAAATTTTTAAGGGACCCTTAAAATTACAAGCAGGGGAACTTAAGAATACTGGTGAAATTTGGGTTCCTGAATCGGCCAAAGCTCTGCGGAACCGCGGCCGATACAAGCGAGCGGCCGCGGATCCGCTGCCGAGTTGGGGCTGAGTCATCCCAAAATTCCCCAGAACTCTTCTGTGTTATTCTTTCTGGAATGTTTTGTTTCTGCTAAAGTCTCAGGTGCACAGAGAAGTTTTTGGAGTATAATAAATTGTGTTTGCTCGATCGAAATTCTACGAAGTTTGGCTAATTAGATTATATCTGTGATTTGTATTATGTGTTCGTAAACCTCCACTAACTGCTAGTATGTCGGTTGGCAGGGGGTTGCACATTTCTGTAATGATTTTACTATTTGTGTTTATGAACTTGGTTGGATCGTTGTGATGATTAGCCGGGGTTTGAGATGGGTTTTTATATTCATTCATTCGATGTAAATTGTAATATGATGTAATATTCTTTTGCGGGGTACATCCAGGTTGCGGTTGTAGCCACCGTTGTATTATTTCATTTACTAATTTTTGCTCCTAGGATAGACCCAAGGTGGGGTGCACAAACTACCGGGTACTTTGAAGTGTTTAGTGGCTTACTCATGTTGTTGAGGGAGACCGCTTCACTTCGGGTACTTGGCGGGTAGTTTGCTGTACCCGTAGGGGTCTAGGGTGGGGTAATGGCTATTCATCACAACTGCGTAATTCGTCTTTCTTTGCAGGCTCAAAAGAATGCGGATTCGTAGAAAATCCAATATGTTCATTTCTAATCTGGAATGCCTATTATTGCGTCAGACGAATGTACAATATCTATATATGATAGCTATTTAGACGTCACTTATGTTTTACACCCGCGCTAGCCCAGCCCCCGCTCTGTTGTTAGTTAAGTAACCTAACGGGTGATGACGGGACCCAGTGGCGAATGCAGATGGCATAAGAGGAAGTTGTATTTTCGTTTTTTTCTGCAATGATAGGTTAATGATGGGACACATTATTATTAATGCAAAGAAAATAAACCAAAGTTGAATCGTTGGAACAGTTTAAAAGAAACCACCCGGTTATTTTAAAACAGAGGATATTTTTAATTGCGGAGCTTTAACCACTCTTTTTAAAAGCTATCAGGTTCCTTCGATCATATCAAGTTCACTACGTTCACGGTTTCTCCAAAACCATTCGTAGCCCTCCGTCATTTCATTTGGGTATTCAGTAGTATCCAAGCTATGTATTTTGACCAACGCCAAGGTATATTGTTTGGTAGCTGCTGAGTATTCATTTGTTGCATAGATAGATGAGTTAGTTTTGGACAGTCGTATTATCATTTGGCCAACGTCATGGGTATGTACGGATGTGTTCAAATTAACAAGATAATGATGGGTAGAACTTGACATGTGACTTATGACATTTTGACCAACGCCAAGGTCATAAGAGCATGGGACATAAATTTTTATCGGGAATTTCTAAAGAAACTAAAATTTGGAAAGAGATGCATACCATTTGGAGTGTGATGAATGTTGGTAGGATTCCTTCAGCATTATCACACTATGATATTTGGATCCCGATCCTACTGTGAGTATATGCTACTCATCAGGAGATTCGTCACTTAACGATCAATGCTATAAACCATGTAGGTACCGAGAAAGGTGTCAGCGGGGTTACGCCCCCAGAGAAAAGAGGTTATTTAATTAAGGAACTTCACGAAAGCGTTGGAAAACCTCCCTCGAAGTACCGGCACTGGCCTGGCTGAACGGTTAAGCAAGTATTGTACAGTGAGAATAGTCCTGGCTAGTTCTTCCTTTTTGGTTTGAGGAGGGATTCGAGAAACAGTGGGAGCCATCCAATTTAGATAAACTAAAAACCACTCTAAACTTGCAAGACCATCATGCTAAAGTGTACCCTCTCTCTCTCATAGCAACGACCCAAAACATGACTGGCCTTAAGTTACTATTAGAGAAAAATATATTGACAGGGCCAAACTATAAAGATTGGCTGCGGAATGTCAAGATGGCTTTGACTTATGACAAATTGGGGTATGTCCTTACCGCTAAGGCACCTGCTGTCCCTGGTCCCAAATCCAGTAATGCGGATAAGGAAATCCGCAAAACCTGGGAGTTAGATTGCGCGAGGGCCAAGTCCATCGTGCTTGCCTCGATGAATAATGAACATCAGAGGAGGCAAGAGGATATGGATCTAGATGCCATATTTCTCCATACAAAGGAACTTTATAGAGAGAAATCTCATATAGCAAGATACGAAACCTCAAAGAACTTGTTTCAAGCGAGGTTGGCCGTCAGATCATCGGTAGGAGAACATGTCCTAAAGATGATTGGCTATATAGAAGAGCTCACAGACCTTGGGACGACTTTGGAGAACGTGCTCTATACAGACTTGATTCTCCAGTCCCTTCCTTCAACCTACGCCCAGTTTATTCTGAATTTCAACATTCAAAGAAAAGAAGTTGAACTTCCAGAACTCCTTAACATGTTGAGGAGTGCAGAGGGCACCTTGTAGAAGGCAAGGGATACACCCGCTATGTTTGTTCGCGGTGCTTCTTCTTCCGGGTCTAAGCCTAGGGCCAAAGGAAGGAAGAATAAGGCCGCCACCAAACCTAGAGGAGGTGTTAGTAAGGTGGGAGCAAAGGGAAAGAAAAAGATTGCGGTGCCTGTAATGGTAAAGGATGAATGCTTCCACTGTCATAGGAAAGGGCACTGGAAGAAAGATTGCAAGGCCTGGAATGCCAAGAACTAGGAACCGAAGCAAGCCGTGGCTTCGACTTCAGGTGTGTTTGTAATTGAGAATTGTCTGTCAATCAACTCTACTTCCTGGGTATTGGATACCAGATCAGGATCTCATATATGCAATTCATTACAGGCACTGTGAAACCATAGTGTGCTGAAGGTTGGTGATATGACCCTCCAGGTTGCTAACGGAGCTAGCGTGGGAGCTGTGTCCGTAGGGGATTATCACCTGGGATTGACGAGTGGACATATTTTGGTTTTGCATAACTGTTTTTGTGTACCTAGTTTAACGTGTAATATCATATCAGTTTCCTTATTATCAAATAAAGGTTATGATTTCACGTTTGTAAGCGATGTTGTTAACATCCACCTTAATCATGGTTTGATTGGGTCCGGTACACTAGATAACGGTATATATGTCTTAAACCAATTACAGATTTTCAATGTCCAGAACACACTAAAAAGAAAGTCCCCAGATTTAAGTAAGGCTTTCTTATTGCATTGTAGACTGGGTCACATCAATGAGACAAGGTTAACTAAGATACATAGAGAAGGATAATTGGATTTGTTCGTATATCAAACTTATGCCACTTGTCAATCATGTCTCAAAGAAAAGATGACAAAGACTCCATTCACTGGACTTGGAGTAAGAGCGAGCGAGCTCTTAGGACTCATACACAGCAATATATGTGGTCTAATGTCTATACATGCAAGAGGCAGTTTTTCCAATTTCATTACTTTTACGGATGATTACTCTAGGTACGGATTCATTTTCTTGATGAAACATAAATCCGAGGCTTTTGAGAAATTCCAAGAGTATAAGAATGAAATAGAAAACCAAACCGGCAAAAGTATCAAGACACTGGGATCTGATCGAGGTGGTGAATACTTAAGTGCCGAGTTCCTAGGTTACCTACCTAAAAGAGAAAGGAATTCTCTCTCAGCTTACTCCTCCATACACTCCACAGCATAACGGTGTATCGGAGAGACGGAATCGAACCCTATTGGATATGGTACGTTCCATGATGAGTAATGCTGAGTTACCGCGATCTTTCTAGGGTTTTGCGCTAGAATCAGCTGCATATCTTTTGAACAGGGCTCCTACCAAGACTGTGCCTACCACGCCATATCAGATATGGAGTGGGAAGAAACCATATCTTCAGTATCTGAAGATATGGGGATGTCCAGCTTTTGTTAAAAAGCAGCATGCGGACAAACTCGAGGCACCATCTGTACAGTGTAAGTTTGTGGGATATCCAAAGAACTCCAAGGGGTATTATTTCTATTACGCAGAGGAACAAATGGTTTTTGTTTCTCGTAATGCCCATTTTCTAGAACATCAGTTTTTAGAAAAGGAAACAAGTGGGAGCGCAATAGAAATGGAAGAAATTCCAGAACACAAACTACTACTGAAAGTTTGGTAGAACCAGTAGTTCAAGAAGAACAGGACATTCCCGCACCCCTCCGCAGGAGTAGTAGGACGTCTCATCCGCCTGAGAGATACTACGGTTTTCTCAAAGAAGGGGATGGAGAGGATTACGTCATTGATGATGATTAACCTACAAGCTTCTAGCAGGCCATCCAGAGCGGCGACTCGGTACGATGGCTAGATGCAATGCGGACCGAAATGGAGTCCATGTACACTAACAAAGTATGGACTTTGGACTTTGCTCCAGATGGGGTAAAACCCATAGGATGCAAATGGATCTTCAAGAAAAAGATTCGTGTAGATGGACAGGTGGAAACCTATAAGGCTAGACTTGTTGCAAAGGTTTTTCGTCAAAGACCTGGTTTGGACTATGACGAAACTTTTTCTCCAGTGGCTATGCTAAAATCCATTCGGGTCATTCTTGCTATCCCCGCCTTCCATGATTATGAGATCTGGCAGATAGACGTAAAGACGACTTTTCTAAATGGTAATTTAGAAGAGTGCATCTATATGGATCAGCCAGAAGGCTTTAATCATAGTGGGAGCAGCGGGAAAGTGTGCAAGTTGCTTAAGTCCATTTATGGATTAAAGCAGGCATCGCGGAGTTGGAACATCTGTTTTGATGAAACGGTCAAAGAATATGACTTTATAAAAAATCCAGATGAACCATGTATATATAGTAAAATTGTAGCACGAACTGTCGTATTCCTCGTCTATTACGTGAATGACATTCTATTGATAGGAAATGACATTCCTATGCTACAATCTGTCATAGGATTCTTGTCACACAAGTTCTCCATGAAAGACCTGCGTGATGCCTCTTACATTCTAGGGATCCGGATCTATCGTGATAGATCCAAGAGGATGTTGGGACTTTCGCGGTCCAGGTATATCAAAACTATACTGAAAAGATTCAGTATGGATGATTCTAAGCGCGGTAGTTTACCGGCTTGTCACGGAATCACCCTCTCCAAAGAGATATCTCCCAAGACCGATTTGGAAAGGGATCGCATGTCTATTAGACCCTACGCTTCTGCGGTTGGCTCTATAATGTATGCGATGTTGTGTACCAGACCAGATATAGCTTACGCACTGAGCGTGGTAACCAGGTATCAGTCAGACCTAGGGGAGAAGCACTGGATAGCAGTGAAGAACATTCTCAAGTACCTGAGATGGACTAAGGAGATGTTCTTGGTTTACGACGGAAAAGACCTCAAGATCGAGGCATTTGCGGATTCCGGCTTCCAAAGTGATAAGGATGACTCCAAGTCCTTGTCAGGTTATGTCTTTACCCTCAATGGAGGGGCGGTGTGCTGGAAGAGTTTTAAACAGGACACCGTTGCTGACTCGACGATGGAAGCGGAGTATATTGCTGCTTGCGATGCCGCAAAAGAAGCGGTCTGGATGAAGAAGTTCCTAACAGAACTTCAGGTGGTTCCTACCATTGTTGATCCAATACCGCTGTATTGCGACAACAACGGAGCTATAGCTTTAGCGAAGGAACCCAGGTCCTATCAGAAGTCCAGACACATCTTAAGGAGGTATCACCTGATCAGGGAGATCATAGATCGCCGGGAGATCGAGGTCCAGAGAGTTGCTACAGAGGAGAACACTGCTGATCCATTCACAAAGGCCTTACCTCAGATTCAGTTCGAGAGGCTACTCGAGATGATCGGTCTTCGATATGCCAGTACATGGCCCTAGTGCAAGTGGGAGATTGTTAGTGTATATGCCCTAGAGGCCATTATTGTATCATACTGGCTTGTATATTACTTAATGGAAGGTTGGGATATTCACAGATATATTAACAGTCTTGCTAAACATGGTTGTATGCTACTTGGTTATATCTATCTTAATATGTGTGTACGTATTGATAGAGCCCTTAGGATCTTGCTTGACTACCAGCGTTGTGATGGCAGTCACACTAGTGGGGGCTGGGTAGTCTATAAGCACATCTTTTTTCAGGTCCCTAGTCGTAGGATTATAGAGACAGGGCATCGATACTCCGGAGTAGACTAGTGTGTACGCTTCTCATCCCAGTTGGGGAGATGGTCTGTCCCACAGCCATCAGTACGTCGTACTGGAGATAGTATACAGGTGCCCGTTGGGTTACGAGTACACCGGACAGGACTCGCGGTGAACTGTTGGTTGGTATTATACCCGTCGTCAGTTAACAGTTCCCAGGTGACTTGAGTACAGCATAGTCCGCAAACTTGACACTGCTACTTCGCCTCGAGTGTGTCCCACTGTTCTTAGATTGCTACCCTACCACGGCTCATCAGAGTCGTGCAAACAGGTAGCGGTTGGGTGCAGTCCCGAGCACTTGGAGGCAGTGGCGGTTAGACAGGATTCGTTTCTCCAGGTATTGGGAGTTGATATCGCGCTGTGTCTGGAGAGCCATTACGCAAAGTCCCTGGCCAGGGCAAGCGAGATTTACTGGTAGGTTTTCCAGTAGTTTCTCAAGGTGTAATGGGCTTCACTCCGACACGACCTATACCGCTTTTAGGGGACCGACGCTTGCCGCCCCCTAGACCCGATATGCGATGGTCCTAGACGAACAGACCGGACTGTACAGAGATTGTCACATCAGGCTCAGTAGGAGTTCGGATGGGTTTCATCATCGGCCTTCTTATCGACATCTACCTGGGGATCGTTACGTACAGCTAGTGCCGCTTGCGGTCTGTGGTTAAACCCACTGCCAGCGTAGTAGTCGAGTCTTTAGAGTCCTACACAGAGAGTTTCCCTGCTCCGGGCGAAACCATATAGAGGTCGTATGGTTTTACGACAAGGGTTTGGACGAATACGTGTTTTTACGCACGTACGATGTTCGGACAGTTTTTACTAGCCGGTTTTGGTTTAAGCCAGATTCTAGTATCGGATTATTGTATTTATACAGTTTAACGTTTTTCCGTGTTTTCACGGATAGGAGGGGCATTCTCGTAATTTGGCGAGAAGCTTCTAGAAGGATGATGACTTGGAGGGCTAAGGTGGCATTTGCATTAATGGATTAGTGACTCATTAGATGAATCATTCAAGAGAGTTAATGAAGCATTTATTGCTTAGTGACTCACTTGATGATTCATTGCATATAATAAATGAAGCATGGTTGTTAATATCATTTAATTGATTTATTTGATATTCTTTATGCTTCATCATATATTGTAAATGAGAAAAAATTCATATCATTCTCACTCTCACCTTCTCTCTCCTCAAGCCCTCTCTCTTCAAACCCTAATCCTAACCTCTCATGTGTTGAGATCAAGGATTAGTAAGACTTTTTAATCCCTAATCACACTCTATATTACCTAGGTGACTTTGATTAGCAATTTGAGTAACCTAGTTTCTTCAAGTTAGAGGCAAAGCTTGGAGTAGTAGCTTTCGGGTGGATCGTCTATTACAAAGAGGAGGCCGACAAGGAGGTGGTTAACGAGAAGAAGAAGGACTTGGTTCATTAGGTATAATCTTCTTTCATAGTAGCTAACTAATCCTATGATTATGTTAGTTAGTGTTTAGCAAAGATCCTTTCGGTTCGTCGATGTTGTTTTAAACAAAATGATTGTTTTACCTATTCCGCCTCCCTGCAACTAGTGGGGTGTACAACGTCGACTTACATTTTGTAGTTATGGTATGCAGGAATGGAAAGTAGGATCCTAATGGACTTAAGCATAGCGACAGGAGAAAAGGTTTCATCATGGTCGATACCAGGTCGTATAAGAAAACCTTTTGCTACAAGTCTAGCTTTGAAAATCTCAACTTTTCCTTCTACACCAAATTATCTTTCTCAAGATCTTCTTGCTCCCGATGGGTTTTACCCCTTCAGGAGCAACTTCCGAAGACAACACTTTGTTGGTGTACATGGATTCCATCTCAGATCGCATAGCATCTAGCCATTTCATAGAGTCCCTACCCGTGTTGGCCTGCACGAAAACTACTTTGGTCATCATCATCCATGATGCAATCCTCGCTCCCACCGTCTATAAGAAAACCATAGTTTCTCTCAGGTGGATGAGGAACCCAACTAGATCTGCGGAGTGGCTGTGATTCTTCAGGGACTATTGAATCCTCAGGTTCGATCAAATCGACAGTTATAGTTTGCATTGCTCGAACTTCTTCCAGTTCTACCTCTTTGCCACTAATTTCTTTCACTTGAAATTCTCTTTCTAAAATGGTGGCATGTCGAGAAACAAAACACCTTTTGCTCCTCGGTGTGGTAGAAGATATACCCTCGCGAATGTTTGGGATATCCTACAAACTTGCACAGAACTGACCTTGCCTCAAGCTTGTCTGGATTTTGCTTTTCAACATAGGCCGAACAAACCTATATCTTAACTCGTTTAAGAGATTTTCTCTTTCCATTCCATATGTCATATGGAGTGGTAGGCAACAGATTTGGTCGGAACACTATTTAATAGCTATGCAGCTTTCTCAAGTGCATGTCCCTAAATGGAAATAGGCAACTCTGCAATACTCATCATAGAGCGCAACATATCTAATAAGGTGTGATTCCTCTACCCCGATATAACGTTGTGCTGTGGTGTATACGGAGGAGTAAGCCGAGAGAGAATCTCATTCTCTTTTAAATAGTCTCCGAATTCAGTGCTGAAGTATTCTTCTCCCCGATCATATCGAAGGATTTGAATACTTTTACCCTTCTGGTTCTCAACTTCGTACTTATATTCCTTGAAATTCTCAAAAGATTCAGATTTGTGTTTCAACAAGAACACGTGTCCGTATCTATGAGAAAACATCGGAGAATGTAATAAAGTACGCGGAACCATCCCTGGCATGTATAGACATAGGACCGCTTACATCACTATGTATCTATCCAAGAGTTTAGTAGCTCTTTCTCCGTTTCCAGCAAACGGAGATTTGGTCACCTAGTTTTTGAGACATGACTGGCAAGTCTCATAAGATGTAAATTTGAACTGATTCAAATATGCATCCATATGGAACTTTAGCTAGTTTTGTTTCATCGATATGACCCAGTCTACAATGCCTCAAGAAGACTTCGTTCATTTCTGAACCGTTCCTCTTATGTGTGTTCTGTATACTTAGAACTGTACTTTGATTCAGAAAGTATATACTTTTATATAACGTACCTTACCCAATCAACACATGATTTAGGAAAATATTCACAATATTTTTGGTATGAAATAACAATCGCACAGAATCATTGTATTACCAGTAGGTGACACTGGGTGATATTTGCCAACTGCTTTGGCTGGAACAATCGCACCATTCCCTACTACTACAGACATATCACCCTTTCCCAGTTCTCTACCTATCTGTAGGCTATGTAACAAATTATATATATGGGATCCTGATCCGGTATCCAATAGCCAGAACGTAGAGTAAACTGAGAAACAGTTCTTGGTAACGAACACACCCGAAGACAATGCATCAACATGCTTATTCTTCGTTTTGGTGGCATGAGAATCTGTATATTCCTCTATTCCTTGCTCAGGCTTATGACAATCATAAGGTAGAGCGGAACCAAGCCCAGTATAATAAGTAGGTTCGGTCAAAACATCCATATTATTATCTTGATTAAGGCATTTCATTGGTCATTACCAGGAGAGAGAGAAGGATAATCACTTTGTGTGCGCTCTTTGTAAGATTAGATTGGTTTTTATCTAATCAGGATGTCTCCTACTGTTTTTATCAAATCTTCATTCAAACCCTTAAAGGTAAGATTAGCCGGGATTAATTACATTCTACAAGTTTGCTAATCGGTCAGCCAGGAAAGTTGCCTTAGTGAACTTGGTGTGGTTCCATCCATTGAGTATCCAATACCTCTGTATTGCGATAACAATGGGGCAGTGGCTTTGGCCAAGAAACCCAGGTCCCATCAGAAGTCCAGACATATTCTGAGGCGGTATCACCTGATCAGGGAGATAGTTGATCGCCGGGAGATCGAGGTCAGGAGAGTAGATACGAAGGATAACACTGTGGATCCACTCATGAAGGCCATTCCCTAGATACAGTTTGAGAGATTATTTGGGATGCTAGGTATAAGATACTACAGCAGCTGGCCTTAGTGCAAGTGGGAGATAGTTAGTTATGTATATGACCTAGAGGCCATTGTTGTACATATGATGTATATTATGATGGATGCCTGGATATATACAGAGTGGCCTCTTGCTCTTTATGATAGTATGCTATTTGGTTTCACTTTATCTTAACATGTTGACTTGTATTGGTTTACTGTCTTTCTCTCACATGTTGATAAAGCCCTTAGGATCTGTACTCGACTACTGGGATTATGATGAGATCATACTAGTGGGGCCACGCTAGTCGATGAGTACATCCTATAAAGGTTCCTAGTCGAGGGTATATCGAGACGGGACATCGATACACCAGAGTAGACTAGCGTATACGTATCTTGACCCATATGATGAGCGATGGATGATCCCATATCCATCGGTGTTTGACATCAAGGATGGTGTACGGGTGCTCAGTGGAGACTGGGTACACTGGACGGACTCGCCGAGAACTCCCAGATGGTGATATACCACACGTCAGATGGCAGTTCTCCGGTGACACTGGAACAGCGTAGTCTGTAGACCCGAGATCGTCATAGAGTCTTGTGTGATTCCCACTGTGCTTTGATTTCCACCTTACCACGTCCAAGAGGGCGTGCAAAACGGTGGCTTTTAGGTGCAGTCCCGAATCACTTGGAGGCAATGAGCGATAGGAGGGGATTCGTCTCTCCCTGTATAGGGAGTTGATGTTGTGCTGTGTTCGATTGGCTATAACTAGAAGTCCCTGGCCAGGGCTGATATAGAGATATACTGGTAAGTGTTACCAGTAGTTTCTCGACCTATTATGAGCCTCACATCGACACGACTTATCGGTTACTGGGGTCTGACGTATACCACCCCTAGACTTGATATGCGATATATCAGACGAACAGACCGGACTGTACGAGAGTGTTACTGATTGGATTCGCAGGAGAACGGACAGGCTAGCTTGTTGATCTTCTGATCGCTCAATACCTGGGTGGCTGTTACGTTTAGCTGACCGCTTGCAGCTTGTGGGTGTTTGATATGATCATCACCTGCTACCGGCGTTTTGACGATTCTTTAGAGTCCTACACAGAGGTTTCTTGGCTCAGGCAAAATGGAGTAGAGGTATATATGTGATATGTGCAGGACCGAGGATAATGCGATATGTGATGTCGTAGTTAATTCTTACGATATTTAGATATGAACCGGGTCATCGGATCAAGTGTTGATTCGATGAATCGGTACATGAGATATTAGTAGGTTATATTCGATATAGCCGGATCGTCGGATCAAGTGTTGATTCGATGATTTAATGTATAATGATATATATGATATATTATATTACATTATCTAATATTGGCTCGCTTTATTATTTCATTTTCTCACCGGATTAATAAATTGATATATATGCGATATATGTTAATTGTATTATTTTCTTTTGTTGCAAATATATAATATATATGTGATATATATTATTGTGACATGATATGATTTATTATGAAACATGTTTAGGGATGATAAAAAGAGATTAGGGTTTGATTAGGGTTAGCTCCTTCTTGATTATTCTATAAGGATTTCCTTTTGTCTTGGTTAAGATATTATGGTTGATACTTATCCTTGACTCATTCTTAACCTAACCAAACCCTAGCTCTAGTTTATTCTCTACAAAGGTTAAGCCTATCATCCTTAACCATGGTTCCATAATAAATCATATATTCTTATCTACTATTCATCACAAAAGGAATTATCTCATTATTCTTCATCTTCTTCTCTCTTGAGTTTTTGAGAGAGCTCACTTGTGATTTCTTTTGTGATGATTTCTTGTGAGAAAATGATATAAAAGGAAAGCATAAATACTACTCCATAATCCTCATATAATCTAGCCCATTAGATTAGGGTGTTCACCTCATTAGAGTGAGAGAGCTTGAGCTATTGCAATTTCGACGTAGATCATCGGAGAAAAGGAATACGACAAGCTATCATGGATCGTTCGAGTCCTGGAGCCTCTCTTGAGTCCGGGAAATCGTGGATCGCGGCGAAGGGACTTCTACTCGGAGCTTGTGAAGTGAAGGAGCGGCTACAAAGGTTGTAATCCCTCACACTTAGTAGTAAAGAAGTTTACTTGCATGTTAAACCCTAATAATCTAGCAAAGATCCCGGCTTTGGGTTGTTCGGCATGTCTAAATTTTTATTCGGGCATGTTTGATGCCTTATGAACCTTCACAAGAGTGCCTAGGAACCCTACAGTGGTATCATAGCCTAGCTAGAGCATTAGGTAACGTGTTTACGAAGTTAAAACTCCGATCGAACCCGAACCGACAAAATAAAACCCCTCTCTTGATATTTTTCAAAAACTGTGATTTTTCTGAATTAAAAATACCTAAAAATAACAGCAGGAAATTATAAGAATTATGGTTCAAAACGACAGTCGAATGTGTACGGACCACCGCGGAACCGCGGCCAATCCTTGCTTGGGCCGCGGATCCGCGGCCGTACAGTAGTATTTATGCTCTCTGTTTGCACACTAATTTCTAATTCTGTTGTTTATGATTTATGGGTATTTTTAAATTGACTCAAGTGTTGAACATTCTGGGGTTTATTTTGTAAACGTAGATTCGATCGGAATATTTAAATTCGTTATTATTTCCAGATATTTAGAAACTGTTAAAATGTTCGAACGGATATCATTAACTCAATTTTTCCCGGCACGAAAAACATTCAAGTGTTGAATTTTTCTCGGGTTTAAATCTTTCGGAAAAACGTGCATGTGACGCGATGGACCCTCTTGAAGACAACAAACCTTAACTCGATTATGTGACCGTCTTGAACTGCCTTTTGAACCTTCGGGTTTGGGGCAGTACGGCGTGCCACATGTGAGACGTTGGCTTGACCCTTCTACGGCTGGACCGTTGCTACTGTGACGTATTCTGGAACTTTTGAACTCCGCTCAAGTGTTGAGATATTTAGGAAATCTTGGGTATTTGATTATTCGATCGGAAAGTTTAATAATGTCTATTTATCTGGAATGTGATACAATATGTGGAATTCATAGAGTTAGGCATGAAATGCGAAGTATGTGATATTTCGGATTTACGATATCTAAAGTGATTGTGGATTCCAAATATTGTAGTTTTACAATTTCTTTTCTGTGACCGTAAGTGTAGTATGTAGTTGTATTGCCGGTTTTTTTTGCTATACGACAACGACGATCGGTGTATGCATACTTACTTACGTTGATGATATGTGATATTATGTGTTGCTGTGATATGTTATATTGGATCGTCGTGTTCTGAATAGCCGGGGGGTTTATGTGAGATGAGGGATTTTATTTTCATTCATCTAAAATTCAATTGTATGTAATATTCTTTTATTGGGGCACTTCCGGGATGAGGTTGATGTCACCTTTGTATATTATTTACTTTTCCGCATTAGGTAGACCCAAGGAGGGGAGCACAAATAACCGGGTTCTAGGGTCCAGTGGAGGGCCATCTCGAGGAGTCGAGACCGGGTCTCCTAACCCTAGAATTGGCAGTATTACTTGCCGCACTCGTAGGGTTCTAGGGATGTGGGTTTGGCTATTCATCGAGACCGTGGAATCCGTGTTTTATACAGGCTCGTATTGAAAACACGGACGTCCTAGTATATCCAATATTTCATACATGTTCTTCTGCTGCAATGTTCTGTGATGAGATCATATTACTTCCTGAGACGAATGCTTATACTATATATATATATGTGTTGGAGATAGTGCCCTCAGAGTCAATTATTGGATCACAGGCACGTGATTGCAATGATTGAGGGAGGACCTATCCCGGTAGGACAGTCTTACTCGAGATGATAGTATGCTATCTGGTTTACCTTTATCATCGTGTACTGCTTTAGGTAACATGACAGGTCACTATTGCACGTTGATAGAGCCCCTAGGATTCTTGCTTGACTATCGGCAGTATGAGGGCGATCATATACGTGGGAGCTGGTAGTCTATAAGCACATCCTTAAAAGGTTCCTAGTCGTAGGAGTTTCGAGACAGGGCATCGATACTCCAGAGTAGACTAGTGTATACAGTCGAGACCCCGACGAGGGGCGGTGGCCGGTCTCACAAGCCATTGATGTCAGTTGGATCACCTAAGATGTATACAGGTGCCCATTGGGTTATGAGTACACCGGACAGGACTCGCCGGGAACATGCTAGTTGGTCTTATACCTGACGTCAGATAGCAGTTCCCTGGTGACATGTGTACAGGTTAGTTCATCGACCTGAGGATCGTCATTTGTCTCGTGTGAGTTCCCACTGTGCTTTGATTACTACCCTACCACGGCTCAAAGGAGTCGTGCAAACAGGTTTTAGTTGGGTACAGTCCCGAGCCACATGGAGGCAGTGAGCGGATCTTCAGGGGTTCGTCTCTCCCGGTATTGGGGGTGAGGTCGCGCTGTGTCTAAGAGAGCCATTACACGAAGACCTTGGCCAAGGCAGGAGATTTACTGGTAGGTATTCCAGTAGTATCTCAGGGTGTTCTGGGCTACACTCCGACACGACTTGTACCGCTTTTGGGGGTCTGACTTTTACCAACCCCCTAGGCCCGCCATTCGATGCTCATAGACGAACGGACCGGACTGTACGGATATTGTCACTGATAGGCTCAGTAGGGTGTCAGGATGAGTTCGCTCATCGACGTCCCTTTTAGTCAATAGCTGGTGGCCCGTCACGTATTGGATTATACCTCTGACGTGCTAGTGGTTAAATCCACAGCCATAGTATTGACGAGTCTTTAGAGTCCACCACACTTTCAGTTACTCAAGCTTTCGGGCGAAACGCTGTAGAGGCCGTATGGAGATATGGCAGGGTCTGATCAGATACATGCGGTATTGCACGGATCAGGATCGGACGGTTTGTACTAGAGGCCGTATGGTTATATGGCAGGGTTCGATCAGATACGTGCGGTATTGCACGGATCAGGATCGGACGGATATTACTAGCCGGCTTTGGTTTAAGCCGGATCCTAGTTTAGTACAGTGTAGATTTTGTCTCATTGCATTTGTATCCGGACGGAATACAGATGCGGGTGTGTATGCACAGTATCGGGGTTTTCCTGTAATTTATTACGGGACCAGTTTTCTGGAGTTTCCAGTTTGCATTCCGTTCCGGCCGGTTTTCCATTGTTCTTTCCCGGCCGGACTTTTTCGATGGAGGGTGTTATTTGCAAGTTTGCAAATAACACTTTGTGGAGGGGTTTATTGCGTAAGGATTGATTATGAAAGCATCTTTGCTTTTCATGCATTTATTGTGAAGTGAATAGATTTGATATGGATTTGAGTTTTGTGATCATTATGTTTAGGATGTGGTTACCCCTTGCATTTTCCCTACCATCACCTCCCACTTGCATTTTATTTTCACCCCACCACCATTTCCCACTTGTTATGGCCGGCCACTTCATAGAGGGAAAAAGAGAGAGGTTGATTTTTAGTGTTGCATTTTTGATCATCTCATTTTGCTTGCTAAAAATTGATAGCATCATTTCCCTCAAAGTTCATTCTTCCTTCACCTCCATCAATGGCAACATAACCCCAAAGTGAGACATGCACTCTTCACTACATTCTACAGCAAATCTTGGACGCGTCGGCTAGACTACTTCGCGCCCGAGTTGCCTCGGTATTGAGGTGGGAGCCCGTAAAAGATACAGGCGATGTGGTGCCCTTCCGGCGAGGAGGCGACGACCGGAGTTTCCGCAGGAGTTCGGGACGACGAGGAGAAGACCGGAGGACTCGGATCATTCGGTATATCTCTTTCCCTTCTTATAGTTTGCTAGATCTAGTTTAATGGCACGATCCGGGGTTTAGTGCGCGGTGGTGCCGGTTTGCTAAGTCCGCAAAATTAAAGTTTATCACCGTTTCCGCATTTGGGCGTCGGATTGACGGCCGGGGCGCCGCCGTGCACTTACAGTGGTATCAGAGCCTCGCCATTAACTTAGTCTATCTTCGTTTGATGTGTTTGCATTTCCGATCGACCAAAATTTCCAAAAACCGTATTTTTCCTTCACATCAGTTTCTGTTCAAATTTTTTGAAGTCTAAAAATTTTTCAGGTGGTCTCAGAATGATGTGCAGGGAGTTCTAAGAACTCTGGGAAAATTCGAGACAATGATCCCTCATCTAGAGCGCTGAACCGCGGTAAAACCCCCATTGTTGCCGCGGTTCCGCCGTAGGTTGGTGGGGTCAATGCTTCGAAATTCTCTAGTGGGCTTTTGGGCTGTAATTAGGGGTTTTGGAATATTAATTTTGGGCCCAGAATTGCTGTGAGTGCTACAGTATTGCTTTGGGGCCCACTTGTTTATTTTTGATCGATCGGATATTTTAAACACATTTTTCACAGTATTTACATTATATCTGCGACCGTGAATGCCACTCGATCGGTAAATCCGGTCTAACTGCTATAGCCCGGTTAGACAGATTTGCGAACGTGACTTTCACGTTGATGTTTTGTGATTTTGCTGTGATGTTGCGGATCGGTTATGGGGGATAGCCTGGTTGCAATGCTAGTACCGTTGTGGTTGTATTTTGTACATTTGATATTGCGGGGCGAGCGTCCGACATGTGGACAGCCGTCACTGCCTGTTTGTATTATTATTTTTTTGGGGCACGGCCAGGTTACGGTCGATGTACCCGGTGTATGTATATTTTACTTTCTGTACTAGGGTTACCCCGCGGAGGAGTGCACGGATAGCCGGGTTCTGGAAGGCAACAAGCCCGCATCTCATGGCATTGGGACGGAGGGGGCTTCACTCTAGGATTGGCGGGCTATTCGCCGCACTCGTAGGGGGTACAGGTTGACCCAGGAGGGGTGCCCAAGTTACCGGATTCCGTGAAGTGCTGGGTGGTCCATTCACGGCGCTGAAGGGGGCTGCCTCGCTTCAGGTTTTGGCGGGTAACTTGCCGCGCCCGTAGGGGTCTAGGTTTTCATTGCACAGGCTATCCACACGACCAGGGGAACGTCGGGTTTTCAGTAGTGGCTCTGTGAAACCCGGGGATCCCAGATATCTGTATTGTTCTGTGATGCAGTACATTTCTGTGATGTTGCATTTTATCACGCCTTGAGCGAAATATAATATATTGGTATATATATTAGTAGATGTTGTATATGTTTTTCATCCGCGCTAGTCCAGTCCCCGCTCTGCCGTTAGTTAGCTAACCTAACGGGTGATGACGGGACCCAGTGGCGAATGCGGATGGCATATACGTACGTCAGTATATTTTCGTTCTTTGTGGTGTGATCAATTGATGGGACTGCGTTGATTCGGATCAATGCAAGTTAAACAAACCTAATCTGATGTTGTTGGAACACTTTTCAAAAAGATGTTATTGCAAGGACGTTCACTTTTGTTTTGCATCGTGGTATTCATTTGGAATATCCTGCTCCTCAGTCGACGAGGCAAGGGCCGAGATCCCTTCACCGGGAGTGACTCCTTGGACAGAAGTTTGCGTCAGGGCATTAACTTCACTATAGCCGATTACTTTTGCTTTGCATCGTGGTATTCATTTGGAATATCCTGCACCCCATTCTACGGGGAAAGAGCCGAGATCCCTTCACCGGGAGTGACCTCTTTAGTAAAGGTTTTCGTCACTATATTTTCTAAAAAGCTATCAGTTCCTTCAACGATATCAAGTTCATTACGTTTAAGGTTTTCTTCAGAAACCATTCGTAGCCCTCCGTCGTTTCGTATGGGTAGTCAATAGTATTCAAGCTGTGTTTGTTGGCCAAAGTCAAGGCACAGTATTTGGTAGCTGTTGGTTATTCATATGCAGCATAGATAGATGCGTTGGTTTGGGGCAGTCGTATAGCCTTGTTGGCCAAAGTCAAGGGCTTGTACGGGTGGGCTCAAATTAACCTGTAGAATGACGGGCAGAACTTGACATGTGACTTATGATTTGTTGGCCAAAGTCAAGGTCATAAGAGCATGGGGTAAAAATCACATCGGGAGTTTCAAAAGTACTGAAACTTGCCAGATATGCGCATACCTTCTGGAGTGTGATACCGTGAGCGGATTCCGTCACGTTATCATGCAATGATAGTTGGATCTCGATTCCCACTGATGAGTTGGTTTACTCCTCGGGTGACCCCGACTAATTCTTCTTTCAGGTTTGGAGGAGAATTTGAGGTACAGTGGGAGGTTTCCTGATTAGAAAAAGTGATAACCATTCTGATCTAGGATAGAGTGCACGCTGAGTGTTTCTTTTCTCTCTCTCTCTCTGGCAGCGACCATTGACCCGACCCTAAGACTACGACTCAGAGACCGAGTTGACCGAACCTTCTTAACACTGGCTTTTGGATTGTCAGAGTCGCTAACCTCATTGCCACTCCTACTTTTACCCTTTTCTCCAGGACACCCCGTATTACTGCGAACGTCCACTTCCATTGGACAAAACCATCGTATGGTTAGATACGAACTCGAAGGAATTCGAGGATGGTTTCCGGTTCTGGAGAAAACGGATAGGATTATTCAGTTGTCTTTTCTTTTCACCCTCTCTCAGGTTGCGAGTACTCCTTGGTTTAGGAGTAGTACACCTATTACGCAAATTGGATAGTCTTCTTCCAAACCATAGGCTGGTGCCGACCGGTAGGGAATGAAGAAAACCAATTAGCCTAAACGGTGTACAGAAGGTATTAAGATTAAGACGAAGTAAGGGATTAGTAAGAGGGCAAAGTAAATTGCGACTGATATTCACGACCAAACCAAATATTTCTTCGCCAATCCTAAATCACCTTTGTATTTCTCCAGGACACTCCGTATCACTACGAAGATCCACAGTTTATTGGATACTCCATCGTATGGTTATATACGAACTCCAAAGGAACTTGTTCCAGTTCGGGGATGGATTCTGGTCCAGGAGAAACAGGAATAAAGTACATTCAGGTGTCTTTTATCTTCACCTTCTCTCGCATTGCGAGTGCTCCTAGGATTAGGACAGTACACCCATTATGCTTATTGGATAGTCTTCTTCCAAACCATAGGCTGGTGCCGAACGGTAGGGAAGAAAGAAAACCATTTGGCCTAAGGGTTGTGCAGAAGGTAATGACTAAAGACATATAAAGGGATTTGGAGAGGTGGCAAAGAATTATACGGTTATAGTTGCGAATCTGGATAATGGAAGAGGCATTACTAAGAATACCGGGATACCCCACCGAAACATTTCAATGTTTCAGTTTCACTGTGTAATGTTAAAAGAAAACTGATTTCCCGATTAGACACTTGCTCCAGGGTATGTATTTACCAGGTTTGATTCTCACTTCTGTATGGTTTTACAGATGATGAGTGGGAGTAAGTTATTGGGAATAGGGTAATCATCCTCATTATATCGGGATTCGTTGTAATCGGTGATATTTGAGGAGATCATCTGGGCTGTTTGCCGGTCGGCAAATATTTGGTTTTGAATATCCGCAGTTGTGCACCAATTTCAAACTGATATATCTGTACGTCTATTTTCATAGAGTGAGATATACCTTTTTGATATTATGTCGATGACATTTACCTATATCAGTGGATAGTTAGGTAAGGAGCATTGAACAGCGGTGTAATTCTTCTTAACCATAAGTACAGTTTTCAACCTACGACACACAGTGAAAGAGTTGTTAGACTCAGCGGACTTATACAGAGTATTGTATGTTTTCCAGTGTCCATTAGGACATAGGGGTTGGTCCTCATACTATATTCTGTTTACTTTTAACTTCTCTAGTTCTTAGACATGTGTTTCGTAGAAACACAGGGTCTAAGTTTTGAGGAGTTATAGGTATTTGAATAGAGTAGAGAACCAGGTGTAGCAAGTATCGGGATTCTTCAAAGCGATCGAAGATGTAGATACTTGTGTATGGTATTCGGTTGATAGTAATGATAAAGAGAAACTGCTTCTCTTTCAGGTTACTCATAATTGGAAGCATTCCTAAGTTGAGTAACGCTGATCGGCCTCTCTCCATTTAGTTGACATGCACTGGAGACAGCTGCATGATTTGAATCTGGTTAAATTAAATCAGTGCCTCTGGTTCTATATTGGATATAGAACAGTTCATATCTTAACATTGTTAAGGTACGGGGAGTTGTCCGGCTTATGATTAAAACCAGACTCTGGATAACTCAAGGCACGTTTCTGTAATGGCTGTTTGTGGGTTGACCCAGGCTATGACGAGGGTTGACTTTCTACCATCTGGCAGATCAATAGAAATATTGTTCTAGACTCGCCACAGTTTTATTAAAAATGGATTTTTTCAAAACAGCAGTGGGAGTATGGTAGAACTGGAAGTCATTCCAGAACCGCAAACGATTACTGAAGATTTGATAAGGAACCTAAAGATTCAATCTGATTTGACATTCCATTGGCCACTCCGCAGATAAGGTGGGTAACTTCAGGCACCCGAGAGGTACTCCGGTAGCCTCAAGGACGGTGACAGGGAAGTTTTTGTTTACCCACACTTGCCATTGTTGTTGTTCCAGGCTGCGAGACCCGGCGGGAGGATGAGTATAGCGTCGTTCTAAACTTGCTTTAGAAGTGCACGTCTATATGACTCTGCCAGAGGGTTGTCGTAGTCAGTGGGAGCAGCGGAAGCATTGGTGGACATCAGGCTTATGTCTATTTATAGACTAAAGCAGATGTAGCGGAGATAGATCATCTATTTCTGATGTGACAGTCATAGGTTTGACGTCATCAGAATAGGGGATGGATCTGTTGAGAAGTTAGTAGGGTGTGATATCCGGGTTTTGGATGACATACACAAAGTAGGAAGTGACATTCCTATACTACGATCGGTTATACTTTGGTCGTCACACAGTGGTTTCTCCACATGGGACTTGGACATTATATCAGACATACTGGCTACTAGATCTATGGTTTTAGATCTAGATTTGGGTGGTTTCCCAATCAGGGTACTTAGACAGCATTCTAAGAGTATTTAGAATGGACGACTCCTGGCATGGTAGTGTACCTGCAGGTAATGGAGTCACCCTCTCTAAAGGTGTCTTACAGACTAAAGGGGAGAGGGATGTGCATGATTGGCAGATCACTTGCTCAGGCAATTAGGTCAATCATGAGATGTCAAGTACCACACCAGATGTTGTTCTTGCAGTAGATGCAATAAGTTGACATTGATCCAATTCTGGAGAAACGGTCGGAAGCAGTTTTAGAACAGAAGTGAATGTTCTAGGGATATGATAACGGCTGCCTCCTATAGGAGACAGTTATCATTCCAGGCTTCCAAGGTGACCTGGACGACAAGGAGGTTGTCAGAGTTATAGTTATCCTTCTGACGAGGGGCAGTATTTTGGACAGATGGTCCAAGGTGATACTGAGGGAGGCATGGCGCAGGATACTGATTAAGTTCAGTTGACGATACAGTCTAAGAAGTTTGGATTTGGAGTTCATTTATGAGCTAGGTCCCATCAGACATCCAGACATTCTAAGACAGGTATTGCTCATTTCGGGAGATGGCTTTCTCCGCGAATATGAGATATAGAGAGACATAGAAAGAAACACCACGAGCGGATCCACTCACTGAGGCTATTCCTCGAACGCAATAGTTTCGCAAACGAGTTTTGTGAGACTGACAAGTAGAGGAGTTGGGTGTTCGGTATCACACAGGCTGTGAGTATGCGACATCGCAATAATTAGCCTTGAGTGCAAGTGGGAGATTGTTGGAGATAGTGCCCTCAGAGTCAATTATTGGATCACAGGCACGTGATTGCAATGATTGAGGGAGGCCCTATCCCGGTAGGACAGTCTTACTCGAGATGATAGTATGCTATCTGGTTTACCTTTATCATCGTGTACTGCTTTAGGTGACATGACAGGTCACTATTGCACGTTGATAGAGCCCCTAGGATTCTTGCTTGACTACCGGCAGTATGAGGGCGATCATATACGTGGGAGCTGGTAGTCTATAAGCACATCCTTAAAAGGTCCCTAGTCGTAGGAGTTTCGAGACAGGGCATCGATACTCTAGAGTAGACTAGTGTATACAGTCGAGACCACGACGAGGGGCGGTGGCCGATCTCACAAGCCATTGATGTCAGTTGGATCACCTAAGATGTATACAGGTGCTCATTGGGTTATGAGTACACCGGACAGGACTCGCCGGGAACATGCTAGTTGGTCTTATACCTGACGTCAGATAGCAGTTCCCAGGTGACATGTATACAGGTTAGTTCATCGACCTGAGGATCGTCATTTGTCTCGTGTGAGTTCCCACTGTGCTTTGATTACTACCCTACCACGGATCAAAAGAGTCGTGCAAACAGGTTTTAGTTGGGTACAGTCCCGAGCCACATGGAGGCAGTGAGCGGATCTTCAGGGGTTCGTCTCTCCCGGTATTGGGGGTGAGGTCGCGCTGTGTCTAGGAGAGCCATTACACGAAGACCTTGGCCAAGGCAGGAGATTTACTGGTAGGTATTCCAGTAGTATCTCAGGGTGTTATGGGCTACACTCCGACACGACTTGTACCGCTTTTGGGGGTCTGACTTTTACCAACCCCCTAGGCCCGCCATGCGATGCTCATAGACGAACGGACCGGACTGTACGGATATTGTCACTGACAGGCTCAGTAGGGTGTCAGGATGAGTTCGCTCATCGACGTCCCTTTTTGTCAATAGCTGGTGGCCCGTCACGTATTGGCTTATACCTCTGACGTGCTAGTGGTTAAATCCATAGCCATAGTATTGACGAATCTTTAGAGTCCACCACACTTTCAGTTACTCAAGCTTTCGGGCGATACGCTGTAGAGGCCGTATGGAGATATGGCAGGGTCCGATCAGATACGTGCGGTATTGCACGGATCAGGATCGGACGGTTTGTACTAGAGGCCGTATGGTGATATGGCAGGGTTCGATCAGATACGTGCGGTATTGCACGGATCAGGATCGGACGGATATTACTAGCCGGCTTTGGTTTAAGCCGGATCCTAGTTTAGTACAGTGTAGATTTTGTCTCATTGCATTTGTATCCGGACGGAATACAGATGCGGGTGTGTATGCACAGTATCGGGGTTTTCCTGTAATTTATTACGGGACCAGTTTTCTGGAGTTGCCAGTTTGCCTTCCGTTCCGGCCGGTTTTCCATTGTTCTTTCCCGGCCGGACTTTTTCGATGGAGGGTGTTATTTGCAAGTTTGCAAATAACACTTTGTGGAGGGGTTTATTGCATAAGGATTGATTATGAAAGCATCTTTGCTTTTCATGCATTTATTGTGAAGTGAATGGATTTGATATGGATTTGAGTTTTGTGATCATTATGTTTAGGATGTGGTTACCCCTTGCTTTTTCCCTACCATCACCTCCCTCTTGCATTTTGTTTTCACCCCACCACCATTTCCCACTTGTTATGGCCGGCCACTTCATAGAGGGAAAAAGAGAGAGGTTGATTTTTAGTGTTGCATTTTTGATCATCTCATTTTGCTTGCTAAAAATTGATAGCATCATTTCCCTCAAAGTTCATTCTTCCTTCACCTCCATCAATGGCAACATAACCCCAAAGTGAGACATGCACTCTTCACTACATTCTACAGCAAATCTTGGACGCGTCAGCTAGCCTACTTCGCGCCCGAGTTGCCTCGGTATTGAGGTGGGAGCCCGTAAAAGATACAGGCGATGTGGTGCCCTTCCGGCGAGGAGGCGACGACCGGAGTTTCCGCAGGAGATCGGGACGACGAGGAGAAGACCGGAGGACTCGGATCATTCGGTATATCTCTTTGCCTTCTTATAGTTTGCTAGATCTAGTTTAATGGCACGATCCGGGGTTTAGTGCGCGGTGGTGCCGGTTTGCTAAGTCCGCAAAATTAAAGTTTATCACCGTTTCCGCATTTGGCCGTCGGATTGACGGCCGGGGCGCCGCCGTGCACTTACAATATGCTGATATATAAATATTACTGCTTTCGTTTCTTCTGTGATGCTTAGGAAGCATAAGCTGATGGGATTTTTTTTAATGAGATTAATAAAAGGAAAAGAAACCTAAAAGATGTTGTAGAATCAAAACTTTATAAAAAGGGCAGCTACAGTTTTGCTTTGCATAGCGGTATATATGATATACCCTGCACCTTATTCGATGAGGAAAGAGCCGAGATCCCTTCACCGGGAGTGACCTCTTTAGCGAAACTGGCAGATGCTACAAAACTCGGTTTGTCTTTTGATTGCTTTTAGAGTTTTGCTTTGCACAGTGATATATATGATATGTCTTGCACCTTATTCGATGAGGAAAGAGCCGAGATCTCTTCACCGGGAGTGACCTCTTTAGCAAAACTAATGAAAGCCTCAATAACACTCCATTTCAAAATTTCACATGATTCTACGACGATATCAAGTTCATTACGCTCATGGTTTTCTGAAAAACCTGCGTAGCCCTCCGTCATTTCAGATAGATATTATTTAGTATCCGTGCTATGTTTGTTGACTTAGTCAAGGCGTAGTGTACGGTAGCTAAGTAGTGTTTATCTGCTAAAACATGATATGCGATTGGATTAGGGTATTCGCACGGCCTTGTTGACTCAGTCAAGGGTCGGATAGGTGGGTTTAATTCAATCGGGAAATGTACGGGTTGAACTTGACTTGCAATTTATGGTTTGTTGACTTAGTCAAGGTCATAGATCGCTAGGAGCAAAATATTATCGGGAATTTCAAGTGTTGAAATTTGCAATGAGATAGCATACCTCCTATGAGATAGTTGGATCCCGATACGCACTGCGAGTAAAAGTTACTCCTGGGAGAGTTTTACACAGGACAATTAGCTCATCAAGTAGGTGTCTAGAAAAGTGTTAACGGGGTTACGCCTTTGGGAAAATGAGGTTTACTTTAATTAGGTCCGTGCGAAAGCACGGGGAACCTCCCTCAAGTACCCACACTGATCTGGCTGAAAGAATGAAGAAATTGTAGGGTGTAATTAATCCCGGCTAATCTTACCTATTAGGGTTTGAAGGTAGATTTGATAAAAACAGTAGGAGACATCCTGATTAGATACGAAAATAACCAAACTAATCTTGCAAGAGCATACGCTAAAGTGGTTTTTTCTCTCTCTCTCCAGGTAGCGACCATGTCAGGCCATAATCAAGATAATAATATGGATGTATTGACTGAACCCGCTTAATATACTGAGCAGGGGAACGTTGGACCCGTTCTTTCTTATAAGAGTTATAAGACTGAACAGGAAACAGGAGAATATCTGGATTCTCACGTCGTCCAAAAGAACATGCATGTTGATGCATCTTCTTCAGGTGTGTTAGTTATTGAGAACTGTTTCTCAGTTCACCCTACGTCCTGGGTATTAGATACCGGATCAGGATCCCACATATGTAAATTGTTACATGGGCTACGTAAATGTAGAGAACTGGAAAAAGGTGATCATTCCGTTCAAGTAGGGAATGGTGCAAGTATTGAAGCCAAAGCAGTTGGCGAATATCACCTAGTATTGCCAAGTCGCAATACACTGAATCTAAATGAGTGCTATTATATACCGAACATGATGTGCAACATTATATCAGTTTCTTTAATAAATAAAGAAGGATATAATTTTTTAGTAAAGGATAATGTTATGAACATATTCGTAGATCCAAAGTTGATGGCATCAGGCTCGTTACATAATGGCATATTCATTCTGAATCAAAATAAAGTCCTCAATATACAAAACACACACAAGAGGAAAAGTTCAGAAATGAACGAATCCTTCTTATGGCATTGTAGACTTGGCCATATTAATGAGACACGGCTAGCTAAGTTACATAAAAATGGATATTTGAATTCATTCGAATTTTCATCTTATGATACTTGCCATTCATGTCTCAAAGGAAAAATGACCTAAGCTCCGTTTAGTGGACACGGAGAAAGAGTTACGGAACTCTTAGGACTGGTACATAGTGATGTATGCGGTCCCAT
Source organism: Agapanthus africanus (assembly GCA_030015575.1). Taxonomy (NCBI): domain Eukaryota; kingdom Viridiplantae; phylum Streptophyta; class Magnoliopsida; order Asparagales; family Amaryllidaceae; genus Agapanthus; species Agapanthus africanus. Next base: position 54,203,151 of record JASDDO010000006.1, on the reverse strand, counting down.
GTCTACACACGCCAGGAACGGTTCTTCCTACTTCATTACATTCACTGACGATCTCTCTAGATACGGGCATGTGTTCCTGTTGAAACACAAGTCTGAAGCTTTTGAGAAATTCAGAGAATATAAGCACGAAGTAGAGAACCAAACGGGCAAAACTATTAAGATCCTTCGATCTGATCGTGGAGGAGAATACTTGAGCAATGATTTTTTGGATTATCTAAAAGAGCTCAGCTTACTCCTCCTTATACACCACAGCACAACGGTGTATCGGAACGGAGGAATCGGACCCTATTAGATATGGTGCGCTCTATGATGAGCGAAGCTGAGTTACCTATTTCCTTCTGGGGGTATGCGATTGAGACAGCCATATACATATTGAATCTAGTTCCATCTAAATCTGTACCTACCACACCATATGAGATATGGAGTGGGAAGAGACCAAATTTTAAACGAGTTAAGATATGGGGTTGTCCGGCCTATGTCAAAAGGCAAAATCCGGACAAACTCGAGGCACGATCAGTTCTTTGCAAATTTGTGGGATATCCAAAAAATTCTCAAGGATATTTTTTCTACCACGCTGAGGAACAAAAAGTGTTTGTTGCTCAACATGCCACCTTTTTGGAAAAGAAATTAGTGGTAAAGAGGTAGAGCTGGAAGAGGTTCCAGCACCACAAACTACAACTGATGATTTGTTGGAACCAGAAGATTCAGTAGTACACGACGAACCCCAGCCTCTCCGCCGATCTAGTCGGGTTTCTTGTCCACCTGAGAGATACTGCGGTTTTCTCATTGATGGTGGAAGCGAGGATTGCATCATGGAAGATGATGACCCGACTAGTTTCGAGCAGGCTATCACAAGTGGTGACTCTGTGAAATGGCTGGATGCAATTCGATCTGAGATGGAATCCATGTACACCAATAAAGTATGGACTTTGGAAAATGCTCCTGAAGGGGTAAAACCCATTGGGAGCAAGTGGATTTTTAAAAAGAAATTTGGTGTAGATGGAAAAGTTGAGACTTTCAAAGCTAGACTTGTAGTAAAGGGTTTTCGTCAACGACCAGGTATGGATTATGACGAAATCTTTTCTCCAGTAGCTATGCTTAAGTCCATCCGGATCTTACTTGCCATTGCTGCATACTATGACTACGAAATCTGGCAAATGGATGTTAAGACCGCCTTTCTAAGTGGTGATTTAGAAGAGTGCGTGAACATGACTCAGCCAGAGGGTTTCGTAGATAGTGGGAGCAGCGGAAAGGTGTGCAAGCTGCTTAAATCCATTTATGGGTTGAAGCAAGCATCGCGGAGTTGGAACATCTGTTTTGATGTTGTAGTCAAAGAGTTTGACTTCATCAAAAACATAGATGAACCTTGTATCTATAAAAAGGTAGAAGAGAGTAAGGTTGTCTTCCTCGTATTGTACGTGGATGCCATACTCTTGATAGGAAATGATATTCCTATGCTGCAATCAGTCAAGCACTTCTTATCACAAAGATTCTCAATGAAAGATCTAGGTGATGCCTCCTGCATATTGGGAATAATGATCTATAGAGATAGATCCAAACGGATACTGGGATTGTCCCAATCCAGGTACATTGACACCATACTAAAGAGATTTAGTATGGAAGAATCCAAGCGTGGGAACCAACCCACGATCTCTGGACTCACTCTCTCCAAAAAGATGTCTCCCAAGACTGATTTGGAGAGAGCTCGCATGAAAAGGATACCCTATGCTTCAGCAGTAGGCTCTATCATGTATACGATGCTGTGTACCAGACCCGATGTTGCATACTCACTAAGTGTAGTGAGTCGGTATCAGGCAGATCCTGGAGAGAGTCACTGGACAGCTGTGAAGAACATTCTCAAGTACTTGCGAAGGACTAGAGACATGTTCTTGGTGTATGGTAACGGAGAACTCCGGGTGGAGTCCTTTACAGATTCCAGCTTCCAAAGTGATAAGGACGAATCTAAGTCGCACTCGGGATTTGTCTTTACCCTCAATGGAGGGGCGGTATGTTGGAAGAGTTCCAAACAGGATACCGTTGCAGACTCGACGATGGAGGCTGAATACATCGCTGCCAACGATGCTGCTAAAGAGGCTGTCTGGATGAAGAAGTTCATTAGTGAACTTGGTGTGGTTCCATCCATTGAGTATCCAATACCTCTGTATTGCGATAACAATGGAGCTGTGGTTTTGGCCAAGGAACCCAGGTCCCATCAGAAGTCCAGACATATTCTGAGGCGGAATCACCTGATCAGGGAGATAGTTGATCACCGGAAGATCGAGGTCGGGAGAGTAGATACGAAGGATAACACTGCGGATCCACTCACGAAGGCCATTCCCCAGATACAATTTGAGAGATTATTCGGGATGCTAGGTATGAGATACTACAGCAGCTGGCCTTAGTGCAAGTGGGAGATTGTTAGTTATGTATATGCCCTAGAGGCCATTGTTGTACATATGATGTATATTATGATGGATGCTTGGATATATACAGAGAGGACTTTCTTGTTCGTCATGATAGTAGGCTATTTGGTTTCACTTTATCTTAACATGTTGACTTGTATTGGTTTACTGTCTTTCTCTCACATGTTGATAAAGTCCTTAAGATCTGTACTCGACTACTGGGATTATGATGAGATCATACTAGTGGGGCCACGGTAGTCGATGAGTACATCATATAAATGTTCCTAGTCGAGGGTATATCAAGACGGGGAATCGATACACCAGAGTAGACTAGCGTATACGCATGTTGACCCATATGACGGGCGATGGATGATCCCATATCCATAGGTGTTTAACATCAAGGATGGTGTACGGGTGCTCAGTGGAGACTGGGTACACTGGACGGACTCGCCGAGAACTCCCAGATGGTGATATACCACACGTCAGATGGCAGTTCTCCGGTGACACTGGTACAGCGTAGTCTGTAGACCCGAGATCGTCATAGAGTCTTGTGTGATTCCCACTGTGCTTTGATTTCCACCTTACCACATCCAAGAGGGTGTGCAAAATGGTGGCTTTTGGGTACAGTCCCGAATCACATGGAGGCAATGAGCGATAGGAGGGGATTCGTCTCTCCCGGTATAGGGAGTTGATGTTGTGCTGTGTTCGATTGGCTATAACTGGAAGTCCATGGCCAGGGATGATATAGAGATATACTGGTAAGTGTTATCAGTAGTTTCTCGACCTATTATGAGCCTCACATCGACACGACTTATCGGTTACTGGGGTCTGACGTATACCACCCCAAGACTTGATATGCGACATATCAGACGAACAGACCGGACTGTACGGGAGTGTTACTGATTGGATTCGCAGGAGAACGGACAGGCTAGCTTGTTGATCTTCTGATCGCTCAATACCTGGGTGGCTGTTATGTTTAGCTGACCGCTTGCAGCTTGTGGGTGTTTGATATGATCATTACCTGCTGCCGGCGTATTGACGATTCTTTAGAGTCCTACACAGAGGTTTCTTGGCTCAGGCAAAACGGAGTAGAGGCACATATGTGATATGTGCAGTACCGAGGATAATGCGATATGTGATATCGTACTTAATTCTCGCGATATTTAGATATGAACCGGGTCATCGGATCAAGTGTTGATTCGATGAATCGGTACATGAGATATTAGTAGGTTATATTCGTTATAGCCGGATCGTCGGATCAAGTGTTGATTCGATGATTTAATGTATAATGATATATATGATATATTGCATTACATTATCTAATATTGGCTCGCTTTATTATTTCATTTTCTCACCGGATTAATACATTGATATATATGCGATATATGTTAATTGTATTATTTTCTTTTGTTGTAAATATATAATATATATGTGATATATATTATTGTGACATGATATGATTTTTTATGAAACATGTTTAGGGATGATAAAAAGAGATTATGGTTTGATTAGGGTTAGCTCCTTCTTGATTATTCTAGAAGGATTTCCTTTTGTCTTGGTTAAGATATTATGGTTGATACTTATCCTTGACTCATTCTTAACCTAACCAAACCCTAACTCTAGTTTATTCTCTACAAAGGCTAAGCCTATCATCCTTAACCATGGTTCCATAATAAATCATATATTCTTATCTACTATTCATCACAAAAGGAATTATCTCATTATTCTTCATCTTCTTCTCTCTTGAGTTTTTGAGAGAGCTCACTTGTGATTTCTTTTATGATGATTTCTTGTGAGAAAATGATATAAAAGGAAAGCATAAATACTACTCCATCAACCTCATCTAATCTAGACCATTAGATTAGGGTTTTCACCTCATTAGAGTGAGAGAGCTTGAGCTATTGCAACTTCGACGTAGATCATCGGAGAAAAGGAATACGACAAGCTATCATGGATCGTTCGAGTCCTGGAGCCTCTCTTGAGTCCGGGAGATCATGGATCGCGGCGAAGGGACTTCTACTCGGAGCTTGTGAAGCGAAGGAGCGGACTACAAAAGTTTTAATCCATCACACTTAGTAGTAAAGATGTTTACTTGCATGTTAAACCCTAATAATCTAGCAAAGATCCCGGCTTTGGGTTGTTCGGCACGTCTAAATTTTTATTCGGGCATGTTTGATGCCTTATGCACCTTCACAAGAGTGCCTAGGAACCCTACAGAAAGTGTCGGTACTACGAGGGAGGTTCCCCGTGCTTTTGTACGGACCTAATTAAAATAGACCTCGCTTCCCTAGAGGCATAACCCCATTGACACTTTTCTAGACACCTACTGGATTAGCTAATTGTAAATTGAAAAACTCTCCCAGGAGTAACTCTTTCTCGCAATGGGTATCGGGATCCAACTATCATATAAAAGGTATGCAATCTCATTGCAAATTTCAACACTTGAAATTCCCAATATCTGTTTTTACCCCTAGCAGCTTATGACCTTAACTATGGTCAACAAATCATAAGTTCTAGTCAAGTGCTACCCGTTCATTTCTTGATTGAATTAAACCCACCCGTACGACCCGTAGCTATCGTCAACAAAGCCGTACGAATGACCTAATTAATCTCATCATATGCTTTATTGGAAGACATCACTTAGCTACCATTCACTACTCCTTAACTATGGTCAACAAACGTAGCATGAATACTAAGTACTCTACTTCCTAAAATGATGGAGGGCTACGAATGGTTTTTAAGAAAACCTTTAACGTAATGAACTTGATATCATTGTAAAATCTAGTGATTTGAAAAAGAGTGTTTTTTGAGGATTTTCTAGATTCGCTAAAGAGGTCACTCCTGGTGAAGGGATCTCAGCTCTTTCCTCATCGAATGAGGTGCTGGATATTAAGAAAGGAATACCACTATGCAAAGCAATTACTAGAGAAGAAATCAAAAGACAAAACCAAGTGAGTTGTAGCATTTGCTTTTTTTTTCTAAAGAGGTCACTACCGGTAAAGGGATCTCGGCTCTTTCCTCATCGAATGAGGTGCTGAATATTCATCAAGGAATACCACTATACAGAGCAAAAACTAGAGCTGCCCTTTTAGAAAATTTAATTCTACAACATCTTTAAATTTCTTTTTTTTTCATTAATCTCATTAATGAAGTCCCATCATTTAATGTTTCCTAAACATTACAGAAAATAGAACGTACGCTTATGCCATCTGCATTCGCCACTGGGCCCCGTCATGCACCGTTTGGTTACTTAACTACCGGCAGAGCGGGGACTGGACTAGCGCGGATGCAAAAAATAAGCAACGTTTATTATATATCATATATATAATATAACATTCGTCTCGCGCAGTTATATGATCACATCATAGAACCAAGCAGCAGAAGCAACATATCAAATATTGGCTATACTAGGATTTTCGGGTTTTAAATTTAGCCAATAATGTGTTGGATATAGTGCCATCAAAGTCAATTATTGGATCGCAGGCACGCGATTGCAATGATTGAGGAGGACCTATACCGGTAGGACAATCTTACTCGAGATGATAGTGTGCTATCTGGTTTGTCTTTATCATCGTGTATAGCTTTAGGTGACATGATCACTATTACACGTTGATAGAGCCCTTAGGATCTTTCTTGACTACCAACAGTATGATGGTGATCATATAAGTGAGAGTTGGGTAGTCCATAAGCACATCCTTAAAAGTGGTCCCTAGTCGTGGGAGTTTCGAGACAGGGCATCGATACTCCGGAGTAGACTAGTGTATACAGTCGAGACCCCGACAAGGGGCGTTGGCCGGTCTCACAAGCCATTGGTGTCAGTTGGATCACCTAAGATGTATACAGGTGCTCATTGCGTTATGAGTACACCGGACAGGACTCGCCGGGAACCTGCTAGTTGATATTATACCTAGCGTCAGATAGTAGTTCCCTGGTGACATGTGTAAAGGTTAGTTCATCGACCTGAGGTCATCATTTTCCTCGTGTGAGTTTCCACTGTGCTTTGATTACTACCCTACCACGGCTCAAAGGATTCGTGCAAACAAGTTTTAGTTGGGTACAGTCCCGAGCCACATGGAGGCAAGTGAGCGGATCGACAGGGGTTTCATCTCTCCCGGTATTGGGGGTGAGATCGCCTTGTGTCTAGGAGAGCCATTACACCATGTCCTTGGCCAAGGCAGGTGAGAATTACTGGCAAGTATTCCAGTAGTTTCTCAGGGTGTTCAGGGCTATTCTCCGACATAACTTATACCGCTATTGGGGGTCTGACGTTACCAGCCCCTAGGCCCGATATGCGATGCTCATAGACGAACGGACCGGACTGTATGTATATTGTCACTGATAGGCTCAGTAGTGTTCCGGGATGAGTTCGCTCATCGGCTTCCCTTTCGGACAGTACATAGGCAGCCGTTACGCACAGCTACTGCCGCTGACGTGCTTGTAGCTAAACCCACTGCCAGGGTACTGATGAGTCTTTAGAGTCCCCCACAGATAGTTTCCCAAGTTCGGACAAAACGTTGTAGATGCCGTATGGTTTTATGGCAGGGTTCGAAAATGCACGTGCACTTGTGCACGTGTCATATTTCGGACAGATAATTTTGGTGGACTTTGGTTTAAGCCGGATCCAAGTATTATATTGAGTCTGAATATTTTAGTCTCTCGTATTCGTATTCGGTCGGAATACGGATACATGTATGTATATACAGGTGAGGGGTATTCTTGTAATCCGTTATGAGAATACTTTAGAAGATATATTTCTTTTGGTTAATCCTTTTGGTTTGAATGATTAAATGGATTTTAGAAAGTGTGACTCATTCTTGGTGACACATTTCTTCTAGCATGTTCATTAGTGACTCATTCTAATGAGTCACTATGTGAGTCATGATATAATTAATTGTGTTTTGTGTTGTGTATAAATATTTTAGGGTTTGCGGAGATATTTTTGGGGGGATATTTTTTGAGATATTTTCTTTACACAAACCATATATATCTACTCACAAAAGAAAAGATAAACACAAGGAATTATGCTTGAGTTCTTGCTCTCTTGATAGTTTTCTTGAGTTCACAATTTCCATCTCTAAGTATCTTCTTCAACCTCCACCCTAACCCTCTCATGTGATGAGAACCCTATGGTGTTTGAGACAAAATATTCTACTCATTCTTTACTTCATCTTGGACATGTCGGCTAGTATACTTCATGTCCAAGTTGCCTCGGTATAGTGGCGGGAGCCCGTTTAAAGATCCGTTGACCTGGTGCCACCTCGACGAGGAGACAGGAGATCGGAGTTGCCGCGAGTAGCGTGGGATGATGGCTAAAGACCGAAGGACTCGGATCGATCGGTATAGCCTTTCTACCTCTTTACAGTTTGTTAGTTTAGCGTTAATGGCATGATCCGGGTTTTAGTATGCGATAGCGCCAGTTATAAAAGTTTTTGTTCTGCGTTTGGCGTCAGAATGACGGCCGGGGCGCTACCGTAGACTTACATGGTATCAGAGCCACGCCATTAACCTTTACTAACTTGTTCTAATGTGTTTAAAATATCGATCGAACGAAATTTCCAAAACCGCATTTTTCATGTCAAAGTTTTTGTCGAATTTTTAAACTAGTCTAAAAATCATTTTGAGCATCTCTGAAAATCGTGCAGGCTTTTTTAAGACTCTGGTAGAAATTTGGTCCACTGATTCTACTATACTGCCGCGGAACCGCCTCACAAACCATGGTTTGGCCGCGGTTCCGCCGCCAGTTTGTGGCAACAGTACACTATTTTTCTTCTCGGTGTTTTTCATGTGGAATTGTGGTATCTGGAATATTTTGTTTGGGCCCAGATTTTGTTAGAGTACTGCAGTTGTACTTGGGGCCCACTTCGGAAAGTTATGTCGATCGGAATTTTAAATATGTTAGTTTACAGTACTTACATTATACCTCCGACCGTGAATGTCATTTGAGTGGTAAATCGTGTCAAATTTCTATAGTTCTTTTAGACGGGTTTGCGAACGTGACATTCGCGTTGATGTTCTGTGTTGTACTGTGATGTTGCGGATTTGTCATGGTGGATAGCCGTGTGCAATGGTACTGCAGTTTGTATTTATTTGTACATTTGATATTGCAGGACGAGCGTCCAACATGTGGACTTCCGTTACTGCCTGTTTGTATAATATTCTTTTGGGGAACGACCGGGCAGAGGTCGATGTAGCCGTTGTACATATTTTTCATTTCTGTACTAGGTTTACCCCGAGATGGAGTGCACGGATAGCCGGGTTCTGGAGGGCAAAGGGTCCGCATCTTATGGCTTTGAGTGGAAGAGGGCCTCACTCTAGAATTGGCAGACTATTCGCCGCACTCGTAGGGGGTACAGGTTGACCCAAGGAGGGGTGCTCAAGTTATCGGATTCCGTGAAGTGCAGGGTGGTCCATTCACTTTGTTGTAGGGGGCTGCCTCGCTTCAGGTTTTGGCGGGTAACTTGCCGCACCCGTATGGGTCTAGGTTTCTTTGCACAGGCTATCCACACGACCAGGGGAACGTCGGGTTTCAGTAGCGGCTCTGTGAAACCTGGGGATCCCAGATTATCTGTATTGTTCTGTGATACTTATTACTTTTCTGTAATGTTGCATTTATCACGCCTGTAGCGATTATTGTATATTGGTATATATACTAGTAGATGTTGTATATATTTTACACCCGTGCTAGTCCAGTCCCCGCTCTGTCGTTAGTTAAGTAACCTAACGGGTGATGACGGGACCCAGTAACGAATACGGATGTCATATACGTATATTTTATTTTCGTTCTTTTCTGGTGTGATTAATTGATGGGACTGCGTTGATTCTGATCAATGCAAAGGAAAAAAAACCCTGTTTGGACGTTGTTGGAACAGTTTTAAAAAGTGTTATTACAAAGACGTTTTCTTTTATTTTGCACAGTGGTATTCAGTTGGAATATCCTGCACCTCATTCGACGAGGCAAGGGCCGAGATCCCTTCACCGGGAGTGACCCCTTAGGTAGAAGTTTACGTCAGGGTAATAACTTCACTATAGTCGATTACTTTTTGCTTTGCATCACGGTATTCAGTTGGAATATCATGCACCTCATTCCACGAGGAAAGAGCCGACATCCCTTCACCAGGAGTGACCTCTTTAGCGATGGTTTTCGCCACTATATTTTCTAAAAAGCTATCAGGTTCCTTCAGCGATATCAAGTTCGTTATGTTAAAGGTTTTTCGCCAAAAAACAGTCGTAGCCCTCCGTCATTTCATTTGGGTATTCAGTAGTATTCAGGCTATGTATTTTGACCAACGCTAAGGCATAATGCTTGGTAGCTGCTGGGTATTCATCTGTTGCATAGATAGATGAGTTGGTTTGGGACAGTCGTTCTGCCATTTGGCCAACGTCAAGGGAATGTACGGGTGGGTTCAAATTGACAAGATAATGATGGGTAGAACTTGGCATGTGACTTATGGCATTTGGCCAACGTCAGGGTCATAAAAGCATGGGGCAAAAAATTCACATCGGGAGTTTCTAAAGAAACTGAAACTTGCCAAGTATGCACATAACATCTGGAGTGTGATGGAGTGTGATAACTTGAGTGGATAACTTCACGTTATCATGCGATAAGAGTTGGATCCCGATTCCCACTGATGAGTTGGTTTACTCTTCGGGTGATCCCGATTGATTCTTCTTTCAGGTTTGGAGGAGAATTTGACAGTACAGTGGTAGGTTTCCTGATTAGATAAAGTGATAATCATTCTGATCTAGGTTAGAGTGCACGCAGAGTGTTTCTTTTCTCTCTCTCTCTTTGGCAGCGATCATTGACCGACCCTAGACTATGACTCAGTGACCAAGTTGACCGAACCTTCTTAAAATACTGGCTTTTGGATTGTCTAAATTGCATAAGTCATTGCCGCTCCTTCTTTTACCCTTTGCATTTCTCAGAACACCTCGTATCACTACGAACATACACTTCCATTGGATAGATCCATCATATGGTTATATACGAACTCGTAGGGACTTCTTCGAGAATGGATCCAGGTTCAGGAGAAATTGAATTGGTTTATTCAGTTGTCTTTTATCATCATCTTCTCTCAGGTTGCGAGTGCTCCTTGGGTTAGGAGAGTACACCTATTACGCTTATTGGATTGTCTTCTTCCAAACCATAGGCAGGTGCCGAACGGTAGGGAATGAAGAAAACCAATTAGCCTAAGTAGGGTGTATAGAAAGTAATAAGTAAAGACAAAATAAAGGGATTAGAAAGAGGGCAAAGTAAATTGCGACTGCTATCATTCATGACCAAATCGCGTACTTCATCGCCACTCCTACTTCACCTTTGTTTTTTTCCCCAGTTCGGGAGAAATAGAATAAGGTATTAATCAGTTGTCTTTTATCATCACCTTCTCTCTGGTTGCGAGTACTCCTAGGATTAGGAGAGTAGACCTATTATGCTTACTGTATAGTCTTCTTCCAAACCATAGGCAGGTGCCGAACGGTAGGGAAGAAAGAAAACCACTTAGCCTAAAGGGGGTGTACAGAAGGTAATGAATAAAGACAAATAAAGGGATTTCGAGAGATGGCAAAGAAATATACGGTTACAGACATGAATTGGATTATGGAAGAGGCATTACTAGGAATACCCGGATACCCGTACGAAACATTTTCATGTTTCAGTGTCACTGTGCATTGTTAAAGGAAAACTATTTTCCCGATTAGATACTTACTCCAGGGTATGTATTTACCAGGTATGATTCTCACATCTGTATGGTTTTACAGATGATGAATGGTAGTAAGTTATTGGGAATTAGGTGATCATCCTCATTATATCGGAATTCGTTGTAATTGGTGATATTTGAGGAAATCACCTAGGTTTTTGCCTGAAGGAAAGTATTTGGTTTTGAATATCCGTTGTTATGCACCAATTTCAAATTGATATATCTGTACGTTTATTTTCATAAAGTGAGATGTGTCTTAACGACAAAGTTTCTATATTGGATAAGTGACAAAGTTTCTATATTGGATATAGAATGGTTCATATCTTAACGATGTTAAGGTACGGGGAGTTGTCTGGCATATGCTTAAAACCAGACTCTGGATAACTCAAGGCACGTTTCTGTAATGGCAGTTTGCGGGTTGGCCCAGGCTATGCCGAGGGTTGATTTTCTACCATCTGGAAGTTCAATGGTAATATTTTTCTTGACTCGCCACAATTTTAGTAAAAATAGATTTTCTACCAATTAAATAAGTGACAAAGTTTCTATATTGGATATAGAATGGTTCATATCTTAACGATGTTAAGGTACAGGGAGTTGTCCGGCATATGCTTAAAACCAGACTCTGGATAACTCAAGGCACGTTTCTGTAATGAAAGTTTGTGGGTTGGCCCAGGCTATGCCGAGGGTTGATTTTCTACCATCTGGAAGATCAATGGTAATATTTTTCTTGACTCGCCACAATTTTAGTAAAAATAGATTTTTTCATAAAACAGTAGTGGGAGTAAAGTAGAACTGGAAGAGATTCCAGAACCGCAAACGATTACGGAAAATTTAATAGGACCTATAGATTCAATCAGGTTTGACATTCCATTAGCCACTCCACAGATATGTTGGGTAACCTCAGACACCCGAGAGGTACTCCGGTAGCCTCAAGCACGGTGACAGGGAGGTTCTAGTTTACCCAGACTTGACACTACTGTTGTTCCAGGCTATGAGACCTGGCAGGATGTTCAGTATAGCATCGTTATAAACTAGCTTTAGAAGTGCACGTATATATTATTCTGCCAGAGGGTTATTGTGGTCAGTGGGAGCAGCGGAAGCATAGTGGGCAAGTAGCTTATGTCTATTCATAGACTAGAGCAGATATAGCGGAAATAGATCATCTATTTTTGATGTGACAGTCATGGGTTTGACTTCATCAGAATAGGGGATGGATCTATTAAGAAGGTAGTAGTGTGTGATGTCCTGGTATTTGGATGACATACACAAAGTAGGAGGTAAAATTCCAACATTACAATCGGTTATATTGTGGTTGTCACACAGTTGTTTCTCCACAAAGGATATGGATATAATATCTGACATTCTGGTTACTAGATCTATGGTTTTAGATCTAGATTTGGGTAGTTTCCCAATGTGGGTACTTTGACAGTATTCTAATAGTATTTTAGAATGGATGACTCCTAGCATGGTGGTGTACCTGCAGGTGATGAAGTCTCCCTCTCTAAAGGTGTCTTACAGACTAAAAGGAAGAGGGATGTGCATGATTGGCATATCACTTGCTTAGGCAATTGAGTCAATCGTGAGATGTGAAGTACCACACCAGATGTTGTTTTTGCACTAGATGCAATAAGTTTATATTAAACGGAAGCAGTTTTAGAACATAAGTGCATGTTCTAGGGATTTGATAACGGCGGCCTCCTTCGGAGACGGTTATCATTCCAGGCATCCAAAGGTGACATGGATGACAGAGTGATTTTCAGAGTTATAGTTTTCCCTCTGACAAAGGGGGCAGTATTATAGACAGGTGTTCCAAGAGAATACTATGGGAGGCATGGTGCTGGATACTGATTAGTTTCAGTTGTCAATACAATCTAAGAAGTTTGGATTTGGAGTTCATTTATGAACTAGGTACCATCAGATATCCAGACATATTCTAAGACAGGTATTACTCAATTCGGGAGATGGATTTCTCCGCGAACTTGAGACTAAGAGAGACAAAGAAAGAAACATCAGGGCGGATCCACTCATTGAGGCTATTTCTCGAACACAAGAGTTTTACAAACGAGCTTTGTGAAACTGATTAGTAGAGGAGTTGGGTGTTCAGTATCACACGGGCTATGAGTATGCGACATCGCAATAATTAGCCTTAAGTGCAAATAGGAGATTGTTGGAGATAATGCCCTCAAAGTCAATTATTGGATCGCAGGCACGTGATTGCAATGATTGAGGATGACCTATACCTGTAGGACAGTCTTACTCGAGATGATAGTATGCTATCTGGTTTGTCTTTATCATCATGTAAAGATTTAGGTGACATGATCACTATTACACGTTGATATAGCCCTTCGGATCTTGCTTGACTACCAACAGTATGATGGCGATCAAATAAGTGAGAGTTGGGTAGTCCATAAGCACATCCTTAAAAGTGGTCCCTAGTCATGAGAGTTTCGAGACAGGGCATCGATACTCCGGAGTAGACTAGTGTATACAGTCGAGACCCTGACAAGGGGCGGTGGCCGGTCTCACAAGCCATTGGTGTCAGTTGGATCACCTAAGATGTATACAGGTGCTCATTGGGTTATGAGTACACCAGACATGACTCACCGGGAACCTGCTACTTGGTATTATACCTAGCGTCAGATAGCAGTTTCCTGGTGACATGTGTACAGGTTAGTTCATCGACCTGAGGTCGTCATTTGTCTCATGTGAGTTCCCATTGTGCTTTGATTACCACCCTACCAAGGTTCAAAGGAGTCGTGCAAACAGGTTTTAGTTGGGTACAGTCCCAAGCCATATGGAGGCAAGAGAGCGGATCGGCAGGGGTTTCGTCTCTCCCGGTATTGGGGGTGAGATCGTGCTGTGTCTAGGAGAGCCTTTACACCAAGTCCTTGGCCAAGGCAGGTGAGAATTACTGGTAAGTATTCCAGTAGTTTCTCAGGGTGTTCATGGCTACTCTCCGACACGACTTATACCGCTATTGGGGGTCTGACGTTACCAGCCCCCTAGGCCCGATATGCGATGCTCATAGACGAACGGACCGGACTATATGTATATTGTCACTGATAGGCTCAGTAGGGTTCCAGGATGCGTTCGCTCATCGGCATCTCTTTCGGTCAGTACATGGGCAGCCGTTACGCACAGCTAGTGCCGCTGACTTGCTTGTGGTTAAACCCACTGCCATGGTACTGATGAGTCTTTAGAGCCCCCCACAGATAGTTTCCCAAGTTCGGGCGAAACGTTGTAGATGCCGTATGGTTTTATGGCAGGGTTCGAAAATGCACGTGCACTTGTGCACATGTCATATTTCGGACAGATAATACTGGTGGGCTTTGGTTTAAGCCGGATCCATGTATTATATTGAGTCGGAATATTTTAGTCTCTCGTATTCCTTTTCGGTCGGAATACGAATACAGGTATGTATATACAGGTGAGGGGTATTCTCATAATCCGTTAAGAGAATCTTTTAGAAGATGCATTTCTTTTGGTTAATCATTTTGGTTTAAATGATTAAATGGATTTTGGAAAGTGCGACTCATTCTTGGTGACACATTTCTTCTAGCATGTTCATTAGTGACTCATGCTAATGAGTCACTAAGTCAGTCATGATAGAATTAATTGTGATTTGTTTTGTGTATTGATATTTTAGGGTTTGTGGAGATATTTTTGGGAACATATTTTTTGAGTTATTTTCTTTACACAAACCATATATATCTACTCCCAAAAGAAAAAATAAACACAAGGAATTATGCTTGAGTTCTTGCTCTCTTGATAGTTTTCTTGAGTTCACAATTTCCATCTCTAAGCATCTTCTTCAACCTCCACCCTTACCCTCTCATGTGATGAGAACCCTATGGTGTTTGAGACAAAATATTCTACTCATTCTTTACTTCATCTTGGACATGTCGGCAAGTATACTTCATGTCCAAGTTGCCTCGGAATAGAGGCGGGAGCCCGTTTAAACATCCGTTGACGTGGTGCCACCTCGACGAGGAGACAGGAGATCGGAGTTGCCGCGAGTAGCGTGGGATGATGGCTAAAGACCGAAGGACTTGGATCGAACGGTATAGCCTATCTACCTCTTTACAGTTTGTTAGTTTAGCGTTAATGGCAAGATCCGGGTTATAATATGCGATAGCGCCAGTTATAAAAGTTTTTGTTCCGCGTTTGGCGTCAATATGACGGCCGGGGCGCTACCGTAGACTTACATGGTATCAGAGCCACGCCATTAACCTTTACTAACTTGTTCTAACGTGTTTAAAACATCGATCGAACGAAATTTCCAAAACCGCATTTTTCATGTCAAATTTTTCAACTAGTCTAAAAATCATTTTGAGCATCTCAGAAAATCGTGCAGGCTTTTTTAAGACTCTGGAAGAAATTTGGTCCACTGATTCTACTATACTGCCGCGGAACCGCCTCACAAACCATGGTTTGGCCGCGGTTCCGCCGCCAGTTTGTGGCAACAGTACACCATTTTTCTTCTCGGTGTTTTTCATGTGGAATTGTGGTTTCTGGAATATTTTGTTTGGGCCCAGATTTTGTTAGAGTACTGCAGTTGTACTTGGGGCCCAATTCGGGAAGTTTTGTCGATCGGAATTTTAAATATGTTAGTTTACAGTACTTACATTATACCTCCGACCGTGAATGTCATTTGAGCGGTAAATCGTGTCTAAATTCTATAGATCTTTTAGATGGGTTTGCGAACGTGACATTCGCGTTGATGTTCTGTGTTGTGCTGTGATGTTGCGGATTTGTCATTGTGGATAGCCGTGTGCAATGGTACTGTAGTTTGTATTTATTTGTACATTTGATATTGCAGGGCGAGCGTCTAACATGTGGATTGCCGTCACTTCCTGTTTGTATAATATTCTTTTGGGGCACGACCGGGCAGAGGTCGATGTAGCCGTTGTACATATTTTTTATTTCTGTACTAGGTTTACCCCGCGACGGAGTGCACGGATAGCCGGGTTTTGGAGGGAAAAGGGTCCGCATATTATGGCTTTGAGTGGAAGAGGGCCTCACTCTAGAATTGGCAGACTATTCGCCACACTCGTAAGGGGTACAGGTTGACCCAAGAAGGGGTGCTCAAGTTATCGGATTCGGTGAAGTGCAGGGTGGTCCATTCACTTTGCTGTAGGGGGCTGCCTCGCTTCAGGTTTTGGCGGGTAACTTGCCGCACCCGTATAGGTCTAGGTTTCATTGCACAGGCTATCCACACGACCAGGGGAACGTCGGGTTTCAGTAGCGGCTCTGTGAAACCTGCGGATCCCAGATTATCTGTATTGTTCTGTGATACTTATTACTTTTCTGTAATGTTGCATTTATCACGCCTGTAGCGATTATTGTATATTGGTATATATACTAGTAGATGTTGTATATGTTTTACACCCGTGCTAGTCCAGTCCCCGCTCTGACGTTAGTTAAGTAACCTAACCGGTGATGACGGGACCCAGTGACGAATACGGATGTCATATACGTATATTTTATTTTCGTTCTTTTCTGGTGTGATTAATTGATGGGACTGCATTGATTCTGATCAATGCAAAGGAAAAAAAAACCTGTTTGGACGTTGTTGGAACAGTTTTAAAAAGTGTTATTACAAGGACGTTTTCTTTTATTTTGCACAGTGGTATTCAGTTGGAATATCCTGCACCTCATTGGACGAGGCAAGGGCCGAGATCCCTTCTCCGGGAGTGACCCCTTAGGCAGAAGTTTACGTCAGGGTAATAACTTCACTATAGTCGATTACTTTTTGCTTTGCATCACGGTATTCAGTTGGAATATCGTGCACCTCATTCCACGAGGAAAGAGTCGACATCCCTTCACCAGGAGTGACCTCTTTAGCGATGGTTTTCGCCACTATATTTTCTAAAAAGCTATCAGGTTCCTTCAGCGATATCAAGTTCGTTACGTTAAAGGTTTTTCGCCAAAAACTAGTCGTAGCCCTCCGTCATTTCATTTGGGTATTCAGTAGTATTCAAGCTCTGTATTTTGACCAACGCTAAGGCATAATGTTTGGTAGCTGCTGGGTATTCATCTGTTGCATAGATAGATGAGTTGGTTTGGGACAGTCGTTCTGCCATTTGGCCAACATCAAGGGAATGTACGGGTGGGTTCAAATTGACAAGATAATGATGTGTAGAACTTGGCATGTGACTTATGGCATTTGGCCAACGTCAGGGTCATAAGAGCATGGGGCAAAAAATTCACATCGGGAGTTTCTAAAGAAACTGAAACTTGCCAAGTATGCACATACCATGTGGAGTGTGATAACGTGAGTGGATACCTTCACGTTATCATGCGATGAGAGTTGGATCCCGATTCCCACTGATGAGTTGGTTTACTCTTCGGGTGATCCCGATTGATTCTTCTTTCAGGTTTGGAGGAGAATTCGACAGTACAGTGGTAGGTTTCCTGATTAGATAAAGTGATAATTATTCTGATCTAGGTTAGAGTGCACGCAGAGTGTTTCTTTTCTCTCTCTCTCTCTGGCAGTGATCATTGACCGACCCTAGACTATGTCTCAGTGACCAAGTTGACCGAACCTTCTTAAAATACTGGCTTTTGGATTGTCTAAATTGCATAAGTCATTGCCGCTCCTTCTTTTACCCTTTGCATTTCTCAGAACACCTCGTATCACTACGAACATACACTTCCATTGGATAGATCCATCGTATGGTTATATACGAACTCGTAGGGACTTCTTCGAGGATGGATCCAGGTTCAGGAGAAATTGAATTAGTTTATTCAGTTGTCTTTTATCATCGCCTTCTCTCATGTTGCGAGTGCTCCTTGGTTTAGGAGAGTATACCTATTACGCTTATTGGATTGTCTTCTTCCAAACCATAGGCAGGTGCCGAAAGGTAGGGAATGAAGAAAACCAATTAGCCTAAGTAGGGTGTACAGAAAGTAATAAGTAAAGACGAAATAAAGGGATTAGAAAGAGGGCAAAGTAAATTGCGACTGCTATTATTCACGACCAAATCGCGTACTTCATCGCCACTCCTACTTCACCTTTGTTTTTTTCCCTAGTTCGGGAGAAATAGAATAAGGTTTTATTCAGTTGTCTTTTATCATCACCTTCTCTCAGGTTGCGAGTACTCCTAGGATTAGGAGAGTAGACCTATTATGCTTACTGTATAGTCTTCTTCCAAACCAAAGGCTGGTGCCGAACGGTAGGGAAGGAAGAAAACCACTTAGCCTAAAGGGGGTGTACAGAAGGTAATGAATAAAGACAAATAAAGGGATTTCGAGAGATGGCAAAGAAATATACGGTTACAGACATGAATTGGATTATGGAAGAGGCATTACTAGGAATACCAGGATACCCCTACGAAACATTTTCATGTTTCAGTGTCACTGTGCATTATTAAAGGAAAACTATTTTCCCGATTAGATACTTACTCCAGGGTATGTATTTACCATGTATGATTCTCACATCTGTATGGTTTTACAGATGATGAATGGGAGTAAGTTATTGGGAATTAGGTGATCATCCTCATTATATCGGAATTCGTTGTAATTGGTGATATTTTAGGAAATCACCTGGGTTTTTGCCTGATGGCAAGTATTTGGTTTTGAATATCCGTTGTTATGCACCAATTTCAAATTGATATATCTGTACGTTTATTTTCATAAAGTGAGATGTATCTTTTGAAATTATGTCTGTAACATTTACCTACATCAATTGACGATTGGGTAAAGAGCATTGAACAGCGGAGTAGTTCTTAACCATAAGTACAGTTTTCAACCTATGATGCACAGATTTTGAGTTATTCAACTCAGGGGACTCATACATAGTATTGTATGTTGTCCAGTGTCCATTAGGACAAAGGGGTTGGTCCTCGTACTATGTTCTGATTAATTGTAACTTCTCTAGTTTTTAGACAAGTGTTTCGTAGAAATACAAGATCTAAGTTTTGAGAAGTTATGGGTATAGTAATAAAGTAGAGAACCAGATGTCGCAAGTATCGGGATTCTTCAAAGAGATCGAAGATGTAGATACTTGTGATTGGTATTCAGTTGATAGTAATGGTTTTGAGAAACTTGTTTCTCTTTCATGTTACTCATAATTGGATGTATTCCTAAGTTGAGTAATGCTGATTAGCCTTTCTCCATTAAGTTGATATGCACTAGAGACAGCTGCATGATTTGAATCAGGTTCCAATTAAATAAGTGACAAAGTTTCTATATTGGATATAGAATGGTTCATATCTTAACGATGTTAAGGTACGGGGAGTTGTCCGGCATATGCTTAAAACCAGACTCTAGATAACTCGAGGCACGTTTCTGTAATGGCAGTTTGCGGGTTGGCCCAGGCTATGCCGAGGGTTGATTTTCTACCATGTGGAAGATCAATGGTAAGATTTTTCTTGACTCGCCACAATTTTAGTAAAAATAGATTTTTTCAGAAAACAGTAGTGGGAGTATGGTAGAACTGGAAGAGATTCCAGAACCGCAAACGATTACGGAAAATTTAATAGGACCTATAGATTCAATCAGGTTTGACATTCCATTGGCCACTCCGTAGATATGTTGGGTAACCTCAGACACCCGAGAGGTACTCCGGTAGCCTCAAGGACGGTAACAAGGAGGTTCTAGTTTACCCAGACTTGACACTACTGTTGTTCCAGGATATGAGACCTGGCAGGATGTTAAGTATAGCATCGTTCTAAACTAGCTTTAGAAGTGAACGTATATATTATTCTGCCAGAGGGTTGTTGTGGTCAGTGGGAGCAGCGGAAGCATAATGGGCAAGTAGCTTATGTCTATTCATAGACTAGAGCAGATATAGCGGAAATAGATCATCTATTTTTGATGCGACAGTCATGGGTTTGACTTCATCAGAATAGGGGATGGATCTATTAAGAAGGTAGTAGTGTGTGATGTCATGGTATTTGGATGACATACACAAAGTAGGAAGTAAAATTCCAACATTACAATCGGTTATATTGTGGTTGTCACACAGTTGTTTCTCCACAAAGGATATGGATATAATATCTGACATTCTGGTTACTAGATCTATGGTTTTAGATCTAGATTTGGGTAGTTTCCCAATATGGGTACTTTGACAGTATTCTAATAGTATTTTAAAATGGATGACTCCTGGCATGGTGGTGTACCTGCAGGTGATGAAGTCTCCCTCTCTAAAGATGTCTTACAGACTAAAGGGGAGAGGGATGTGCATGATTGGCATATCACTTGCTTAGGCAATTGAGTCAATCGTGAGATGTGAAGTACCAGACCAGATGTTATTTTTGCACTAGATGCAATAAGTTTATATTAATCTAATCCTGAAGAAACATACGGAAGCAGTTTTAGAACATAAGTGCATTTTCTAGGAATTTGATAACGGCGGCCTCCTTCGGAGACGGTTATCATTCCAGGCTTCCAAAGGTGACATGGATGACAGAGTGATTTTCAGAGTTATAGTTTTCCCTCTGACAAAGGGGGCAGTATTATGGACAGGTGTTCCAAAAGAATACTATGGGAGGCATGGTGCTTGATACTGATTAGTTTCAGTTGTCGATACAATCTAAGAAGTTTGGATTTGGAGTTCATTTATGAACTAGGTACCATCAGATATCCAGACATATTCTAAGACAGGTATTACTCAATTCGGGAGATGGATTTCTCCGCGAACTTGAGATTAAGAGAGACAAAGAAAGAAACATCAGGGCGGATCCACTCATTGAGGCTATTTCTCGAACACAAGAGTTTTACAAACGAGCTTTGTGAAACTGATTAGTAGAGGAGTTGGGTGTTTATCACACGGGCTATGAGTATGCGACATCGCAATAATTAGCCTTAAGTGCAAGTAGGAGATTGTTGGAGATAGTGCCCTCAAATTTAATTATTGGATCGCAGGCACGTGATTGCAATGATTGAGGATGAACAATACATGTAGGACAGTCTTACTCGAGATGATAGTATGCTATCTGGTTTGTCTTTATCATCGTGTAAAGATTTAGGTGACATGATCACTATTACACGTTGATATAGCCCTTCGGATCCTGCTTGACTACCAACAGTATGATGGTGATCATATATGTGAGAGTTGGGTAGTCCATAAGCACATCCTTAAAAGTGGTCCCTAGTCATGAGAGTTTCGAGACAGGGCATCGATACTCCGGAGTAGACTAGTGTATACAGTCGAGACCCTGACAAGGGGCGGTGGCCGGTCTCACAAGCCATTGGTGTCAGTTGGATCACCTAAGATGTATACAGGTGCTCATTGGGTTATGAGTACACCAGACATGACTCGCCGGGAACCTGCTAATTGGTATTATACCTAGCGTCAGATAGCAGTTCCCTGGTGACATGTGTACAGGTTAGTTCATCGACCTGAGGTCGTCATTTGTCTCATGTGAGTTCCTACTGTGCTTTGATTACCACCCTACCAAGGCTCAAAGGAGTCGTGCAAACAGGTTTTAGTTGGGTACAGTCCCGAGCCACATGGAGGCAAGTGAGCGGATCGGCAGGGGTTTCGTCTCTCCCGGTATTGGGGGTGAGATCGCGCTGTGTCTAGGAGAGCCTTTACACCAAGTCCTTGGCTAAGGCAGGTGAGAATTACTGGTAAGTATTCCAGTAGTTTCTCAGGGTGTTCAGGGCTACTCTCCGACACGACTTATACCGCTATTGGGGGTCTGACGTTACTAGCCCCCTAGGCCCGATATGCGATGCTCATAGACAAACGGACCGGACTATATGTATATTGTCACTGATAGGCTCAGTAGGGTTCCAGGATACGTTCCCTCATCGGCTTTCCTTTCGGTCAGTACATGGGCAGCCGTTACGTACAGCTAGTGCCGCTGACGTGCTTGTGGTTAAACCCACTGCCAGGGTACTGATGAGTCTTTAGAGCCCCCCACAGATAGTTTCCCAAGTTCGGGCGAAACGTTGTAGATACCGTATGGTTTTATGTCAGGGTTCGAAAATGCACGTGCACTTGTGCACGTGTCATATTTCGGACAGATAATACTGGTGGGCTTTGGTTTAAGCCGGATCCATGTATTATATTGAGTCGGAATATTTTAGTCTCTCATATTCGTATTCGGTTGGAATACGAATACAGGTATGTATATACTGGTGAGGGGTATTCTCGTAATCCGTTACGAGAATATTTTAGGAGATGCATTTCTTTTGGTTAATCATTTTGGTTTAAATGATTAAATGGATTTTGGAAAGTGTGACTTATTCTTGGTGACACATTTCTTCTAGCATGTTCATTAGTGACTCATGCTAATGAGTCACTAAGTGAGTCATGATAGAATTAATTGTGTTTTGTTTTGTGTATAAATATTTTAGGGTTTGTGGAGATATTTTTGGGGAGATATTTTTTGAGTTATTTTCTTTACACAAACCATATATATCTACTCACAAAAGAAAAGATAAACACAAGGAATTATTCTTGAGTTCTTGCTCTCTTGATAGTTTTCTTGAGTTCACAATTTCCATCTCAAAGCATCTTCTTCAACCTCCACCCTAACCCTCTCATGTGATGAGAAACCTAGGGTGTTTGAGACAAAATATTCTACTCATTCTGTACTTCATCTTGGACATGTCGGTTAGCATACTTCATGTGCGAGTTGCCTCGGTATAGAGGCTGGCGCCCGTTTAAAGATCCGTTGACGTGGTGCCACCTCGATGAGGAGACAGGAGATCGGAGTTGCCGCGAGGAGCGTGGGATGATGGATAAAGACCGAAGGACTCGGATCGATCGGTATAGCATTTCTACCTCTTTACAGTTTCTTAGTTTAGCGTTAATGGCAAGATCCGGGTTATAGTATGCGATAGCGCCAGTTATAAATGTTTTTCGCGTTTGGCATCAGAATGACGGCCGGGGCGCTACCGTAGACTTACATAATGTAAAACACGGATTCTACGGTCGTGATGAATAGCCAAACCCACATCTCCAGACCCATACAAGAGCAGCAAATAACCCTACCAATTCTAGATTTAGAAGACTCGGTCTCAACTTCTTGAGATGGACTCCCACTGGACTCTAGAACCCGGTTAGTTGTGCTCTCCTTCTTGGGTCAATCCTAATGCGGAAAAGTAAATAATATACATCAGTAGTGACATCATCCTTAACCCGGATGTGCCCTAATAAAAGAATATTACATACAAATTTTACATGAATTAAAATTGAAAAACTCCCATCTCACATAAAAACCCCGGCTATTCAATCATGACGATCTAATAAAACATATCAGCGACACTTAATATCACATGTCATCAATGTAAGTAATTATGTGTATCCCAAATTCCGTTGTCATATAGCAACGAGATTTAGGATACCCTACGTATTACACTTATGGCCGCATAAAAGAAATGTAAAACTGCAATAATTAGAATCCGCATATCCTTAGAAATCATAAACCCAGAATATCTCATATTCTGAATTTCATGCCTAACCAGATAAATCTTGTATTTTAGTCTCAAATTGAAAACACTTTTCAATTACTTAGTCGAAGATTCAACAAGATTCCCGACTACATTATCGAATACTCATCAAAAACTTTAGTAGATGGCCGCACCCTCGATGCCGTCGACGAAGTGCACTAAGGCGGAACACCATGGCCGCAAGCATTCGAGTGGATGCTTTTGGCACCGGGGTTCTCCTACAGTCACTTGGTCGGGGAAATGGGGCGTGGCTACCTAGCAAAGTTATTTGGCGAGTATTCACGTACAATACGTGATTGCGACGGAGTTTTGATCCGAATCAAGACTCTGTGGCAACCGATTATCCGAGACTAAAACACTAGATTTATAAACAAACTAATTTTCACAAAACTAATTTAATGTGGATCCTAACTACTTAATCCATATCAAACTTAAACCCGAAACAAAGTTAGAAACACGATTACGAAACACTCCGTATTAGCCCCTAAACAAAATTAACATCACATGCAATTTTGGACTAATCAAACATAACCTGAAACCCCAAAATCAAGAGATAAGAACACCATAAAAATTTCAAGGTCTTTTGCAACAGTAAAAAAGGTGAAACCGGTTTTTTGAGCAATCTCACCGGGTCAATTTTGTAATTTTTCCCTCAAATTTCTTTGGTGTTCTAGTTACATCACATGTAATATTCTGCACTTGTTTAAAATATTTTTAGAGACCTTAAAAAATTTGACAGAAACTTGGTGCTCGGTTAAAGTTTCGGAGTTGTTTCGATTTCATGTTTCTATTAATATCGTCTAATCTTCTAGTTTTGGCTCTAATACGATGAAAATGTACGCTGGGACCCCACTAGGTTCTATAAGCATCAAGCATGCCATTTTTAAATTTTTGGGGTGTTAAATAACACCAACCTAGATCATTAACTAGATGATTAGGGTTTTAAGTTTGATATCTACTAAACTATAAGAGTGAAAGATGGTTATACCCTCGTAGATTGAGTCCTTCACTTCATATGCTCCGTGTCATAGTCTACGTGACTCTACTAGGCTCCACTTGAGAGTTTGGACGAGCTTCCTCCGAAGACCTTCGTGCCGAAGATGATCCACGCGAAGTCCCTCCAACTCAAGCTATCTCTACACTAAACTCTTTTAGTGTAGGAAACACGCTACACTTGATCGCTAGTCAAGTGTAAGATGGTGAAGTAGGGGATTTGATTTGCTCACTAGTGTGAGTTCAAGCTTCATGACTCACATCACATGTGAGGGTTGAAGCTTGAACAATGGTGAAGTGGAAGAAGAAGAAGAGAGCATGAGAGCAACCCTTGCAAAAATGGCTAAGTGTTGGAATAAATCAAGTGAATTAATGGTAACCCCTTGACCCCCACTCATTCAATCAAGGAAAATAGCAATATAAAATTGCAACCATGCTTGAATAGTGAGTCAAGATGAATAAAGAAAAGAAAATGCCATACTTGAACCCATGCTTTCATTTTCCACCTCATTTCTATTTTTCTCAAAAATATAAATTCAAGCCATGCTTCATTATTATATATATATATCATATTTATTAATATATATATATATATATATATATATATTATGAAGAATAATTAGTGAGCTAATGATATTAGTTAAGATATAATTATATCATATATAATATATATCACATTATTAAATCAACACTTGATTTAATAATCCGGTTATATCATATATAATCGACTAATATCATTTATCTGTGTATCACATTATCAAATCAACACTTGATTCGACAATCTGGTTATATCACATATAACCTAATTCGATAATAGATAACTGCTAGATTACAATACGGTATCACATACACGTATTTAATCAGGCCCACACATATATCACATATGTATCCTACTTTGTTTCGCTTGAATCAGGGAACTTCTGTGTAGGACTCTAAAGACTCATCAATACACCAGCAGTAGGTGTTGATCACATCAGTCACCTACAAGCCGTCAGCGGTACTAGCTGGACGTAACAGCTACCCGTGTATTGAGCGATATGAAGATCAACAAGCAAGATTGTCCATACTCTCCATGAAGCCTATCAGTAACACTACCGTAGAGTCCGGTCTCTTCGTCTGATATGTCGCATATCATGTCTAAGGGTGGTAAACGTCAGACCCCAGTATCATGATAAGTCATGCCGATGTCTGGCCTATAACGGTTCGAGAAACTACGGATAACTCTTATCAGTAAATCTCAACAGCATCCCTGGACAGGGACTTCCAGTTATAGCCAATCGAGCATAGCGCAATATCAACCCCCAATACCAGGAGAGACGAAAACCCTCCTATCGCTCATTGCCTCCATGTGACTCGGGACTGTATCCAAAATCCACCTATTTGCACAACTCCTCTTGAGCGTAGTAGGGAGGAAATCAAAGCACAGTGGGAGCCACAAAAGACTCTATGAAGATCTCGAAACCTGTACCAGTGTCACTAGAGGACTGCTATCTGACGATAGGTATAATACCAATTAGGAGTTCTCGGCGAGTACGTTCGGTGTACCCATTCTCTAATGAGCACCTTTGTACAATCTTTGATGTTACACACCACTGGCTGTGGGATCAGCCATCGCCCTCTATGGGACAAGAAACGTACACACTAGTCTACTCTGGAATATCGATGCCCTAGTCTCGATATCCCCTCGACTAGGAATAGTTAAAGGATGTACTTTTGGACCACCCTGGCCCCACTAGTATGATCTCATCATAATCCTGGTAGTCAAGTACATATATTAAAGGCTTTATCTACATGTAAGAGGCAGACAATAAAGATACGAGTCTACATGTTAAGATAAATGTAACCAGATAGCATACTATCATGTCAAGAAAGAAAGTCCTCTATATATATGTCCAAGCATCCACTATATCAACAATAATGGCCTCTAGAGCATACATATTCCTAAGTATGAGGGCCGGAAAAATCTCAAGTGCTTCTATTCTCCAAATATCTTGAAACAAACCAAACAAACACAACCCCCTCACTTAGGCGCGCTATACGTGACATATAGCCGCGGCCTAAGTCGAGAAGTCCTTTGGGGGCACTACAACGTGACATATAGTTGTGACTTAATTGGATACATGGTAGTGGGTGTTTGGCCTTGGATTGGAAATAAGTGCACGTAGCGGAAGGACAAGGGGCACTAGGAATGGATTTAGCGTTAGAAAGCTTTCTTAAACTCACAAATCCCATTCCTATGTCTTTCTAATGCCCACTACGTTCGATTATCCCAATATCATTTTAAGAGTGGCAAAAGAAAAGTACAAGACTAATCCTAACTCTACTAACCAACCTTAACCCTAACAAGCTTACTTGAATATACATTCAAACACTTAGGATGGATTTGGACCAATACATTTACATTCTTGAATTGACTCGTCTAAGAAAAGAACGGACATATAACAATCTCCCTGCGAACGACCCATGCTCAACCGGCTAGCTGCAAAGCGACACCGTCTTGATTGCGGTAAGTAGAACAAATAGGACAAGATATAATGCATAATTCTACGACAATCACCTCTTTAGTATGGTGTCTATGTACCTGGAATGGGACAATTCCAACATCCTTTCAGATCTATCCCTATAGTCTTTATCTTCAGGATGTAGGAGGCATCACCCAGATCGTTCATGCAGAACTTTTGTGATAGGAAGAGTTTGACCGAGTGCAGCATAGGAACATCATTTCCTATCAAGAGTATGTCATCCACGTACAATATGACGAATACAACCTTGCTCTCTACAACCTTTTTATATATAAATGGTATAAGGTTCTTAGGCACCAGAACAAGGTTGTACAAGGCATCAAACATGCCGTATTTAAAATTTTCAAGTGCCAAACAACTTAAGCAAGGATCTTTACTAGAGAATTAGGGTTAGAAATGAAATGTAAACTACTTTACATCTAAGTGAATGCGGAATACAACCTTTGTAGACCAGTCCTTTACTTCTAAAGCTACGTGTAGTAGTCCCTTCGCTGCGAGTATCGATCTCCCGAACTCTAGTATGGGTTTTCCCGGAGAAATGAAGAAGCTTTCTTGAAGTCTTCGAGGCCGGAGATGATCTACGTCGAGGAGACTCAAGCTCATGCTAGCTCTTCACTAATTGTGAAATTAGTGAATCAAACACTCTAAACTCAATGGCAAGTAGTAGATCATGATGAAGAAGGAAGTAGGCTCTCTTTAGATTTATTTTTCTCACAATATTTTCTTACCTTGAGAAAATCTAGTGAGCTTTTTTCATGAGGAAGAAGAAGCTCAAGTGAAGAGATGTGAGAATGAACTCATGAGGTGAGAATAGCTATCATGGGTGAGTTGGTGTCATACACTAACCCATGTAGAGAATAAACCATGGCTAGTTAATAATGGTTAGGTTAATAAATATTTACAAGTAAAACAAACTTAGTGGACTTGGTCAATGGTTCCATAAGCTTCTACAAGATTCAACCATGTAAATTAATCCCACTAATTTTGATTAACATAGATAAATATAAACCTATCATATTATTAAGCATGGTGCAAGTATCATACACCCATGTCACATATGGCATCTAGCATGACACAAAAGTTGTACATTAATATATATCACATATACACTGATGCACACAAGTGAGAAAAGAAATCATAAGTGTGAAAATATTAGTTAATGTAATCTAGTATATCTAATATACAATTATACATTAAATTATTAAATCAACACTTGATTTAATAATCCGGCTATATCACATATAACAGACTAATATCAAATGCAACAACTTATCGAATCAACATTTGATCCGATAATCCAGCTATATCTTATATAACCGACCGATGTCACAAATCGTGAGAATAGAATGCGGTAACACATACGCGCATCAATCTCGGTCTCGCACATATCACATATGTGCTCCTACTCCGTTTCGCATGAACCAGGAAACCTCTGTTTAGGACTCTAAAGACTCGTCAATACGCCGGCAGTAGGTGATTATCATATCAAACACCCAAAAGCCGCAAGCGGTCTGCTAAACGTAACAGCCACCCGGGTATTGAGCGATCAGATGATCAAAAAGCAAGCCTGCTCATACTCCTGTGAATCCAATCAGTAACACTACCGTACAGCCCGGTCTCCTCATCTGATATGTCGCATATCCAGTCTAGGGGTGGTAAACGTCAGACCCCAATAACCGATAAGTCATGCCGATATGAGGTTCATAACGGGTCGAGAAACTAATAATAACACTTACCAGTAAATCTCTAAATCAGCCCTGGACAGGGACTTCCCTGTTATGGCCAATCGAGCACAGCGCAACATCAACCCCAATATCGGGAGAGACGAAACCCTTCCTATCGCTCATTGCTTCCATATGACTCGGGAATGTACCCAAAAACCACCATTTTGCACATCCTCTTGAACGTGGTAAGGTGGAAATCAAAGCACAATGGGAATCACACAAGACTCTATGATGATCTCGGGTCTACAGACTAACCTGTACCAGTGTCACCAAAGAACTGCTATCTGGCGTCAGGTATAATACCATTTAGGAGTTCTCGGCGAGTCCGTTCAGTGTACCCAGTCTCCACTGAGCACCCATAAACCATCTCTGATGTCAAACACCAATGGATATGGGATCATCCATCGCCCATCATATGGGTCGAGAAGAGTATACGCTAGTCTACTATGGTATATCGATGCCCCGTCTCGATACACCGACGACTAGGAACATTAATGGATGAACTTATAGACTACCATTTCCCTACTAGTGTTATCTGCATCATAATCCTGGTAGTCAAGTACACATCCTAAGGGCTTTACCAACATGTATCCATAAGACAGTAAGAGACAAGTATACATGTTAAGATAAAAAGTAACCAGAAAGCATACTATCATGTCGAGCAAGAAAGTCCTCCCTATGTATGTCCAAGCATCCACCATAATATACATCTCATGTACAATAATGGCCTCTAGGGCATACATATAGCTAACAATCTCCCACTTACACTAGGGCCATCTATAGCAGTGGTTGTAGTATCTCATACCCAACCATCCGATAAAAGTCTCACTTGGGAAAAGGCCTTCGTGAGTGGATCCGCCGTGTTGTCCTCTGAGTCTACTCTCCTAGCATAGATCTCCCTGGAAATCAACCATCTCTATGATCAGGTGATGCTTCCTTATAATATGTCTGGGTCATTGATGGGACGGGGGTTCCTAAGCATAAGCCACAACTCCATTGTCACACAATAGTATGAACAAAGTTCATCTCATGAACTTATATACACCCATACTGGCTCTTTGGTAGTATCTTTGGTAGTAATGTATTGAGCCTTTATCGTCTAGTTTGCCACGGTATATAGCTTGGAACTCTTCCAACATACCGTCCCTCTACTGAGGGTAAAGACAATGCTTGTGACTGACATTCAGTCGACCTTACCACCCTGGAAGCTATCCAGTGATTCTCCCCAGGATCTATTGATACCATCTCACTACACCTAGTGAGAATCCTAAAATCTACTTAGATCTATCTCATAGATCCAATATCCAGGATTTAGGAGGTATCGCCTTGATCCTATAAGGAGAATCTATGTGATAGGAGGAGATTGACAGAGTGTAGCATGGGAAACTCCTTTCCTATCAAGAGTATGTCATCCACGTACAATATGAGGAAGAACACCTTACTCTCTCTACTACCTTTTTGTATATACAAGGTTCATCTACCATTTTGATGAAGTCAAATGCTTTGACTACCACATAAAAACATATGTTCCAACTCCGCGATGCCTGCTTTAATCTGTAAAGCAACTTGCACACGTATCTGCTGCTCCCACTATCTACGAAGCCTTCTGGCTGTGTACTTATAAACGCTATCTTCTAAATCAGTATTTAGAAAAGCAGTCATGACACCCAACAGCCAGATATCGTAGTCGTGGTATGTAGCAATGGCAAGTAGGATCCGGATGGACTTAAGCATAGCTACCGGAGAAAAGATTTCATCTTAAACCACACCTGGTCGATGACGAGAATCTTTTACAACAGGAATAGTTTTGAAAGTCTCAACTTTTCCATCTGCACCAAGTAATCTTCTCAAGATATACTTGCTCTTGATGGGGATTTAACCCTTCAGATAAAGCATCCAAAGTCCATACTTTGTTGGTGTATATGGATTCCATCTCGATCGCTTTGCATCCAGCCATTCTTACAGAGTCCCCTCTCTTGATGGCCTGCTCGAAACTAGTTGGATCATCATCTCATGATGCAATCCTCGCTCCCACTGTCATTGAGAAAACCGAAGTATCTCTCAGGTGGATGAGGAACCCTACCAGATCGGCGGAGAGGCTGAGGTTCATCAGGAACTATTGAATCCTCCGGTTCTACCAAATCGTCAGCTGTAGTTTGTATAGCTGGAACTCCTTCCAGATCTACCTCATGACCACAAATTTCTTTCCAAAATAAATTCCTTTTCTAAAAAGGTGGCATGCCAAGAAGTAAAACACATTTTTTTCCTCGGTGTGGTAGAAAATATTCCCTTGCGAATGGTTGGGATATCCAACAAACTTCCACAGAACTGACCTTGCCTCGAGCTTGTCCGGATTTTGCTTTTGACATAGGCCGGACAACCCCAAATCTTAACTTACTTAAAACATGGGCTCTTCCCATACCATATCTCATATGTAGTGGTAGGCACCTGATTTGGTTTAAACGCTATTCAATAGGTATGCAGCTTCACAAGTGCATAACCCCCAAAAGGAAATAGGCAACTCGGTAGTACTCATCATAGAGCGCACCATATCTAATAGGGTGCGATTGCTCCACCTCGATACATCGTTCTGCATTGGTGTATTTGGAGGAGTAATGCAGAGAGAGAATCTCATTCCCCTTTAGAATAGTCCAGGATCTCCGTGCTCAAGTATTCTCCTCCTTGATCTCATCATAGGACATAATACTTATATCCGTTTTGGTTCTGTACTTCTGACTTATATTCTTTGAATTTTTTAAAAGCTTCAGACTTGTGTTTCAACAGAAACATATGTCCGAATCTTGAGTGATCATCAGTGAATGTAATGAAGTACAAATAACCGGTCCTGGCATGTGTAGACATGGGACTTACATACATCATCATGTAGCAATCCCAAGAGTTCATTAACTCTTTCTCATCTTTCCAGTAAACGGAGCTATGGTCATTTTATCTTTGTGACATGACTGGCAAGTTTCACAAGATGTAAATTCAAAATAATTTAAATATGCATCTTAATGTAGCTTAGCTAGTCGGGTCGCATTGATATGACCTAATCTACAATGCCTCAAGAAGGATTCGTTGATTTCTGAACTCTTCCTCTTGTGTGTGTTTTGTACATTAAGAACTGTAGTTTGATCTAGAACGTATATGCTATTATTTAACGAGCCTGATCTAATCAACTTTTGATTCAGGAAGATGTTCATAACATTATCCTGTACGACAAAATTATATCCTTCTTTAATTATTAAAGAAAATGATATAAGATTGGATATCTGGGTCGGAATGTAATAGCATTCGTTCAGAATCAATGTATTACCATTTGGTAATACAAGGTGATATGCGCCAACAGCTTTGGCTGCAACATTTGCCCCATTCCCGACTCTTACGGAATGATCACCCATTCCCAGTTCTCTACCTTTCCTTAGCCCATGTAACATATTACCTATATGGGATCCTGATCCGGTATCTAATACTCAGGGCGTAGAGTGAACTGAGAAACAGTTCTCAATAACTAACACACCCGAAGAAGACGCATCAACATGCTTATTCTTCGTTTGGGTGGCGTGGGAATCCGGATACATCCCCATTCTCTGCTCAGTCTTATAACAATTATAAGAAAGAACGGATCCAACGTTCCCCTGCTCAGTATAACAAGCGGATTCAGTCAATAAATCTATATTATTATCTTGATTAAGGCCTGACATGGTCGCTACCTGGAGAAAGAAAGAGAAGAAAATACTTTAGTGTATGCTCTTGCAAGATTAGATTGGTTATTATATTATCTAATCAGGATGGCTCCCACTGTTTTTATCAAACCTTCCTTCAAACCCTAAAAAGAAAGATTAGCCGGGATTAATTACACCCCACAATTTCGCCAATCTTTCAGCCAGGCCAGTGTTGGTACTTTAAGGGAGGTTCCTCATGATTTTGCACGGACCTAATTAAAATAAACCTCGTTTTCCCATAGGCATAACCCCGTAAACACCTTTCTAGACACCTACCTGATCGACTAATTGGCTTGTGTAAAACTCTCCCAGGATTAACTTTTACTCGCAGTGGGTATCGGGATCCAACTATCTCATAGAAGGTATGCAATCTCATTGCAAATTTCAACACTTGAAATTCCCGATAATATTTTTCCCCTAACCCCCTATGACCTTGACAAAGGCCAATAAATCATAGGATGCTAGTCAAGTTCAACCTGTCATTTCCTGATTGAA
Source organism: Agapanthus africanus (assembly GCA_030015575.1). Lineage (NCBI taxonomy): Eukaryota > Viridiplantae > Streptophyta > Magnoliopsida > Asparagales > Amaryllidaceae > Agapanthus > Agapanthus africanus. The sequence goes on along the minus strand of JASDDO010000006.1, from coordinate 54,170,192 downwards.
TTAAACCCACCCGCACGACCCTTGACAAAGGACAACAAGGTCGTACGACTACCCTAATCCAATCTGCATCATATGCATAAGCAGATAAGCACCATTCAGCTACCGCACACTACGTCTTGACGAAGGGAAACAAACGCAGCACGAATACTAAACAATCCTTATCTGAAATGACGGAGGGCTACGACAGGTTTTTCAGAAAACCTTTTGCATGATGAACTTGATATCGTTGTAGAATCAAGTGATTTTTAAAAGGAGTGTTTTTTAGGCTTTCAATAGTTTTTCTAAAGAGGTCACTCCCACTGAATTGATCTCGGCTCTTTCCTTATCGAATAAGGTGCAGGATATTTCACAAATATCACTATGCAAAGCAGAAACTATAAAAGTAATCAAAAAGACAAACCGAGTGTTGCAGCATCTGCTAGCCTTTTTCTAAAGAGGTCACTCCCGGTGAAGAGATCTCGGCTCTTTCCTTATAGAACAAGGTGCTGGATATTCTACAAGGAATACCACTATGCAAAGCAAAAACTAGATCTACCCTTTTTTAGAATTTGATTCTATTTTTAGGTTTATTTTCTTTCATTAATCTCATTAATGAAGTCCCATCATTTAAGCTTCCTAAGCATCCCAGAAGAAACGAAAATACAACGTACGCTTATGCCATCCGTATTCGCCACAGTGCCCCATTTTGCACCGTTAGGTTACTTAACTAACGGCATAGCGGGACGGGACTAGCGCGGGTGCTAAATATAAGCAACGTCTACTATATATCTCATATATAATGTATATCCATTCGTCTCAGAATCCACAGTGATCACATCACAGAGCAGCAGAAGAAACATATGAAATATTGGATATACTAGGAAGTCCATGTTTTATTTTGAGCCTGTATAAAACATGGATTCCACGGTCGCGATGAATAACCAAACCCACATCCCTAGAGCCCTACGAGAGCGGCTAGCAACCGTACCAATTCTAGAGTTAGGAGACCCGGACTTGACTCCTCGAGTTGGTCTCCCACTAGACTCTAGAACCCTGTTACTTGTGCTCCCCTTCTTGTGTCTATCCTAATGCGGAAAAGTAAATAATATACAACAATGGTGACATCATCCTCAACTCGGAAGTGCCACAATAAAAGAATATTACATACAATTAATTTTACATTAATGCAAATAAAAACTCTCATCTCCTCTAAAACCCCCGGCTATTCAAAACACGATGATCAAATATAACATATAGAGCAACACATAACATCACATGTCATCAACGTAAGTAAATATGCGTATCCAAATTGTCATTGACATATACCAACGAAACCGGCGATACACCACATACTACACTTACGACCGCAGAAAAGAAAATGAAAAAGTACAACAATTGGAATCATAACTGCCCTTAGACATCATAAACCCGGGATATCTCATATCCAAGATTTCATGCCTAACAATGTAAAGCTCGCATTTAGGTCTCACCCATGAAAACACCTTTTCAAAATAAGTCGGAAAATTGAACAAGATTTCCGATTACACCCGAGACCGAAATGTTAGATTTACACGCAACAAATATATTTGTGGATTCCAATTATTTTATCTCATTACAGAAAGCTTGACGACGTTAAATAATTCGATCGAATCAATGAATTCCCAAAATTCTGAGAGAGCACAACTCTTAAGCACTATTAAAAATTCCCAGAAGCATCTTGTTGGATATAGTGCCCTCAAAGTCATTTATTGGATCGCTGGAATGTGATTGCAATGATTGAGGGAGGACCTATACCGGTAGGACAGTCTTACTCGAGATGATAGTATGCTATCAGGTTTGTCTTTATCATCGTGTACATGCTTCAGGTGACATTACAGATCACTATTACACGTTTATAGAGCCCTTAGAATTCTTGCATGACTACCAGCAGTATCATGGCGATCATATATGTGAGAGTTAGGTAGTCTATAAGCACATCCTTAAAGTGTCCCTAGTCATGGGAGTTTCGAGACTGGGCATCGATACTCTATGAGTAGACTAGTGTATACGATCGAGACCCCGACGAGGGGCGATGGCCGGTCTCACAAGACATTGGTGTCAGTTGGTTCACCTAAGACGTATGCAGGTGCTCATTGGGTTACGAGTACACCGGACAGGACTCGCCGGGAACATGCTAATTGGTATTATACTTGTTGTCAGATAGCAGTGGTGACATGTGTACAGGTTAGTCTGTCGGCCTGAGATTGTCATTTGTCTCGTGTGAGTTCCCACTTTGCATTAATTACTACCCTACCACGGCTTAAAGGAGTCATACAAACAGGTTTTAGTTGGGTACAGTCCCGAGCCACACGGAGGCAGTAAGCGGATCGGCAGGGGATTCGTCTCTCCCGGTATTGGGGGTGAGATCGCACTGTGTCTACGAGAGCCATTACACCAAGTCTTTGGCCAAGGCAAGTGAGATTTACTGGTAGGTATTCTAGTAGTATCTCAGGGTGTTCTGGGCTACACTCCGACACGACTTATACCGCTTTTGGGGGTCTGACGTTTACCAGCCCCTAGGCCCGATATGCGATACTCATATATGAACGGACCGGACTGTAGGGATATTGTCACTGACATGCTCAGTACGGTTTCAGGATGAGTTCGCTTATTGGCTTCCCTTTTGGTCAATACCTGGGCGCCCATTACGTATAGCTAGTAACACTGACGTGCTTGTGGTTAAACCCACCGCCAGCGTATTGACGAGTCTTTAGAGTCCCCCACTGGAAGTTTCCCAAGTTTGGGCGAAACGTTGTAGAGGCCGTATGGTTTTATGGCACGGTTCGATTATATACGTGCACTCGTGCACGGATCATGATCGGACGGATCATACTTGTGGGCTTTGTTTTAAGCCGGATCCTAGTATTAGATTTGTTGGATTACTTTTGTCTCATTGCATTCGTATTCAGTCGGAATGCGGATGCAGGTATGTATATACAGATGAGGGGTATTCTTGTGATCCGTCACGAGTTTACTTTAGTTGGTGCCATATCTTTTTGTTGGATTAAACATTTAGTTTAAATGTTTAGTGGAGGAAAATGTGAATGCAAGTATTGTCCATATGCATCTTTTCATGCCACATGCACATGGTGACTCATGGTCTTGGTTTGTGTCACCATTATTGTGACATTGATTGATTTTGGGGCTAATTATGATAAGTGGGGATATTATGGAGAGAGAGGGGCAGCCAAGTAAAGTCTTGGGGTCGGATTATTGATATATATCCCTCTCATGAGTTGAGAATTCATGGGTGTCTTGAGAAAAAGTGATCACGCACATTCTCTACTTCACCTTAGACATGTCGGCAAGCAAACTTCATGTCCGAGTTGCTTCGGTTTTGAAGCGGGAGCCCGTAAAAAGATTCCTTGACATGGTGCCACTTTGACGAGTAGATCGGAGATCAAGCGAGATCGGAGATTTCGCTAGGAGCTAAGGATGGTGGCTAAATACCGAAGGACACGGATCGATCGGTATAGCCATTCTATCATCTTTGCAGTTAGCTAGTTTAGTGTTAATGGCACAATCCGGGTAAAATTCTGCGTTAGCGCCAGTTTATAAAAGTTTTTGTTCCGTGTTTGGCCTCGGATTGACGGCCGGGACGCTACCGTAGACTTACATGGTATCTGAGCCACGCCACTAACCCTTACTAGCTTGTTCTAACATGTTTAAAATATCGACTGAACGAAATTTCCAAAATCGCAATTCCATTATCAAAGTTTCTGTCGAAATTTAAAAGTGGTCGAAAAATTATTTTCAGTGTATCGAGAAATAGTGCAGCCTTTTATAAGACTACAAAAGAAATTTGGGGAACTAAACCAACAAAACTGCCGCGGAACCGCCACCTTTTTGGGGCAATAGCTCAACATATTTCTTCTGAGTGTCTTTCATGTGAAATTGTGGTTTCTGGAATATTTATTTTAGGCCCAGATTTATTTGAGTGCTGGGTTTTGCACTTGGGGCCACTTTAGGAAGTTTTGTCGATCGGAATTTTAAATACATTAGTTCACAGTACTTACATTACTATCTACGACCGTGAATGTCATTCGAGCGGTAAATCTTGCCTAATTGCTATAGCTATTTTAGACGGGTTTGCGAATGTGACATTCACGTTGATGTTCTGTGTTGTGCTTTGATGTTTCCGATTTGTCGTGTTGGATAGCTTGGGTGCAATATAAGTACAGTTTAGTTTTATTTGTATATTTGATATCGCGGGGCGAGCGTCCGACGTGTGGACTGCCGTCACTGCCTGTTTGTATATTATCCTTTTGGGGCACGACCGGGTTGAGGTCGATGTCACCGTTGTACATATTTTCTTTTCTGTACTAGGATTACCCCGTGGCGGAGTGCACGGATAGCCGGGTTCTAGAAGGCAACGGGCCCGCATCTCATGGATTTGAGACAGAGGGGGCTTCACTCTAGAATTGGCGGGCTATTCGCCGCACTCATAGGGGGTACAGGTTGACCTAAGGATGTGTGCTCAAGTCAGCGGATTACGTGAAGTGCTGGGTGGTCCATTCACTTTGCTGAAGGGGGTTGCCTCGCTTCAGGTTTTGGCGGGTAACTTTCCGCACTCGTAGGGGTCTAGGTTTTTATTGCACAGGCTATCCATACGACCAATGGAACATCGGGTTTCACTTGCGGCTCAAAGGAAACCCGGGGCTCCTAGATATCTGTATTGTTCTGTGATACTTATTACTTTTCTATGATGTTGCATTTATCATGCCTGGAGCGATTATTGTATATTGATATATATACTAGTAGATGTTGTATATGTTTTACACCCGCTCTAGTCCAGTCCCCGCTCTGTCGTTAGTTAAGTAACCTAACGGGTGATGTCAGGACCCAGTGGCGAATGCGGATGGCATATACGTACATCATATTTTCGTTCTTTATTGGTGTGATTAATTGATGGGACTGTGTTGATTCGTATCAATGCAAGGACAACAAACCTATTCGACGTTGTTGGAACAATTTTCAAAAAGCTGTTATTACAAGGATGTTTTCATTTTCTTTGCACAGCGGTATTATGTTTGGAATATCCATCACCTCATTCGACGAGGCAAAGGCCGAGATCCCTTCATCGGGAGTGACCCCTTGGGCAGAAGTTTGCGTCAGGGTAATAACTTCACTATAGTCGATTACTTTTTTCTTTACATCGTGGTATTCATTTTAGAATATCCTGCACCTCATTCTACGGGGAAAGAGCCGAGATCCCTTCACCGGGAGTGACCTCTTTATCAAAGGTTTTCGCCACTATATTTTTGTAAAAATCTATCCGGTTCCTTCAACGATATCAAGTTCATTATGTTAACGGTTGTTTCGCCAAAAACCATTCGTAGCCCCCCGTCATTTTATATGGGTAGCACTTTGTATTCATGCTATATTTGTTGACCTTCGTCAAGGCATAGTGTATCGTAGCTTCTTGTTACCTTTCTGTTGCAAAGCAAGATGCGTTGGTTTGGGACAGTCGTACAACCTTGATGACCTTCGTCAAGGGCGAGTATGGGTGGGTTCAAATTAACCTGGACAATGACGGGTAGAACTTGACATGTGACTTATGATTTGTTGACCTTCGTCAAGGTCATAAGAGCATGGGGTAAAAATCACATCAGGAGTTTCAAACATACAGGAAACTTGCCAGGCACGCGCATACCTTCTGAAGTGTGATAACGTGAGTGGATTCCATCACGTTATCATACGATGATAGTTGGATTCCGATTCCCACTGATGAGTTGGTTTACACCTCGGGTGATCCCGACTAATTTTTTTTTCAGGTTTGGAGGAGAATTTGAGGTTACAGTGGGAGGCTTCCTGATTAGATAAAGTGATTAACAATTCTGATCTAGGTTAGAGTGCACGCAGAGTGTTTCTTTTCTCTCTCTCTTTGGCAACGACCATGGCCCGACCCTAGACTATGACTCAGTAACCAAGTTAACCGAACTTTCTTAAAACACTAGCTTTTGGATTGCCTGAGTTGCATACTTCATTGTCACTCCTTCTTTTACCCTTTGCATTTCTCCAGAACACCCCGTATCACTATGAACATCCACATCAATTGGATAAATCCATTGTATGGTTATATACGTACTCGAAGGACCTTGTCCAGATTCGAGAATGGATTCTGGTTCTGGAGAGATTGAATAGGACTATTCAGTTGTCTTTTCCTTTTACCTTCTCTCAGGTTGTGAGGGCTCCCAGGATTAGGAGAGAGTACACATATTGCGCTTATAAGATAGTCTTCTTCCAAACCTTAGGAAGGCGCCGAAAGGTAGGGAATGAAGAAAACCAATTAGCCTAAGTGTGGTGTACATAAGGTAATAAGTAAAGACAAATAAAGGGATTAGAAAGAGGGCAAAGTAAACTGTGACTAGTATCATTCACGACCAAACCGAGTATCTCATCGCCACTCCTACTTCACCTTTGTATTTCTCCAGAACACCCCGTATCACTACGAAGATCCACAGTTATTGGATAATCCATCGTATGGTCATATACGAACTCGAAGGAACTTGTTCCATTTCGAGGATGGATTCTGGTTCTGGAGAAATAGGAATAAGGTTTATTCAGTTGTCTTTTATCTTTACCTTCTCTCAGATTGCGAGTGCTCCTAGGATTAGGACAGTACACCTATTACGCTTATTGGATAGTCTTCTTCCAAACCATAGGCTGGTGCTGAACGGTAGGGAAGAAAAAAAACCATTTAGCCTAAAGGAGGTGTACAGAAGGTAATGACTAAAGACATATAAAGGGATTTGGAGAGATGGCAAAGAAATATACGATTACAGTTGTGAATCTGATAATGGAAGAGAAATTACTAGGAATACCCGGAAACCCCTACGAAACATTTTCATGTTTCAGTTTCACTATGTGTTGTTAAAGGAAAACTGATTTCCCAATTAGATCCTTACTCCAAGGTATGTATTTACCAGGTTTGATTTTCACATCTGTATAGTTTTAAGATGATGAGTGGGAGTAACTTATTGGGAATTAGGTGATTATGCTCATTATATCGGAATTAGTTGTAATTTGTGATATTTGTGGAAATCGCCTGGGTTTTTGCCGGACGACAAATATTTGGTTTTGAATATCCATTGTTATACACCAATTTCAAATTGATATATCTGTACGTTTATTTTATAAAGTGAGATATAACTTTTTGAAATTATGTCCATGGCATTTACCTATATCAGTTGATGGTTATGTAAGAAGCATTGAACAGCGATGTAATTCTTCATAACCATAGTACAGTTTTCAACCTACGACGCACAGGGTTTGAGTTATTCAACTCAGGGGACTTATACAGAGTATTGTATGTTGTCCAGTGGCCATTAGGACAGAGGGGTTGGTCCTCGTACTATATTCTGTTTACTTGTGACTTCTCAAGTTTTAGACAAGTGTTTCGTAGAAATACAAGGTCCAAGTTTTGAGAAGTTATAGGTACAAGAATAAAGTAGAGAACCACGTGATGCAAGTATCGGGATTCTTCAAGGTGATCGAAGATGTAGATACTTGTGTGAGGTATTCAGTTGATAGTAATGGTTTTGAGAAACTTTTTTCTCTTTCAGGTCACTCATAATTGGATGCACTCTTAAGTTGAGTAATGCTGATCAGCCTCTCTCCATTTAGTTGACATGCACTGGAGAGAGCTACATGATTTGAATCTGGTTCTAATTAAATCAGTTCCTCTGTTTCTATATTGGATATAGAACAGTTAATATCTTAACATTGTTAATGTATATGGAGTTGTCCGGCTTATGCATGAAACCAGACTCTGGACAACTCAAGGCACGTTTCTGTAATGGCAGTTTATGTATTAACCCGGACTATGACGAGTGTTAACTTTCTACCATTTGGAAGATCAATAGTGATATTGCTCTTGACTCGCCACAGTTTTAGTAAAATGGATTTTTTCAGAAAACAGTAGTGGGAGTATGGTAGAACTGGAAGTGATTCCAGAACCACAATCGATTACTGAAAATTTAATAGGACTTAAAGATTCAATCTGGTTTGACATTCTATTTAGCCACTTCGCCGATACGGTGGGTAACCTCAGGTGTCCGAGAGGTACTCCGGTATCCTCAAGAACAGTAACAAGGAGGTTCTTGTTTACCCAGACTTGCCATTGCTGCTGTTCCAGACTATGAGACCCGGCAAGAGGATAAGTATAGCATCGTTCTAAACTAGCTTTAGAAGTGCACATATATATGACACTTCAGAGGGTTGTCGTAGTCAGTGGGAGCAGCAGAAGCATGGTGGACATGTAGATTATGTCTATTTATAGACTAAAGCAGATAATGCGGAGATAGATCCTCTATTTTTGATGCGACAGTCATAGGTTTTGACTTCATCAGAATAGGGGATGGATCTGTTAAGAAAGTGGTAGGGTGTGATGTCCTGGTATATGGATGACATACACATAGTAGGAAGTGAAATTCCTATACTACGATCGGTTATACTGTGGTTGTCACACAGCGGTTTCTTCACATAGGATTTGGATATAATATTAGGCATTCTGGTCACTAGATCTATGGTTTTAGATCTAGATTTGGGAAGTGGCCGAATTTGGATATTTAGACAGCATTCTAAAGGTGTTTTTGAATGGGCGACTCCTGGAATGGTGGTGTACCTGCAGGTGATTGAGTCACCCTCTTTAAAGATGTCTTACAGACTAAAGGGGAGAGGGATGGGCATAATTGACATATCACTTGCTTAGGCAATTGAGTCAATTAAGAGATGTCAAGTACCACACCAGATGTTGTTTTTGCAGTAGCTGCAATAAGTTCAGATATTAATCCAATCCTGGAGAAATGTTCGGAAGCAGTTTTTGAACAAAAGTGGATGTTCTAGGAAGATGATAACGACAGCTTCTTTCGGGAGTCGGTTATCATTCCAGGCTTCGAAGGTGACCTGGATGACAGAGTGACTGTCAGAGTTATAGTTTTCTCTCTGATAAGGGGCAGTAGTTTGGACAGGTGGTCCAAGCGGATACCGAGGGAGGAATGGCGCAGGATACTGATTAAGTTCAGTTGACGTTACAGTCAAAGATGTGTGGATTTGGTGTTCATTTGTGAACTAGGTCCCATCAGATATCCAGACATATTCTAAGACAGGTATTGCTCATTTCGGGAGATGGTTTTCTCCGCGAACTTAAGATAAAGAGAGAAATAGAAAGAAACATCAGAGTGGATCCACTCACTGAGGCTATTTCTCGAACGCAATAGTTTCGCAAACGAGCTTTGTGAAACTGATTAGTAGAGGAGTTGGGTGTTTGGTATCACACGCTCTGTGAGTATGCGACATCGCAATAACTAGCCTTAAGTGCAAGTGGGAGATTGTTGGATATAGTACTCTCAAAGTCAATTATTGGATCGCAGACACGTGATTGCAATGATTGAGGAAGGACCTATACCGGTAGGACAGTCTTACTCGAGATGATAGTATACTATCTAGTTTGTCTTTATCATCGTGTACATACTTCAGGTGATATTACAGATCACTATTACACGTTGATAGAGCCCTTAGGATTCTTGCTTGACCACCAGCAGTATGATGGCGATCATATATATAATAGTTGGGTAGTCTATAAGCACATCCTTAAAGTGTCCCTAGTCGTAGGAGTTTCGAGACTGGGCATCGATACTCTATGAGTAGACTAGTGTATACAATCGAGACCCCGACGAGGGGCGATGGCCGGTCTCACAAGCCATTGGTGTCAGTTGGTTCACCTAAGACGTATACATGTGCTCATTGGGTTAAGAGTTCACCGGACAGGACTCGCCGGGATTATGCTAGTTGGTATTATACCTGTCGTCAGATAGAAGTTCCCGGGTGATATGTGTACAGGTTAGTCTATCGACCTGAGATCGTCATTTGTCTCGTGTAAGTTCCCACTGTGCATTGATTACTACCCTACCATGGCTCAAAGGAGTCGTGCAAACAGGTTTTAGTTGGGTATAGTCCCAAGCCATATGGAGGCAGTAAGCGGATCGACAGGGGTTTCGTCTCTCCCGGTATTGGGGGTGAGATCGCGTTGTGTCTAGGAGAGCCATTACACAAAGTCCTTGGCCATGGCAAGTGAGATTTACAGGTAGGTATTCCAGTAGTATCTCAAGGTGTTCTGGGCTACACTCCAACACGACTTATACCGCTTTTGGGGGTTTAACGTTTTCCAGCCCCCTAGGCCCATGTAACATTTCAGAAAATATAAGATATTATTTTTTGAATTTAATATTAAAATAATATATTTCCCGAAAACTGCCCGATTTGCGAAATTGGGGATTTCGAAAAAGGGTATAAATATATACCAATAATTATGAAATAATTGGAAATTAAAATGATTTATTCATTTAAAAATATATTTAAAGGATTTGCATTTTTAAAATCAATTATATGCAGTTAAAATGAAAACCCGATTAGTGCACTGCTAATCGCGATTAAGCCAAATCCGTATTTCTAAAGTTTTTCATGGCTAGTGCACCATGTCATGTTGCATTTTGGTTACATGTTGTTTCTTGTATTGTTTTGGGGTATTATGTGATTTGGTTTTCAAAATAAAGAGAAAAGGGTAAAAGGGTAAATAGAATTATTGGAGAGAGAGAGTGAGTGAGAAATGAGTGAATGGGGGCGAGAATAAGAGAGGAAAGAGAGAGAGAGAGGGCAGCCACACCTATTTCATTTCCCCTATTATTTTCTTTCTTCATCTTCCTCAACTCTTCCCCCTCCACCTCTACCCCAAGATCCATCTCAAAATATTCACCAAAACCATATACTCCCTTCACAAAAGTTAATCCCCTCCTCATCCTCTACACATTGGACCAAGCAAAGTTTGATTTTGGAGACTTTGGTCGAGCTAGGGTTTTCTTGAGTTGCCTAAAGGAGGTATAAATTCTTCTATTTAGTTTAGTTTTAGTTTCCTTGCATTCTTGTGTAGTTTAGAGGTTGATTTTGTGTGGAATTGTGATCTTAGAAATCCCAAGAGATGGGTTTGGGAAATTGTGGGGAATTAGTGATGGGTAGTGGATGTTAACAAGACTTGAGCAGTGTTTTTACTGGCCAAGAAACCAAAGTACGGATTTAGAATTTTGTCCATGTCGGTTTTGTGAGGTTTGGTGTGCCTACAGTGAATCTTGAGTGACCCGGGAAGTTTTTGAGTTAAACAGACAACTCTAGAGACCAAATTAGACCAATATGAGACCACCCTGAACATACGAACCAAAAAAGAGCACTTAGGGCCGAGGAGGCCGGATTTTTGGCCATTGTGTCTGGCCACATTGTGGATTTAGGGTCCCAAGTCGGTTCTGCAGCTCATATACCTCCTATACAACATCCCGGTATTGTTTGTTTAGCTTGATTTCACCTGACTGAAAATATAGGAGCACATTAGTATGATTTTTGGATATGTTTTCCATATTCTGAATGCTTGGTTTTAGTATTTGGTATTGTATTTGGTTGTTGGGCGTTTGTACGCCAACAACTAGGGTTGATATGGTTGTTTTGCATGCCTAGGCTATAGGTTCTAACCTATGAGCGCACCATGTACCGTGTTGGTTTTCCGGATTCGATTTTAATAGCGATTGCGATTGTGTATTATTGTATATACCTTCGCGTGGATCCCAAGACGACGGAGCATGGCGTCATCGACATAGGCAAGCAAGGATCAAGGTGAGTAGATCTATATCTACGGGGGAAGTCGAGTGTATGCCGTATAGCACCACCGCATGTTTTTGATGGAAACCGATATATATATATACAGAGAGAGAGAGTATGGTTAAGGTAACCGTGTTAGAAACCCATGAGTATGATTAAAGAAATTGTAAGAGATAAGAAATACCTTGACTTAAGGTTATAGTTTTGGTTTAGGTGATATGGTATGTGAGGAAAGATGTCTCGGATTAATGTTTAAGTATGCAAATTACTATAGATATAGATAAATAGTTGCAAAGAGAATCAATGAGAGTTTATAGTGGCATGATATGAGATTAATAAGTTAGAGATGATATGAATGATCGAGTATATATATGTTGAGATATGAGATGAAAGCTTAGGGATATGAATAATGAAGGTGACCCATGACTTATAGATAGGTAGTTGCCCTAGAATTGGTTTGAGTCTTATAGTAATATGACACTTGATGTGTAAAGTAGAATGTTTATATAAAATTGACTTGATGTGTGATAATGCGTGGAAAGGAAATTACGATGTTATATGATGACTTGATGATATGTCGATATACGGATGCGAGTCGATCGAGATGATTGATACCTTGCCGGTCCCCTGATATGAGTTTGTTATGGATGTGACCAGGGACATAAGTATATAGATATATATATAGAATGTCGTGAATCATGAGTGATATGTCGTACGAGACCCACTCATTTTCATATAGGATGATAGGATCCCCGATGGTTTAATGTCGTCGTACGATGGTTTACCGTACGTGACGAGTTTTATGATGACAGATCCATACCCTTGACTAGAGAATGCCGTACGATGGATTATACTGTACGGGATGCTGTGAGGCTAGATGCCGATTGATAGATTCACTGACTCTGTCATGTTAGACACGTATACCTATCAGCATTCGCATACGATTTACTTTATGTTACGTTCATGTCACACTCATTGCATTTCATATATCCATGCTAGTACACCTACACCATTATCGATGATGCGTATGTTACACTTACACAGATTTTCCGGCTCACACACTTCATCATCGATAATTGCCATGTCACTTACACAGTAGAATCGCTGCATCAGGATATGACTTCTTGCAAGATATACTTGCGTACATACATATTGTACACCCATACTTGCGTACATACATATTGTACACCCATACTTGCGTACATAAATATTGTACACCCATACTTGCGTACATACATATTGTACACCCAAACTTGCGTACATACACATATGCACCTTTATACGATGTTGCAATTGACTTTGGGGATTTGGGAAACACAGGATATATTTTAAAATGGGACTCAATTCAAAGAGCAGTTTTCCCTCGATATGTGCATATTATTGTTCCATGTTGCATGATATATGGATATGCTTACATTCTGTTATATATCGCATACATCATGCTTTATGATTATACGCATTGAGATATATTGTTTCCATGAGATTTCTGGATTTGAGAACCGTGGTTATTTCAAAAGAAAGTATGTATTGTTTTTAAAACCCGGTTTCTATTGATATGATATTTCAGTGCGTCCACCATGTGTTTTCTCGGTTCTGAGAGTGGCATGTGAAACCCGATTCGAGGAGCGGTAGGCACCGTCCGTGGGTACATGGTGGACCCGGTGAGGTACCCTGGGGCAAGAATACTCGTATTTGTTAGATGGTGATCCTGGTAGGGGAGCACTACCTACCGGTGATAGTATTTGGACCTGGCGGTTATCCGGAGGATACCGACCGGAGTCATGAGATGGATATGAGGGCCGACCAGATTATGCGACGCCTGAGGGCCGTGTTAGTTATATGTATGCCGTAGAGGCCATTACTGTACATACGATGTATATTGTAGTGGATGCTTGGACATATATAGGGAGGACTTTCTTGCTCGACATGATAGTATGCTATCTGGTTTCCCTTTATCTTAACGTGTACTCTGATTGTCTCTTTGTTACATGTTGATAAAGCCCTTAGGATGAGTACTTGACTACAAGGACTATGATGTGGATCATACTAGTGGGGACAGTGTAGTCGCCAAGTACATCCTTCAAATGTTCCTAGTCGTGGGAGTACCGAGACAGGGCATCGATACTACAGTGTAGACTAGCGTATGCGCTTCTTGACCCATATGATGGGTGATGGATGATCCCATATTCATTAGTGTTTGACATCAGAGAAGGTATACGGGTGCTCAGTAGAGACTGGGTACACTGGACGGACTCGCCGAGAACTCCCAGATGGTATTATACCTTACGTTAGAAAGCAGTTCTCTGGTGACACTGGTACAGAGTAGTCTGTAGACCCTAGATCATCATAGACTCTTGTGTGATTCCTACTGTGCTTTGATTTCTATCATACCACGTCCAAGAGGGCGTGCAAAAAGGTGGCTTTTGGGTACAGTCCCGAATCACATAGAGGCAATGAGCGATATGAGGGGATTCGTCTCTCCCGGTATAGGGAGTTGATGTTGCGCTGTGTTCCATTGGCTATAACTGGAAATCCCTGGCCAGGGTTGCTGAGATTTACTGGTAAGTGTTATCATTAGTTTCTCGAACTGTTATAGACCTCATATCGACATGACTTATCAAGCTACTGGGGTCTGACGTTTACCATCCCTAAGCGAGATATGCGACATATCAGACGAAAAGACCGGACTGTGCGGGAGTGTTACTGATTGGATTCGCAGGAGAATGTACAGGCTTGCTTGTTGATCTTCTGATCGCACAATACCTGGGTGGCTGTTACGTTTAACTGACCGCTTGCAACTTGTGGGTGTTTGATATGATCATCACCTACTGCCGGCGTATTGACGATTCATTAGAGTCCTACACAGAGGTTTCTTGGCTCTGGCAAAACGGAGTAGGAGCACATATATGATATGTGCGGGGACCGAGAACAATACGTGTATGTGATACCGTATTAGATTCTCGCGATATGAGATATCGACCGGGTATATGTGATATAGCCGGGTCATCGGATCAAGTGTTGATTCGATGAACTGATATAGATTATATTAGTCGGTTATTTGTGAAATAGCCGGATTATAGGATCAAGTGTTGATTCGATAATTTAATGTATAATTATATATTTGATATATTAAATTACATTAACTGATATAAGCTCACTAAAAGATTCTTTTTCTCACTCGGGTAATACATTGATATTTATGCGATATATGTTAATTGTATTATTTTATTTTGTTACAATAAATATTATACATGTGATATATGATATTGTAACATGTTAGGATTATTAATGCAACATGATTAGTGGAGATTAAACATGATTAAGGTTTAATTTGGGTTAAGTTTTCTAGAAGCTTCTAGAAGCTTTTTGTTTTGTTTTTGCAAAGATATTTTATAAAAATATTTTTGTAGATATTTGTTAACCCAACTCAACCCTTGACCATGGTTAAGTCTCTACACGGGTTAAGTTATCATACTTAATCCATGGTTGCATTTCTAACCACACTACACTTTCAGTATTCATCACAAAGTAATTCATCTTCTTCTTCCTCTTTGCAAAGCTTTCTCGCTTTGATTTTAGTGATGAAAATGAGTGAGATTAAGAAAACAAATGAGAGCATAAATCCTACTTCATCATCCTAATCTATTCTTGCCAATTAGATTAGGGCGTTCACTTCATTAGTAAGTGAGAGCTTGTGTTAATGAAACTTCAAGTAGATCATCTTTGTTATCGAAGATCGGAAGCAAGCTTGCATCTTTCTCTTCGTGGAGCCTCTCTAGAGTCCTAGTACTCGATGATCGCAGTGAAGGGACCTCAACACGGAGGTTTAGAAGTGAAGGACCAGACTACAAAGGTTTTAATCCCAAACTCTTAGAAGTAAAGTTGTTTACTTTCTTTGTTTCGCCTAATCTCTAGTTTAAAGATCTTGGTTAGGGTTGTTCGGCACGTCTAAATTTTAAATCGGGCATGGTTGATACCTTATAGACCCTTGTGAGTGTGCCTAGTAACCCTACAGTATTATCAGAGCCATGCTAGAGCTTTTGGCAAAGTCTAGACGAAGTTTATAGTCCGATCGAACCCCGAAACCCCAGTTTAGACCCCTCTCTGGATATTTTCTAAAAATGTGATTTTTTCTGTATTAAAAATACTCAGAAAATAAAGCAAGAAAATCTAAGAATTACTGTGAAGTACAGACCACCAACTCGATCACGTAAGCGTGGAACCGTGGCCAAACCAAGCGTTTGGCGGCGGTTCCGCGACCACAATTTGGAGTTAGTCCCTGATACTTCAGGTATTAATTCTTGGGTCCTTTTTCATAGTTCTGGGAATTTTTAATTCTACTCAAGTGTTGAGTTTTCTGGAGATCTTTTGTATTCGTTGATTCGATCGGAAAGTTTAACTTCATTTAAGTTTTTCCGGATAATTTAGAACGTGTTAAAAAGATCGAACGGATATCAATAACTCACTTTTTCTACTGTCGGAAAATTTTCAAAAGTTGGATTTTTTCTCGAGTTTGAAACTTCCGGAAAATCGTGCAAGTAACGCGGTGGACCCTCTAGAAGAACACAAACCTTAACTCGATTATGTGATCGTCTGAACTACCTCTAAACCTTAGGATTTAGGGCAGTACGGCATTGCCACTTCTGAGGCGTTGGTTTGACCCTTCTACGGCTTGACCATCGATACTGTGGCATGTGATGGATATTTTTTTTAAAAACTCCGCTCAAGTGTTGAGCTATTTGGGAAATCTTGGGTTTTTGTTTATTCAATCGGAAAGTTTAACATTGTCTATTTATCTGGAAAGTGATACAATATTTGGAATCCACAAGTAGTTATGAGATAACTAATTTGAATGTTATAAATATAGCAGTTTAGTCTCAGATGATCGGTTGCCACGGGATTTTGATGTGATCAAAAGTCCGTCGCAATCACGTAGCGTACGCGGATACTCGCCGGTTAAACTTAATAGATAGCCACGCCCCATAGCCCCGACCAAGTGACTGTAGGAGAACCCCGTCGCCAAAAGCATCCGGTCGGGTGCTCGCGGCAGCGGTGTTCCGCCTTAGTGCATTTCGTCGACGGCATCCGGGGGTGCGGCCGTCTACTAAAGTTTGCGACGAGCATTCGATCAGGATGTCTAAGGAATTTATTTGGTTAGGCATGCGAAGTCTAAGGAGGTTGCGGATTCCAACTGTTGTAGTTTTACACATTCTTTTCTGTGACCGTAAGCGTAGTATATGGTGTTTCGCCTGTTGGGTCCACGTTGCCCACCCCGGTGCTTGCGGGGAGGCGGAAATCATAATAAAAATTGGATTTTTATCGACTTAGGCAACATGGACCGAGCTTATGAGGATCTTGGCTAAACGAAAACTAGCTAACCCTAACTACAAAGTAGCTAAGTGATGGAAGGTTATACCTTTGGTCTTTAGTCCTTCTCTCCTTGCTCGTCGGAACGGTAGAAAGGCCTCACCTTGCTAGTCTCCTTCCGTCAAAGAACGATCCACCCGAAAGCCTCTACCTTTAGCTTCAACTCCAAGCTAGGAGTAACTAGGGTGCAAGAAATGCTAAGACTTGAACCCTAGGAGTGAGTAGAGAAGATCAAGTGAGGGTTTTTCTCAAGCTTTTGTTTCTCAACACATGAGAGGGAGAGAGCTTGAGGGAGAGGATGAACAAGAGAGAGAAAAGATATGATAGAATGATTTATTAGTGAGCCATTCTCACTAATATGTGTGGATAATTTTAATTGTATAATTAGCTTGAAAATTGTCATGGTAAATCATGACATGACCATTATCATTTCAATTTTGCAAAGATCAAAGAGCATCTTCCAAAACAAATGATGATGGTCAAGTAGTCAACAAGGTCAACAAGTCAACGTAGTCAAAATGTCAACAACAACCATGCACAATTTATTAAGCTAATTATCAATTAACTATAATCCATACAAAAACAATAGGGTTAATAAAATGACAATAGTCATTAACCCTAAACAAGGTCCTCTCCCTCAATCTCAAGCAACCGTGCATACGCACCCGCATTCGTGATCCGAGGAACACGAACACAATGAGAAAAACCAATCTCAAAACATATACTAGGATCCGGCTTAAACCAAAGCCCGCTAGTATAAACTGTCCGGACAGCAAACGTGCACAAGTGCGCGGATGCGAACGAACCCTGTCGCAAAACCATGCGACCTCTACTCGTTTTGCCTAAAGGCGAATAGCTCTCTGTGTGGGACTCTAAAGACTCGACACTACGCTGGCAGTGGGTTTAACCACAGACCGCAAGCGGCACTAGCTGTACGTAACGGTCCCCAGGTAGATGTCGATAAGAAGACTGACGAGGTGAACCCCATCTGCACTCCTACTGAGCCTGTATGTGACAGTCTCCGTACAGTCCGGTCTGTTCGTCTGATACATCGCATGGCGGGCCTAGGGGGGCGGTGAACGTCAGTCCCCTAATAGCGGTACAAGTCGTGTCGGAGTGAAGCCCAGAACACCCTGAGATAACACTGGAAGCCTACCAGTATATCTCGCTTGCCCTGGCCAGGGACTACTCGTGTAATGGCTCTCCTGGACACAGCGCGATGTCAACCCCCAATACCGGGAGAGACGAATCCTGTCTAACCGTCACTGCCTCCAAGTGCTTCGGGACTGCTCCCAACTACTACCTGTTTGCACGACTCAGTAGAGCCGTGGTAGGGTAGTAATCAAAGAACAGTGGGAACACACTCGAGGCGAAATGACAGTGTCAAGTCAGCGGACTAAGCTGTACTCATGTCACCTGGGAACTGATAACTGACGATAGGTATATTACCAACCAACAGTTCCCGACGAGTCCTGTCCAGTGTACTCGTAACCTAACGAGCACCCGCATACTATCCCAAGTACGACGTACTAACGGCTGTGGGACAGACCGTCTCCCAGACTGGGATGAGAAGCGCATACGCTGGTCTACTCCGGAGTATCGATGCCCTGTCTCGATAGTCCAACGACCAGGGACCTGTATAAGGATGTGCTTATAGATTACCCAGCTCCCACGAGTGTGATCGCCATCACAACGCCGGTAATCAAGCAAAGATCCTAAGGGCTCTACTAATATGTATACCAGCAATATGCTAAAAGAAACACATGCACATATTAAAGCAGAGACAAACCAAGTAGCATACTACCATTTCGAGCAAGATTGTATATACAACTGTGAATATCCCAAGCTTCCATCAAGTAATATACATACTAGTATGATACAGTAATGGCCTCTAGGGCATATACACTAACAATCTCCCACTTGCACTAAGGCCATGTACTGGCGTATCGAAGACCTATCATCTCGATCAGCCGCTCGAACTGAGTCTGGGGTAAAGCCTTCGTGAATGGGTCCGCAGTGTTGTCCTTTGTGTCCACTCTCCGCACCTCGATCTCCTGTCGATCAATGATCTCCCTGATCAGGTGATACCGCCTTAAGATGTGCCTGGATTTCTGATGGGACCTTGGTTCCTTCGCTAAAGCTATAGCCCCATTGTTATCGCAATACAAAGGTATTGGGTCAACAATGGACGGAACCACCTGAAGTTCACTAATGAACTTCTTAATCCAGACCGCCTCTTTTGCGGCATCGCTTGCAGCAATGTATTCAGCTTCCATCGTCGAGTCTGCGACGGTATCCTGCTTGGAACTCCTCCAACATACCGCCCCTCCGTTGAGGGTAAACACAAAACCCGAGACGGACTTGCTGTCATCTTTGTCACTCTGGAAGCTTGAATCGGTAAAGGACTCGACCCTGAGGTCTCCATTACCGTAAACCAGGAACATCTCCTTAGTCCTTCTCAGGTACTTGAGAATGTTCTTCACTGCTGTCCAGTGGTCCTCCCCTGGGTCTGACTGATACCGGCTTACCGTGCTCAACGCGTAAGCTACATCCGGTCTTGTACATAGCATCGCATACATTATAGATCCTACCGCCGAAGCGTAGGGTATAGTGCTCATGCGAACCCTCTCCTCGTCAGTCTTAGGAGACATCTTCTTGGAGAGGGTAATTCCGTGCAATGCGGGTATGTTACCGCGCTTGGAACCCTCCATACTAAATCTCTTTAGTACGGTCTCTATGTACCTGGACTGTGAAAGTCCCAACAGTTTCTTGGATCTATCTCTATAGATCTTGATCCCCAGAATGTACGAGGCATCACCCAGGTCCTTCATGGAGAACCTTTGTGACAAAAACAGCTTGACCGATTGTAGCATAGGAATGTCATTTCCTATCAAAAGAATGTCGTCCACGTACAAGACTAGGAATACGACAGTTCGTCCTACAATCTTCTTATATACACAGGGTTCATCTTCGTTCTTGATGAAATCAAATTCCTTGATTGCCTCATCAAAACAGATGTTCCAGCTCCGCGATGCCTGCTTTAATCCATAAATGGATTTAAGCAACTTGCACACCTTTCCGCTGCTCCAACTGTCTACGAAACCTTCTGGTTGATCCATGTAAACGCACTCTTCCAAACAACCGTTTAGGAAAGCCGTCTTAACATCCATCTGCCAGATTTCATAGTCATGGAAGGCAGCAATGGCAAGTAGGATCCGAATGGATTTGAGCATAGCCACTGGAGAAAAAGTCTCGTCGTAGTCCAAACCAGGTCTTTGACGAAAACCTTTTGCAACGAGTCTAGCTTTATAGGTCTCCACCTGCCCATCTACACCAAGTTTCCTTTTGTAGATCCATTTGCATCCTACGGGTTTTACCCCGTCTGGAGCAATATCTAAGGTCCACACTTTATTGGTGTACATGGACTCCATTTCGGATTGCATTGCTTCCTGCCACTTATCAGAGTCCCTACTGATAATGGCCTGCCTGAAACTGGTAGGGTCATCTTCTTCCAAGATGCAATCCTCTCGATCCCCGTCAATGAGAAAACCGTAGTATCTCTCGGGCGGATGAGAAATCCTACCAGATCTGCGAAGTGGCTGAGGTTCGTTTGGGGTCACTGAATCTAGCGGTTCCTCCAAATTTTCAGTTACATTTTGTGGTCGCTGAATTTCTTCCAGTTCTACCGAACTCCCACTAGCTTCTTTTGCAAGAAACACCCTTTCTAAGAAGGTGGCGTGGCGAGATACAAACACCTTCTGTTCCTCAGTGTGGTAGAACAGATATCCTAGTGAGTCTTTAGGATATCCCACAAATTTACAGAGAACTGACCGTGCCTCCAACTTGTCCGGTTTCTGTGTTTTCACATAGGCCGGACAACCCCATATCTTAAATCGCTTAAGATATGGATTTCTTCCACTCCATATTTCATATGGAGTCTTTGGCACTGATTTGGATGGAACATAGTTCAATAGGTACGCCGCTGTCTGAAGCGCATGTCCCCAAAATGAAAGAGGTAACTCGGCATTACTCATCATGGAGCGAACCATATCCAGTAGGGTACGATTCCTCCGCTCCGAAACACCGTTGTGCTGTGGTGTATAAGGAGGAGTAAGCTGAGAGAGAATACCATTCTCTTTTAAGTAATCTAGGAATTCCGTGCTTAAGTACTCCCCTCCCCTGTCAGACCGGAGGATCTTGATACTTTTGTCTGTCTGGTTCTCTACTTCCTTTCTGAATTCCTTGAATTTCTCAAAAGCTTCAGATTTGTGTTTCATCAGATACACATATCCGAACCTAGAGAGATCGTCAGTGAATGTGATGAAGTATGAGAACCCACCCCTTGCATGTATAGACATCGGACCACACACATCACTGTGTATGAGTCCCAAGAGCTCTCTTGCTCTTTCTCCATGTCCGGTGAACGGAGATTTGGTCATCTTCCCTTTGAGACAAGACTGACAAGTTTCATAAGATGAAAACTCGAACGCATTCAAGAGTCCATCTTTATGCAACTTACTCAGTCTTTTCTCTCCGACATGACCAAGTCTACAATGCCACAAGTAGGATTCATTCGTATCTGAATTCTTCCTCTTGCGTGTGTTTTGTATATTGAGAACTGTATTTTGATTTAGAACGTAGATACCATTAAACAGTGTACCCTCTGCAACCAGTACCTTATCAAGGTAAATGTTCATGATATTCTTTTCAAGAACAAACTTATATCTTTCTTTATCGAGTAAAGAAACTGATATGATGTTGCAAACCATGGAGGGTACATGGTAGCAATCGTTCAAAATCATAGTCTTGCCATTTGGCAATACTAGGTGATATTCACCGACGGCTGCCGCATAAACTTGTGCTCCGTTCGCTACTCTGAGCGACATATCACCCGGTGCAACTTTCCTACTTTTTCTCAGTCCTTGTAATAAATTACAGATATGAGATCCTGATCCGGTATCAAGTACCCAGGAGGTAGGGCTGACCGTAAAACAGTTCTCAATTACAAGAACACCTGAAGTAGATGCAAAACCTTGCTTCTTCTTCGACTGGGTATCCTGGAAATCCATACAATCCCCTTTCCCATTCTCATACTTATGACTGTTGTCACAAGTTAGAGCTGAACCAACTTTCCCCAGTCCCGAATAAGAATCCGGATCGGTCAAGCAATACATTTTATTATCTTGATTAGGGCGTGAAATGGTTGCTGCCTGGAGAGAGAGAAAAGAAACACTCAGCGTATGCTCTTGCAAGATTAGATTGGTTTATTAATTTATCTAACCAGGATGTCTCCCACTGTTTCCTCAAATTCTTCTTAAAACCTTTAAAAGAAGAATTAGCCGGGTATTAATTTACGTCACAATACTTGCTTAACCTTTCAGCCAGGCTAGTGTTGGTACTTCGAGGGAGGTTTTCCAACGCTTTCGCGAAGTTCCTTAATTAAATAACCTCTTTTCCCTGGGGGCGTAACCCCGCTAACACCTTTCTAGACACCTACTAGGTTTATAGCATTGATCGTTAAGTGAAATAATCTCCCGAGAGTAAACCAACTCATCAGTGGGATCGGGATCCAACTGTCATTGTGTGATGACCTAGATGGAATCCACTCTAGTCACCACACTCCAGAAGGTATGCTGAATCTGCAAGTTTCAGTTCTTTTGAAACTCCCGATATGGTTTTTGCCCCTAGGACCCAAGTGATCTTGACGGAGTCAACAAATCAAAGAGTCCTAGTCAAGTTCAACCTGTCATTATCTGGATTGCATTAAACCCACCCGCATAACCCTTGACGGAGTCAACAAGGTTATACGACTGTCCTAACCAATCCCATATACCAATACAAACAAGCAGCACTTAGCTACCGTACACTACGCCTTGACGGAGTCAACAAACGCAGCACGAATACTAAGTGTTGCTTGTAAGAAATGACGGAGGGCTACGGCTGGGTTTTTGGCGAAAAACCTGTTAACGTAATGAACTTGATATCGTTGGAGGAACCTGGTAACCTTTTTGAAAATATAGTGGCGAAAACTTTTGCTAAAGAGGTCACTCCCTGTGAAGGGATCTCGGCTCTTTCCTCGTGGAATGAGGTGCAGGATATTCCAAACTGAATACCTCGATGCAAAGCAAGCATAATCGACTATAGTGAAGTTATTACCCTGACGCAAACTTTTGTCCAAGGGGTCACTCCCGGTGAAGGGATCTCGGCCCTTGCCTCGTCGACTGAGGTGCTGGGCATTCACAACCGAATACCGCTATGCAAAACAAAAATGAACGTCCTTGCAATAACAGCTTTTTGAGAAATTGTTCCAACAACGTCTTTTAGGTTTATTTTCTTGCATTAGTTCTTTTAATGCGTCCCATCATTTAATCCTACCATTGCAGAAAACAACCAAAATATGACGTACGCTTATGCCATTCGCATTCGCCACGGGGCCCCGTCATCACCCGTTAGGTTACTTAACTAACGACAGAGCGGGGGCTGGGCTAGCGCGGCTGTAAAACATAAGCAACGCCTAAATAGTTATTTATATATATATATACAGCAATGATAGACATTACAGATCACAGATGAATACATTGGATATACTAGGAATCCGCAATGCGTTCGAGCCTGCAACATAAAGCGGATTACACGGTCGCGGTGAATAGCCAATACCCCACCCAAGACCCCTACGGGTGCGGCAAACTACCCGCCAAGCACCCGAAGCGAAGCAACCTCCCTCACCACCGTGAGTAGGCCACTCGGCACTTCGAGTACCCGGTAGTTTGTGCACCCCCTCCATGGGTCTATCCTAGGAGCAAAAAACAGTAAAAAGAATTATACAATGACGGCAACAACCCCGACCCGGTTGTGCGGCCATACAAAGAATATTATTACATCAATTTACATGATACAAATGAATGAAAGAAAAACAACGCTCATCTCACATCCAACCCCGGCCATTCACCCGCGACAATCCAATCCATTCATATCCACAAACCAACAACAACAATCACAGATCATGTATAACCCCGACTAATCGTCTTATAGCGATTAGCCGACGTTTAATACATGCAAACATTACAGATATAACCGATGTAGTTAAAGCGTAGTGAAGTTCCGAAAAAATACGGATTTATAGGCCCACAAAAGCAAATTTTAGTTCTGGAAAATCTGGGCATATAATATATATCTTAAAAATCCCAAAAACAATACAGAAAGACACTGCACGAAAAACGATGCAGTGACGTCATCAAACCGCGGCGCTTCCGCGGCACGAGCCTACCTCGTGCGGCGGAAGCGCGGCGATTTGGATGATTCTCTGTCTCGTTTTTCTTGTGTGTTTTTAAAAAACCCTGAGATGAATTTACAAATATAAAGTTTTCTATTTTGAGCAGAAAAAATTTCAACAGAAACTAGGGTTTTTCAAAGTTCGGTTTTTGGATTTTTCGGTTTCGAAACTTCGTTACACTTCACTACCTAGCTAGTTTGAGTTTAGTTAGGCTCTGATACCACTGTTGGGTCCACGTTGCCCACCCCGGTGCTTGCGGGGAGGCGGAAATCATAATAAAAATTGGATTTTTATCGACTTAGGCAACATGGACCGAGCTTATGAGGATCTTGGCTAAACGAAAACTAGCTAACCCTAACTACAAAGTAGCTAAGTGATGGAAGGTTATACCTTTGGTCTTTAGTCCTTCTCTCCTTGCTCGTCGGAACGGTAGAAAGGCCTCACCTTGCTAGTCTCCTTCCGTCAAAGAACGATCCACCCGAAAGCCTCTACCTTTAGCTTCAACTCCAAGCTAGGAGTAACTAGGGTGCAAGAAATGCTAAGACTTGAACCCTAGGAGTGAGTAGAGAAGATCAAGTGAGGGTTTTTCTCAAGCTTTTGTTTCTCAACACATGAGAGGGAGAGAGCTTGAGGGAGAGGATGAACAAGAGAGAGAAAAGATATGATAGAATGATTTATTAGTGAGCCATTCTCACTAATATGTGTGGATAATTTTAATTGTATAATTAGCTTGAAAATTGTCATGGTAAATCATGACATGACCATTATCATTTCAATTTTGCAAAGATCAAAGAGCATCTTCCAAAACAAATGATGATGGTCAAGTAGTCAACAAGGTCAACAAGTCAACGTAGTCAAAATGTCAACAACAACCATGCACAATTTATTAAGCTAATTATCAATTAACTATAATCCATACAAAAACAATAGGGTTAATAAAATGACAATAGTCATTAACCCTAAACAAGGTCCTCTCCCTCAATCTCAAGCAACCGTGCATACGCACCCGCATTCGTGATCCGAGGAACACGAACACAATGAGAAAAACCAATCTCAAAACATATACTAGGATCCGGCTTAAACCAAAGCCCGCTAGTATAAACTGTCCGGACAGCAAACGTGCACAAGTGCGCGGATGCGAACGAACCCTGTCGCAAAACCATGCGACCTCTACTCGTTTTGCCTAAAGGCGAATAGCTCTCTGTGTGGGACTCTAAAGACTCGACACTACGCTGGCAGTGGGTTTAACCACAGACCGCAAGCGGCACTAGCTGTACGTAACGGTCCCCAGGTAGATGTCGATAAGAAGACTGACGAGGTGAACCCCATCTGCACTCCTACTGAGCCTGTATGTGACAGTCTCCGTACAGTCCGGTCTGTTCGTCTGATACATCGCATGGCGGGCCTAGGGGGGCGGTGAACGTCAGTCCCCTAATAGCGGTACAAGTCGTGTCGGAGTGAAGCCCAGAACACCCTGAGATAACACTGGAAGCCTACCAGTATATCTCGCTTGCCCTGGCCAGGGACTACTCGTGTAATGGCTCTCCTGGACACAGCGCGATGTCAACCCCCAATACCGGGAGAGACGAATCCTGTCTAACCGTCACTGCCTCCAAGTGCTTCGGGACTGCTCCCAACTACTACCTGTTTGCACGACTCAGTAGAGCCGTGGTAGGGTAGTAATCAAAGAACAGTGGGAACACACTCGAGGCGAAATGACAGTGTCAAGTCAGCGGACTAAGCTGTACTCATGTCACCTGGGAACTGATAACTGACGATAGGTATATTACCAACCAACAGTTCCCGACGAGTCCTGTCCAGTGTACTCGTAACCTAACGAGCACCCGCATACTATCCCAAGTACGACGTACTAACGGCTGTGGGACAGACCGTCTCCCAGACTGGGATGAGAAGCGCATACGCTGGTCTACTCCGGAGTATCGATGCCCTGTCTCGATAGTCCAACGACCAGGGACCTGTATAAGGATGTGCTTATAGATTACCCAGCTCCCACGAGTGTGATCGCCATCACAACGCCGGTAATCAAGCAAAGATCCTAAGGGCTCTACTAATATGTATACCAGCAATATGCTAAAAGAAACACATGCACATATTAAAGCAGAGACAAACCAAGTAGCATACTACCATTTCGAGCAAGATTGTATATACAACTGTGAATATCCCAAGCTTCCATCAAGTAATATACATACTAGTATGATACAGTAATGGCCTCTAGGGCATATACACTAACATCGCCGGCTTCGTTGCTATACATCAACGACAATCGGGATACGCATACTTGCTTACGTTGATAATATGAGATATTATGTGTTGCTGTGATATGTTATATTGGATCATTGCGTTCTGAATAGCCGGGGGTTTTATGTGAGATGCGAGTTTTTTCTTTTTCATTCATGTAAAATTCACTTGTATATAATATTCTTTTATTGGGACACTTCCGGGCTGAGGATGATGTCACCATTGTATATTATTTACTTTTCCGCATTAGGTAGACCAAAAGCGGGGAGCACAAGTAACCGGGTTCTAGGGTCCAGTGGGAGACCATCTCGATGAGTCGAGACAGGGTCTCCTAACCCTAGAATTGGCAGTGTTGCTTGCCGCTCTCGTAGGGGTCTAGGGATGTGCGTTGGCTATTCATCACGACCGTGGAATCCGTGTTTTAAACAGGCTCGTATTAAAACACGGACCTCCTAGTATATCCAATATTTCATATATGTTCTTCTGCTGCAATGTTCTGTGATGAGATCATATTACTGCATGAGACGAATGTTTATATTATATATATGAGATATATATTATATTGCAGATTTCGTTTCAAATGTGTTGCTTGTGAAGCATAATAAAATGTGACTTCATTAATGAGATTAATGAAACGAAAAGAAACCTAAAGATGTTGTAGAAACTTGTTTAAAAACAGGTAGCTCTAGTTCTTGCTTTGCATAGCGGTATTCCTTATAGAATATCCAGCACCTTATTCGATAAGGAAAGAGCCGAGATCCCTTCACCGGGAGTGACCTCTTTAGCGAAACTAGCAGATGCTACACACACGGTTTGTCTCTTGATTGCTTCTATAGTTTTTGCATTGCATGGTGGTATTTGCGAAATATCCTGCACCTTATTCGATTAGGAAAGAGCCGAGATCCCTTCACCGGGAGTGACCTCTTTAGCAAAACTAGAAAAGGCCTAAAAAACATTCCATTTAAAAATCACTCGATTCTACATTGATATCAAGTTCATTACGCAAAGGGTTTTCTTAAAAACCATTCGTAGCCCTCCGTCATTTCAGATAACTAATAGTTAGTATTCGTACTACGTTTTTTGACCTCTGTCAAGGCGTAGTGTACAGTAGCTTATTAGTGCTTATCTGTATAAGCATATGATGTGATTGATTTAGGGTAGTCGTGCGACCTTATTGACCTCTGTCAAGGGACGTGCGGGTAGGTTTACTTCAATCAGGAAATGTCGGGTTGAACTTTACTAGCAGCCTATGGTTTGTTGCCCTCTATCATGGTCATAGGACGCTTGGGGCAAAAAAAATTATTATTGGGAATTTCAAGTGTTGAAATTTGCAATGAGATTGCATACCTTCTATGAGATAATTGGATCCCGATACCCGCTGCGAGTAAGAGTTACACCTGGGAGAGTTTTACACATTACAATTAGCCGATCAAGTAGGTGTCTAGAAAAGTGTCAACGGGATTACGTCCCTGGGAAAATGAGGTTTATTTTAATTAGGTCCGTACGAAAGCATGGGTAACCTCCCTCAAAGTACCGGCACTGGCCTGGCTGAAAAATTGGCGAACTTGTAGAGTGTAATTAATCCCGGCTAGTCTTTCCTTTTAGGGTTTGAAGGAAGATTTGACTAAAACAGTAGGAGCCATCCTGATTAGATAAATTCATAACCAATCTAATCTTGTAAAAGCGCACGCTGAGTGTTTTCTTCTCTCTCTCTCTCTCCTGGTTGCGACTATGTCACGCCTTAATCAAGATAATAATACGGATGTATTGACCGAACCCGCTTGTTATACTACGCTAGGGAACGTTTGTCCCGCTCCAACTTATAATTGTTATAAGATAGAGTAGGAAATAGGGGATTACCAGAATTCCTGTGCCGCCCAAACGAAGAAAGTGCATGCTGATGCATCTTCTTCGGGCGTGTTCATTACCGAGAACTGTTTCTCAGTATCCTTTACGTCCTGGGTATTAGATACTAGATCAGGATCCCGCATATGTAATCTGTTACATAGGGTGCAGATAGGTAGAGAACTGAGAACGGGTGATAATTTTCATGAGATAGAAACGGTGCAAGTGTTGCAGCCAAGTCTGTTGGTAGTTATCACCCTGTATTAACAAATACATTGATTCTGAACGAATGTTATTAGATACCGAACCTGATATACAACATCATATCAGCCTCTTTATTAGTAAAGAAGGATATAATTTTGTATTGTTGGATAATGTTTTGAACATTTCCCATATCAAGAGTTGATCGGTTCAGGCACGTTATCTAAAAGCATAGACGTTCTAAATAAAACCACAGTTCTTAGTATACAGAACACACACAAGAGGAAGAGTTCAGAAATGAATGGATCCTTCTTGAGGTATTATAGACTAGGTCATATCAATGTAACCCGACTAGCTGAAGTTACATTTAGATGCATATTTGAATTGGTTTGAATTTACATCTTGTGAAACTTGCTGGTCATATCACAAAGATAAGATGACCACAGCTCTGTTTATTGGAAACAGAGAAAGAGTTAGTGAACTCTTGGGATTGATACATGCTGATGTATGAAGGTCCCCTGTCTACAAATGCCAAGACCGGTTCTTTGTACTTCATTACATTCACAGATTATCTCTCAAGATCCGGACATATGTTCCTGTTGAAACACAAGTCTGGAACTTTTGAGAAATTCAATGAACATATGTTAGAAGTAGAGAACCAAAAACGGGTATAAGTATTATGTCCTTCGATGAGATCAAGGAGGAGAATACTTGAGCACGGAATTCCTGGACTATTCTAAAGGAGAATGAGATTCTCTCTCAACATTACTCCTCCGTATACACCACAGCATATCGGTGAATCGGGGCAGAGCAATTTCATCCTATGTGATATGGTGTGCTCTATGATGAGTACTACTGAGTTGCCTATTTTTCTTTTAGGATTATGCACTTAAGAAGTTGCATACCTATTGAATAGGGTTCCAATCAAATCAGTTGCCTACCACTCCATATGTGATATGGTATGGGAAGATCCCATCTCTTAAAGAGGTTATGATTTGGGGTTGTCCAGCCTATGCCTAAAAGCAAAATCTTGACAAGCTCGAGGCAATGTCAGTTCTGTGGAAGTTTGTTGGATATCCCAAGCATTCGTAAGGGAATATCTTCTACCACATTAAGAAACAAAAGATGTTTTTTTTCTCAGCATGCCACCTTTGTGAAAGGGAATTTCTTATGAAGAAATTAGTGGTCATGAGGTAGAACTGGAAAGAGTTCTAGCTATACAAACTGCAGCTGATGATTTGGTAGAACCGAAGGATTCAATAGTAACCAACGAACCTCAGCCTCTCCGCCGATCTAGTTGGGTTCCTCACCCACCTGAGAGATACTTTGGTTTCTCTATGATAGTGGGAGCGAGGATTGCATCATGAGATGATGACCCAACCTATTTCGATCAGGCCATCAGGAGTGGGACTCTGTAAGAATGGCTGGATGCTTAGCGATCTGAGATGGAATCCTTATACACCAACAAAGTATGGACTTTGGTTGCTTTATCAGAAGGGTTAAATCCCCATCAGGAGCAAGTATATCTTGAGAAGATTACTTGGTGTACATGGAAAAGTTGAGACTTTCAAAGCTATGCTTAACTCCATCCAGATCCTACTTGCCACGGCTACATACTATGACTACGATATCTGGCGGTTGGGTGTCATGACTGTTTTTCTAAATGTTGATTTGGAAGAGAGCGTCTATAAGTACACAGCCAGAGGGCTTCGTAGACAGTGGGAGCAGCAGAAACGTGTGCAAAATGTTTTATGTGATAAATCAGGCATCGCGGAGTTGGAACGTCTGTTTTGATGTAGTAGTCAAAGAGTTTGACTTCGTCAAAATGGTAGATGAACCTTGTATATACAAAAAGGTAGTAGGGAGTATGGTGGTGATCCTCGTATTGTACGTGGATGACATACTCTTGATAGGGAAGGAATTTCCTATGCTACGATCAGTCAATCTCCTCTTATCACAAGAATTCTCCATATAGGATCAAGGTGATACAGCCTAAATCCTGGGTTATGGATCTATGAGATAGATCTAATTGGATGTTAGGATTCTCACTAGTTATAAAGAGATGGTATCAATCGATCCTGGGGAGAATCACTGGAAAAGGTTCCAGGGTGATAAGGATGACTGAATGTTAGTCGCAGGCATTGTCTTTACCCTTAGTGGAGGGACGGTATGTTGGAAGAGTTCCAAGCTAGATACCGTGACTTGCTAGACGATTAAAGGCAAGATACGTCGTTATCAAGGATGCTACCAAAGAGGCAGTCTGGAAAAATATAAGTTCATAAGATGAAATTCGTTCCTACCATTGTGTGACAATGGAGATGTGGCTTATGCCAAGGAACCCCCGTCCCATCAGAAATCCAGATATAATTCTTAGGCAGTATCACCTAATCATGGAGATGGTTGATCTCCAGGGAGATCGAGGTTTGGAGAGTAGACACAGAGGACAACAGCGCGGATCCACTCACAAAGGCCATTTTCCCAGTAGAGACTTTTATGGGATGGTTGAGTATGAGATACTTCAACCACAGCTAATTGTTGGGTATGTGATAACACAACAGATGGCCCTAGTGAAAGTAGGAGATTGTTAGTTATATGTATGCCCTAGAGGCCATTACTGTACATACGATGTATATTGTAGTGGATGCTTGGACATATATAGGAAGGACTTTCTTGCTCGACATGATAATATGCTATCTGGTTACCCTTTATCTTAACGTGTACTCTGATTGTCTCTTTGTTACATGTTGATAAAGCCCATAGGATGAGTACTTGACAACAAGGACTATGATATGGATCATACTAGTGGGGACAGTGTAGTCGCCAAGTACATCCTTCAAATGTTCCTAGTCGTGGGTGTAAGTCGATGTACAATACCCCACGACTTGTGGGGAGGCGGAAATATGAAAAACGATCTTGTTCTTTGCTTAAACATGGACTAACCGCAAGAATCGAAGCTAAACGATAACTAACATGAAACATAGAAGTTCTATACTACTATGTTAAGGGATTAAACCTAACGAATCGTGTCGTTCGTCTTTGCGAACTCCACCTCCTCCTCGGCCTTCTCGAAGTAGTAGACGATCCACCCGAGAGCTTTACTCCAAGCTTAACCTCTAAACTTGAGGCAACTAACTTTCTTTAAGTGCTAATCAAAGAAGCTAGGTGATATAGAGAGAGGGTTATGGTTTAATTAGTCTAACTAATCCTTGTACTCAACACATGAGAGGGGAGGATTAGGGTTTGAAGAGGGAGAGCTTGAGGAGAGAGAAGATGAACATAATAATGAAGTGAGAATAATGAGTTATCATAATATATATCAAGCATTTCTTTTTATCAAGAAAAGAAAAGAAATCAATTTAACAACCATGCTTGATAATATCTAGTGATGATTCATCTCCATGAGTCATTAAGCATTTATGATGCTTTAATGACATGGATGAATCATCCATATGACTCACTAATCACATTCATTGTATATGCCACCTAAACCCCCTTAGTCACCACCTTCTAGAAGCTTCTCGCGCAATTACGAGAACGCCCCTCCTTTCCGCAAAAATACGGAAAAACTTTAGACTGTATAAATCCAATAACCGGATACCAGTAACTGGCTTAAACCAAAGCCGACTGGTAAAAACTGTCCGAAAGTCGTACGCGCATAAACACACGTATGCATCCGAACCCTTGTCGTAAAACCATACGACCTCTATATCGTTTCGCCCGGAGTAGGGAAACTCTCTGTGTGGGACTCTAGAGACTCGACTACTACGCTGGCAGTGGGTTTAACCACAGACCGCAAGCGGCACTAGCTGTACGTAACGGTCACCAGGTAGATGTCGATAAGAAGGCCGATGAGGGAACCCATCCGAACTCCTACTGAGTCTGATGTGACAATCTCCGTACAGTCCGGTCCGTTCGTCTAAGACTATCTCATATCGGGCCTAGGGGGGCGGCAAGCGTCAGTCCCCTAATAGCGGTATAAGTCGTGTCGGAGGGAAGCCCATTACACCCTGAGAAACTACTGGAACCTACCAGCAAATCTCACTTGCCCTGGTCAGGGACTTTGCGTAATGGCTCTCTGACACACCGCAATATCAACCCCCAATACCGGGAGAGACGAATCCTGTCTAACCGCCACTGCCTCCAAGTGCTCGGGACTGCACCCAACTGCTACCTGTTTGCACGACTCCTTTGAGCCGTCATAGGGTAGCAATCTAAGAACAGTGGGACACACTCGAGGCGAAGTAGCAGTGTCAAGTCTGCGGACTATGCTGTACTCATGTCACCTGGGAACTGTTCACTGACGACTGGTATAAAACCAACCAACAGTTCCCTGTGAGTCCTGTCCGGTGTACCCGTAACCTAACGAGCACCTGCATACTATCTCCAGTACGCCGTACTGACGGCTGTGGGACAGACCATCTCCCCAACTGGGATGAGAAGCGTACACACTAGTCTATTCCGGAGTATCGATGCTCTGTCTCGATAATCCAACGACTAGGGACCTGAATAAGGATGTGCTTGTAGACTACCCAGCCTCCACTAGTGTGACTGCCATCACAACGCTGGTAGTCAAGCAAGATCTTAAGAGCTCTGTCAATACGTATACTCACATATTAAGATAGAAAAAAACCAAGTAGCATACTACCATTTTTAGAAAGACTGTTATATACATGTGAATATCCCAAGCTTCTATTAAGTAATATACAAACTAGTATGATACAATAATGGCCCCTAGGGCATATACACTAACAATCTCCCACTTGCACTAGGGCCATGTACTGGCATATCGAAGACCGATGATCTCGAGTAGCCTCTCGAACTGAATCTGAGGTAGGGCCTTCGTGAATGGATCAGCAATGTTCTCTTCAGAAGCAAATCTCCGAATCTCGATCTCCTGACGATCAATGATCTCCCTGATCTGGTGATACCGCCTTAAGATGTATCTGGACTTCTGATGGGACCTTGGTTCCTTCCCTAAAGCTATATCTCCGTTGTTGTCGCAATACAGAGGTATTGGATCAACTATGGTAGGAACCACCTGAAGTTCTGTTAGGAACTTCTTCATCCAGACTGCTTCTTTTGCGGCATCGCAAGCAGCTATATACTCCGCTTCCATCGTCAAGTCAGCAACGGTGTCCTGCTTGGAGCTCTTCCAGCACACCGCCCCTCCATTGAGGGTAAAGACATAACCCGACATGGACTTGGAATAGTCCTTATCACTCTGGAAGCCGGAATCAGCAAAGGCCTCCAACCTGAGGTCTTTTCCGCCGTAAACCAAGAACATCTCCTTCGTCCTTCTCAGGTACTTGAGAATGTTCTTTACTGCTATCCAGTGCTTCTCCCCTGGGTCTGACTGATACCGGCTTACCACGCTCAGTGCGTAAGCTACATCTGGTCTAGTGCACAACATCGCATACATTATTGAGCCTACCGCAGAAGCGTACGGTATAATAGACATGCGTTCCCTTTCTAAATCAGTCTTGCGAGACATCTCTTTGGAGAAGGTGATTCCGTGACAAGCCGGTAGATTACCGCGCTTAGAATCTTCCATACTGAATCTTTTCAGTACAGTGTCGATATACCTGGACTGCGAAGTCCCAACATCCTCTTGGATCTATCACGATAGATCCGTATCCCCAGAATGTAAGAGGCATCACCCAGGTCTTTCATGGAGAACCTGTGTGACAAGAATCCTTTGACAGATTGTAGCATAGGAATGTCATTTCCTATCAATAGAATGCCATCCACGTACAAGACGAGGAATACGACACTTCTGGCTTCAACTTTACTATATATGCACGGTTCATCTGGATTTTTGATAAAGTCATATTCTTTGACTGTCTCATCAAAACAGATGTTCCAACTCCGCGATGCCTGCTTTAGTCCATAAATGGACTTAAGCAGCTTGCATACTTTCCCGCTGCTCCCACTCTGATTGAAACCCTCTGGCTGATCCATATAGACGCACTCTTCTAAATTTCCATTCAGAAAAGCCGTCTTTACGTCCATCTGCCAGATTTCATAATCATGGAAGGCAGCAATAGCAAGAAGGACCCGAATGGATTCGAGCATAGCCACTGGAGAAAAAGTTTCGTCATAGTCCAAACCAGGTCTTTGACGAAAAACCTTTGCAACAAGTCTAGCCTTATAGGTTTCCACCTGTCCATCTACACCAATCTTTTTCTTGAAGATCCATTTGCATCCTATAGGTTTTACCCCATCTGGAGCAAAGTCCAAAGTCCATACTTTGTTGGTGTACATGGACTTCATTTCGGTCCGCATTGCATCTAGCCATCGTACCGAGTCGCCGCTCTGGATGGCTTTCTGGAAGTCAGTAGGTTCATCATCATCTATGATGCAATCCTCTCTATCCCCATCTATGAGAAAACCGTAGTATCTCTCAGGCGGATGAGACGGCCTACTACTCCTGCGGAGGGGTGCGGGAATGTCCTGTTCTTCTTGAACTTCCGGTTCTACCAAACTTTCAGTATTAGTTTGTGGTTCTGGAATTTCTTCCAGTTTTATTTCGCTCCCACTTGATTCCTTTTCTAAAAACTGATGTTCTAGAAAATGGGCATTACGAGAAACAAATACCTTTTGTTCCTCTGCGTAATAGAATAGATATCCCCTGGAGTTTTTTGGATATCCCACAAACTTACATTTTACTGATCGTGCCTCGAGCTTGTCCACATGCTGCTTTTTAACAAAAGCTGGACATCCCCAAATCTTTATATACTGTAGATGGGGTTTCTTCCCACTCCACATCTGATATGGAGTGGTAGGCACAATCTTGGTAGGTACCATGTTCAAAAGATATGCCGCTGATTCTAGCGCATAACCCCAGAAAGATCGCGGTAACTCAGCATTACTCATCATGGATCGTACCATATCCAATAGGGTTCGATTCCGTCTCTCCGATACACCGTTGTGCTGTGGAGTGTATGGAGGAGTAAGCTGAGAGAGAATTCACTTCTCTTTTAGGTAACCTAGGAACTCGGCACTCAAGTATTCACCACCTCGATCAGATCTAAGTGTCTTGATACTTTTGCCGGTTTGGTTTTCTATTTCATTCTTATACTCTTGGAATTTCTCAAAAGCCTTGGATTTATGTTTCATCAGATAAATGAATCCGTATCTTGAGTAATCATCCGTGAAAGTAATGAAATAGGAAAAACCACCTCTTGCATGTGTAGACATTGGACCACATACATCACTGTGTATGAGTCTTAAGAGCTCGCTCGCTCTTACTCCTTGTCCAATAAATGGAGTCTTTGTCATCTTTCCTTTGAGACAAGATGGACAGGTGTCATAAGTTTGATATTCGAACGAGTCCAAATATCCTTCTCTATGCAACTTAGTCAACCTTCTCTCATTGATGTGACCCAGTCTACAATGCCATAAGAAAGCTTTATTTAAATCTGGAGACTTCCTTTTTAGTGTGTTCTGGACATTGAAAATTTGGAGTTGGTTTAAAACATATCTACCGTTATTTAGTGTACCGGACCCAATCAAACCATGATTAAGGTGGATGTTAACAACATCTCTTACAAACGTGAAATCATAACCTTTATTTGATAACAAGGAAACTGATATGATATTACACGTTAAGCTTGGTACAAAAAAACAGTTATGTAAAACCAAAATGTGTCCACTCGTCAATCCTAGGTGATAATCCCCGACGGACGTAGCTCAAACGCTAGCTCCGTTAGCAACCTTTAGGGTCATATCACCTTCCTTCAGCACTCTACGGTTTCTCAGTGCCTGCAATGAATTGCAAATATAAGATCCTGATCCGGTATCCAATACCCAGGAAGTAGAGTTGATCGACAGACAATTCTCAATTACAAACACACCTGAAGTCGAAGCCACAGCTTGCTTCGGTTCCTGGTTCTTGGCGTTCCACGCCTTGCAATCCTTCTTCCAGTGCCCTTTCCTGTGACAATGGAAGCACTCATCCTGGACAACTACCGGTACCGCAAACTTTTTCTTTCCCTTTCCTCCCACCTTACTAACACCTCCTCTAGGTTTGGTGGCGGCCTTCTTCTTCCTTCCTTTGGCCCTAGCCTTGGACCCGGAAGAAGATGCACCGCTAACAAACATAGCGGGTGTTTCCCTTGCTTTTTGCAAGGTTCCCTCTGCACTCCTTAACATGTTCAGGAGTTCCGGAAGTTCAATTTCTTTTCTTTGAATGTTGAAGTTCAGGATAAACTGGGCGTAGGTGGAAGGAAGGGACTGGAGAATAAGGTCTGTATAGAGCTCATTATCCAAAGTCGTCCCAAGGTTTGCGAGCACTTCTATATAGCCGATCATCTTTAGGACATGTTCTCCTACAGATGACCCGATAGCCAACCTCGCTCGAAACAAGTTCTTTGAGGTCTCGAATCTTGCTATACGAGATTGCTCTCCATAAAGTTCCTTTGTATGGAGAAATATGGCGTCTAGTTCCATATCCTCGTGCCTCCTCTGATGTTCATTGTTCATCGAGGCAAGCACGATGCACTTGGCTTTCGCGCAATCTAAATCCCAGGTTTTGCGGATTTCCTTATCCGCATTGCTGGATTTGGGACCAGGGACAGCAGGTGCCGTAGCGGTGAGGACGTACCCCAATTTGTCATAGGTCAAAGCCATTTTGACATTCCGCTGCCAATCTTTATAGTTTGGCCCTGTCAGTATATTTTTCTCTAAAAGTAACTTAAGTCCATTCATTTTCAGGGTCGCTGCAATTAGGAGAGAGCGAAGAAAATTCTTTAGCATGATGCTCTTGCAAGTTTAGAGTGGTTTTTAGTTTATCTAAACTGGATGGCTCCCACTGTTTCTCGAATCCTTCCTCAAACAATAAAAGAAGAATTAGCCACGACTATTCTCACTGTACAATACTTGCTTAACCGTTCAGCCAGGCTGGTGTCGCTACTTCGAGGGAGGTTTTCCAACGCTTTCGCGAAGTTCCTTAATTAAATAACCTCTTTTCTCTGGGGGCGTAACCCCGCTGACAGCTTTCTTGACACCTACTTGGTTTATAGCATTGATCATTAAGTGACGAATATCCTGATGAGTAGCATATACTCATAGTAGGATCGGGATCCAAATATCATCGTATGATAATGTTGAAGGAATCCTACCAACATTCATCAAACTCCAAATGGTATGCAACTCTTTGCAAATTTCAGTTTCTTTAGAAATTCCCGATATATATTTTTGCCCCATGCTCTTATGACCTTGGCGTTAGGTCAAAATGTCATAAGTCACATGTCAAGTTCTACCCATCATTATCTTGTCAGTTTGAACCCATCCGTATATATCCTTGACGTTCGGCCAAAATGATAATACGACTGTCCCAAACTAACTCATCTATCTATGCAACAAATGAATATCCAGTAGCTTCCAAACACTATGCCTTGGCGTTAGGTCAAAATACATAGCTTGAATACTGCTGAACACCTAGATGAAATGACGGAGGGCTACGAATGGTTTTGGCGAAACCTTGAACGTAGTGAACTTGATATAACCGAAGGAACCTGATAGCTTTTAAAAGGAGTGGTTAAAGCTCCGCATTTAAAAATATCTGTTTTAAAATTAACCGAGTGGTTTCTTTTAAATTGTTCCAACGATTAAACTTTTGGTTTATTTTCTTTGCATTATAAATAATGCGTCCCATCATTAACCTATCATTGCAGAAAACAACGAAAATATGACGTCTTCTTATGCCATCCGCATTCGCCACTGGGTCCCGTCATCACCCGTTAGGTTACTTAACTAACGACAGAGCGGGGACTGGGCTAGCGCGGGTGTAAAACATAAGTGACGTCTAAAATAGCTATCATATATATAGATATTTTACATTCGTCTGACGCAATGATATTCATTCCAGATCACAGATGAACTTAATTGGATTTGCAAGCAATCCGTGTTTGTTTTGAGCCTGCAACAAAAGACGGATTACACAGTTGTGATGAATAGCCATTACCCCACCCAAGACCCCTACGGGTGCGGCAAACTACCCGTCCGGCAGTTTGTGCACCCCACCTTGGGTCTGTCCTAGAAGCAAAAACAGTAAAATGAAATAATACAACTGTGGCTACAACCGCAACCTGGATGTGCCCCGCAAAATAATATTACAACAAATTACATTTACATCAAATGAATTAAATAATAACCCATCACATAACCCCGGCTATACATCACAACTGTCCAACACAGTTCATATGCACAAACAGATAAAATCCATTACAGAAATATGCAACCCCCTGCCAACCGACATACTAGCAGTTAGGGGAGGTTTACGAACACATTGTACAAACACAGATATAATCCAACAAGCAAATACTGTATAATTTCGATCGATTAAACACTTTTAATTTTGCTCCAATACTTCTATGTAAATGTGAAACCTGAGCAAAAATTAAAAATTCCAGAAAATACCAAATATCCCAGAGAACCAACATAGGAAAATTGGGTTCCTGAATCGCCAACTCGGCGGCGGAAGCGCGACGGATCGGTAGGATCCCGCCGCGGTTCCGCGCCGCTTTAGGCGATTCAGGGGCCCAATTTTCTTGGGTGTTCTTCTACAGTCTTTTCAAGCTTTCTGAACATCCCTGAAAAATTTTTGGACTTCATTTAAAAATCGACAGAAACGCATGAATTCGGGCATTTCCGGTTTCGTTTTTTCCGTTTCGAAATTCATACAAATTTGCAAGTAAGTTATTTATTGTTTAGCGAGGCTCTGATACCACTGTAAGTCGATGTACAACACCCCACGACTTGTGGTGAGGTGGAAATATGAAAAACGATCTTGTTTTTTGCTTAAACATCGACTAACCGCATGAATCGAAGCTAAACGATAACTAACATGAAACATAGAAGTTCTATACTACTATGTTAAGGGATTATACCTAACGAATCGTGTCCTTCGTCTTTGCGAACTCCACCTCCTCCTCGGCCTTCTCGAAGTAGTAGACGATCCACCCGAGAGCTTTACTCCAAGCTTAGCCTCTAAACTTGAGGCAACTAACTTTCTTTAAGTGCTAATCAAAGAAGCTAGGTGATATAGAGAGAGGGTTATGGTTTAATTAGTCTAACTAATCCTTGTACTCAACACATGAGAGGGGAGGATTAGGGTTTGAAGAGGGAGAGCTTGAGGAGAGAGAAGATGAACATAATAATGAAGTGAGAATAATGAGTTATTATAATATATATCAAGCATTTCTTTTTATCAAGAAAAGAAAAGAAATCAATTTAACAACCATGCTTGGTAATATCTAGTGATGATTCATCTCCATGAGTCATTAAGCATTTATGATGCTTTAATGACATGGATGAATCATCCATATGACTCACTAATCACATTCATTGTATATGCCACCTAAACCCCCTTAGTCACCACCTTCTAGAAGCTTCTCGCGCAATTACGAGAACGCCCCTCCTTTCCACAAAAATACGGAAAAACTTTAGACTGTATAAATCCAATAACCGGATACCAGTAACTGGCTTAAACCAAAGCCGACTGGTAAAAACTGTCCGAAAGTCGTACGCGCGTAAACTCACGTATGCGTCCGAACCCTTGTCGTAAAACTATACGACCTCTATATCGTTTCGCCCGGGGTAGGGAAACTCTCTGTGTGGGACTCTAGAGACTCGACTACTACGCTGGCAGTGGGTTTAACCACAGACCGCAAGCGGCACTAGCTGTACGTAACGGTCCCCAGGTAGATGTCGATAAGAAGGCCGATGAGGGAACCCATCCGAACTCCTACTGAGTCTGATGTGACAATCTCCGTACAGTCTGGTCCGTTCGTCTAAGACTATTGCATATCGGGCCTAGGGGGCGGCAAGCGTCAGTCCCCTAATAGCGGTATAAGTCGTGTCGGAGGGAAGCCTATTACACCCTGAGAAACTACTGGAACCTACCAGCAAATCTCGCTTGCCCGGGCTAGGGACTTTGCGTAATGGCTCTCTGAGACAGCGCGATATCAACCCCTAATACCGGGAGAGACGAATCCTGTCTAACCGCCACTGCCTCCAAGTGCTCAGGACTGCACCCAACTGCTACCTGTTTGCACGACTCCTTTGATCCGTGGTAGGGTAGCAATCTAAGAACAGTGGGACACACTCGAGGCGAAGTAGCAGTGTCAAGTCTGCGGACTATGATGTACTCATGTCACCTGGGAACTGTTCCCTGACGACTGGTATAAAACCAACCAACAGTTCCCTGTGAGTCCTGTCCGGTGTACCCGTAACCTAACGAGCACCTGCATACTATCTCCAGTACGACGTACTGACGGCTGTGGGATAGACCATCTCCCCAACTGGGATGAGAAGCGTACACACTTGTCTACTCCGGAGTATCGATGCTCTGTATCGATAATCCAACGACTAGGGACCTGAATAAGGATGTGCTTGTAGACTACCCAGCCCCCACTAGTGTGACTGCCATCACAACGCTGGTAGTCAAGCAAGATCCTAAGAGCTCTATCAATACGTATACTCACATATTAAGATAGAAAAAAACCAAGTAGCATACTACCATTTTTAGCAAGACTGTTATATACACGTGAATATTCGAAGCTTCCATTAAGTAATATACAAACTAGTATGATACAATAATGGCCCCTAGGGCATATACACTAACAGTGGGAGTACCGAGACAGGGCATCGATACTCCAGTGTAGACTAGCGTATGCGCTTCTTGACCCATACAATGGGCGATGGATAATCCCATATCCATTGGTGTTTGACATCAGAGAAGGTATACGGGTGCTCAGTAGAGACTGGGTACACTGGATGGACTCGCCGAGAACTCCCAGATGGTATTATATCTTACGTCAGATGGCAGTTCTCTGGTGACACTGGTACAGAGTAGTCTGTAGACCCTAGAGCGTCATAGAGTCTTGTGTGATTCCCACTGTGCTTTGATTTCCATCATACCACGTCCAAGAGGGCATGCAAAAAGGTGGCTTTTGGGTACAGTCCCGAATCACATGGAGGCAATGAGCGATAGGAGGGGATTCGTCTCTCCCGGTATAGGGAGTTGATGTTGCGTTGTGTTCGATTGGCTATAACTGGAAATCCCTGGCCAGGGTTGCTGAGATTTACTGGTAAATGTTATCATTAGTTTCTCGAACTATTATAGACCTTATATCGACACGACTTATCAAGCTACGGGGGTCTGACGTTTACCACCCCTAAGCGAGATATGGGACATATCAGACGAAGAGACCGGACTGTATGAGAGTGTTACTGATTGGATTCGAAGGAGAATGTACAGGCTTGCTTGTAGATCTTCTAATCGCTCAATACATGGGTGGCTGTTACATTTAGCTGACCGCTTGCAACTTGTGGATGTTTGATATGATCATCACCTACTGCCGGCGTATTGACGATTCATTAGAGTCCTACACAGAGGTTTCTTGGCTCAGGCAAAACGGAGTAGGAGCACATATATGATATGTGCGGGACCGAGAACAATACGTGTAAGTGATACCGTATTAGATTCTCGCGATATGAGATATCGACCGGGTATATGTGATATAGCCGGGTCATCGGATCAAGTGTTGATTCGATGAACTGATACAGATTATATTAGTCGGTTATTTGTGAAATAGCCGGATTATCGGATCAAGTGTTGATTCGATAATTTAATGTATAATTATATATTTGATATATTAAATTACATTAACTAATATAAGC
This sequence comes from Agapanthus africanus, assembly GCA_030015575.1. Lineage (NCBI taxonomy): Eukaryota > Viridiplantae > Streptophyta > Magnoliopsida > Asparagales > Amaryllidaceae > Agapanthus > Agapanthus africanus. The sequence continues at coordinate 54,127,900 of JASDDO010000006.1, read as the reverse complement.
TCACTAAAAGATTCTTTTTCTCACTTGGGTAATACATTGATATATATGCAATATATGTTAATTATATTATTTTATTTTGTTACAATAAATATTATATATGTGATATATAATATTGTAACATGCTAGGGTTATTAATGCAACATGATTAGTGGAGATTAAATATGATTAATGTTTGATTTGGGTTAATTTTTCTAGAAGCTTTTTGTTTTGTTTTTGCAAAGATATTTTGTAAAGATATTTTTGTAGATATTTGTTAACCCAACTCAACCCTTGACCATGGTTATGTCTCTACATGGGTTAAGTTATCATAAAGAACCCATGGTTGCATTTCTAACCACACTACACTTTCATTATTCATCACAAAGTAATTCATCTTCTTTTTCCTCCTTGCAAAGCTTTCTAGCTTTGATTTTAGTGATGAAAATGAGTGAGATTAAGAAAACAAATGAGAGCATAAATCCTACTTCATCATCCTAATCTATTCTTGCCAATTAGATTAGGGTGTTCACTTCATTAGTAAGTAAGAGCTTGTGTTAATGAAACTTCAAGGTAGATCATCTTTGTTATCGAAGATCGGATGCAAGCTTGCATCTTTCTCTTCGTGGACCCTCTCTAGAATCCGAGTACTCGATGATCGCAGCGAAGGGACCTCAACACGGAGGTTTAGAAGTGAAGGACCGGACTACAAAGGTTGTAATCCCAAACTCTTAGAAGTAAATTTGTTTACTTGCTTTGTTTCGTCTAATCTCTAGTTTACAGATCTTGGTTAGGGTTGTTCGGCACGTCTAAATTTTAAATCGGGCATGGTTGATGCCTTATAGACCTTTGTGAGAGTGCCTAGTAACCCTACAGGCCGATCTGAGGATGCGTGCCAGAGATATGAGGATTTACGTGTCGATGCTGGACACGGATTTCATGATGTTCGAGTGTCGATGCTGGACACTCAGGTTCCATGATTTTGATGTGTCGTGAGGGATACACGTTGATTTATATCCTCATACTTCCATTCATTTGCTTTTATGATATTTACATTCATGATGTTGTTGTGTCATTAGTTGACACGTGGATGAGATCCACATGCATACATACATTGATTATATAGGTGGATGAGATCCACATGCATACATACATTGATTATATGGTTGGATGTGATCCACATGCATACATACATTGATTATATGGTTGGATGAGATCCACATGCACATAGACTTGATCATATGTTGGCACAAATGTAGATACGGTCACCCTAGATATCATAGTATTACCTTTATGATACAGTTGACGTAGGAGTCGTTGTTTATTCGATTTCTACTTGTTGATGTTTTTCTACTCATGAGTTGGAAACTCACCCCCGTTGTGCCACAGTTCTTGTAGGTAGACCGCTTGGATCAGCAGTGGCATCACTGGCACACAGCTGCATTCGGGTGATTGCTTTGGTAGGTGGTACATATTGGATCGTACCCCTCTTGTATTTATTATTCATATGATCTAATCAACCCCATCAATCAAACTAGTATTTGTATAAGTAATGAGACTTAGCAAGGCTTGTAGTTGCGAGACTTGAGCTATGGGTTTATGTTCGCTTCTGGGGTTGATGTCTTGCTTTACTTTATCTTTTGTGGTGATCTTCGCCGTTGTGCGTCGTATACTTACATTTATGCTTTTCGTGGTTGGGGATCCGCCGATTGGCGAAGAGCTAGCTCCCGCTTGGGGATACCTTTATATTATCATGTATTGTGGTTTTGGATTAAAAAAAAATACAAAGGAGGTGCTGCCCAAATTTTTAAAAGTCGAAACATATTTTCAACTAGTAACACCCAATTGCATTTTTCATGTTCCTTTTCGATGCAAAAAGGGACTTTTGATCTCATTATACCTTTATTTCAAAACTTCACCTCTTTTATTTTCTTAAAAAGGGTTTAGATTTCTAAGCTTCGGCTTACCTGATTTATGTTACGCCTTTAGACGTGGCGTGATTTAAGTGCCGGCCGCGAACTAAATTTTGGGTCGTGACAGCCCGTTATGCGATAATCATAGACGAAAGGACCAGACTGTACGGATATTGTCACTGATAGGCTTAGTAGGGTTTCAGGATGAGTTCGCTCATCGGCCTCCCTTTTGGTCAATACCTGGGCGCCCGTTACGTATAGCTAGTACCACTGAGGTGCTTATGGTTAAACCCACTGCCAGCGTATTGACGAGTCTTTAGAGTCCCCCATTGAAAGTTTCCCAAGTTCGGGAGAAACGTTGTAGAGGCCGTATAGTTTTATGGTAGGGTTCGATCATATACGTACACTCGTGCATGGATCATAATCGGACGGATCATATTAGTGGGCTTTGCTTTAAGCCGGATGCTAATATTAGATTTGTTGGATTACTTTAGTCTCATTGCATTCGTATTCAGTCGGAATGCGGATGCAGATATGTATATACAGATGAGGGGTATTCTTGTGATCCATCTCGAGTTTACTTTATTTGATGCCATATCTTTTTATTGGATTAAACATTTAGTTTAAATGTTTAGTGGAGGAAAATGTGAAAGCAAGTTTTGTCCATATGCATCATTTCATGCCACGTGCACATGGTGACTCATTGTGTTGGTTTGTGTGACCATTATTGTGACAGGGATTGATTTTGGGGCTAATTATGATGAGTGGGGATATTTTGGAGGGAGAGGGGCAGCCAAGTAGAGGCTTGGGGTTGGATTATGATATATATCTCTCTCTCAAAATATCACACACACATGACAAGTCATTTCACTTCTTCTTCTCTTGAGCTCACAATTTCCTCCAATGGCTTCTTCTTCAACCTCCACCCATCTCTCTCATGAGTTGAGAATCCATGGGTGTCTTGAGACAAAGTGATCACAGATATTCTCTACTTCACCTTGGACATGTCGACTAGCAAACTTCATGTCCGAGTTGTTTCGGTTATGAAGCTGGAGCCCATAAAAAGATTCCTTGACGTGGTGCCACATCGATGAGGAGATCGGAGATCGAGCGAGATCGGAGATGCCGCGAGGAGCTAAGGATGGTGGCTAAAGACCGAAGGACACGGATCAATCGGTATAGCCATTCTATCATCTTTGTAGTTAGCTAGTTTAGTGTTAATGGCACAATCCGGGTAAAAGTCTGCGTTAGCACCAGTTTATAAAAGTTTTTGTTCCGCGTTTGGTCTCGGATTGACGGCCGGGGTGCTACCGTATACTTACATGCTCCAGTACCAATGGACCAACCGTTGAAGTGTCGTCCCTTGCCTCCTTAGTGGCGCCGTGGAACCGCCGCCAAAACCATGTTTTGGCCGCGGTTCCTCGGTCACTAAAGCGAGTTAGGGACTCGTTCTTTAAGAGGGTCCATAGAATTACATGCATGCTTTTCTGAATATTTTTAATATAAAAAATTTCAACTTTAGAAAAAATTTCCAGAAAGTGGGAAAATATGGTTATTCGGAGTTCGTTCGGACTTTTAATTTCACCTACGCAACGCCTAATGCTCTAGCTAGGCTCTGATACCACTGTAAGGTTCTTAGACACTAGAACAAGGTTATACAAGGCATCAAACATGCCGTATTTAAAATTTTCAAGTGCCAAACAACCTAAGCAAGGATCTTTACTAGAGAATTAGCGTTAGAAGCGAAATGTAAACTACTTTACATCTAAGTGAATAAGGAATACAGCCTTTGTAGACTGGTCCTTCACTTCTAAAGCTCCGTATAGTATTCCCTTCGCTGCGAGTATCGATCTCCTGAACTATAGTATGGGTTCTCCCGGAGAAATGAACAAGCTTGCTCGAAGTCTTCGAAGCCGAAGATGATCTACGTTGAAGAGACTCAAGCACATGCTACCTCTTCACTAATTGTGAAATTAGTGAAGCAAACACCCTAAACTAAATGGAAAGTAGTAGAGGATGATGAAGTAGGAAGTGGGCTCTCTTTAGATTTATTTTTCTCACAATATTTTCTCTCCTTAAGAAAGCTAGTGAGCTTTTTTCTAGAGGAAGAAGAAGCTCAATTGAAGAGATGAGAGAATGAACTCATGAAGTGAGAATAGCTACCATGGGTGAGTTAGTGTCATACACTAACCCATGCAGAGTATAAACATGGCTAGTTAATAATGGTTAGGTTAATAAATATTTACAAGTAAAACAAACTTAGTGGACTTGGTCAATGGTTCCACAAGCTTCAACCATGTGACATAATCCCACTAATTTTGATTAACTTAGATAAATATAAACCCATCACATTATTAAGCATGGTGTAAGTCTCATACACCCATGTCACATGTGGCATCTAGCGTGACACAAAAGTTGTACATTAATATATATCATATATACACTAATGCACACAAGTGAGAAAAGAAATAATAAGTGAGCTAATATTAGTTAATGTAATCTAGTATATCTAATATACAATTATACATTAAATTATTAAATCAACACTTGATTTAATAATCCGGCTATGTCACGTATAACCGACTAATATCAAATGCAACAACTTATCGAATCAACACTTGATCCGATAATCCGACTATATCTCATATAACCGACCGGTGTCACAAATCGCTAGAATAGAATGCGGTATCATATACGCGCATCAATCTCGGTCCCTCACATATAACATATGTGGTCCTACCTCATTTCGCATGAACCAGGAAAGCTCTGTATAAGACTCTAAAGACTCGTCAATACGCCGCAGTAGGTCATGATCATATCAAACACCCATAAGCCGCAAGAGGTCTGCTAAACGTAACGGCCACCCGGGTATTGAGCGATCAGAAGATCAACAAGCAAGCCTGCTCATACTCCTATGAATCCAATCAGTAAAACTACCGTACAGTCCGGTCTCTTGTCTGATATGTCGCATATCCAGTCTAGAGGTGGTAAACGTCAGACCCCGATAACCGATAAGTCATGCCGAAATGAGGGTTATAACGGGTCGAGAAAATACTGATAACACTTACCAGTAAATCTCTATATCAGCCCTGGCCAGGGACTTCCCTGTTATAGCCAATCGAGCACAGCGCAACATCAACCCCCAAAACCGGGAGAGACGAAACCCATCTATCGCTCATTGCCTCCATGTGACTCGGGACTGTACCCAAAAACCACCGTTGTGCACGTCCTCTTGAACGTGGTAAGGTGGATATCAAAGCACAGTGGGAATCATACAAGAATCTATGACGATCTCGTGTCTACAGACTAACATGTATCAGTGTCGCCAGAGAACTGCTACAGACGTCAGGTATAATACCATCTAGGAGTTCTCGGCGAGTCCGTCCAGTGTACCCAGTCTCCACTGAGCACCCGTATACAATCTCTGATGTCAAACACCAATGGATATAGGATCATCCATCGCCCATCACATGGGTCGAGAAGCATATACGCTAGTCTACTCTGGTATATCGATGCCCGTCTCGATACACCCACGACTAAGAACATTAAAGGATGAACTTATGGACTACCATGGCCCCACTAGTATGATCTGCATCATAATCCTGGTAGTCAAGTACACATCTTAAGGGCTTTACCAACATGTAACCATAAGACAGTAAGAGACAAGTATACATGTTAAGATAAAGAGTAACCAGAAAGCATACTATCATGTCGAGTAAGAAAGTCCTCCCTATGTATGTCCAAGCATCCACTATAATATACATCTCAAGTACAATAATGACCTCTAGGGCATACAAATAACTAACACATGGTTCATCTACATTTTTAATGAAGTCAAACAATTTAACTGCTACATAAAAACAGATGTTTCAACTCCATGACGCCTGCTTTAATCCATAGATTGATTTAAGCAGGTTGCACACCTTTCCGCTGCTCCCACATCTACGAAGCCCTCTGGCTGTGTCATATACACGCTCTTTTCTAAATTACCATTTAGAAAAGCGGTCTTGACATCCATCTGCCAGATTTCATAGTCATGGTATGAAGCAATCGTAAGTTGGATCCTGATGGGCTAGCCACCGGTGAAAAGGTCTCATCATAGTCAACACTTGGTCGATGACGAAAGCCTTTTGCTACAACTCTAGCTTTGAAGGTCTCAATCTTTCTATCTACACCAATTTTCTTCTTAAAGATCCTTTTTCTCCTAAGAGGATTGCATCATGGAAGACGAAAACCGTAGTATGTCTCAGATGGATGAGAAACCCTACTAGATCTGCGGAGTGGCTAAGGTTCGTCGGGGACAATTGAATTCTCCGGTTATACCAAATCTTCAGTTGCGGTTTGTGTATCTGGAACTTCTTCCTGCTCTACCTCATCACCACTAATTTCTTTTACAAGAAATTCCTATTCTAATGGTGGCGTGTTGAGCAACAAACACCTTTTGTTCCTCAATATGGTAGAATAGATATCCATTTGAATTCTTTGGATATCCCACAAACTTGCAAAGAACAGATCATGCTTCAAGTTTGTCCAAATTCTGTTTTTCAACATAGGCTGGAGAACCCCATATCTTAAGTCGTTTAAAATATGGTATCTTTCCACTTCATATCTCTTATGGTGTTTTAGGCATAGATTTTGATGGAACTTGATTTAATAGCTATGCAGCTGTCTTAAGTGCATAACTCCATAAGGAAATATGTAACTCAGCAGTACTCATCATAGAGCGCACCATATCTAATAGGGTGGGATTCTTCTGCTCCGATACACCGTTGTGTTGTGGTGTATACGGAGGAGTAAGCTGAAAGAGAATCCTAATTTTTTTAGATAATCAAAGAATTCCATGCGTAAGTATTCACCTCCTCGATCAGATCGAAGGATTTAAATACTTTTACCCATCTGGTTCAATACTTCGCACTTATATTTCTTGAATTTCTCAAAAGTTTCAGATTTGTGTTTCAATAGGAACACATGTCCGAATCTTGAAAGATCATCGATGAATGTAATGAAGTACGGGGAACCATTCCTGGCATGTGTAGACATAGGACCGCATACATCACTATGTATCAATCCTAAGTGCTTAGTAGCTCTTGCTCCGTATCCCATAAACGGAGTTTTGGTCATCTTTCCTTTAAGACAGGATCGACAAGTTTCATACGATGTAAATTCGAACGGTTCCAAATATTCATCCTTATGCAACTTAGTTAGTTTAGTCGCATTGATATGACCAAGTCTACAGTGCCACAAGAAGATTTTGTTCATTTATGAACATTTCCTCTTGTGAGTGTTTTGTATATTTAGAACTGTTTTTTTATTTAGAACATATAAACCATTACACAACGTACCAAACTCAATCAACACTTGATTTAGGAAAATGTTCATTACATTTTTCTCTAATGCAAATTTATATCCATATTTATCTAATAAAGAAATGGATATTATATTGCACATAATCGACGGTATGAAATAATAGTCGTTCAAAATCAATGTATTACTATTTGGCAATATTATGTGATATTCGTTGACAGCTTCGGCAGCAACAATTTCTCCATTCTCTACTCTGAGAAACATATCACCCTTTCCCAGTTCTCTACTTTTTATTAACCCTTGTAACAGATTACAAATGTGGGATCCCGATCCGGTATTTAATACCAAGGATGTAGAGCAGACAGAGAAACAGTTCTCAATACCCAGAATGCTCTTTCTTCATTAGGGTTGCGTGGAAATCTTTGAATTCCCTTATCCCTTGCCCAGACTTATGACAGTTGTCATAAAATAGAGCGGAACCAACGTTCTCCAGCCCAGTATAATAAGCGGGTTCGGTCAATATATCCATGTTATTATCTTGATTAAGGTGTGGCATGGTTGCTACCTGGAGAGAGAGAAGAAAATAATTTAGCATGCGCTTTTGTAAGATTAAATTAGTTATTATATTATGTAATCAGGATGGCTCCCACTGTTTTTTATCAAATCTTCCTTCAAACCCTAAAAGTTAAGATTAGCCGGGATTAATTACACCCTACAAGTTCGCTAATCGGTCAGCCAGGTTGGTGTTGGTATTCCGAGGGAGTCTCCCCTTTCATTCGTATGGAACAGATTAAATAACCTCGTTTCCACAAGGCCATAACCCCGTTAACACCTTTCTTAGACACCTACTGGATTAGCTAATTGTAAACTGAAAAAATCTCTCAGGACTAACAATTACTCGCAGTGAGTATCAGGATCCAACTATCACATAGAAGGTATGCAATCTCATTGCAAATTTGAACACTTGAAATTCCCGATAATTGTTTTTACCCTATGTGGTTTATGACCTTGACAAGGTCAACAAATCATAAACCGCGAGTCAAGTTCAACCCGTCATTTCGTGACTGATTTAGACCCACCCGCACGATCCTTGACAAGGTCAACAAAGCCGTACGACTGCCCTAACCAATCGCATCATCATGCAGCAGAAAAGCATTAATCAGCTACCGAACACTACGCATCGACATGTTCGACAAACGCAGCACGAATACTAAACAATACCTATATGAAATGAGGGAGGGCTACGACTAGTTTTAAAGAAAATCTTTAACGTAATGAACTTGATATCGTTGAAGAACCTAGTGATTTGAAAAGGAGTGGTTTAAGCTCCGTTTTAAAAATCGAGTAGTTTTCAAAACAAACCGAGTGGGTTGTAGCATATGCTAATTTTTGCTAAAGTGGTCATTCCCGGTGAAGGGATCTAGGCTCTTTCTTCATCGAATGAGGTGCTGGATATTCATAATGGAATATCTTTATGCAAAGAAAGAACTAAAGTTATCTTTTTGAAAAATTTGATTCTACAACATCTTTTAGGTTTCTTTTCTTTTCATTAATCTTATCAATGCAGTCCCATCAATTATGTTTCCTAAACATCGCAGAAGAAATGAAAATAAAACACACATATATGCCATCCGCATTCTCCATAGGGACCCAGGTCATCACCGTATGGTTACTTAACTTACGGCAGGGCAGGGTCAGGACTAGCGTAAATGCAAAACATATATAGTATCTACTAATTTATCATATATATATGTAGCATTTGTCTCACGCAGTTATATGATCACATCACATCATAGAACATCAGAAGCAGATATATGAAATATATGATATACTAGGAAGTCCGTGTTTTAGATTAAGACAGTAACGAAAAACACGGATTCCATGGTTGTGATGAATAGCTAAGCCTACACCCCTAGACCCCTATGAGTGCGGCCAGCAACCCTGCCAATTCTAGAGTTAGGCGACCGGTCTCGACTCCTCGTGATGGCCTCCCACTGGACTCTAGAACCTGGTTACTTGTACTCTCCGCCTTGGGTCTATCCTAATGCAGAAATGTAAATAATATACATCGAATGGAGATAACAAGCTCAACCCGAATGTGTTCCAATAAAAGAATATTAAATACAATTGTTTACATGAATGAAAATAGAAAAACTCTCATCTCACATAAAACCCCCGGCTATTCTGTCACGACGATCCAATATAACATATCGATAGCAACACAATAGCATCACATGACATCAACGTTTGTAAATTTGCATATCCCTAATATCGTTGTCGTAGAGCAACGAGATCAGGGATACTGCCACATATTACACTTACGGTAGCAGAAAAGAAATGAAAACTACAATAATTGGAATCCGCATCTATAAACATCGTAAACCCAGATGATCACATATTCTGAATTTCATGACTAAGGATATAAATCTTACATTTAAGTCTCGAATTGAAAACCCTTTTCAAAAATTAAGCTGGGAAATTCGACAAGATTCCCGATTAAAAGATCGAATGCTCGTCGGGAACTTTAGTGGATGGCCACACCCCTAAGACCGTCAACGAAGTGGACTTGGGCGGAACACCGTGGCCGCGAGCACCCGAGTGGATGCTCTTAGCCATGGGGTTCTCCTATAGTCACTTGGTCGGGGCAAAGGGGCGTGACTCTCTACTAGTGTCTCCCGGCGAGTATTCGCGTACGATATGAGATTACGACGGAGTTTCGATGCAAATCCAAACTCCGTGGTAATCTATCAAACAAGGCCAAAATGTGAGATTTACAAATCGATAACTAGTTTTCACAAAATTAATTAAATGTGGATTCTAAAAATTGCATCACATAACCAAAGCAATATAGACAATGTTAACATTTCGATCGATATTTCAAACAATAACAATTCATAAAGACCTCAACCACTTGAGCCTCATCTAAAATATCCAGAAAATCATTTAGGAGAAAAAGAAGCAACACAAGAAAAATTGAGATCTAATTCCACAAGTGAACTACGGAACCTTGGCTAGAGTATGGTATAGGAAGCGATTCCGCGACCATTTGGTGGAACTAGATTCTCGTCTTTCTTATACCTCCTTAAAATAGCCTGCACGATTTTCTGAGCATTTTTAATCTGGAAAAAAATGAAGTTTGAAAAAATGGATAAAAACTTGCAAAATATGTGTTCAAAATGTCGATCGAACACTTTAACTTCGTCTAAAACACTCCTAAGCCTCTAGCTTGGCTATGATATCATGAAAGTATGTTTTAGCACCTCTACTATGTTTCAATGAGCATCAAGTATGCAGTTTTAAAAAATCTAGAGAGCTAAGTATACTAAACAAGAATCAAACTAGAGAATTAGGGTTTTAAAGTTAGCAAACACGTTTCTAAGGTAAGTGAAGAGAGACTACAACCTTTGTCGTCTAGTCATTCACTTCAAATGCTCTGAATAGTAGTCCTAGAACTCTTCTTTGACTCGACTTGAAGAATAGAACGAGCTTGCTTGAAGTCTTCGTTGTCGAAGATGATCCGCCTTGAAGCTTCTTACACTCAAGCTCACACATTACCAATCAAGATATTAGTGAAGAGAACAATTTATACTAATTTGCTAGAGTAGTGTAGATTGATGAAGTAGGAATTTTTCTCACTAAAATTCTTTCTTTTCTTTTTCATTTTCTCACCCTAGAAAAAAAAGTAGAGAGGAGATGAAGAAGATGAACTTGGAAGTGAGTGTGAACCATGAGGATGAGATGAGATCAAGAAATTGATTAAGTGTATATGAATAAAACAAGAATGGAAGATAAGTCATAGCTTCTCAATACTTCTCCATGCACCCAAAGCTATGACTCATTCTTCTTTTCTTTGTTTATCATATATATTTATCATTATCTTCTCATCTTTACTTCAAGTGTGATTCTCACACATCCTAATTCTATGTATCATCAACCATAATACAATTAAGTGTGTGTGTGTGTGTATGTGTATCATATATATAAATATATAAAGAGAAGAAAATATAAAGTGAGCTTAATATTAGTTAATATATATATCAAATCAGTGAATTAACACTTGATTCAATAATCCGGTTATATCATATATAACTCGGCAAATATCAAATATATATATATATATATGTGAAATTATAAAATCAACACTTGATTTAATAACCCGGTTATATCATTTATAACTCGGCTAATATCAATTATAAATATATATATTGTAGGGTTAGCATAGCACCTTAGCAAGGTTTTGGCAAGCATCAAACATGCTTCTTTAAAATTTTTGCGGTGGTAAACAAACCCTAACTAAGATCTTAACTAGAGAATTAGGGTTAACTATGCATGTAGACAATTTTACATCTAAGAGAGAGGGATTACAACCTTTGTAGTATGTTCCTTCGCTTCATAAGCTCCGAGTAGTAGTCCCTTTGCCGCGATCCATGATCTCCCGGACTCAAGAGAGGCTCCCCAAGTCGAATGATCCATTCTTGCTTGAAGTCTTCCTTTTCGAAGATGATCTACCTTGAAGAATCTCAAGATCAATATTTCACTTCCCTAATCAAGTATTAATGAAGTGAACACCCTAATCTAAGTGGCTAGAATATATGAGAATGGTGAAGTAGGAATTTTGCTCTCTTTTGTTTTCAATTTCTCACTTTAAATCATCACAAGTCAAAAATCTAGAAAGCTTTTCCAAGGACGAAGAAGAAGAAGAAAGCTTTCGTGATGAATAATGAATTATTGTTATGATTACAAATCAGCCATGAGTTAATAAATGAAGGCCTTAACACATGTAGAGAATAAACTAGAGTTAAGGGTTTGGGTTGGGTTAACAAAATATCTTCACAAAATATCAAGCTAGAAAACAAAAAGGAAAGCTTCATGAAGCTTCATGAAAAGGCTAACCCAAATCCAAAACCTAACTATGTTTAAACTTAACAACCATGTTGCATTTGTAACCCTAACTTGTTACAATATTATATATCACATATACAATATATTTTGTAACAAAAGAAAATAATACAATTAACATATATCGCATATATATCAATGTATTATCCAGTGAGAAAATAAATAATTAAAGCGAGCTTATATTAGTTAACATAATGTAATATATCACATATATAATTATATATTAAATTATCGAATCAACTTTTGATCCGACAATCCGGCTATATTGCATATAGCCGACTAATATAACATGTAACAATTCATCGAATCAACACTTGATCCGATGACCCGGCCATATCAAATATACCCGGCCGATATCTCATATCGCGAGAATAGAATACGGTATCTCATATTGTATTATTCTCGGTCCCGCACATATCACATATGTGCTCCTACTCCGTTTTTCCTGAGACAGGAAACCTCTGTGTAGGACACTAAAGAATCGTGAATACGCCGGCAGCAGGTGATGATCATATCAAACACCCACAAGCTGCTAGCGGTCAACTAAACCTAACAGCCACCCGTGTATTGAGCAATCAGAAGATCAACAAGCAAGCCTGTACATTCTCCTGCAAATCCAATCAGTAACACTCCCGTACAGTCCGATCTCTTCGTCTGATATGTTGCATATCTAGTCTAGGGGTGGTAGACGTCAGACCCCAGTAACCGATAAGTCATGTCGATGTAAGGCTCATAACGGGTCGAGAAACTACTGATAACTCTTACCAGTAAATCTCCATATCATCCCTATCCAGGGACTTCTAGTTATAGCCAATCGATCACAGCACAACATCAACTCCCAATACCGGGAGAGATGAAACCCCTCCTATCGCTCATTGCCTCCATGTGATTCGGGACTGTACCCAAAAGCCACCATTTTGCACGCCCTCCTGGACATGGTAAGGTGGAAATCAAAGCACAGTGGGAATCACACAAGACTCTATGACGATCTCGGGTCTATAGACTAACCTGTAACAGTGTCACCGGAGAACTGCTATCTGACGATAGGTATAATACCATCCAGGAGTTCTCGGCGAGTTCGCTCTGTGTACCCAGTCTACACTGAGCACCCATACACCATCTTTGATGTCCAACACCAGTGGATATGGGATCATCCATCGCCCATCATATAGGTCAAGAAGCTTGTACGCTAGTCTACTCTGGAGTATCGATGCCCTGTCTCGATACACCCTCGACTAGGAACAGTTATAGGATGTACTCATAGACTACCCTGGCCCCACTTGTATGATCTGTATCATAGTCCTAGTAGTCGAGTACATATCCTAAGGGCTTTATCAACACGTGATCACAAAACAGTATTTGTTAACATGTTAAGACAAAGTGAAACCAGATAGCATACTATCATATCGAGCAAGAAAGTCCTCTCTACATATATCCAAGCATCCATTATAATATACATCACATGTACAACAGTGGCCTCTAGGGCATATACAAAACTAATAATCTCCCACTTGCACTAAGGCCAGCTATTGTAATATCTCATACCCAACATCCCGAAGAGTCTCTCAAATTGTATATGAGGAATGGCCTTGGTGAGTGGATCGGCAGTGTTGTCCTTCGTATCAACTCTCCTAACCTCGATCTCCCGACGATCAATTATCTCCCGGATCAGGTGATACCGCCTCAGAATATGTCTGGACTTCTGATGGGACCTGGGTTCCTTAGCCAAAGCCACAGCTCCATTGTTATCACAATACAGAGGTATTGGATTCTCAATGGACGTAACCACACCAAGTTCAGTGATGAACTTCTTTTTCTAGAAAGTCTCTTTGGCAGCATCGTTGGTAGCGATGTATTCAGCCTCCATCGTCGAGACCGCAACGGTTTCCTGTTTGGAACTTTTCCAACACACTGCCCCACCATTTAGGGTAAGACAAATCCCGAGTGCGACTTAGAGTCATCCTTATAACTTTGGAAGCTCGAATCGGTAAAGTACTCCACCTGGAGTTCTCCGTTACCATACACCTGTAAGTATACGGTAGCGCCCCGGCCGTCGATCCGAGGCCGAAATGCGGAAACAAAACTTTTTCAAAACTTGAAACCGGCCCTATCACAGACTTTAATCCCGGATCGAACCATTAACCTATAACTAGCTAACTAGAGAAGGGATAGAAAAGCTGTACCGATCGATCTGTGTCTTTCAGTCTTTAGACACCATCCCTAGCTCCTTGCGGTATCTCCGATCTCCTCGATCTCCGTTCTCCTCATCGAAAAGGGCACCACATCATCGAGTCTTTTTACGGGCTCCCGCTTCATCCGAAGCAACTCGGGCATGAAGTTCGCTAGCCGACGTGTCCAAGGCGATGTAGAGAATGTGTGTGATAACTTTGTCTCAAGCATCCATTGATTCTCATCACATGAGATTGTATGGATAGAGGTTGAAGATTATTCCATTGGTGGAAATGGTGAGCTCAAGAAGCAAGAGGAAGAAGAAGAAGAAGAGCCTTTCTTTTTCTTATTGTGATGGAATGAGTTGTGAGAGATAGAGAATAATCTCAAGAGATAACCCAAGCCCTTGTGGCCGTCCACTCTCTCTCCACCTCTCATTTCAATCCAATAATCAATCACAAATATGACATTTGCACAAGAAATAAGACCATGAGTCACTAATGAAGCACATGTTTCATTTAATGCACAAAATCATCACTCCTACTCACAATTTCCACCATCCAAACATTAATCCAAATGTTTAGTCCAACAAAAAGATACGACAACATCTAAAGTAAACTCGTGACGGATCAAAAGGATACCCCTCACCTGTATATACATACCTGCATCCGCATTCTGACCGAATGCGAATGCGATGAGACTAAAGTAATCCAATAAATCTAATACTAGGATCCGGCTTAAACCAAAGCCCACCAGTATGACCCGCCCGATCATGATCCGTGCATGACTGCACGTATATGATCGAACCCTGCCATAATACCATACGGCCTCTACAACGTTTCGCCCGAAACTTGAGAAACTGTCTATGGGGGACTCTAAAGACTCGTCAATACTTTAGCTGTGTATTTAACCACTAGTACGTCAGTGGTACTAGCCGTAAGTAACGGGATACCAGGTATTGACTAAAAAGGAAGTTGATGAGCGGACTCATCCTGGCACCCTACTGAGCCTGTCAGTGACAATATCCGTACAATCCGGTCTGTTCATCTATGAGTATCGCATGTCGGGCCTAGGGGGTTGGTAAAAGTCAGACCCCCAAAAGCGGTACAATCCATGTCGGAGTGTAGCCCAGAACACCCTGAGATATTACTGGAATACCTACCAGTAAATCTCCTACCTTGGCTAAAGACTTCGTGTAATGGCTCTCCTAGACACAGCGCGATCTCACCCCTAATACCAGGAGAGACGAAACCCATACCGATCCGCTCACTGCCTCCATGTGGCTCGGGACTGTACCCTACTAAAACCTGTTTGCACAACTCCTTTGAGCTGTGGTAGGGTAGTAATCAAAGCACCGTGGGAACTCATACGAGACAAATGACGATCTCAGGTCGATGAACTAACATGTACACATGTCACCAGGGAACTGCTATCTGACGTCACGTATAATACCAACTAGCATGTTCCCGGCGAGTCCTGTCCAGTGTACTCATAACCCAATGAGCACCTGTATACATCTTAGGTGAACCAACTGACACCAATGGTTTGTGAGACCGGCCACCGCCCCTCGTCGGGGTCTCGACTGTATACACTAGTCTACTAATGGAGTATCGATGCCCAGTCTCGAAACTCCCACAATTAGGGACCTTTTAAGGATGTGCTTATAGACCCCAGCTCCCACTTATATGATCGCCATCATACATCTGGCCGTCAAGCAAGAATCCTAAGGGCTCTATCAACGTGTAATAGTAATCTATAATATCACCTAAAGCATGCACACGATGATAAAGATAAACCAGATAGCATACTATCATCTTGAGTAAGACTGTCCTAGCGGCATAGGTCCTCCCTCAATCATTGCAATCACGTGCCTGCCATCCAATAATTGACTCTGAGAGCACTATATCCAACAACACCAAGAACATCTCCTTAGTCCTTCGTAAGTACTTGAGAATGTTCTTCACAGCTGTCCAGTGATTCTCTCCAGGATCTGCTTGATACCTACTCACTAAACTTAGTGAGTATTCTACATCGGGTCTGGTACATAGCCTCGCGTAAATGATAGAGCCTATTGCTGAAGCTTAGGGTATCCCCTGCATGCGAGCTCTTTCCAAATCAGTCTTGGGAAACATCTCTTTGGAGAGAGTGAGTCCAGAGATCGTGGGTAAATTCCCACGCTTGGATTCTTCCATACTAAACCTCTTTAGTATGGTGTCAATATACCTGGATTGGGAAAATCCCAGTGTTCGTCTAGATCTATCTCTATAGATCTTAATCCCCAAAATGCAGGAGGCATCACCTAGATCTTTCATTGAGAATCTTTGTGATAAGAAGAGCTTGACCGATTGCAACATAGGAACATCATTTCCTATCAAGAGTATGTTATCCACGTACAATACGAGGATGACAACCTTACTCTCTGCCACCTTCTTGTATATACAAGATTCATCTATGTTTTTTATGATGTCAAACTCTTGGACTACAACATCAAAACAGATGTTCCAACTCCGCGATGCCTACTTTAACACATAGATGAATTTAAGCAGCTTGCATACCTTCCCGCTGCTCCCACTGTCTACGAAGCCCTCTGGCTGAGTCATGTACACGCACTCTTCTAAATAACCATTTAGAAAGGAGGTCTTAACATCCATTTTCCAGATTTCGTAGTCATGGTATGCAGCAATGGAAAGTAAGATCTGGATGGACTTAAGCATAGCTACTGGAGAAAAGGTTTCATCATAATCCACACCTGGTCGTTGACGAAAACCCTTTGCAACAAGTCTAGCTTTGTAAGTCTCAACTTTTCCATCTACACCAAGTTTCTTCTTAAAGATCCATTTGCGGCCAATGGGTTTTACCCCTTCAGGAACAATTTCCAAAGTCCATACTTTGTTGGTGTACATGGATTCCATCTCAGATCGCATTGCATCCAGCCATTTCACAGAGTCACCACTCGTGATGGCCTGCTCGAAACTAGTCGGGTCATCATCTTCCATGATGCAATGCTCGCTCCCACCATCGATGAGAAAACCGTAGTATCTCTCAGGTGGATGAGGAACCCTACTATATCGGCGGAGCGGCTGAGGTTCGCCGGGAACAACTGAATCCTCTTGCTCCAATAAATCATCAGTCGTAGTTTGTGCTGCTGGAACTTCTTCCAGATCTATCTCTATGCCACTAATTTCTTTTACAAGAAATTCCTTTTCTAAGAAGGTGGCATATTGAGAAACAAACACCTTTTGTTCCTCACCATGGCAGAAGATATATCCATAGGAATCTTTTGGATATCCCACAAACTTACATAAACCTGATCTTGCCTCGAGGTTGTCCGGATTTTGCTTTTTAACATAGGCCGGACAACCCCATATCTTAACTCGTTTAATTGATGGTCTCTTCCCATTCCAAATCTCATATGGAGTGGTAGGCACTGATTTAGTTGGAACTCTATTCAATAGGTATGCGACCGTCTCCAGCGCATAACCCCAAAAGTAAATAGATAACTCAGCGGTGCTCATCATAGAGCGCACCATATCTAATAGGGTGGGATTCCTCCGCTCCGATACGCCGTTGTGTTGTGGTGTATAGGGAGGAGTAAGCTGAGAGAGAATCCCATTCTCTTTTAGATAATCCCGGAACTCATTGCTCAAGTATTCTCCTCCTTGATCAGATCGAAGGATTTTAATACATTTACCCGTTTGGTTCTCTACTTCGTTCTTATATTCTCTGAATTTCTCAAAAGCTTCAGACATGTGTTTCATCAGGAACACATGTCCGTATCTTGAGAGATCGTCAGTGAATGTAATGAAGTATGAGGAACAGTTCCTGGCATGTGTAGACATGGGACCACATATATCACTATGTATCAGTCCCAAGAGTTATGTAACTCTTTTTCTGTGTCCACTAAACGGAGTTTTGGTCATCTTGCCTTTGAGACATGAATGGAAAGTGTCATAAGATGAAAATTCGAACGGATTCAAATATCCATCCTTATGCAATTTGGCCAGTCGTGTCGCATTGATGTGACCAAGTCTACAATGCCACAAGAAGGATTCGTTCATTTCTGAACTCTTTCTCTTGTGTGTGTTTTGTACATTAAGGACTGTAGTTTGATTGAGAACGTATATGTCATTAAATAACGAACCTGATCCAATCAACTTTTGATTTAGGAATTTGTTCAAAACATTATCATGTACTATAAGATTACATCCTTCTTTACTCAATAAAGAAACTGATATAATATTGCATATCATGCTCGGAATGTAATAGCATTCGGTCAGAATCAATGTATTACCATTTGGAAACACAAGGTGATATTCGCTAACAGCTTTGGCTGCAACATTTGCTTCTTTCCCAACCCTTACGGAATGATCACCCTCTCCCAGTTTCCTACCTTTTCGTAACCCATGTAACATATTACATATATGGGATCCTGATCTGGTATCTAATACCCAGGATGTAGAGTGAACTGAGAAACATTTCTCGATAACTAACACACCTGAAGAAGATGCATCAACATGCTTATTCTTTGTTTGGGCTGCGTGAGAATCCGGATATTCTCCTATTCCCTGCTCAATCTTATAACATTTATAAGAAAGAACGGGACGAACGTTCCCCTGCTCAGTATAACAAGCGGGTTCGGTCAATACATCCATATTATTATCTTGATTAAGGCCAGATATGGTCGCTACCTGGAGAGAGAGAGAAGAAAAACACTTTAACGTGTGCTCTTGCAAGATTAGATTGGTTATTATCTTATCTAATCAGGATGGCTCCCACTATTTTAATCAAATCTTCCTTCAAACCGTAAAAGGTAAGATTAGCCGAGATTAATTACACCTTACAAGTTCGCCAATCTTTCAGCCAGATCAGTGTTGTTACTTTTGAGGGAGGTTCCCCGTGTTTTCGCACGGATCTAATTAAAATAAACCTCGTTTTCCCACAGGCATAACCCCGTTAACACCTTTCTAGACACCTACTTGATCGGTTAATTGTCCTGTGTAAAATTCTCCCAGGAGTAACTCTTACTCGCAGTGGGTATCAGGTTCCATCTATCTCACAGAAGGTATGCAATCTCATTGCAAATTTCAACTCTTGAAATTTCTGATAATGCTTTTACCTCTAGTGACTTATGACCTTAACTATGGTCAACAAATCATAAGCACTAGTGAAGTTCTACCCGTCATTTCTTCATTAATTTAGACCCACCCATATGACCCTTAACTATGGTCAACAAATCATAAGCACTAGTGAAGTTCTACCCGTCATTTCTTGATTAATTTAGACCCACCCATATGACCCTTAACTATGGTCAACAAAGTCATATGAATGTCCTAATTAATCACATCATATGTTATATAGGAAAACATCACTCAGCTACCGTACATTGCGCCTTAACTATGGTCAACAAACGCAACACGAATACTAAGTACTCTATTTCCTAAAATGACGGAGGGCTACGCAGGTTTTTCAGAAAACCTATTACGTAATGAACTTGATATCCTTGTAGAAACAAGTGATTTTGAAAAGGAGTGTTTTTGAGGCTTTTCTAGTTTTGCTAAAGAGGTCACTCCCGGTGAAGGGATCTCGGCTCTTTCCTCATGGAACAAGGTGCAGGATATTTCATAAATACTGTTGTGCAAAGCAAGAACTATAGAAGCAATCAAAAACTAAACCGTGAGTTTGTAGCATCTTCCGGTTTTGCTAAAGAGGATACTCCCGGTGAAGGGATCTCGGCTCTTTCCTTATCGAATAAGGTGCTGGATATTCTACAAGGAATACCGCTATGCAAAGCAAAAACTGTAGCTACCCTTTTTGAAAATTTGATTCTACAACATCTTTTAGGTTTATTTTCTTTTATTAATCTCATTAATAAAACCCATCATTTAAGCTTCCTAAGCATCACAGAAGAAACGAAAGCAACAATATTTATATATCAACATATAGTATAAGCATTCGTCTCAGGCAGTAATACGATCTCATCACAGAACATTGCAGCAGAGGTCAACATATGAAATCTTGGATATACTAGGACATCCGTGTTTTATTTTCAGCCTTTATGAAACAGGATTCCACAGTCGCGATGAAAAGCTAAACCCACATCCCTAGACCCCTACGATAGCGGAAACTAACCCTGCCAATTCTAGGGTTAGGAGACCCGGTCTTGACCCCTCGAGATGGCCTCCCCCTGGACCCTAGAATCCGGTTACTTGTGCTCTCCGCCTTGGGTCTATCCTAATACGGAAAAGTAAATAATATACAATGGTGACATCATCTTCAACCGGAAGTGCCCCAATAAAAGAATATTACATACAAATGAATTTTACATGAATGAAAAAGAAAACTCTCATCTCACATAAAACCCCCGGCTATTCAAGACACAACGATCCAATATAACATATCACAGCAATATATAAACATCACAGATAACTAGGCGAAGTTAGATAATTCGACAGACACAACGAATTCCAAAAATACCCCAGTGAGCTCAACACTTGAGCAGAAAATAAAAAATTCACAGTAGCATGCCCCAGCACCTATGGACCGTCGCTGAAGTACCCGTCCCAAGCTTCAACAGTGGCGCCGCGGAACCGCCGCCAAAACCAAGTTTTGGCCGCGGTTACGCAGTCACTGTAGCGAGTTAGGAACTCTTTCTTCAGGCGGGTCCATAAAATTCCCTGCATGATTTTCTGAGTATTTTTAATCTGAAAAATTTCAACTTCTGAAAAAATTTCCATCAAGGGGTCAATTCTCGGTGTTTCGGGATTCGATCGGACTTCTAACTTCGTCTAGACAACGCCTAATGCTCTAGCTCGGCTCTGATACCACTGTAGGGTTAGCATAGCACCTTAGCAAGGTTTTGGCAAAGATCAAACATGCTTCTTTAAAAAAATTTGGGTGCTAAACAAAACCTAACCAAGATCTTAACTAGAGAATTAGGGTTAACTATGCATGTAAACAATTTTACATCTAAGAGAGAGGGATTACAACCTTTGTAGTCGTTTCATAAGCTCCGAGTAGTAGTCCCTTTACCGCGATCCATGATCTCCCGGACTCAAGAGAGGCTCCACAAGTCCAATGATCCATTCTTGCTTGAAGTCTTCTTTTTCGAATATGTTCTACCTTGAAGAATCTCAAGATCCAGCTTTCACTTCTCTAATCAAGAATTAATGAAGTGAACACCCTAATCTAAGTGGCTAGAATAGATGAGGATGATGAACTAGGAATTTTGCTCTCTTTTGTTTTCAATTTCTCACTTTAAATCATTACAAGTCAAAAAGCTAGAAAGCTTTTTCAAGAAGGAAGAAGAAGAAGAAAGATTTTGTGATGAATAATGAATTATTGTTATGGTTACAAATCAACCATGAGTTAGTAAATGAATGCCTTAACCACGTAGACAATAAACTAGAGTTAAGGGTTTGGGTTCGGTTAACAAAATATCTTCACAAAATATCAAGCTAGAAAACAAAAAGGAAAGATTCATGAAGCTTCATGAAAAAGCTAACCCAAAAGCTAACCCAAATCCAAAACCTAACTTTGTTTAAACTTAACAACCATGTTGCATTTGTAACCGTAACTTTTTACAATATTATATATCACATATACAATATACTTTGTAACAAAAAAAATAATACAATTAACATATATAACATATACATCAATATATTATCCAGTAAGAAAATGAATCATTAAAGCGAGCTTATATTAGTTAACGTAATGTAATATATCACATATATAATTATACATTAAATTATCGAATCAACTCTTGATCCGACAATCCGGCTATATTGCATATAACTGACTAATATAACATGTACCAATTCATCGAATTAACACTTGATCCGATGACCCAGCCATATCAAATATACCCGGCCAATATCTCATATCTCGATAATAGAATACGGTATCTCATAACTTTTTATTCTCAGTCCAGCACATATCACATATGTGCTCCTACCGCGTTTTGCCTGAGCCAGGAAACCTCTGTGTAGGACTCTAAAGAATCGTGAATACGCCGGCAGCAGGTGATGATCATATCAAACACCCACAAGCTGCAAGCGGTCAGATAAACGTAACAGCCACCCGTGTATTGAGCAATCAGAAGATCAACAAGAAAGCCTGTACATTCTCCTGCAAAGCCAATCAGTAACACTCCCGTACAGTCCGATCTCTTCGTCTGATATGTTGCATATCTAGTCTAGGAGTGGTAAACGTCAGACCCCAGTAACCGATAAGTCGTGTCGATGTAAGGCTCATAACGGGTCGAGAAACTACTGATAACTCTTACCAGTAAATCTCCATATCAGCCCTGGCCAGGGACTTCCAGTTATAGCCAATTGAACACAACACAACATCAACTCCCTATACCGGGAGAGACGAAACCCCTCCTATCGCTCATTGCCTCGATGTGATTCGGGACTGTACCCAAAAGCCACCGTTTTGCACGCCCTCCTGGACGTGGTAAGGTGGAAATCAAAGCATAGTAGGAATCACACAAGACTCTATGACGATCTTGGGTCTACAGACTAACCTGTACCAGTGTCACCGGAGAACTGCTATCTGACGATAGGTATAATACCATCCAGGAGTTCTCGGCGAGTCCGTTCAGTGTACCTAGTCTCCACTGAGCACCCATACACCATATTTGATGTCCAACACCAATGGATATAGGATCATCCACCGCCCATCATATAGTTCAAGATGCGTGTACGCTAGTCTACTCTGGAGTATCGATGCCCTGTCTCGATACACCCTCGACTACGAACAGTTATAGGATGTGCTCGTAGACTACCCTGGCCCCACTAGTATGATCTGTATCATAGTCCTAGTAGTTGAGTACATATCCTAAGGGCTTTATCAACACGTGATCACAAAACAGTATTTGTTAATATGTTAAGATAAAGTGAAACCAGATAGCATACTATCATATCGAGCAAGAAAGTCCTCTCTATATATATCCAAGCATCCATTATAATATAACAATGGCCTCTAGGGCATATACATAACTAACATATATAAATCAAATCATTGAATCAACACATGATTCAATAATCCGGTTATATCATATATAACCCGGCTAATATCAAAAATGCCAGATTAGAATACAGTATCATATACTCTATTTAATAAAGCTCCCGCACATATCTCCATGCGTGCCCTACTTCGTTTCTCTTGAGCTAGAAAACCTCTATGTGTGGCTCTAATAACTCGTCAATACGCCTGCAGTACATAATGTTTACATCAGATACCCACAAGCCGTCAGCGGTACTAGCTGGACATAATTGCTACTCAGGTATTTAAAGAATAGAAGATCAATAAGTAAACTTGTCCAAACTCCCGCAGAGCCTATAAGCAACACTTACCGTACAGTCCGATCTCTTCGTCTGATACATCGCATATCAAGTCTTGGGGGGGTGGAATCGTCAGAACCCAATAACTCGATAAGTTTTGCCGATGTGTGGCCTATAACATTCCAAGAAACTATTGATAACACTTATCAGTAAATCTCATCAGCCCTGGCCAGGGACTTACTGTTATAGCCAATCGAATATAGTGCAACATCAACTCCTAATACCGGGATAGACGAAACCCCTCCTATCGCTCACTGTTCATATCAGATTTTTGCATTTTCATACCGCCCAATTTTTGTCACATTGCATATCCGTAGATACTCTTGAGCCGTGTTTGCTAGTCAATTGCAGGATACAGGTTCTCGGTTCTAAAACGGTGAAATTCATGGAAAACACGATAAAATCCGGGTTCCTGCCAACCACAGATAAAAGACGGTCTCCGCTCTTCATCCGTATGTTGCCAGATACCAGTTTAGGAAGACAAAATGTCAAATCAATGTCGTTTTCATGCACAAAGCTCAATGGCAGTACACGATCCAAGAAATCTACGCGGAGCTCGAGGCAATCATGACAAAAACATCCACAAAATTCCACCTTTCCTCAACAGAAATTCTGGAAGAAATGTGAAAGTATTTTCAGAAAATACATATACCAGACAAGAGGGGACAGAAGACCAGGGAAGTACACAGAAGCCGACACCCCAACTCACCCATAGGGCGGCGGAACCGCGGCCAATAGGGGCCATAGGCGGCGGTTCCGCGGCCGTATGGTGGCTTCAGCCGACCACTTTTCAAGGGCATTTTGGTCTTTGTATTTGGGTTCTGGTGGTTGCCCTAGGTTTTCATTTTTTAGCCTATAAATAGCCCAGAACTTTGTGAAGGAAAGGGTCCATTCTTGTATTTTCATTTTGCTAGGTTTAGTTGTGTTTCTTCTTCCTCTTCTCACCTCTTCTCCATTGAAACTTGTAGTGAGCTTGTGAGTGAAGAGTGATGAATAAAGAATAACCGTTTATTATCATGCTTGTCTCTTTATCTTGTTAATTGTTGTAATTTTAATTCGTTAAGTAGTTGTTGTTATTTTCTTATTGTTTCTTTCTTCTCTCTTTTTCTTTATCCTTAATACGACAATGATGCTTACGCTCGATCCTCGCCAAGGTGAGGTCGCAAATAGCTAGTTGTATTCTTCTAATCTCCTTCTTTCTATCTTCCTATTTTGTTTTGTTTTATTTTTCCGTATCATGATGTGTGAGTAGTTTATACTTGTTAGGGTAGGATAAGGGAAGTTTGAGAGAAGGAAATCTCTCTCACTCTTTCCTTGCCCAACAGCTTAATTCGACTCCCGTTAATTGAACCACAATCCGCTCCTTACGGCACCCTATCCTACATGATAGCGGTGATTCCGTAGTGAGACCGGTTGTGGTTGAATTAACCAGAGGTTATGGCTAAGAGCCAAGAACGGACGGACAAGCACCAAAAGGAAGAACTTATGCGTTGGAAAGCCTAGCTTATACTCGCAAGTTCCTTCCTAGTCGTGCTAATCTCCGTTGTTGCCGATTACCGTAACACCGATATTAAGAGGGGCAACGAAAGATGTGGAGACTCCTAACTCAAACTAACCTAATCCTAACCCTAACAAGCTCTCTTTAAATATCAATATTAACACTTAGATAATCACAAACAAAATCTGGACTTCCGGACTTAACTCGTTAAAACACATAGAAAAAGATTCCCATCTCCCTGCGGACGACCTGTACTCAACCGGCTAGCTACAAGCGAAACCGTCTTGATTGCGGTATTTAAACTAAAACTTGAACACGCACAACCTCTACCAATCACTCACTACCTCCATATGACTCAGGACTATACCCAAAAACCACATGTTTGCATGACTTATTTGAGCCGTGGTAGGGAGGAAATCAAAGCACAATGGGAACCACACAATACACTATGACGATCTCGAGTCTACAGACTAACCTATACATGTGTCACTAGAGAACTGCTATCTGACGATATGTATGGTACCATCTAGGAGTTCTCGTCGATTCTTGTTCGGTGTACTCATTCTCAAATGAGCACCTGTGTACAATCTTTGATGTCAAACACAAATAGTTATGGGATCAACCATCACCCCTATACAGGGTTAAGAAACGTACACACTAGTCTACTCTGGAATATCGATACCCTGTCTCGTTACTCCCTCGATTAGGAACTGTTAAGGATGTTCTTGTAGACTACGCAAGCCCCATCAGTATGATCTGCATCATACTCCTGGTAGTCAAGCAAACATTCTAATGGCTTTATCAACATGTATCAATGAGATAGTAAATTAAAACAAGTGCACATGTTAAGATAAAGACCAACCAGATAGCACATTATCATGTCAAGCAAGAAAGTCCTCTATATATATGTCCAAGCATCCACTACAATATACAATAATAGCCACTTGGGCATACATATTCCTAACACCCACGTGTTAAACACAGGAGTTCCCTTGCACATTCATGTGGCAGCGCTCACATGCAAAGATCGTGAGCGCCCCAATTTGAAACGCTCTCATCTAATCTAAAATAATTAAATTCTACTCGGGAAATGTTTTTCCTGATCTTTTTAATATAGAAAGATCTTTCTCTAATAGAGAATCTTTGGATTTAAAATCCAATGGTGATAAAATATCACCAATTACACCATCCGATAGATTTAATTCTTTGTGGGAAATATTTCCTTGATCTTTCTAAAATAAGAAAGATTTTCTCTATCAAACAGAATTAGATTCTATGGTACGAAAAATATCTTCTTAACAAGATATTCATTTGATATAATTAAATTCTATGTTAGGAAATATTTTCCTAATCTTGTTAAAAAAACAAGATATTCATATGATAGAATTAAATTCTATGTTCGTAAAATAAGAATTAAGTTCTATGTTAGTAAAATATTTTCCTAATCTTGTTAAACAAACAAAATATTCATATGTTAGAATTAAATTCTATATCAGGAAAATATTTTTCTAATCATGTTAAACAACCAAGATATTCATATAATAGAATTAAATTCTATGTTAGAAAAATATTTTCCCAATCTTTTTAAAACAAACAAGAAATCTTCTCTGTTAAACAAAGAGCCTTTGGAATTAAAATCCAACGGTATATAAAATTTACCGGTTGATTTTTAAGATCAATTTGATTAGTTATAAAATCAATCAGCATATCTTAATGAGAGATTTTCTCAAACAAATTGATTTCTCTCTTCTCCTATATAAAGGACCCAAGAAGTTAAATCTCAGATGAAGGAGATCCCCAAGTAGATTCTATAAATAAAATATATAACGGTCTCCAAAAACTTCGGCAACAGAGAATTTAATTCTCAATAAAGAAGAAGTTCTTCCTCCTCTCAAACCCTAGGTAAAGAAAACACAGAGATAAAAAGATCTCCACTTTACCCATCAAATCATATCTAAGGGTTTAACCCTTTGAAAAAACTTAGTTCTTTCTCTAGATCTGAGATCCATAAGACAAGTCTCCCACAAGATGAGAATTTAATTCTCATCAAGAAGATCTTGTTCTTGAGAATCAAAGATTCAGGGGAGAACAAGGTAGAAAAGAAGAATGAAAGAAAAGAACCTGAAAAATATGGAGTTTATACTCCAGAAACTTAGTTCCTTCATAATCAAGAATTTAGTTCTTAAGGAACTTGATCGCAGATCCTCAAAATATTGTTGGTAATCATTAATGGTCAAAATACCATTAACAGAAGCTAAGCTTCTCTGAAATTTAAAAAGATAAAGTAGAGATTAAATCTCTAAGGAAGAAGTGTCACACGTGATATCCATGTGAGCGTTGTTCATCACAGAAAACTGCATTTCAATACCGCTCATTCATTATCAATTTTGTATAATATCGATACTATTAACCCGTGTCTGCTCAATAAATACATAATACAGGTATTCGTGACAAAATACTGGAAACACACTCAAATACACCGATATTATATTTGTGATCCGACACTGCAACCGGAACAGAAAACCGATTTATATTTAAAGAGTTTCTTTTTGCAACATGCATGTGTACACACTTTTTATCTAGAATGGTCCAACACATACAAGTGTGAACACATTTTGTGATGCATGAACCTAGGGGGCTGCCTTGCACAAATGGGCACACAAGTTGGCACACACAAATGATGAATTGTGTAAGAGAAGAGGCAAGTGGGCTTCTAACGAGTGGAAAGAAAAGTTGTGATATGATATGAAGATTGATTTCCCTCCAAAAGCTACTGAGCTCAACCCAAGTTGTTATCAATAAATCAAACATTACCAGTGGGATTATGGAGAGCACACAACATCACAAAACAAACACGAGCCCAAATTACCAAAATTCTACTGGCGAAATAGTCTAAAAATCTGGTGCCGCCGGTCCCCACATGTCCAAAGATCCCCATTTTTCTTCTCGCTATCCCTTGTTGTCACATCATCCTTATTATATTATTTGTTTATTCTTATTTTGTGCCTATAAGTATAAGATCAATGAGCAAGGGATGGGGACTTGATAGATATACTTTGAGCTATAGTTTAACTCTTGTTTTCATTTTCATTTTGAAGTTTTGTACATAGTAGCTAGTTAACCTTGAGTTCTTTGCCTTTTCTTGATCTTGCAACCTCTTCATTGAGCTTGCAAGTTTAAGTTTTGATTATTGAACTCATGGTTTGTATCATCACTTGGAATTAATAAAGCTTTCATTTTGCACTTGGGTTATTAGTATTCATTTTCTATCTCTTTTACTTACTTGGAATTTAATTTCTTGCCATTTACTTACTTGCAATGTTGTGTTATTTCTTTTATGTCATTTCATTTGCACTTTCTTTTGTTGTTTTGATGGTTTGTAAATAGTGGTGTTGTTAGGAAAAGAGAGTGGTTATGTAAATTAAGGTTTTCATTGCTCATTTCCTTTGCCCGATATTTTCCCATTGAACTCCGTCCAAACCAAAGCGCTTCGTAGGCACCCTACCCAACCAATGTATCAGTGATCCCTAACCGTGACCGGTTGCATTCGGTTTGGCCGGAGGCAAAAGTCAAGAGACAAGAACGGATGGACAAGGGTCAATATGCCAGATTTCACTAATACCGTGCTAAAGCACCCTAATCCACGTTGTTGCCAATTACTCTAGCTTCAATAGTCAAGCTCGGGACAAAGGATTGAGTACGGATTTTCCTAACTTACACGAACCTATCTCTATTCCTAATAAACTTATACTTTGCATATACAACACTTAGGTTAGAAACGAACTGTTTCGACCCTTCCATAACTCATGATAACAAGAACGTAAAATGCTCCATCTCCCTGCGGACGACCCGTACTCATCACGGCTACCTACACGCGACGCCGTCTTGATTGCGGTTAACTTTAAAACCATATACGACACGCAAAATCCCTGCTAATCAAATGGCACCGTTGCCGGGGATACGGTAACATTTATTCTTGTTATTTCGGGTTAATCTCTGTATATCTTGTTTATATATCTAAAACTGGCCTAAAAACCAAACTAAAAAAATCGAAAAATTTCTAAAAATTGACAATTCTAATTTTTTGTTCTCTGGAAATTTGACATGCTATCATTCTGGGACTAATTAGAAAAGTTAGAAAATAGCATTGAGATACTAGTAGAACACTAAGATATCTGAAGTAACTTGGGGCCCAAATTCAAAACTTCATCCGGCGAGTTCCCCAAAATCCCGATTCCGCCGGACATTTCTTCTTATTTGGCTCCAAAATTTTGTTCTCTACTCCAGTGTTCTATTATTATCCCATTTTTATTGTTTGATTTTTATAATTTTGAGTGTGCAGGAGTTTGGGCAATCATATCGCTTTTTCGCAGTAAAAATCCGTTTTTCCGACATTTGCAGATTTTTTTGGATTTGTGAACTGCGATCATGTGGAGTAAAGTGTAAAATCAAAACTAAGGTGATTGCGAAGTACAGTGCCAAATATCTGGGTAGTTTGACCCTCGCGAGCGAACTTTTCAAGCTATTCGGATTTACTTCAACGCGGGTTTCTTAACCCAAAAACTTATCGGTACGTATTTCTTTAGCACCATCTTCTCAAATATGACACATACAATATATTATGTTTACATGATTCTTTGCAAGATCGCTGTCAAACGGTAAAAGTGACTAACCTGTACTTGGTGCAGCGCCGCGCTTAAACAGAAATAAAAAAACGATCGATTGACGTTTTGAACTTTTTCATTAATTTGCGCATTGCATCCATTAATACGGAATTAAGGGAAAGAGAACTCCACAACATACGGTAAAGGATTTCATCACTTTTTTCATGGCCTACAGACCATGAAATTGAGCATAACGTTTACCCGCACAAATTTTAAAAGAAACTAGACTTTAAGACTTTAAGGACTTCGCGCTCATTAGGAGAAGTTAACTGTGTTTAGTGTAGGAATGCCTAGCACGACAGCAAGGTTTCGGGAGGTATCGTCTATGCCATTTTCAAAAATTTGCCATGTTAAATAACCGTGACCCTAGAATCTTAACTAGAGAATTAAAAAATACAATATGTAAACAACTTTATATCTAAGTGAACATGGAATACAACCATTGTAGACCGGTCCTTCACTTCAATAGCTCCGCATAGAAGTCCCTTCACTGCAAGTAGTAGTGTCCCGGACTCTAGTTGGCCTCCACAAGGTGAAAGGAACAAGCTTTCTTGAAGTCTTTGAGGCCGAAGGTGATCTACGTAAAGAAGACTCTAACTCAAGCTACCTCTTTACTAATTAGGGATCAGTGAAGCAAACACCCTAAACTAAATGGCTAGTATAATAGAGGATGATGAAGTAGGAATTTTGCTCACTTTAGAATTAATTTTCTCAGTTGTTTTCTTCACTTCTCCAAAACATAGAGAGCTCTTACTCTTGATAAAGAAGAAGATGAAGAGGAAAAATAGAATGAGTGAGAATGACAACCATGGATGAGAAAATATCTCAGATAACTCTTGTAGAGACTTAACCATGGCTAATGACAATGGTTGGGTTAATAAATATCTAATGTAAGACAAAATTAGTAGTCCAAGTCAATGGGTTCTACAAGCTTCCACTAAGCATCAACTATGACTATTTTCCAACCAATTTGTGATTTACTTTATGTAAATAAACCCTACATTATCATGAGCATGGTGTGAGTCTCATACACCAATGTAGCATGTATCATCAAGAATGACACAATAATATATATCACATATATATTAAGTGTGCACAATTAATATATATATATATATTAAAAGCATAAGTGAGATAAAGAAATCCTTAAGTGAGCTAATATTAGTTGATGTAAATTAATATATCAAATATACAATTATACATTAAATTATTAAATCAACACTTGATTTAATAATCCGGCTATATCTCATATAACCTACTAATATCATATGTATCAAGTTACCGAATCAACACATGATTTGATAATCCGGCTATATCACATATAACCGACTGATATCACATATCGCGAGAATAAAATATGGTATCATATACACGTATTAATCTTGGTCGCGCACATCTCACATATGTGCTCCTACTTCGTTTCTCCTGAGCCAGGAAACCTCTGTGTAGGACTCTAAAGACTCGTCAATATGCCGACAGTAGGAGATATCATACCAAACACCCACAAGCCGTTAGCGGCACTTGCTGGACGTAACGGCTACCCGAGTATTCAGCGATCAGATGATCAACAAGCAACCCTGCTCATACTCCTGTAAATCCTGTCAGTAACACTACCGTACAGTCCTGTCTCTTCGTTTGATATGCCGCATATCTACTGTAGGGATGGTAAACGTCAGACCCTAGTAACCGATAAGTCGTGCCGATCTGAGGCTCATAACAGGTCGAGAAACTACTAATAACACTTACCAGTAGATCTCTGTATCAGCCCTGGCCAGGGACTTTCCTGTTATGGCCAATCGAGCTCAGCGCAACATCAACCCCCAATACCGGGAGAGACGAAACCCCTCCTATCGCTCATTGCCTCCATGTGACACGGGACTGTACCCAAAAACCACCGTTGTGCACGTCCTCTTGAACGTGGTAAGGTGGAAATCAAAGCACAGTGGGAATCACACAAGACTCTATGATGATCTCGGGTCTGCAGACTAACCTGTACCAGTATCACCAGAGAACTCCTATCCAACGATAAGTGAAATACCAACTAGGAGTTCTCCGCAAGTCCGTTCAGTGTACCCAATCTCCACTGAGCACCCGTATACCTTCATTGATGTCAAACACTAATGGATGTGGGATCATCCATCACTCATCATATGGATCAAGAAGCGTATACGCTAGTCTACTCTGGAATATCGATGCCTTTTCTCGATACACCCTCGACTAGGAACAATTAAAGGATGTACTCGTGGACTACCCTGGCCCCACTAGTATGATCTCCATCATATTCCTTGTACTCAAGTATACATCCTAAGGGCTTTATCAACATGTTAGAGCGAGATAGTATAACAACACAAGTCTACATGTTAAGACAAAGTGCAACCAGATAGCATACTATCATGTCGAGCAAGAAAGTCCTCTCTATATATGTCTAAGCATCCACTATAATATACATCATATGTACAATAATAGCCTCTAAGGAATGCATACAATGAACAATCTCCCACTTGCACTAAGGCCGGTTGTTGTAGTATCTTATACACAACATCCCGAAGAGTCTCTTAAATTGTATCTGGGGTATGGCCTTCGTGAGTGGATCCATCATGTTATTCTTCGTGTCAACTCTCCTGACCTCGATCTCCCGATGATCAACTATCTCTCAGATCAGGTGATACCGCCTCAGAATATGCTTGGATCGCTGATGGGACCAGGGTTCCTTGGCCAAAGCCACTGCTCCATTGTTATCACAATACAAATGTATTTAATGCTTGATGGATGGAACCACTCCAAGTTCATTTATGAACATCTTCATCCAGACATCCTCTTTGGCAGCGATGTATTCAGCCTCCATCGTCGAGTCTGCCACGGTTTGCTGCTTGGAACTCTTCCAACAAGCTGTCCATCCATTGAGGGTAAATGAAAATCTCGAGACCGACTAAGAGTCATCCTTATCACTCTGGAAGCTCGAATCGGTAAAGGACTCCACTTGGAGTTCACCCTTACCATACAGCAAGAACATCTCATTAGTTCTTCTCAAGTACTTGAGAATGTTCTTCACACCTGTCCAGTGATTCTCTCCTAGATCTGCTTGATACATACCCACTACACTTAGTGAGTATGCTACATCGGGTCTGGTACATAACATCGCGTACATGATATAGCCTACTGCCGAAGCATAGGTTATCCTTTGCATGCGAGCTCTCTCCAAATCAGTCTTGGGAGACATCTCTTTGGAGATAGTGGGTCTAGAGAACGTGGGTAAATTCCCATGCTTGGAATCTTCCATACTAAACCTCTTTAGTATGGTGTTTATGAACCTGGATTGGGACAACTCCAGTATCCGTTTAGATCTATCTCTATACATCTTTAGCCACAAGATGTAGGAGGCATCACCTAGATCTTTCATTGAGAACCTTTGTGATAAGAAGAGCTTGACCGAGTGCAGTATATGAACATCATTTCCTATCAAGTGTGTGTCATCCACGTACAATACGAGGAAGACAACCTTACTCTCTTCCACCTTCTTGTATATACAAGGTTCATCTACGTTTTTTATGAAGTCAAACTCTTTGACTACCACATCAAAACAGATGTTCCAAATCCGTGATGCCTGCTTTAACCCGTAGATGGATTTAAGCAGCTTGCACACCTTTCCGCTGCTCCCACTATCTACGAAGCCCTTTGGCTGAGTCATGTACACGCTCACTTCTAAATCACCATTTAGAAAGGCGGTCTTAACATCCATTTGCCATATTTTATAGTCATGGTATGCAGCAATGGCAAGTAGGATTCAGATGGACTTAAGCATAGCCACTGGAGAAATGGTTTCATCATAATCCACACCTGATCGTTGACGAAAACCTTTTGCAAAAAGTCTAGCTTTGTAAGTTTCATCTTTTCCATCTACACCAAATTTTTTCTTGAAGATCCACTTGCTTCCGATGGGTTTTACCCCTTCAGGAGCATCTTTCAAAGTCCATACTTTATTGGTGTACATGGATTCCATCTTAGATCGCATTGCATCAGGCTATTTCAAAGAGTCCCCACTCGTAATGGCCTGCTCGATGCTAGTTAGGTCATCATCTTCCATGATGCAATCCTCGCTCCCACCACCAATGAGAAAACCGTAGTATCTCTCATGTGGATGAGGAACCCTACTAGATCGGCGGAGAGGCTGAGGTTCGTTAGGAACTATCGAATCATATGGTTACACCAAATCTTCCGTTGTAGTTTGTACTGCTGGAACTTCTTCCAGTTCTACCTCCTTGCCACTAATTTCTTTTTCAAGAAATTCCTGTTCTAAAAAGGTGGCATGTCGAGAAACAAACACCTTTTGTTCCTCAGGGTGGTAGAAGATATTTCATCGCGAAAGCTTGGGATATCCTACAAACATACACAAAACTGACCATGCCTGGAGCTTGTCCGGATTTTTCTTTTTAACATAGGCCGGGCAACCCCATATCTTAACAAAATTAAGACACGGTCTCTTCCCCACCCATATCTCATATGGAGTGGTAGGCACTGTTTTGGTTGGAACTCTATTCAATAGGTATGCTGCTGTGTCAAGCACATAACCCCAAAAGGAAATAGGTAACTCTGCGGTGCTCATCAAGGAGAGCACTATATCTAATAGGGTGTGGTTCCTCCGCTCCGATACAACGTTGTGCTGTGGTGTATACGGAGGAGTTAGCTGAGAGAGAATCCCATTCTCTTTTAGATAGTTACGGAATTCCGTGCTCAACTATTCTCCTCCCCGATCTGATTATAGGATTTTAATACATTTACCCGTCCGGTTCTCAACTTCATGCTTATATTCTTTGAATTTTTCAAATGCTTCAAATTTGTGTTTCAACAAGAACACATGTCCGTATCTTGAGAGATCGTCAGTGAATGTAATGAAGTATGAGGAACCATCCCTGCTATGTGTAGACATGGGACCGTATACATCACTATGTATCAGTCCCAAGAGTTCCTTAACTCTTTCTCCGTGTCCAGTAAACGGAGTTTGTGTCATCTTTCCTTTGAGACATGACTGGCAAGTTTCATAAGATGATAATTCGAACGGATTCAAATATCCATCCTTATGTAACTTAGCTAGTCGTGTCGTATTGATATGACCTAGTCTACAATGCTACAAGAAGGATTCGTTCATTTCTGAACTCTTTCTCCTGTGTGTGTTCTGTACGTTAAGAACTGTGTTTTGATTTAGAACGTATAAACCGTTACATAACGCACCAAACCCAATCAACACTTGATTTAGGTAAATATTGATAACATTATTCTCTATTACAAAGTTATATCCTTCTTTATCTATTAAGAAATTGATATTAAATTGCATATCATAGAGGGCACGTAGTAACATTCGTTCAAGATCAAAGTATTCCTATTTGGTAATAAAGTTGATATTCACCAACTGTTTTGGCTGCAACACTTGCACCATTCCCTACTTTTAGAGAATGATCACCTATTCCCAGTTCTCTACCTTTCCTTAGCCCAAGCAACATATTACATATGTGGGATCCCGATCCGGTATCTAATACCCAGGACGTAGAGTGTACTGAAAAACAGTTCTCGGTTACTAACACACCCGAAGAAGATGCATCAACATGCTCATTCTTCGTTTGGGTGGCATGGGAATCTAGATATTCTCCTATTTCCTGCTCGGACTTATAACAATTATAACCGGGAGCGGAACCAACGTTCCCCTGCTCAGTAAAACAAGCGGGTTCAGTCAATACATCCATATTATTATCTTGATTAAGGCCTGACATGGTCTCTACCTGGAGAGAGAGAAGAAAACACTTAGCGTATGCTCTTGCCAGATTAGATTGGTTATTATCTTATCTAACCATGATGGCTCCCACTGTTTTTTATCAAATATTCCTTCAAACCCTAAAAGGTAAGACTAGCCGAGATTAATTACACCCTATAAGTTCGCCAATCTTTCAGCTAGGCCAGTGTCGGTATTTTGAGGGAGGTTCCCCTGTGCGTTCGCATGGACCTAATTAAAAAAAATCTCATTATCCCAGGGGTGTAACCACGTTAACACCTTTCTAGACACCTACTTGATCGGCTAATTGTGATGTGTAAAACTCTCCCAGGAGTAACTCTTACTCGCAATGGGTATCAGGATCCAACTATCTCATAGATGGTATGCAATCTCGTTGCAAATTTCAACACTTGAAATTCCCGATAATATTTTGCCCCTAGCGTCCTATGACCTTGACGGAAGCCAACAAACT
Source organism: Agapanthus africanus (assembly GCA_030015575.1). Classification (NCBI taxonomy): domain Eukaryota; kingdom Viridiplantae; phylum Streptophyta; class Magnoliopsida; order Asparagales; family Amaryllidaceae; genus Agapanthus; species Agapanthus africanus. The sequence goes on along the minus strand of JASDDO010000006.1, from coordinate 54,091,894 downwards.
ATAGACTGCTAGTCAAGTTCAACCCGTAGATTTCATGATTGAATTAAAGCCACCCGCATAACCCTTGACGGAGGCTAACAAAGTCGCACGACTACCATAATCCAATCTCATCTTATGTTGCAGATAAGCACTACTTAGCTACTGCACACTACGCCTTGACGGAGGCCAACAAACATAGCACGAATACTAAGTAGTACTTATCTGAAATGAGGGAGGGCTACGACAGGTTTTCAAGAAAACCTTTTACGTAATGAACTTGATATCGTTGCAGAATCGAGTGATTTTGAAAAGGAGTGTTTTTAGGATTTTACTAGTTTTTCTAGAGAGGTCACTCCCGGTGAAGGGATCTCGGCTCTTTCCTCCTCGAATGAGCAGCTGGATATTCTACAAGGAATACTGCTATGCAAGGCAAGAACTATAGAAGCAATCAAATGACAAAACCGAGTGGGTTGTAGAATCTGCTAGCTTTTGCTAAAGAGGTCACTCCCGCTGAAGGGATCTCGGCTCTTTCCTTATCGAATGAGGTGCTGGATATTCTACAAGGAATACAGCTATGTAAAGCAAGAACTATACAGGCAATCAAAACACAAAACCGAGTGGGTTGTAGCATCTGCTAGATTTTTCTAAATAGGTCACTCCCGGTGAAGGGATCTCGGATCTTTCCTCGTCGAATGAGGTGCTGGATATTCTACAAGGAATACCGCTATGCAAAGCAAAAACTAGAGCTACCCTTTTTGAAAATTTGATTTCACAACATCTTTTTAGGTTTCTTTATTTTTCATTAATCTCATTAATGAAGTCCCATCAATTATGCTTCCTAAGTATCACAGAAGAAATGAAAATACATCGTACGCTTATGCCATCCTCATTCGCCACAGTGTCCCGTTATGCACCGTTAGGTTACTTAACTAACGACATAGTGCGGCGGGACTAGCGCGAGTGCAAAATATAAGTAACGTTTATTATATATCATATATATAATAATAAAGCATTCTTCTCAAGCATATAAAGTGATAACATCACAGAATATCAGCAGCATAAGTCAACATATGAAATATTGGATATACTAGGAGGTCCGTGTTTTATAATAAGCCTGTAAAAAACATGGATTCCATGGTCGCGATGAATAGCCAAACCCACATCTCTATACCCCTTCGAGAGCGGCAAGCAACCCAACCAATTCTAGAGTTAGGAGACCCGGACTCGACTCCTCGCGATGGTCTCCCATTGAACTCTAGAACCCGGTTACTTGTGCTCACTACCTTGGGTCTATCCTAATGCGGAAAAGTAAATAATATACATCAACGGTGACATCATCCTCAACTCGGAAGTGCCCAAATAAAAGAATATTACATACAAAAGTTTTACATGAATGAAAATGAAAAACTCTCATCTCACATAATAACCCCTCGGCTTTTCAAAACACGACGATCCAATATAACATATCCCAGCAACACATAACATCACATGTCATCAACGTAAGTAAATATGTGTATCCCAATTGTCGTTGACATATAACAACGAAACCGGCGATACACCACATATTACACTTACGGTCGCAAAAAACAAAATGTCAAACTATAATATTTGGAATCGACAGAGCCCATAGACATCATAAATCCGGAATATCACATACTTCAGATTTCATACCTAACGTTGTAAATCTTACATTTGGATACCACTCATGAAAACACCTTTTCCAAAAAAATCGGGCAATTCAACAAGATTCCCGATTCCCACCGAGACCGAAATGTTAAATTTACAAGCAACTAATCAATTTTCAAAAAACTAATTAGTGTAGATTCTAAATATTGTATCACATTCCATAGATAGCTAGACGATGTTAAACATTCTGATCGAATCAACAAACACCAAAAATTTCCCATTGAGCTCAACACTTGAGCATAGTTTTAAAAAACTCATAGCATGCCACAGTTACTATGGACCGATTGTAGAAGGGCCAACCCTTGCCTCACCTATGACGCCACGGAACTACCGTAAACCCTAGGGTTTGGCGGCAGTTCCGACGGTCATAGAATCGAGTTAGGGTTTCATTCTTCTAGAAGGTCCATAAAATCACTTGCACGATTGTTGAATGTTCTTTAACATGGAAAAATCCAACTTTTGGAATATTTCCAGCGAGGAAGAAAATTGGTTATTTGATATTCATTCGAACTTTTTAATGTCGTCTAAAAAACCCGAAACGATGTTAGAATTACGACTATGAAACACTCTGAATTGCCTTTACAGAAAGTTAACATCACATGCAATTTTAGTAAAAACAAGCAACAACTTAAACACCAAAACCCAGAGACAGGAAAACCAAAAAAAATTGAAGCCTGGATCCTTCTAAAAACCCGATAGGGATGGTTTTTCTACGCATGTGGTCGGCCAAATTCCGGCGAGGAGGGCTCAACTTTCTCTGGTGTTCATGTTACATCTCATGTGATGTTCTGCAGTTGTTTTAAAATTTTTTTAAGACTTTTAAAATTCGACAGTAACTAGATTTTTGGTTTCGATGTTTCGGAGTTGTTTCGGTTTCGTAATTCAAAAAAATCGTATAATTCTCTATCTTGGCTCTGACACCACTGTAGGAATTCCTAGCACGACAGCAAGGTTTCGGGAGGCATCGTCCATGCCATTTGAAAAAAATTTGCCTTGCTAAACAACCCTGACCCTACAATCTTTACTAGAGAATTAGACAATACAACATGTAAACAACTTTACATCTAAGTGAACATGGAATACAACCTTTGTAGATCCGTCCTTCACTTCAATAGCTCCGTGTAGAAGTCCCTTCGCTGCAAGTAGTGGTCTCCCGGACCCTAGTTAGACTCCACAAGGTGAAAGGAATAGAAGTCTTCGAGGCCGAAAATGATCAACGTCGAGGAGACTCTAACTCAAGTTACCTCTTCACTAATTAGGGATTTGTGAATCTAACACCCTAAACTACATGGCTAGTCTAGTAGAGGATGATGAAGTATGATTTTTGCTTACTTTAGAATTAATTTTCTCACTTGTTTTCTTTACTTCTCCAAAACCTAGAGTGCTCTCACTCTTGATGAAGAAGAAGATGAAGAGGAAAAATAAAATGAGTGAGAATGGCAACCATGGGTGAGAAAATATCTCTTATAACTCTTGTAGAGACTTAACCATGGCTAATGACAATGGTTGGGTAAATAATTATCTAATGTAAGACAAAATTAGTGGACCAAGTCAATGGGTTCTATAAGCTTCCACTACGTATCAACCATGACTAATTTCCAACCATTTTGCGATTTACTTTAAATAAATAAACCCTACATTATCATGAGCATGATGTAAGTCTCATACACCCATGTAGCATGTATCATCAAGGATGACACAATAATATTTATCACATATATATTAAGTGTGCACAATTAATATATATATCACATATATATATATATTAAAAGCATAAGTGAGATAAAGAAAATCTTAAGTGAGCTAATATTAGTTAATGTAAATTAATATATCAAATATACAATTATACATTAAATTATTAAATCTACACCTGATTTAATAATCCGGCTATATCTCATATAACCGACAAATATCATATGTATCAACGCTTGATTTGATAATCCGGCTATATCACATATAACCGACCGATATCACATATCGCGAAAATAAAATACCGTATCACATACTCGTATTAATCTCGGTCCTACACATATCACATATGTGCTCCTACTTCATTTCGTCTGAGCCAGGAAACCTCTGTGTAGGACTCTAAAGACTCGTCAACATACCGGCAGTAGGTGATGATCATATCAAGCACCCACAAGCCGTCAACGGTACTAGCTGGATGTAATGGCTATCCGGGTATTGAGCGATCAGAAGATCAACAAGCAAGCCTACTCATACTCCTGTAAAGCCTGTCAGTAACACTACCGTACAGTTTGGTCTCTTCGTCTGATATGTCGCATATCTAGTGTAGGGGTGGTAAACGTCAGACCCCAGTAACCGAGAAGTCGTGCCGATCTGATGCTCATATCGGGTTGAGAAACTACTGACAACACTTACCAGTAGATCTCCGTATCAGCCCTGGCTAGGGACTTCATGTTATAACCAATCGAGCACAGCGCAACATCAACCCCCAATACCGGGAGAGACGAATCCCCTCCTATCTCTCATTGCCTCCATGTGACTCAGGACTGTACCCAAAAGCCACCATTTTGCACATTCTCAAAGCACGGCAGGAATCACACAAGACTCTATGACGATCTCGGGTCTACAGACTAACCTGTACCAGTGTCACCAAAGAACTGCTATCTGACGATGGGTATAATACCAACTAGGAGTTCTCGGTGAGTCCGTTCAGTGTACCCAATCTCCACTGAGCACCCGTATACCATCTTTGATGTCAAACACTAATGGATGTGGGATCATTCATTGCCCATCATATGGGTCAAGAAGCGTATATGCTAGTCTACTCTGGAATATCGACGCCCTGTATCGATACACCCTCGACTAAGAACAATTAAAGGATGTACTCGTGGACTACCATGGCCTCACTAGTATGATCTCCATCATAGTCCTGGTAGTCAAGTACACATCCTAAGGGCTTTATCAACATGTGAGAGCAAGACAGTATCACAATACAAGTCTACATGTTAAGACAAAGTGCAACCAGATAGCATATTACTATGTCGAGCAAGAAAGTCCTCTCTATATATGTCCAAGCATCCACTATAATATATATCATATGTACAATAATGGCCTCTAGGGCATACATACAACTAACAATTAGAACATCGCTTAACGGTATATCGTTAACGGGGTGTCTAGGAAAGTGTTCACGGCGAAACCGCCAAAAGAGAAAGGGTTATTCTAATTAAGGAACTTCGCGAAAGCGTTGGAAAACCTCCCCTTATCTCTGCACTTAGCTAGCCTCGTGATTAGTATATCTCGAGCCTACTTCTCGACACAGTTTTACTTCAACAATCAAGTTCTTGAGCTGGTCTAGTTGATCTAGGTGAACCCTAGACCGATTAGATGTATGGTATTGTGTCGTGATTATTTTTCTTCTTTATCTTTTGTGTGTATATTTCTTGCTTTTGTTGATAACTTACATAAAAAACACACATTCTGTTTTCATCTCCTTTTCTTCTTTTTCTTCTCTTCATATCATGGGTACCCCACATAGACCAACTCTTGTCGAACGTTGGTACCGTCGGCTAGATATTACTTTATATGGTTCTTATTTTGGTAGAATGTCAAACGATCCATCCATGCCAAAAATCTCTTTAAAAGATTGGATAGACGCTTCTAGGAAAACTACTTGGACACTACAATCCACGTCATATCAACCTTTTCAAACTTTCAACCCTCCTCATGTTGATACCCCTTCTGAGGGAAACGTGGCGACTCTTAAACCGATGTCCATTGCTGAACGTGTTGCGCAATCCCGTAGCCGATCTTTCCCTCCTTTCACCACTTCCAATTCTTTTGATCAACAATTCCAATCACCTTCTTATCATAAAATTGATCTTAATCCTGTCCAACCATTTGATTCCTATCAATCTTATCCGACGTTTACACCTTTGATTAGTCGAAAATATTGTATATTTTAACCGGTAATTTCCTCATCATTTGCATTCATATAGAAGCGTCCGGCATTCATATTCTACATATTAGCAAATCTGTCACAAAATATCAGATTACTTGTATTAGACCTTAAAACCGGCATTTCAAGGGAAATTGACTGCATTGCATGGCATCGCAATATTTCTATTTGTCGCAACCCGTGTTTTGAAGTCTGTGCAGGAAACTAGAAGCATGCTCAAATCAACACTGCTCAAAAGATACGCCAACTCACTAACTTCAGATCTGGTATCAATACAAAGTAGCAATCACAATTCAATATATCAGAAGAAGCCCTAAATGACAGAACAAGGCCACACCAGAGAGCCCAAGGCCCAAGCCCCCTAAAGAGCCGCGGATCCGTGGCAGGAGCCTGCTTGCGCCGCGGATCCGCGGTGGGTCCAAGGAATCAGCCTCTAAATTTTAGTGCAAAACTCCTGTCTCAGCTCCTACAGTTCAGAAAGACACTCCAAGTTCTAGAAGACTCCAGAGGTTTCTGCCAGATCAGCAAACAAGGGATTCCAAGCCTAAGTAAACCTAGCTTAAACCCTAAGCTAGCTCCTAACAAACTACCTTCTAGAAGACTCAACAAACTTTTGGAGGGAACTACCATTTCAAACCTAAACCTAGGGTTTGGGAAGTCTATAAATAGAAGCCTAGACCTAGGGTGAGGAGAATCTTAGATCATCATATATCATACATCCAAGAGAGGGTGTGATTCATTTTTAGTTCATTTTTAGCCAATCTCTTTCTTCATCCCCTTCCTCCACAAGTCTAGTGAGAGGGCTTGTGGGAAACCCTAACCCTAATTCCAATTAGAATCAAGATTCCCGAGTACCCATTAAGCAAGAAGCCCTACAACCTTTAGGAGCGGAGCCGATCTTCAACGGAGCAAGCGATCCGAGCCGATCCACGACTCACGAAGCCGAGCGACGCCCGATCAACAATCTAGATTCTTCTTCTTGTAATTCTTGAAGCGAATATAATCAAAATTGTTGAGATAAATAAAGGTGATATTCTTTTATCTTGTTTTCTTTAAATTCTGCATCATGATATCTTTACAATTCGTGAATATTTTCTGTATGGTGATGTGTGAATAAAACTCCGCTCGTCGAGGAGTCGAGACGGTCAATAGAATGATGATGTAACATAGCTTTAATCGATTCTTGAGTCCTACGTGTTTTGAAAACCCTACTAAGTTCAAGAAACGACGACCCATTTTGTTTCGATGCTTTCTTGATTGATATCGTTGAGTTACGATCATTTCTTGAATTTGGTAAAGGCTAGAATGTGAATGAAATCAACGAAAGAACAAGGGTTATAAGATGAAACCCTAGTTTCATCAAGAAAGCCCTAACTCTCGTCGATCATCATCGATCTAGCATCAATCCTTCGAAGGACAAGAACACGAAATCTTGAGGTTACATCACATCTAAAGATCCGATCGATTCCTACGAGCCTCTTTTAGATTCTTGATTGTTGATTGGAAATATCATCGATACACCGATTCTTGACTGTTTATCTTTTTCTTGATTCTTGAATAGAATAGTGACACTTAAAAATCAAAATTCTTGAATCATGTTTTCGTTTATCTTAGCTTAACTTTTCAATTCAAGCATATCATAATACAAACGAATCGTGCAATCCCTTTGGACGATCCACACTCATTCATGAACTACAATTGATACCGTAGTTTGATTGCGGTCAATATAATTTTTGGTTGTGATGTCTTTACAATTTTCTTAAATCGACACAACAAGATTTTACATCAATCAAATGGCGCCATTGCCGGGGATCGCGCGCTAATTCGTTTCATATTATAGTTTGAATTGAAAGAATTATTCCATTGTTATTTTGAGATCAAAATTCGTGCAAACCCTAAACGATTTGTGGTGTTTCATTGCAAGGAGATCTGGAGCTTGCTGGAAATTGATAAAAAATTTTGGAGAATACCAGAGAGCTGAGGAAGTGTACAGAGACTCCCTAAAGAAGTTTGGTGCAGTGTTCCTACAATACCACTGCGGAAGCGCGGCATTAGAGTGCATACGCGGCGGAACCGCGGCCTCTTAGGGGGTTCTCTGCAAAATTTTTCTCTCAGGTGACTTCTTTGCTTCTCTTCTTTTTAGCTCCAACTAATACTTTGCTGCAGGATTCTTTGCAAAGCACAGCAGCTAGCAAATTGCAAATTAAAATTGTGCGTGATTTTGTTTCTTGGTTGTTTGCATTATAAATACGGAAATTAAGGGGCACGGCCAAATCCAAATTAGGTGGGGATTTCATTACCCTTCCTAGGCCCCAAAAACCACCAAACTTGCATCCGCATTGACCCACATTAACTAAAAGAAATCTAGAGATGATTCTAAGGACTGTCGCGCTCAATTAGGACAGAAGAAGGCCGTGCGAAATTCATTGCTTATCCGCGTTTTCCTGTGGTGCCTAAGGCGAGTGTGTCTAAGGCTAGTGGTTATTAATTAGGCCCACTACTTACGTAGTGGAGTACCTTCCCACTTACCTGGCACTTATTTGGCCACAGGGGGACAAAGAGGCAGTGGAGGATTCTATCCCGCGACTTGTCTTTTGGCAGTTAGGAGCGGTCTAGAGCCGGACCTAGGTGACCACTAGATTCTAGGGTTTTTGTGCTGCATTTGTTGTGTCGCATCATTTTTTTTTCAAAAAAATCCGTCCCTTTTTCAAAAGCAAACACCGCATTCATTTGCCCCTAATTATAAGCCAACGCTGCCACTTGTACTAACCCTTTTTAGTACAAGATAGGCTGGACACGGGATTCTAGTGCCCGTTTATTCCGCGTACCTTTTATCAACTCCGAAGTCGATAATTCTCCATTTACCTTTCCTTTACCTACTACCACACCCACACCGATGGACCCGAATCCATAAAACTTCTTTAACCCTAATCTGCCGTCCTCCGTTGGTGCGCGGAATCCACCCCGCATCTCTCTCCAGGAGAGATGCTATCCACTTAGAGGTCCTCTTTCGACCTGCTTATCCACACCACCAGCCAATGGGGATAACTTTGAGATTAAGCCCAGTATATCAATCTTTTACCCAAATACCACGGACTCGAGACTGAGGACGCTTACGTTTTCATTACCAAATTTGAAAACGTATGCGTAATGATGGGTACGTCACAACTTTCAGTAGATGCAATGCGTCTACGACTTCTTCCATTTACTTTGTGCGATATAGCCGAGAAGTGGCTATATAACACTACCGCACATTCTATTACGAATTGGGAAGAATTCGTCGCTGCATTCCTTAAGAAATTTTACCCAATCCAAAAGACAACTCGAATCCGTAGCGAACTGAATCAATTTGCCCAGCTCCCTACCGAACCATTTTCAAAATTCTTTGAACGTTTCAAGGATCTATTGGTTCAGTGTCCTCATCACGGCATCCCGAGATGGGAGCTATGCCGAATCATTTATGAGGGCATTAACTCAAACACTAAACAGAGCCTTGAAAACATGTGTCAAGGTACTTTTATGAATAAGGATGATGGGGAAGCTTGGAAGTATTTAGAAGAGTTCGCTGAAAAATCACTACAGCGGAAGAGTGGAACCCAACCATTGAATAGGGGTGGCGTACACCAAATAGATGTGTCCATAGGTGTTCAAGCTGAGATGGAAGCAATGCAAAAGAAGCTCGACGCTATGGAACACAAATTTTCTGCAGCCTCCCTAAACCCAATTTCGCTCCCCAAAACTGTTTGTGGGTGCTGTTCTGATCCGTCACATTTAACGGAAGAATGTTCATTAAACTCTGCGTTTCAAGGTCACGAGCATTCTAATGCCGCATTTCAAAGACCTAGAAACGATCCATATTCTTCCACGTACAATCAGGGTTGGAGGAATCACCCGAATTTCGCTTGGAACCAAAACTAATCTCAAAACACGGTTCCAAACACGAATAATTTTCAAAGGGCTCTTCCTCCACCACAACAGCAACCCCTTCAACTCACTCAGCACCCCTACCAGTCACAAAATTTCCAAAACCAGGGCAACAATCCTGCACAGTCTAATCCTATGCAGTTGTCCAGTTCTGACGAATTCTCTCAATTCACTCAAATCATGAAATCACTTTTATCAAATTTCATAGAGGTTTCGACTGAGGTTAGATCTTCCGTCAGTGAGATAAAGAAAAACTCAGCGTCCCAAGCTGAGAGTATCAGATCGATGGAAGCTGAAATCGCACGCCTAAAAGCCGAAATGAGTGCGAGAGAAAAAGGGAAACTTCCCTCTCAACCCCTACAGAATCCTGGGCATTACAATGTAAATGCCATTACAACGTTGAGATCGGGAAGAGTGCTGAACAATCATGTCGGGGAAGGTATTGATGATACTGAAAATCATATCAACACCCCGGCTGAGACCATTCCACACACACACACTCCTCCTTCTGATCCTTCTTCTTCTACCATACCACCTTCTCGTGAGCCTATTCTCCATTTCCCTTTAGGCTCGACACCTTCTCCCAACCCTTATAATTCTCCACAGACGGTCCCCACACCTCTTTTGGGACCTCGTCTACCCCCTCTTCCTTCTCCTGTGATGGACCCAGCGCTTATTGCGAAAGCTCCTTACCCAAACCGGTTAAAGGGTAACAGAACGAGTCCTCATATGGAGAAAATTATAGAAATGTTCAAACAGGTTAACATCAATATCCCTCTCCTAGATGCAATTCAACAAGTCCCCGCTTATGCTAAAATTCTTAAGGACTTGTGCACTAGGAAGAGGAAGACTCAAGTGCCGAAGAAGGTCTTTATGTCTAATAATATCAGCACTGCTTTTATTCCCCAGCTACCAAAGAAACGAAAGGACCCAGGATGTCCTACAATATCGATTTCTATTGGGGGTAAAAACATAAATCGTGCTCTTTTAGACCTTGGCGCGAGTGTTAACCTGCTCCATTATTCTGTCTATGAGCAACTAGGGATTGGAGAGCTGAAACCTGCTCACTGCACTCTCCAGATGGCAGACCGATCTATCACCAAACCAAGGGGAGAATTAGAGGATGTGTCGATAAAGGTCGGGGAATTTGTTTTCCCTGTAGACTTCATTGTGCTCGACACACATCCTGTAGCAAACCCCCGGGGCCAAATTCCGGTGATTCTGGGTCGTCCTTTCCTTGCCACTTCCAACGCTGTTATAAACTGTAGAAATGGTTCAATGAACTTATCATTTAGAAATATGACCATTGAACTAAATATCTACAAAGTTGGAAGTCAGCCATCAGAACCCTCTGCTCATATTTTAGATGTGTGCTCTGTCCATGAGATCGCTCCCGATAGTTGTGGAGCTGAGGAACTTTGCTTTACTGATCTCGATGACATTACCACATCTCTGTTTGACTTTACACAAGATCTTAGTGAGGACACTTTACCTACACTTGAGTCCTGCACTTCTGACTTTTCTCCACCCGAGTCTGTATCTTTCACAGGCTCTGAGCTTCTTTGTAAATCCAAAAATCATTCAATGATACCTCCTTCTATCATTTCTCCGCCTGAATTAAATCTCAAAATTTTACCATCTCATCTGAAATATGCTTATTTAGGTGAGAAGGAGTCTTTACCGGTTATAATTTCCGCTTCTCTAGCATTAGAGCAAGAGAATGCACTTTTATTGATATTGAGATCTAACAAAGAGGCGTTTGGTTGGAGTATGGCGGACATCAAAGGGATTAGTCCCTTGATAGTTGAACATCATATACATGTGATGGATGATGCCAGACCAACCCGAGAACCACAGAGACGGTTGATTCCCGTCATGAAGGAGGCGGTCATGAAAGAGATCGTCAAATGCTTAGATAATGGTATTATATACCCCATCTCCGATAGCCAGTGGGTGAGTCCTATACATGTCGTTCCTAAGAAATCCGGCATCACAGTTATTACCAATGAGGCGAATGAGTTGATTCAGACACGCACCCAAACTGGGTGGCGTGTATGTATCGATTATAGAAAACTCAACGCTGCCACGAGGAAAGACCATTTTCCTCTACCATTCATTGATCAGATGCTGGAACGCTTAGCGGGACGAGAGTACTATTGTTTTATGGACGGATACTCAGGCTATAATCAGGTCCCCATCGCCAAAAAGGATCAAGATAAAACCACTTTTACTTGTCCTTTTGGTACCTTTGCTTACAGTCGCATGCCCTTCGGGCTATGCAATGCTCCCGCTACCTTTCAGCGGTGTATGATGGGGATATTCTCTGATATGGTAGAGAATTTCCTGGAGATCTTTATGGACGACTTCTCGATTTTTGGAGACTCTTTTTCCGATTGCCTAGCGAATCTTGACGCTGTTCTTACTCGTTGTAAAGAGAAGAACTTGACTTTAAACTGGGAAAAATGCCATTTTATGGTCCAAGAAGGAATTGTTCTTGGACATGTCATTTCACAGAAAGGCATTGAGGTTGACAGAGCCAAAATAGATGTCATTCAAAACCTCCCTCATCCCAAGAGCGTCAAAGATATTCGCTCTTTCCTTGGCCATGCGGGCTTTTATAGGAGATTCATTAAGGACTTTAGCAAAATTGCTACACCTTTAACTCTTCTCCTGGCCAAGGATACAACCTTCCATTTTGACTCGGATTGCAAGACAGCTTTCGACTCACTTAAACACTCACTCACCACAGCCCCCGTTTTATCATCACCAAACTGGGACTACCCCTTTGAGCTGATGTGTGACGCATCTGATTTTGCAGTAGGTGCAGTCTTAGGACAGCACATCGAAAAGATGCCACACGTGATTTACTATGCTAGTAAGACCTTGAATGATGCGCAAATCAATTATACAACCACAGGAAAAGAACTCTTAGCGGTTGTATTTGCATTAGAAAAATTCAGGCCTTACTTAATCTGCTCACCTATAGTTGTGTATACTGACCATTCCGCTTTAAAACATCTTCTGGCGAAGAAAGATGCAAAAGGTCGACTAATACGTTGGATCCTACTGTTACAAGAATTTGATCTTGTTATCAAAGATAAGAAAGGATGTGAAAACGTAGTAGCTGACCACCTTTCACGCATCATTTCTTCCCCTGTGAGCCTGCCGATCGATGACTCGTTTCCTGACGAGCAATTCTTGAGCATATCCGCTGAACCATGGTTCAGGGATATTGTGAACTATCATGCCACGGGACTGATACCCAGTGATTGGTCAAAATAGGACAAATACCGTTTTCTATCCCAAATAAAACACTTTTACTGGGACGAGCCCTATTTGTTTAAATATTGTCCTGATCAGATCATTCGCCGGTGTGTCCCGATTGAAGAGTTCAAGAGTGTTCTTTCTTTTTGTCATGATCAGGCCTGTGGGGGTCACTTCGGTCCTAGAAAGACAACGGAGAAGGTTTTGCAATGTGGATTTTATTGGCCGACCTTATTCAAGGACGCATTTGAGCATTGCAAAACCTGTACACAATGTCAGTATACGGGTAGAATATCCCAGAGGAATGAAATGCCTTAGCAACCCATTCTGGTTGTTGAAATGTTCGATGTTTGGGGCATAGATTTTATGGGTCCTTTTCCCAAATCCTTTGGGAATCTGTACATACTGCTGGCGGTTGATTATGTCTCAAAGTGGGTAGAAGCCATTCCATGTCGTACTAATGACAAGAAAGTTGTCATTAAGTTCTTAAAAGAGAATATCTTCTCGCGATTTGGACACCCACGCGCTATTATTAGCGATAATGGGACACACTTTTGCAACAGGTCTTTCGAGACTCTGATGCGGAAATATTCAATCGACCACCGACTATCTAAACCTTATCACCCCCAAACAAGCGGGCAGGCTGAAATCTCAAACAGACAAATCAAACTTATCCTGGAGAAAACTGTTGCTAAAAATAGAAAAGACTGGTCGACCAAATTGACAGATGCTCTTTGGGCATTCCGAACTGCATATAAGACCGACCTAGGGATGTCTCCATATAGGATAGTGTTTGGAAAAGCATGTCATTTACCCGTCGAGATAGAACATAAAGCATTGTAGGCTATTAAAGAAATAAATTTTGATTTAAACCTTGCTTGCAACTTTCGGAAGCTGCAACTTAACGAGCTAAGCGAACTCCGCGATGAAGCTTATGATAACGCTGTAATCACAAAGAATAGGACTAAGGTTTTTCACGATATAAACATTTTAAGGAAAACATTTTCACCTGGTCAACAAGTCCTTCTTTATGATTCACGATTACACCTTCATGCGGGTAAGCTCCGATCTCGTTGGAAGGGACCTTTTGTTGTGCGGTCTGTATATCCGTACGGGGCAGTAGAAGTTGAAAATGTGAAAAACGGCACTGTTTTCGAAGTAAATGGACATAGATTAAAGCCGTATTTTTCCACTCACCCCACGGAGGAGCTCTTGTTCTTACAAGAGCCAGTTAATTTGGATTAAAATTCCTCCGTCTCACCTTCATGTCCAGTATATCATTGCATCATTTTTTGAATGAAGGTGAGTGAAAAGAATAAGTTTGGGGGAAGTTCTTCACTTATATATTTTGCCCCCACTAATAATTCCCCCCAGATTTACATGTTTTGTAGATATAACTGTCGGCAACAGTGAGGACACTGTTGAAAACAAGTTTGGGGGAGGTTTGTGCTTATTTTCGCATCATTTGCATATCATTTGCATAAGCACAAAACATTTCTTTTATAAAAATTTAAAATTTTTCTAAACCCATAAAAATTTAAAAATTTTCAAGTATAAAAATAATTTTAATATTTACACTTTTTTGTATATAAATAAGATAATGAAAGTTTAGATAGTGAAAAATTACATCCATGAGAGTAGAAAAATTTAAGAAAACCAAGAAAATTAGAAGTTTTCTTATACGAACTAGTAATAAGTAGTTATGAGCCGTTGTCCCAAGCGTTAGTAAGATGAAAGACGTCACTAATCTGAGGATAAAAATAAGTCTGAAAAATAGTTTCTATTCTGGAAGCCAAACATTTTGAACGTTGATACCCTGTTATTCGCACTTACACACGTCTTAAAGCCTGGGATAGTAGAGGATACCTTGAAATGCTCTTGCCTTAAAGCCAAAAGTATGAAGGAAAACAAAAAAAAGGAATAAAGAAAATATAAAGTGGTGAGAAAAATGGACACTGGTTTTGTTATCACCAAGGGAAATAAAAAAATGTATAGCGAGGGTGCTTCTTCACCTAGTGCCCTAAGGCCAACTGGTCTGGGAGTCACTGCTATGCCTGAGGTGGTGCAAGACGAGGAAAATACACCAAGTAAGCAAACACATGAGTAATCGGTCGGTTAGTACCTGAAGAAGTATTAACGGTCGCATGAAAGTGTGTGAGCAATCTCGTTTAAATATTCATTAATTAAAAAGTACTGAGGCTGATGGGCAAGAGTATGATAGCTTGAATTGAATTCTCCGAGTGTAGGGATGTCCTTACACACACGCAGGGTGATATGATCGATGTTTGGAAGAAAGATAGGAATGAAAAATAAGACGATGTTTTATTGAGGGAGGACGTGATTTCTGACATCTTTTCATAACCATTAAGATATGGCTCATGACAACCGAAAAGCTAGCTTAGTTGGAAACCCTAATTTTCGAAGCTTTTCTTTTACAATTCTTTTCTTTAAAGGTAATATTCATGATCTTTCTTTTATTATTGGATTTTGTGGGTGCAATCCGCTGAAAACCCTCAGGAGACAACACTCCTCCTACTAGGGACACCTAGAGGTTTAAAGGCTTGTTGCACGTGCTAAGTGCAATCGTGTTGCCAACGAAAGTGTGCTAGTTAGTTTTTCTCTTTCTTTATTTTCTCCTTCTCTTTTTAATAAAACATTCGCTCGAGACGATCGAAATTAAGTTTGGGGGAATTTGATTAGTCGAAAATATTGTATATTTTAACCGGCAATTTCCTCATCATTTGCATTCATATAGAAGTGTCCGGCATTCATATTCTACATATTAGCAAATCTGTCACAAAATATCAGATTACTTGTATTAGACCTTAAAACCGGCATTTCAAGGGAAATTGACTGCATTGCATGGCATCGCAATATTTCTATTTGTCGCAACCCGTGTTTTGAAGTCTGTGCAGGAAACTAGAAGCATGCTCAAATCAACACTGCTCAAAAGATACGCCAACTCACTAACTTCAGATCTGGTATCAATATAAAGTAGCAATCACAATTCAATATATCAGAAGAAGCCCTAAATGACAGAACAAGGCCACACCAGAGAGCCCAAGCCCCCTAAAGAGCCGTGGATCCGCGGCAGGAGCCTGCTTGCGTCGCGGATCCGCGGTGGGTCCAAGGAATCAGCCTCTAAATTTTAGTGCAAAACTCCTGTCTCGGCTCCTAAAGTTCAGAAAGACACTCCAAGTTCTAGAAGACTCCAGAGGTTTCTGCCAGATCAGCAAACAAGGGTTTCCAAGCCTAAGTAAACCTAGCTTAAACCCTAAGCTAGCTCCTAACGAACTACCTTCTAGAAGACACAACAAACTTTTGGAGGGAACTACCATTTCAAACCTAAACCTATGGTTTGGGAAGTCTATAAATAGAAGCCTAGACCTAGGGTGAGGAGAATCTTAGATCATCATATATCATACATCCAAGAGAGGGTGTGATTCATTTTTAGTTCATTTTTAGCCAATCTCTTTCTTCATCCCCTTCCTCCACAAGTCTAGTGAGAGGGCTTGTGGGAAACCCTAACCCTAATTCCAATTATAATCAAGATTCCCGAGTACCCATTAAGCAAGAAGCCCTACAACCTTTAGGAGTGGAGCCGATCTTCAACGGAGCAAGCGATCCGAGACGATCCACGACTCACGAAGCCGAGCGATGCCCGATCAACAATCTAGATTCTTCTTCTTGTAGTTCTTGAAGCGAATGTAATCAAAATTGTTGAGATAAATAAAGGTGATATTCTTTTATCTTGTTTTCTTTAAATTCTGCATCATGATATCTTTACAATTCGTGAATATTTTCTGTATGGTGATGTGTGAATAAAACTCCGCTCGTCGAGGAGTCGAGACGGTCAATAGAATGATGATATAACATAGCTTTAATCGATTCTTGAGTCCTACGTGTTTTGAAAACCCTAGCAAGTTCAAGAAACGACGACCCATTTTGTTTCGATGCTTTCTTGATTGATATCGTTGAGTTACGATCATATCTTGAATTTGGTAAAGGCTAGAATGCGAATGAAATCAACGAAAGAACAAGGGTTATAAGATGAAACCCTAGTTTCATCAAGAAAGCCCTAACTCTCGTCGATCATCATCGATCTAGCATCAATCCTTCGAAGGACAAGAACACGAAATCTTGAGGTTACATCACATCTATAGATCCGATCGATTCCTACGAGCCTCATTTAGATTCTTGATTGTTGATTGGAAATATCATCGATACACCGATTCTTGACTGTTTATCTTTTTCTTGATTCTTGAATAGAATAGTGACACTTAAAAATCAAAATTCTTGAATCATGTTTTCGTTTATCTTAGCTTAACTTTTCAATTCAAGCCTATCATAATACAAATGAATCGTGCAATCCCTGTGGACGATCCGCACTCATTCATGAACTACAATTGACACCGTAATTTGATTGCGGTCAATATAATTTTTGGTTGTGATGTCTTTACAATTTTCTTAAATCGACACAACAAGATTTTACATCAATCAACCTTCCCTAGATCTTTCTTCTGAACAGCCTTTTGGGAGTTTCAAGTATCCAAACAAGTTTGAATGTTTTACTGAAACCCATTCAAGTGAAACCATTGCCAATCCCATGGATCTCTACTCCTCCATTCTAGAAATCCAACCTATTGAAAACCATGTTGAGGTGTTAGAGAACTTTATGCTTGACTTGATTGAGGATATCGATGTTGGGGATGATTTTGATGATGAACTCATAAATTTGGGTGAGATTGTCTTACTATTGGAGCACTTTCTTTCAGAACCTTGTGGACATCATCCTGAACCTTTAACTGTTTCTCCTGATCCCCATTTACATTTTGAGTTTAAAAATGATGATTTAGAAGAGTGCATGGATGATTTTGATTGTGTGGAGAATTTTGAGGAAATTTTTTAGGATAAAGATGTATTATTGGATGAGTCGGATTTTCCAATTCATCATGTCCCCTCTGTTGACTGTGAATATCCTCCTGAGCTTCTGATCGAGACCATTCCTCACTTACTTCCCTCCATTGTTTTTCTACCACAAGACCATTTGATACTGTCACTTGCATTATCTGGTTAACCAAGTTCAGTCGACCCATGTTTTCTCACGAATCTTGAGTGGTTTGACTCCATTTCTCAACAGGTTGATAGAGTAGTACAATCGCTTTTTACAAATCGGTCATTACAAATTGTACTCATTATTCACTCCATTTTCACCCTCAAGTTCGTATTCCATTTCTTTTTCCCTTCCACCATTCTTCTCCTCCACCGAGACCGTATCCCGCTTCCATCCCCATACATTCTCGCGTATTCTCCATTTCTTTTCTCTCCGCATTCTTTCACTAACCTGCACATTATAACGATAGAATATTTGAATGGTTGGTGTTAACTTTTAGCATGTGTAAAGCCTTGTATAGATTGAAATTGTTCCCTCCCCCAACCTTGAACTTCAATGCTTAACAGTGAAAACACTGTTTCACTTAAGTATGGAGGGACTTTTGTGTATATATATTTTGTTTTCTGTTAAAAATAACAATAATAAAAAAGGGGAGAACCGACTATTTTGACCCCCCCCCCGACAATTTTGAGCCTCGTTCTGTAGCATGACAGTGAGGGCGCTATCAAATTTATGTTTGAGGGTGTGCTCAGTAAGCTCTCTACCTTCGCATTAATGTGTATATTTTTCATTTGCATACTTACTTTAAAAAACCCATAAAAATCAGAAAATTTTCCTAAAAAACATAAAAACTTTGTCGTCAAGTTAGCTAGTGGGAGAACTTAGATTCGTTATTTCGACGGTTTTGTTTGATGAGATAGGAACAACTAAATCCTATTTTTAGATTTTTAAAACCTTAAAGATAACCGTCATTTGAGTTTAACTGTAGCTAATATACGTATTTACACATCACACTACACGTGTCGTGAGTTTTGAAAATTAGATGGCAAGTCTGATATGTCTTAAAAAATTTAAATTGATAAACTATATTTTTAGGATCAAACAGGTTTGTTCTGAATTAAGTAATATCAAGAATAGTTTATAAAGTGAAGTGGATATGAAGGGATATTATAGATTCCTTAATAAGAACTAAGTCTGAAGAAGAACCAATCTAGAACTTGATTGGAGTGAGTACACACCTGATCCACAAACACGTCTTTTTATCCTAAAAAGAATTGAACAACTGGGTATATCTCCGTTTACATTTATTTGTTATGATTTCCACGCCAAAATGAGTCTTTTTGTTTTAGGGCCTACGTAACATGAGCAATTAAGCCCGCTGAGGTGTCTCTATACCTAATGCCCTAAAAACCAACTGGTTTAGATGCATTGGTCCAAAGCTCGCTAAGAAGCCTAGAAAGTCCAAATTAAAATAAAATCAAGCAAGTGTTCTCTCCGAGTTAAAATTTCTAACGGTTCTTTGTGTGAGAATAATCATGACAAAAGACAAGTTCTTATCAAAATATTTTTTATTGGCGATATGAAGGTTTTATCCTATGATAAAGACTATTGCACGTTCACGAAGGTGTGTATGAAACATAAACAAGTAAAAGGTGGATTGAAGAATAAGACCTAGTTTTCTGTTAAGGAAGATTGAAATTCTGAATTTGAAACCAAGCTGGGAAACGAAACTTGAGAAATACTTAAATCTTTATAAAACGTGTGTGATCATTTTTAAGTTTTTATCCAGGCTATATTTTGTAGCATGATGACTTTAATCGATCCTTTTGAAACTTAACGACACTATTTGCACCGCATGTAAAGACGTTTAGGATCTTAAGTTAAATAAGAAGTGAGGTGTTAAAAATAAAGGTTCGATATTTCTAACTTAGGATAATAGAATTTCAAGCTTTAAAGATAAACTTTAGGATTAGAATCAACAGTTATTTCGCGAAGCTAGCTTGACGGGATTTTGTGGGTGTAATCCACTGAAAACCCTCAGGAGACAACACTGCTCCTACTAGGGACACCTAGAGGTTTAACGGCTTGTTGCACGAGCTCAGTACAATCGGGTTCCTTGCGAAAGTGAGGTTAGGATTTTTTTTGCTCGGGACAAGAAAAAGATAAGTTTGGGGGTATTTTTTCATCACAGAAAACTGCATTTCAATACCGTTCATTCATTATCAATTTTGTATAATATCGGTAATATTAACCCATGTCTGCTCAATAAATACAGATTACAGATATTCATATAAAAACATTAGAAACACACTCAAGTACATGGATATTACATTTGTGAGCCGACACTGCAACCGGAACAGAAAGCCGATATATATTTAAAGAGTTTCTTTTTGCAACATGCATGTGTACACACTTTTTATCTAAAATGGTCCTACACAAACAAGTGTGAACACCTTTTGTGATGCATGAACCTCGGGGGCTGCCTTGCACAAGTGGGCAGACAAGTTGGTGCACACAAATAATAACTTGTGTAAGAGAAGAGGCAAATGGGCTTGTGATGAGTGGAAAGAAAAGTTGTGATGTGATTTGAAGATTGATTTCCCTCCAAAAGTAACTGAGCCTAACCCAAGTTGTTATCAATAAATTAAACATTACCAGTAAGATTATGGAGAGCACATAACATCACAAAACAAACACGAGCCCAAATTCCCAATTTCGACCGGCGAAATAGTCCAAAAATCCGGCACCGACGGTCCCAACATGCCCAAAGCTAACCATATTTCTTCTGGCTATCCCTTATTGTCACGTCATCCTTATTATATTATTTGTTTATTCTTATTTTATGCCTATAAGTACCAGATCAGTGAGCAAGGGATGAGGACTTGATAGATATATTTTGAGCTAGTTAAATCTTGTTTTCATTTTCATTTTGAAGATTTGTACATAGTAGCTAGTTCAGCTTGAGTTCTTTGCCTTCTCTTAATCTTGCAAGCTCATCATTGAGCTTGCAAGTTTAAGTTTTGGTTATTGAACTCATGGTATGTATCATCACATGGAATTAATAAAGCTTTCATTTTGCACTTGGGTTCTCAGTATTCATTTTCTTTCTCTTTTACTTACTTGCAATTTAATTTCTTGCCATTTACTTACTTGTAATGTAGTGTTATTCCTTTTATTTCATTTCATTTGCACTTTCTTTTGTTTTTTTGATGGTTTGTCAATATTGGTGTTGTTAGGAAAAGAGAGTGGTTATGTAAATTAAGGTTTTCTTTGCTCATTTCCTTTTCCCGATATTTTCTCATTGAACTCCGCCCAAACCTTACGCAAGCGCTTCGTAGGCACCCTACCCTACCAAGGTATCGGTGATCCCTAACCGTGACCGGTTGCGTTCGGTTTGGCCGGAGGCGAAATTCAAGAGACAAGAACGGACAGACAAGGGTCAATAAGCCGGATTTCACTAATACCGTGCTTAAGCACCCTAATGCACGTTGTTGCCAATTACTCTAGCTTCAATAGTCAAGCTCGGCATAAAGGATTGAGCACGAATTTCCTTAACTTACATGAACCTATCTCTATTCCTAACAAACTTATATTTTTCATATACAACACTTAGGTTAGAAACGAACCGTTCCGACCCCTGCTTAACTCGTGATAACAAGAACGTAAAACGCTCCATCTCCTTGCAGACGACCCGTACTCATCACGGTTACCTACACGCGACGCCGTCTTGATTACGGTTAACTTTAGAACTAGATACGACACGCAAAATCCCTGCTAATCAAGCGCTAAAGGGAAAATCAAACAAAAGTAGCTCGCATGAAAGGCACGTGAGCGCCCAAAACAGCAGCTCGTGTGAAAGACACGTGAGTCCCCAAAAAAGCAGCTCGTGTGAAAGACACGTGAGTGCCCAAAAGAAAATATGAAGACAACGCCTCACGTGATATCCACGTGAGCATTCAAAAGAAGCATATGATAGTGTCCCATGTGATATCCACATGAGCACACAGACGCTAAGAGACTCAGCGTTTCACGTTCCATACATGTGAGCGCCCAAGGCCCATGAAGACAGCGTCTCACGTGCCAAACATCTGAGCGCCCAAAAGCAAGGGAATCGACGCCTCACGTGCCATACACGTGAGTGCTTGAAAGACGCCAGAGACTCGGCTCCTCACATATACGACTAATGATCTTTCATCCATGATATCCTAGGTAATCATAGTTTCATATACGATTAATGATCTTCATCCTATATCTTCTAAGTTAATCTTTGTCTTATATAAGACTAACGATCCTTAGATACAACATGCTCTTTTTCCTCATATATGTGATTTGGTTCAAGGGTACATCTTTCCACACCTTTGATATACGTCGTTGTAATTCCTCACGTCTTCAGAGAGGTGACGGGTCCCAACAACCAACAACTCATCGTCCCAACTTGATGAAAGATATGAAATTCCGTCAAGGCAGGAAATGTCCTAATCCTCATATTAATACACTCCATATTTATGGACTTCCATATTGATATGCACACCTCATATTGACACGCATGACATATAGATGTGCATCTCATATTGAGCTCCAGCTTTATACATATATGTATATGTATATCTTTGTGGGAAATATAAATACCTTCAAATTAGATCGCATCCTAATATTGGGCGCATCCCAATTTACCATCATTCACTTCACCACGAAAAATATACACGTGTGCGCAAGATGAAAATTTGACCGAAATCTCCCTAAACTAATATTGGACCGTGATGATCTTAAATTAATATGTTTTGCTTTGCGGACTGTCTCCATATTGACATCCGTATACTGTCCATAAGCTATTCATAAACGATCTAATGATCAGTAGAGGCCATATGCTCATTGTTCCTAAGTCGATCTTAGTCTCATATATGAATAACGATCTTTAGATCAAACCCAAATATCCCGGGAACTGATGGATCTTATTTATATGAGATCTGCGTCATAAGTTCAAAACCCCAAATCTAATATACGGATTTAGACTAATCCGCGCCCTACGGGCAATGATATATATTAGTCTTTGTACACAATCCAATTGTTAGTGTATATGCCCTAGAGGTCATTATTGTATCATACTGGTTTGTATATTACTTGATGGAAGTTTGGGATATTCAAAGTTGTATTAACTGTCTTTCTCAAAATGGTAGTACGCTACCTGGTTTGTTTCTACCTCAATTTGTGCATGAGTTTCTTTTAGCATATCGCTTATACATATTGGTAGAGCCCTTAGGATCTTTTGCTTGATTACCAGCGTTGTGATGGCAGTCAAACTAGTGGGGGCTGGATAGTCTGTAAGCACATCCTTATACAGGTCCCTAGTCGTAGGATTATCGAGACAGGGAATCGATACTCCAGAGTAAACTAGTGTATATGTTTCTCATCCCAGCAGGAGAGATAGTCTGTCCCACAGCCATTAGTACGTTGTACTGGAGATAGTATGCAGGTGCTCATTAGATTAAGAGTACACCTGACAGGAGTCATCGGGAACTGTTGGTGGGTATTATACCTATCGTCGGGTAGCAGTTCCCAGGTGACATGAGTAAAGCATAGTCCCTTGACTTGACACTGCTGCTTTGCCTCGAGTGTCTTCCTGTCACGACCAGAAATATTAGCTCATGACCAGCACTTGAATCACTCAAGGTCTAAATGCATAACGGAATTCAAGTAAGCTGAAACCCAGAAATCGAAACCTTTTAAGAAAAATAAAGATGGTGAGGTTTTGAAATAAAGGTATAATGAAATCAAGTTTTCTTAATGCATAGAAAAGGAACATGAATGATGCAAGTGAAATTTGCTAGTTTGAAAACATGTTTCGTCTTTTAAAAAATTTGGCAGCACCTCATTTGTATATTTTGATCCAAAACCACAAATACATAATGATAAAGACATCCCCAAGAGGGAGCTAGCGTTTCGCCAAACGGAGGATCACAACCACGCAATACAGTATAAATAAGTATACGACGCCCAACGGCGAAATTCACCACAAAACGATAAGTAAATAAGCAGGACATATAACCACAAGTAGCGAAAAAACCCTCGCTCTAAGTCTCGCAACCACAATCTCACTAAATCTCATTACTTATAAAATTTACTAATTTTTATTGATGAAGTTAACTAAATACAATATGAAATGTAGATACAAGAGTGAGAATTTTACAAATCTCCCACCAACCAATGCAAAACACCCGAATGCAACTGTGTGCCAGCGAAGCAGCTACTGATCCAAGCGGTCAACCTGCAAGAACTGTGGCACAACGGGGATGAGTTGCCAACTCGTGAGTAGAAAAATATCAACAGATAGAAATCAAATAAACAACGACTCCTAGGTCAACTATATCATAAAAGTAATACTATGATATCTAGGGTGACCGGGTCTGTATATGTGCCAACAAGGTAGTCAATACCTATATGCATGTGGATAACATCCAACAGTAATAATCAATGCATGTATGCATGTGGATCTCGTGCACCCATAAAATCAATGTATCTATGCATGTGGAACTGGTCCACCCATATAATCAATGTATTTATGCATGTGGATCTCGTCCACCCTTATAATCAATGTTTGTATGCACGTAAATATCATGAAAGAGTGTGGATGAAAGTATGTGGATATATATCAACGGTGTCCCTCACGAAACATCAAAATAATGGAACCTGAGTGCCTAGCATCGACACTCGAAAACATCATGAAAACCGTGCCCAGCATCGGTGCGTAAATCCTCATATATCGGGCTCCGTCAGTCCGGATCGGCCCATGGGTTCCGTCGGTCCGGATCGGCCCATATCATCTCTCGACTCCGGTCGGTATCATCCGGATATCCGCCGAGCCCATATACTATCACCGGTAGGTAGTAGTCCCTTTTCCAGGCTCACCGTCTGTATACACAGCATCCCTTTCTTGCCCCGGGGTACCATACTGGGTCCACCATGTACTCGCAATCGGCCTCATCGAATCGGGTTTAACATGTCGCTCTCAGAACCAAGAAAACACATGGTGGACGCACTGAAATATCATATCAAGAGAAACCGGGTTTTTAAAACAACACATAATCTCTTTTGAAATGTCCACGGTTCTCAAATCCAGAAATCTCATAAAAACAGCATATCTCAATACGTAAATCAATAGAGCATGATGTATGCGACATATAAGAGAAATGCGAGCATATCCGTGTATCATGCAACATGGAAAAGTGATATGACATATTAAGCGAAAACAGCTCTTTTAAAATGATTCCAGTTTTTAAATATATCATGCGGTTCCCAATCTCCCAATAAAACCAGTTCTCTATGTACGTACAATATGTATATGCGCAAGTATAGATGTACCAAGGTATGTGTGCACCGGTATGGATATACAATGTGTATGTGCGCAAATATGGATATATCAATGTATATGTACACCAATATGGATATACAATGTGTATGTGTGCAAATATAGATATATCAATGTATATGTGCACCAATATGGATATACAAATGTCTATGTGTGCAAATATGGATATGTCAATGTATATGTGCACCAATATGGATATACAATGTGTATGTGCGCAAATATGGATATGTCAATGTATATGTGCACCAATATGGATATATAATGTGTATGTGTGCAAATATGGATATCTCAATGTTTATGTGCACCAATATGGATATACAATTTGTATATGCGCAAGCATGTATGCGAAGTGTCATATTATGATGCAATAATCCTACTGTGTAGTGACATGGCAATTATCGATGATGAAGTGTGTGGGCCTACAAATTTGTGTGCGTGTAACATACGCATCATCGATAATGGTGCAGGTGTACTAGTAGAGGTATAAGCAATGCAATGAGAATAATATGAATGCAGCATAAGGTTAATCATATGCAAATGCTGACGGTATACGTATCTAACATGACCGAGTCGGGAATCTATCAATCATCATCCAGCCTAATAACATCGCGTACGGTATAATCCATCGTACGGCAACCTCTAGTCAATGGTAATGGTCAATCATCATGTCAAACTCATCACGCACGGAAAAGGTCATTGTACACCGGCATTTAAAACATTAGGGATCCTATCAACCTTTACGAAAATGAGGGGGGTACGGACCTAACATCACGTACGGCAATCACACATGTAGACAACATATATAAATGTAACTATATACCTATATCCCAGGTCACATCCATAACGATCTCATATCAGGGGACTGACTAGGTATCAACGACTTCAATCGACTCGCATCCGTATACCAAAACCTCATCATATCCTCATATCAGTCTTATATTCTTGTCATCGCAATTATATCTCACATCAAGTCGAGTTTACATAAACATTCTATCTCTACTATAAGTATAAGTATCTAATCTAATATACATACCCGAACCATACAATCAGATTTTTAAAGAAGCGAATCGTAGTTTTGAAAATAGGGGTTATGGTGTTTTTAAAGAAAAGATATCATTTGAAAATCCGTAACATCCCTCAAGGTATATATTTAAAATATACATACGATTCATCGGTTTAGAAATAGGTATGGTTCGGATGACGCATCTACATCAACTATCTAGTCCTACAGTACCCTAAACGACAATATCGACAAACGTCATACTCAAATTCCGTCATCCTATGATAGTCATAACATATCACTTCTAACTATCCTCTAGTTTCAAATATTGTTTCATAGCTATCTTCATTCTAACTCTAGTTTCCTAATCTAGGTTTCCTTAACCATATTCTATAAATCAGTTTCCAACAAAACTTTGCGGGGGTGCTATATGCCATCCACCCGACTTCCCCCGTTGATATAGATCCACTCACGTGGTCTTCGCTTGCCGAAATCGATAACGCCACGCTCCGTCACCTCGGAATCCATGCGAGGGTACCTACAATAATAAATAATCGCAATGCGTATTAAAATCAAGGCGGAAAACCAAAACGGCACGCGTTTCGCTCATAGGTTAAAACCTTTAGCCTAGCATGCAAAATACGACCAATAACCCTGGCCGTGGACATCCAAACGCCACACGACGGAAACACAATACCAAATACCAAAATCAAGTCAAAACGAAGTCGTAAAACAATGCATCAACTCATGGAAATGGTCCCAGATTTTACCCTAATAGAAATTATTCAATTCTGCATATGGGAGGGGTCTAGTTTCAGACAATGGGGCTACAGAACAAGAACAAGACAGATCCTCACTGATTTGGCCTCAAATTGTGGCCAAAAGGAATTTAATTGCGGCTTCGTAAGGGAGATGGGGTCTCAGGTCTTGGGTGAACGTTCCAGGTTACCTGCACACTCCTCAGTGTTTGCAAAATTATTTCTAGTGCCCCCGGGTTACTCCAGATTCCAAAATACCCTCACAATTCACACATTTTGTAGGGTTCCTGGGCACACCAATGAGGTCTCACAAGGCATCAACCATGGCAATTTAAAATTTTACGGTGCCGAGAAACCCTAGACTAGATCGTTAACTAGAATTTTAGGCGAAACTAGCAACTAGTTAACTACTTAACTAAGAAGAAAGAGGCTACAACCTTTTGTAGATCCGGTCCTCCACCTCCTAAGCTCCATGATGATGTCTCCTCGCTGCGATCATCGGATCCCGGGCTCTAGCATCGGCTTCATCGGAGAAAGGGCGGGCTAGGTCATCGACTACGATGCCGAAGATGATCTACGTCGAGGCATCACAGATCAAGCTCGTCGCTGCGATCATATATATCACTGTGCAAAGCAGAAACTATAGAAGCAATCAAAAGACAAACCGAGGGTTGTAGCATCTGCCAGTTATTGCTAAAGGAGTCACTCCCGGTGAAGGGATCTCGGTCCTTTCCTTATCGAATAAGGTGCAGGATGTTTTACAAGGAACACCGCGATGCAAAGCAAGAACTGTAGCTACCTTTTTTATTTAGAAATTCGATTCCACAACATCTTAGGTTTCTTTTCTTTCATTAATCACATTAATGAAGTCCCATCATTTAAGCTACCTAAACATCACAGATAAATACGACGTACACTTATGCCATCCGCATTCGCCTCGATGTCCCCTCGTGCACCGTTAGGTTAGGTAACTAACGGCAGAGCAGGGCAGGGCTAGCGCGGGTGTAAAACATAGGTAACGCCTATATAATATATCATATATACTATACACTGTATCTATCACAGAACATCACATGATCACATCACAGATATCGCAGCAGAAGAAACATGTGAAATATTGGATATACTAGGACGTCCGTGTTTTCAATACGAGCCAGTATAAAACACGGATTCCACGGTCGCGATGAATAGCCAAACCCACACCCCTAGACCCCTACGAGAGCGACAAGCAACCCTACCAATTCTAGCGTTAGGAGACCCGGACTCGACTCCTCGAGTTGGTCTCCCACTGGACTCCAGAACCCGGTTACTTGTGCCCTCCTCCTTGGGTCTATCCTAGTGCGGAAAAGTAAATAATATACAAACGGTGACATCTTCCGCAACCTGGAAGTGCCCCAATAAAAGAATATTACATACAAGTTTTTACATGAATGAAAATGAAAAACACTCATCTCACATAAAAACCCCCCGGCTATTCAAACACGACGATCCAATATAACATATCTAGCAACACATAACATTACATGTCATCAACGTAAGTAAATATGCGCATCCCAATTGTCGTTAACATATAGCAACGAAACCAGCGATATCACATATTACACTTACGGTCACAGAAAAGAAAGTGTAAAACTACAACAGTTGGAATCCGCAAACTTGTTAGACATCACATGCCTAATCCAATGAATTCCTTAGACATCACATGCCTAACGATTATAAACCCCGCATTTTAGTCTCATTATCGAAAACACTTTTCAATATCAAGTCGGGCAATTCAACAAGATTCCCGACATCCTGATTGAATGCTCGTCGCAAACTTTAGTAGACGGCCGCACCCCCGATACCGTCGACGAAGTGCACCAAGGCGGAACACCGCTGCCGCGAGTAACCGAACGGATGCTTTCGGCGACGGGGTTCTCCTACAGTAACTTGGTCGGGGCTATGGAGTGAAGTTGTCTATTAAGTTTACCCGGCGAGTATCCGCATACGCTACGTGATTGCGACGGACTTTTGATCACATCAAAATTCCATGGCAACCGATCAAGTGAGACTAAAGTTCTGTGTTTATAACATTCATCCAGTTATCTCAAAACTATTTGTGAATTCCAATTATTGTATCACATTCCAGATAAACAGAAAATGTGAAACTTTCCGATCGAACAGTCAAACACCCAAGTTTTCCCGATACAGTTCAACACATGAAATAGGTTTAAAAACATTCACTTCGTGCCTCAGTACCAACGGTCCAGCCGTAGAAGGGTCAAGCCAACGCCTCACATGTGGCACGCCGTACTGCCCCAAACCCGAAGGTTCAAAGGGCAGTTCAAGACGGTCACATAATCGAGTTAAGGTTTGTTGTCTTCTAGAGGGTCTATCGCGTTACTTGCACTACTTAGAACGTTATTAAACCACGGAAAGATCCAACACTTGGAAATTTCCCGACAGGGGAAAAATTGGGTATTTGTATCCGGTCGAACTTTTTAACATATTCTAAATATCCGGAAAAGCACACAGACAAAATTAGACAATCCAATCGAAACACCGAGTCCCTAATACAACCGAGAAAACTCAACTCTTGAGTGAGATTTAAAAATTCCCAGGAAACTCAGCAATGCAAGAACAAAGTTACTGTGCAAAAAGTTTTCAATGAAGAGATTAACTGGCCACGGAACCGCCGCATTAGCCATGCTAATGCCGCGGTTCAGCCGCGCTATGATCGAATCAGGGGTCCCGTTTTATACAATAATTCTTAGAATCTTCTACTGAGTTTTCTGCATATTTTTAATTCTCAAAAATCCTCGAATTTCAAAAATGTACAGAGAGCATTTGTTG
The DNA here is from genome assembly GCA_030015575.1 of Agapanthus africanus. NCBI lineage: Eukaryota > Viridiplantae > Streptophyta > Magnoliopsida > Asparagales > Amaryllidaceae > Agapanthus > Agapanthus africanus. Next base: position 54,062,266 of record JASDDO010000006.1, on the reverse strand, counting down.
TGTTTGGGTTTTGGTTCGATCGGACTTCTAACTCCGTCTACACTTCGCCTAAGGCTCTAGCTTGGCTCTGATACCACTGTAGGGTTACTGGACACACCAATGAGGTCTCACAAGGCATCAACCATGCCAATTTAAAATTTTACGGTGCCGAGAAACCCTAGACTAGATCGTTAACTAGAATTTTAGGCGAAACTAGCAACTAGTTAACTACTTAACTAAGAAGAAAGAGGCTACAACATTTTGTAGATCCGGTCCTCCACCTCCTAAGCTCCATGATGATGTCTCCTCGCTGCGATCATCGGATCCCGGGCTCTAGCGTCGGCTTCATCGGAGAAAGGGCGGGCTAGGTCATCGACTACGATGCCGAAGATGATCTACGTCGAGGCATCACAAGATCAAGCTCCAACTTCACCAAGCCATGAAACTTGTGAAGAAAACACCCTATACTACTTGGCAAGAGGTAGAGGATGAAGAAATAGGAGGTGGGTTTACTTTAGAATTGGATTTCTCACTCATTTCATCAAGTCACCATTGATGGTTGCAAGCTTCTTCATCTTAAAGAAGAAGAAGAAGAAGATGGAATGATAAGTATTTTCTAAAAAGGAAAATTATATGAATACTTATCATATACCAACCATGGTTATGTGTAGAGAATAGACTATGGTTAAGTGGAATGGTTAGGGTTAAGCATGAGACAAAATGGTCACTTAGTCAAAGCTTCATGAAGCTTCAACTACAAACAAAGAAAGCCACCATTTTCTCTTTATCATTTTCTTTTGCCAAAATAAACAAAATGAATAATAAATAAATAAATAGATAATAAAAAGAAAACCCTAACCATTACACAACCATGGTTTAATCTTTACACAAATCCAAGTGAGCATGTATCATCAAACATGATATAATCAAGTGCACACAAAAATATATCACATATACAATGTGCACATCAAGTGAGAAAATCCTTCTTAAGTGAACAAATACTAGTTAATTCAAAGTAATATATCAAATATATAATTATGCATTAAATCATCAAATCAACCCTTGATTTAACGATCCGGTCATATCGCATATAACCGACTAATATCCAATGTATCGGCTTATCGAATCAATGCTTGAATCGATAACTAGGTTTTATCGCATACAACCAATCGATACATTCATCGCGAGAATGGAATACGGTATCACATACACGCATTATTCTCGGTCCCGCACATATCTCATATGCGCTCCTATTTCGTTTCGCTTAAGCCAGAAAACCTCTGTGTAGGACTCTAAAGACTCGTCAATACGCCGGCAGCAGGTGATGATCATATCAAACACCCACAAGCCGCAAGCGGTCTGCTAAACTTAACGGCCACCCGGGTATTGAGCGATCAGAAGATCGACGATCAAGCCCGCTCATACTCCTGTGAATCCAACCAGTAACACTTACCGTACAGTCCGGTATGTTCGTCTGATATGTCGCATATCTCGCCTAGGGGTGGTAAACGTCAGACCCCAGTAGCTCGATAAGTCGTGTCGATATGAGGTCTATAACAGTTCGAGAAACTACTAGTAACACTTACCAGTAAATCTCAGCAACCCTGGCCTGGGATTTCCGGTTATAGCCAATCGAACACAGTGCAACATCAACTCCCTATACCGGGAGAGACGAATCCCCTCCTATCGCTCATTGCCTCCATGTGATTCGGGACTGTACCCTGTTGAAGTCAAAATTTGCACCCCGGTTGACCAAGTCAAAGTCAAGGTCAACCCTAAGCCAGGTGGGCCCAAGCCCAGGTCAAGCAGGCCCAAGCCCAAGTCGAGCCCACGGCCAGCCTCCCCATGCCAACAACAAAATAATGTAATAAATAATTTTTATGTAATTTTTTTATATACATGAATGTATGCGAAATGGGCATAAAGCCAATATTTTGTAAGCCCATGGCTTATGTGCAAAAATGAAATAGCACATGAGCCATGGGATGGCTAAAATACCATTTTTGTAAAGCCCAAGGGGCTATATGTAAATATGTAAGCCTGTAAAAGGCAACATGATGAATAAAAAAGGAATACCTTTCATTCTCTCCAAAAATTTTTAGATCTGAGATCTTTTGTGCCTCCTTCTTCTTCAAGGTTCCAAAACCTTCTTCTTTCTCTTGAATTAAATCAAGAGTTTTACTCTTCCTTTTTCAAAACTAAATAGTTTTCCACCACAAAACCCATTAAGGGGAACCCAGATCTGCCATCAGATCTCAAAAAGGAGAGATTTTGATATCTCACATCCCTCGATCTTCAAGATCCGGTCAAACAACAGGAGGAAGAAGAAGAACATCTTTCACTAAACCCCCCAAAAAGAAGAAAAACACACTCAGGAGTTCAACTCCTCTCTGATTTCTCTTTTGAGAAATCCTTTTTTTCAGGCTAAAAGCCTCTTGTGCCTCTCCTGCGCGCAGCGCAAGTGCGCAAGGCGCCCGCGTGCCGACACGTGGCGCGCACGCTTGCGCAAGTGCGCAAGGCGCCCGCGTGCCGACACGTGGCGCGCGTGCTTGCGCACCTGCGCGCTTGCGCACGTGCGCAAGGCGCCCACGTGCCGACACGTGGCGCGCGCGCGCTTGCGCACCTGCGCGCAAAGCGCATTGCGCAAAGCGCCCACGTGCCGACACGTGGCGCGCGCGCGCTTGCGCACCTGCGCGCAAAGCGCATTGCGCAAAGCGCCCACGTGCCGACACGTGGCGCGCTTGCGCCTGAGCGCACAGCACCTAAGCGCACGGCGCCCAAGGTGCTGCTCCACGCATCCTTTGGATTCCTTTTCCCCTTTATTTATATATACATGTATATATATACATATGTATACAAATGTACACATACACATACTCCGCCACACTCTCCCCCTCCAAAAAATTTTCGGGCCGGGGCGCTGCCCCGAACCCCGCAAGGGGGCTGCTAGCCCCCTTGACCCCCAGCCCGCTATCCGGGTAGCGGGACCCCCGTAAAAACTCTGCGTGGCTCCCGATATATCCAAAACCCCCTTTCAAAACAAAACACACGCACACTGCACATTGAGTTCGCATGACCAATTTAACCCGTTAATCGGAGGTTCCCTCGCCCCAAAGGCGATGGGTAATTAACGGCAGCTTAGTCCACGGCTGCCGGAGATTCGGATCCCCACAATCATTAAACCCCGGCCTACCCTAGGCAGGGGGAATCTGTAGTACGCCTGACAAGCGCTCGCGTATTCCCATCTCACTGGGGTGACGAAAAACACCCTACAGATTCTGGCACGCCCGGTGGGACCGATCTCTCCTCCCATATTTCGGGTTAAGCGTTCATGCGAACTCAATGAATATACATACCTGTATTTATACTAAAATAATGCTTTTTCATGCAGGTTTTTAAGCAATAACTTTCCAACAATGTCTCCGATGATAAACTTAGCTCTCGGCACAGCTCCTGTCTCCTACACGATGAAGATAGACTCCAGGAAGGTCCTTCCAGCCAGTCTCGGGCGACAATGGGAGGAGCCGCTGCTACCATTCGGCTCTATTATGTTCATTCCAGTTGGCGCCATCCCAGCTCCTCAAGCTCCAGCAACAGACAAACCGGTCTCGAAAGGCAGGAGACCAAATGTGGTGATCTCGAGGGCGCCCCAACATAAACGCAAGTCGATATCTGAACGACTTTCCTTGGCCGCAGCTGGGGGCAAGGCCATCAACACCAACAAAGCTACAACGCGTCCCGAGCAAGCTCCAGCGGCGCCCCTGACAAATGCTCGATCGGGTGTCTTCTCTAAGCTCCCCGCTGATCAACTCACAATGGCTTCCCGGATAGCGGATGCCCGCCAAGCCTTCAAGATCGAGAAGCTGAGGCAGAAGCGGCTCAGATATAGAGCCAACAAAAAGGCTAGGGCTCTGGCCATGTTAAAACTTATGAATTTCCAAAGCCCGGACCGCTCCGCGAGACCAGCTGCTAGTGATGAAAGAATGGCTGAATGTGTTATCCACACTGTCTACATGGACGGACATGAAGAAACGAACCCTCCTCTTCTTCACAGCCATAGTGATGATATGGTTGACGCTACCCAGCATCGGCTCGATCTAAATGATGAAGAGCCCGCTCAGGTCGATAAGCCAGAGGAGCCTGTGGTTCCTACAGAATTGAGCTCAGGCAATAAAGATTATCCGGTTGTCATAGCCGGAACTACAGAACAAGCATTATTCCAATGGCTTCAAAGGCAATTTCAGGACAGGGATGAGAAGATGGCCGAGGTCTATTCCAAAGTCGACGAGCTGGCAAACGTCGTGGCAGATCTCGCGACCCAAGTCGCCCGATTGCAATTGCAATTACAACAGAGTCAAATTTTGGCTCATGAGCCAGGGATTGATACCCGAGGGCAGCCAACTGATATCCCTTCCAACCTAAAAGCGGAGCGCCTTCGCGAAAAACGGCCGCAATCAGCCTCCAGTCCTTCCGATACATACGCCGGGGGGGAATCGCCTCTGAAAGAGAAGCTGGAGAAGGTCTATTCCTTCAAGAGGGAAAAGGTCCACAAGATATTCAGGGACGCCCTAAGAAACGGTCTACAACTGCCAGAATCAAAGAGACCGCAAGAAGAGAATATGACCGACGACCCAAAATATTGCCCCTATCACAGGGTGATAGGTCATGCTATACTGCTTCGTCTTCAAAGATTGGGTCGAAAGGCAATACAAGATGGGAGAGATAGAACTGTCTAAAGGCGTGTTAGAAAACAGTCAAGCTACGATCGCCGATTTCATGCAAATAGAGACCGAAGCCTTTCGGGAACCTAATCCTCCCAGACATGTGCCTCGAGGACCAGCATCAGCAAAGGCACCTACTCCAATGGAGAGAAAGAAGAAGGTATACTCCTTCAGGAGGGATGAAGTTCGCAAAATATTCGTGGACGCCTTGAACAATGGCCTGCAACTGCCTGTTCCAAAGAAGCCACAGGAAATGAACATGACCGGCAATCCCATATACTGCCCATATCATAGAGTGGTGGGTCATACCATCGAAGACTGCTATATTTTCAAAGATTGGGCAGAGGACCAATATAAGCTTGGAAAAACCTCACAATCCTCGGATGTGTCGGCAAGCCATAGAGCTAGGTCATCAACACAGCTCCGCCAAGATCAAAGTTCAAGGAGCTGGGATAAGCACAGATGACCACCACGTCGTTAAACCGGGAACCATCGACCTCTATGTCGTTAAACTGGGAATGTAAAAATATATATATGTATGTAAATAAACAAAAAAATGTGAAAATAAAAGAAAAATAAAGAAAAGCTGAAATGATGGGGCAACCGCGAATAAAAAGCCGAAATGATAGGTCAATCGCGACCTTCGCGATAAGAAAATCTGAAATGATAGAGCAATCGCGGTAAAAAAAAAAAAACCGGGCGAATGATAAGTCGCTCCTGGTACCATATTCCAGTGCAGCGATGCAGACGCCAACAAAAATTCAAATTTCCAAAATTCTCCCGGCCCTACGGTTAGTCCCCAAATTGACCACCGTATACAATCCACGGGCTCAAATAATTCTCATCATACCCATGCCCCACCGTAATCACCAGTTACGCGGCTGGTCTCCGCCTTTGGAGTTATGCTCCATTGAGAAGACCCACTCATGTGTCTCCACGATACATGAGGAGAACAAACCTTTGTGGGATCCTTATGACTCACAAAGGAAAAACACACTTAGGAGTCCTCACGACTCCTAAGGAGAAAATACACCTGCGGGATCCTCACGACTCGCAGGGAGAAAATGCTTTTATGGGACCCTAGCGGCCCATAAAATTGAAAAGCCTTAGGCGATAGGGACCTAAACCCGTCTCCTAAGCCATCGCTCCGCCAACAAGAGTAGGCAAATGATGAATTGCTCCTGGCACTTCTGCTTCAGTGTTAGCAACGCTGATGCCGGCCCCTACCCCAAAATTCCAAGCTCGACATCAATAGACCCCTAAGTCTTTAAACTGGAAACAGATGACCACCAAGTCTCTAAACTGGAAACAGAGGACCACCAAGTCGTTAAACTGGAAACAGACGACCACCAAGTCGTTAAACTGGAAACAGATGACCACCAAGTCGTTAAACTGGGAACAGATGACCTCCAAGTCGTTAAACTGGAAACAGATGACCTCCAAGTTGTTAAACTGGAAACAAATGACCTCCAAGTCGTTAAATTGGAAACAATCGACCGCCACGTCATTAAACTGGGAACAATCGACCCCCACGTCATTAAACTGGGAACAGTCGACCGCCACGTCATTAAACTGGGAACGATCGACCACCACGTCATAAAACTGGGAACAATAGACCACTACGTCGTTAAACTGGAAATAGATGACCTCTAAGTTGTTGAACTGGGAACAATCGACCCCCACGTCATTAAACTGGGAACAGTCGACCGCCACATCATTAAACTGGGAACGATCGACCACCACATCATAAAACTGGGAACAATAGACCACTACGTCGTTAAACTGGAAACAAATGACCTCTAAGTTGTTAAAATGGAAACAATCGACCTCCACGTCTTTAAAACTGGAAACAGATGACCTCTAAGTCGTTAAACTGGAAACAATCGACCTCTAAGTCATTAAACTGGGAACGAGAGAAGACCCACTCATGTGTCCTCACGATACATGAGGAGAACAAACCTTTGTGGGATCCTTACGACTCATAAAGGAAAAACACACTTAGGGGTCCCCACGACTCCTAAGGAGAAAATACACCTGCGAGATCCTTACGACTTGCATGGAGAAAATGCTTTTATGGGACCCTTACGGCCCATAAAATTGAAAAGTCTTGGGTGGTAGGGATCTAAACCTGTCTCCTAAGCCATCGCTCCCCAATTCCCACGTGGCGAATGATGAGTCGCTCCTGGTACCATATTCCAGTGCAGCGATGCAGACGCCAACCAAATTCCAAATCTCATACCCCAACGGCGAATGATGAGTCGCTCCTGGTACCATATTCCAGTGCAGCGATGCAGACGTCAACAAAGTCCCAATTTTTTTAATGGCCCTACGGTCTGGATCATACATCCTGCAAAACCGTATACAATCCACGGGCGTAAAACAATCCCGATCCCCAAAAAAAAAAAAAAGAAAAAAAAAGGAAGAAAAGAACGGTATGTCCACAAGCAAAACGGGCACGGATGAAAACCCGAAAGGGCTCCGTGAGTAAAAACAGCAGGACTGCCGGCGAGTTTGTGAAAACCCGAAAGGGCGCAAACTCTTAAAAAAAAGATAGGAGGAAATGCACTCGCAAAGTCCTCTCGACTTTGTGAGGAGAAAATTCCCGCGTGAGATCCTTACGACTCACAAAGGAGAAACACACTTGGGAGTCCCCACGACTCCCAAGGAGAAAATGCACTTACGGGATCCTTACGACCCGTAGGGAGAAAATGCTTTGTGAGACCCTTACGGCTCACAAAATTGGAAAGTCTTAGGCGATAAGGACCTAAAACCTGTCTCTTAAGCCATCGCTTCCTGATAAGCAAGCACAAATGATGATTCGCTCCTGGTACCATATTCCAGTGTAGCGATACTGATGCCAAACAAAAAAGATCCCCAAATCCTCTCGGGGCAAATGATGAGTTGCTCCTGGCATTATTCCAGTGCAGCAATGCAGATGCCAAACAAAAAAAGCCATTCCCAAATCATCTCGGGGCAAATGATGAGTTGCTCCTGGCATTATTCCAGTGCAGCAATGCAGATGCCAAACAAAAAAATCCCTAAATCCTCTCGGGGCAAATGACGAGTTGCTCCTGGCATTATTCCAGTGCAGCAATGCAGATGCCAAACCAAAACCAAAATCCCCAAACCCTTTCATGATAAATGATGATTCGCTCCTGGTACCATATTCCAGTATAGCGATGCTGATGTCGACTCAAGTCAATCAAATTAAACCAACCACCTCTGCGGCGGAATCATGCTTCATCCCAGAATTTACTCCGTGTCGAAATCATGCTTCGCCTCGGGATAACGACCTCCTTGTCGGAATTATACTCCGCCTTGGAATCAAATCAACCAGCAAGCTCTGCGTCAGAATTATGCTTCGTTTCAGAATGCACCCCGTGTCGAAATGATGCTTCGCCTCAGCGTACCTGCCTTCCCTGTCGAAATTATGCTTCGTCTCGGAATAAAGTCAACAACCCGACACTCCGCGCCGGGGAAAAGTCCACCAGCGACACTCCGTGCCGGGGAAAAGTCAACCACCGACACTCCGCGCCGGGGAAAAGTCCATCAGCGACACTCTGTGCCGGGGAAAAGTCAACCCGACACTTCGCGCCGGGGAAAAGTCGATCAGCGACACTCCGTGCCGGGGAAAAGTCAACCACCGACACTCCGCGCCGGGGAAAAGTCCATCAGCGACACTCCGTGCCGGGGAAAAGTCAACCCGACACTCCGCGCCGGGGAAAAGTCGATCAGCGACACTCCGTGCCGGGGAAAAGTCAACCACCGACACTCCGCGTCGGGGAAAAGTCCATCAGCGACACTCCGTGCCGGGGAAAAGTCAACCCGACACTCCGCGGCTGGGAAAAGTCGATCAGCGACACTCCGTGCCGGGGAAAAGTCAACCCGACATCCCGCGCCGGGGAAAAGTCGATCAGCGACACTCCGTGCCGGGGAAAAGTCAACCCACGACAATCCGCGCCGGGGAAAAGTCCATCAGCGACACTCCGTGCCGGGGAAAAGTCAACCACCGACACTCCGCGCCGGGGAAAAGTCCATCAGCGACACTCCGTGCCGGGGAAAAGTCAACCCGACACTCCGCGCCGGGGAAAAGTCGATCAGCGACACTCCGTGCCGAGGAAAAGTCAACCCACGACACTTCGCGCCGGGGAAAAGTCCATCAGCGACACTACGTGCCGGGGAAAAGTTAACCACCGACACTCCGCGCCGGGGAAAAGTCCATCAGCGACACTCCGTGCCGGGGAAAAGTCAACCCGACACTCCGCGCCGGGGAAAAGTCGATCAACGACACTCCGTGCCGGGGAAAAGTCAACTCACGACACTTCACGCCGGGGAAAAGTCCATCAGCGACACTCCATGCCGGGGAAAAGTCAACCCGACACTCTGCGCCGGGGAAAAGTCCATCAGCGACACTCCGTGCCGGGGAAAAGTCAACCCGACACTCCGCGCTGGGGAAAAGTCGATCAGCGACACTCCGTGCCGGGGAAAAGTCAACCCGCGACACTCCGTGCCGGGGAAAAGTCAACCCACGACACTTCGCGCCGGGGAAAAGTCCATCAGCGACACTCCATGCCGGGGAAAAGTCAACCCGACACTCCGCGCCGGGGAAAAGTCCATCAGCGACACTCCGTGCCGGGGAAAAGTCAACCCGACACTCCGCGCCGGGGGAAAAGTCGATCAGCGACACTCCGTACCAGGGAAAAGTCAAACAACGACACTCCGTGCCGGGGAGACGTCAAGCAGACACTCCGTGCCGGGGACACGTCAGCAAGCGACACTCTGCATCGGGGAAACGTCCAACATAGACACTCCGCATCAGGGATACGTCCAACACAGACACTCCGCATCAGGGAAACGTCAACTAGCCGATACTCCGCCTCGGGGAAACGTCAAGCAGACACTCCGTGCCGGGGGCACATCGACAACAGACACTCCACCTCGGGGAAACGTCGACCAGCGACACTCCGTGCCGGGGACACGTCTACCAAATCGCTCCGGATCAGAGCGTCGACCGTCTATGTCGCAAAAAGGGCAGTGCAGGCTCCCGCAAATTGGGAACCCAAATCGCTTCGTAATAGAGCGTCGACCGTCCATGTCGTAAAAAGGGCAGTGCATCCCAAAAAGTGGGAACCAAATCAAGTCGCCTCCACGTGAAAGAAGATCCATCAATTTCATGCACACGACCCACATATGTGGTGTGCATTTATTGATGGGGGGCACTTTGTTGAAGTCAAAATTTGCACCCCGGTTGACCAAGTCAAAGTCAAGGTCAACCCCAAGCCAGGTGGGCCCAAGCCCAGGTCAAGCAGGCCCAAGCCCAAGTCGAGCCCGCGGCCAGCCTCCCCATGCCAACAACAAAATAATGTAATAAATAATTTTTATGTAATTTTTTTATATACATGAATGTATGCGAAATGGGCATAAAGCCAATATTTTGTAAGCCCATGGCTTATGTGCAAAAATGAAATAGCACATGAGCCATGGGATGGCTAAAATACCATTTTTGTAAAGCCCAAGGGGCTATATGTAAATATGTAAGCCTATAAAAGGCAACATGATGAATAAAAAAGGAATACCTTTCATTCTCTCCAAAAATTTTTAGATCTGAGATCTTTTGTGCCTCCTTCTTCTTCAAAGTTCCAAAACCTTCTTCTTTCTCTTGAATTAAATCAAGAGTTTTACTCTTCCTTTTTCAAAACTAAATAGTTTTCCACCACAAAACCCATTAAGGGGAACCCAGATCTGCCATCAGATCTCAAAAAGGAGAGATTTTGATATCTCACATCCCTCGATCTTCAAGATCCGGTCAAACAACAGGAGGAAGAAGAAGAACATCTTTCACTAAACCCCCCAAAAAGAAGAAAAAGACACTCAGGAGTTCAACTCCTCTCTGATTTCTCTTTTGAGAAATCCTTTTTTTCAGGCTAAAAGCCTTTTGTGCCTCTCCTGCGCGCAGCGCAACTGCGCAAGGCGCCCGCGTGCCGACACGTGGCGCGCGCGCTTGCGCAAGTGCGCAAGGCGCCCGCGTGCCGACACGTGGCGCGCGCGCTTGCGCACCTGCGCGCTTGCGCAAGTCCGCAAGGCGCCCGCGTGCCGACACGTGGCGCGCGCGCTGGCGCGCGCGCGCTTGCGCACCTGCGCGCAAAGCGCATTGCGCAAAGCGCCCACGTGCCGACACGTGGAGCGCGCGTGCTTGCGCACCTGCGCGCAAAGCGCATTGCGCAAAGCGCCCACGTGCCGACACGTGGCGCGCTTGCGCCTGAGCGCACAGCACCTAAGCGCACGGCGCCCAAGGTGCTGCTCCACGCATCCTTTGGATTCCTTTTCCCCTTTATTTATATATACATGTATATATATACATATGTATATAAATATACACATACACATACTCCGCCACACTCTCCCCCTCCAAAAAACTCTGCGTGGCTCCCGATATATCCAAAACCCCCTTTCAAAACAAAACACACGCACACTGCACATTGAGTTCGCATGACCAATTTAACCCGTTAATCGGAGGTTCCCTCGCCCCAAAGGCGAGGGGTAATTAACGGCAGCTTAGTCCGCGGCTGCCGGAGATTCGGATCCCCACAATCATTAAACCCCGGCCTACCCTAGGCAGGGGGAATCTGTAGTACGCCTGACAAGCGCTCGCGTATTCCCATCTCACTGGGGTGACGAAAAACACCCTACATACCCAAAAGCCACCATTTTACACGCCCTCTTGGACGTGGTAAGGTGGAAATCAAAGCACAGTGGGAATCACACAAGACTCTATGACAATCTCGGTTCTACAGACTAACCTGGACCAGTGTCACCAGAGAACTGCCATCTGACGTGAGGTATAATACCATCTGGGAGTTCTCGGCGAGTCCGTCCAGTGTACCCAGTCTCCACTGAGCACCCGTATATCATCTCCGATGTCAAACACCAATGGATATGGGATCATCCATCGCCCATCTGTATGGGTTGAGAAGGTATACGCTAGTCTACTCTGGTATATCGATGCCCCGTCTCGATACACCCACGACTAGGGACCTTGAAGGATGTACTTATAGACTACCATGTCCCCACTAGTATAATCCGCATCATAGTCCAGGTAGTCAAGTACACATCCTAAGGGCTTTACCAACATGTAACAGAGAGACAAACAGTATACACGTTAAGGTAAAGGGTAACCAGATAGCATACTATCATGTCGAGCAAGAAAGTCCTCCCTATATATGTCCAAGCATCCACTACAATATACATCCTATGTACAGTAATGGCCTCTAGGGCATACATATAACTAACAATCTCCCACTTGCACTAGGGCCATCTGTAGCAGTGGTTGTAGTATCTCATACTCAACCATCCCATAATAGTCTCTCTCTGGGAATAGGCCTTCGTGAGTGGATTCGCCGTGTTATCCTCTGAGTCTGCTCTCCTAACCTCGATCACCCTGGAGATCAACTATCTTCATGATCAGGTGATGCTGCCTTAGAATATGTCTGGATCACTGATGGGACGGGTGTTCCTTGGCATAAGCCACAACTCCATTGTCACATAATGGGAGGAACGAAGTTCATCTCATGAACTAATATTCACCCAGGCTGCCTCTTTAGTATCGATGTATCCAGCCTTTATCGTCTAGTATGCCACGGTATCTAGCTTGGAACTCTTCCAACATACCGTCCCTTTACTGAGGGTAAAGACAATACCTGTGACTGACATTCAGTCGTCTTTATCACCCTGGAACACTTCCAGTGATTCTCCCCAGGATCGATTGATACCATCTCACTACAACTAGTGAGTATCCTAATATCCAATTAGATCTATCTCATAGATCCAAAACCCAGGATTTAGTAGGTATCACTTTGATCCTTTATGGAGAATCATTGTGTTAAGCGGAGATTGACCGAGCGTAGCATAGGAAACTCCTTCCCTATCAAGAGTATGTTATCCACGTACTCTACGAGGATCACTACCATACTCCCTACTACCTTTTTGTGTGTACGAGGTTCATCTACCATTTTGATGATGTCAAACTCTTTGACTATCACATCAAAATAGACGTTCCAACTCCGCGATGCCTTCTTTAATCTGTAAAGCAACTTGCACACGTTTCCGCTGCTCCCACTGTCTACGAAGCCCTCTCGTTGTGTACTTATAGACGCTCTCTTCCAAAACATCATTTTAGAAGAGCTGTCATGACACCCAACCACCAGATATCGTAGTCATGGTATGTAGCAGTGGCAAATAGGATCTGGATGGACTTAAGCATAGATCCTTAGAAAAGGTTTCAACATAATCCATACCTGGTCAATGATGCAAACCTTTAACAAGTCTAGCTTTGAAAGTCTCAACTTTTCCATGTACACCAAGTAATCTTCTCAAGATATACTTGCTCCTGATGGGGATTTAACCCTTCAGATATAGCAACTAAAGTCCATACTTTGTTGGTGTATAAGGATTCCATCTCAGATCACTAAGCATCTAGCCATTCTTACAGAGTCCCACTCTTGATGGCCAGCTCGAAACTAGTTGGGTCATCATCTCATGATGCAATCCTCGCTCCCACTGTCATAGAGAAACAGAAGTATCTCTCAGGTGGGTGTGGAACCCTGCTAGATCGGCGGAGAGGCTGAGGTTCGTTGGTTACTATTGAATCCTTCGGTTCTACCAAATCATTAGCTGCAGTTTGTATAACTGGACCATTTCCAGTTCTACATAACAGACCTTGCCTCGATCTTGTCCGGATTTTGCTTTTAGACATAGGCCGGACAACCCCAAATCTTAACTACTTAAGAGATGGGTTCTTCCCATACCATATCTTATATGAAATGGTAGGCACAGATTTGATTCGAACCCTATTCAATAGGTATGCAACTTCTCAAGTGCATAATTCCCAAAACGAAATAGGAAACTCAGTAGTACTCATCATAGAGCACACCTTATCATATAGGGTGTGATTGCTCTGCCCCGATATACCATCGTGCTATGGTGTATACGGAGGAGTGATACTGAGAGAGAATCTCATTCTCCTTTAGAATAGTCCAGGATTTCCGTGCTCAAGTATTATCCTCCCTGATCTCATCAAAGGACATAATACTTATACCCGTATTTTGGTTCTCTACTTCTAACTTATATTCTGTGAATATCTCAAAAGATTCGGACTTGTGTTTCAACATGAGCATATGTCTAAATCTTGAGAGATTATCAGAGAATGTAATGAAGTACAAAGGACCAGTCTTGGCATGTGTGGACTGGGGACCTACATACATCAACATGTATCATCCCAAGAGTTCACTAACTCTTTCTCTGTTTCAAATAAACAGAGCTATGGTCATCTTATCTTTGTGACATGACTGGCAAGTTTTATAAGATGTAAATTCAAACTAATTTAAATATGCATCTAAATGCAACTTCCGCCAGTCGGGTCGCATTGATATGACTTAGTCTACAATACCTCAAGAAGCAATCGTTCATTTCTGAACTCTTCCTCTTGTGTGTGTTCTGTATACAAGGAACTGTAGTTTGATTTAGAACATTAATGCTTTTAGATAACGTGCCTGAACCGATCAACTTTTGATATAGGAAATGTTCAAAACATTATCCAACAATACAAAATTTTATCGTTTCTTTACTAATAAAGAGACAGATATGATTTTGTATATCAGGTTCGGTATCTAATAGCATTCGTTCAGAATCAATGTATTGGTAATACAGGGTGACAGTGACCAACAGACTTGGTTGCAACACTTGCCCCGTTTTCTGTCTCATGAAACTTATCACCCATTCTCAGTTCTCTACTTATCTGTAGCCCTATGTAACAGATTACATATCTGGGATCCTGATCCGGTATCTAATACCCAGGACATAGAGGATACAGAGAAACGGTTCATTGTAATGAACACACCCGAAGATGATGCATCATATGCACTTTCTTCGTTTGGGCGGCACTGGAATTCTGGTAATTCCCAATTTCCTGCTCTGTCTTATAACAATTATAAGTTGGAGCGGGACCAACGTTCCCCAGCTCAGTAAAACAAGTGGGTTCAGTCAATATTCCGTATTATTATCTTGATTAAGGCGTGACATGGTCGCTACCTGGAGAGAGAGAGAAGAAAAAACTCAGCGTGCGCTCTTGCAAGAACAGATTGGTTATTATTTTACCTAATCAGGATGGCTCCCACTGCTTTTTATCAAATCTTCCTTCAAACCCTAAAAGGAAAGACTAGCCGGGATTAATTACACGCTACAAGTTCGCCAATCTTTCAGCCAGGCCAGTATCGGTACATTGAGGGAGGTCCCCCGTGCTTTTGCACGAACCTAATTAATGTAAACCTCGTTTTCCCAGAGGCGTAACCCCGTTGACAACTTTCTAGACACCTACTTGATCGGCAAATTGTAATGTGTAAAACTCTCCCAGGAGTAACTCTTACTCGCAGTGGGTATCGGGATCCAACTATCTCATAGAAGGTATGCAATCTCATTGCAAATTTCAACACTTGAAATTCCCGATAATATTTTGCCCCTAGCGTGCTATGATCTTGACGCATGCCAAACAACCCATAGTCCGCTAGTCAAGTTCAACCCGTACATTTCTTGATTGAATTAAACCCACCCGCACGACCCTTAACGCATGCCAAACAACGCCGTACGAATATCCTAATCCAATCGCATCGTATGCAGCAGATAAGCACTAGTTAGCTACCGTACACTACGCCTTGACGCATGCCAAACAACCGCAGCACGAATACTAACTAGTACTTATCAGAAATGACGGAGGGCTACGACAGGTTTTTCTGAAAACCTATTGCGTAATGAACTTGATATCGTTGTAGGATCGAATGATTTTAAAATGGAGTGTTTTTGAGGCTTTTCTAGTTTTGCTAAAGGGGTCACTCCCGGTGAAGGGATCGTCTGCCCTTTCCTCGTCGAATGAGGTGCGGGATATATCATATATATCACTGTGCAAATCAGAAACTATAGAAGCAATCAAAAGACAAACCGTGGGTTGTAGCATCTGCCAGTTATTGCTAAAGGAGTCACTCCCGGTGAAGGGATCTCGGTCCTTTCCTTATCGAATAAGGTGCAGGATGTTCTACAAGGAACACCGCGATGCAAAGCAAGAACTGTAGCTACCTGTTTTATTTAGAAATTCGATTCCACAACATCTTAGGTTTCTTTTCTTTCATTAATCACATTAATGAACTCCCATCATTTAAGCTACCTAAACATCACAGATAAATACGACGTACACTTATGCCATCCGCATTCGCCTCGATGTCCCCTCGTGCACCGTTAGGTTAGGTAACTAACGGCAGGGCAGGGCTAGCGCGGGTGTAAAACATAAGTAACGCCTATATAATATATCATATATACTGTATCTATCACAGAACATCACATGATCACATCACAGATATCGCGGCAGAAGAAACATATGAAATATTGGATATACTAGGACGTCCGTGTTTTCAATACGAGCCGGTATAAAACACGGATTCCACGATCGCGATGAATAGCCAAACCCACACCCCTAGACCCCTACGAGAGCGGCAAGCAACCCTACCAATTCTAGAGTTAGGAGACCCGGACTCGACTCCTCGAGTTGGTCTCCCACTGGACTCCAGAACCCGGTTACTTGTGCCCTCCTCTTTGGGTCTATCCTAGTGCGGAAAAGTAAATAATATACAAACGGTGACATCTTCCGCAACCTGGAAGTGCCCCAATAAAAGAATATTATATACAAGTTTTTACATGAATGAAAATGAAAAACACTCATCTCACTTAAAAAACCCCCGGCTATTCAAACACGACGATCCAATATAACATATCTAGCAACACATAACATTACATGTCATCAACGTAAGTAAATATGCGCATCCCAATTGTCGTTAACATATAGCAACGAAACCGGCGATATCACATATTACACTTACGGTCACAGAAAAGAAAGTGTAAAACTACAACAGTTGGAATCCGCAAACTTGTTAGACATCACATGCCTAATTCAATGAATTCCTTAGACATCACATGCTTAACGATTATGAACCCCGCATTTTAGTCTCATTATCGAAAACACTTTTCAATATCAAGTCGGGCAATTCAACAAGATTCCCGACATCCTGATCGAATGCTCGTCGCAAACTTTAGTAGACGGCCGCACCCCCGATACCGTCGACGAAGTGCACCAAGGCGGAACACCGCTGCCGCGAGCACCCGAACGGATGCTTTCGGCGACGGGGTTCTCCTACAGTCACTTGGTCGGGGCTATGGAGTGAAGCTGTCTATTAAGTTTACCCGGCGAGTATCCGCATACGCTACGTGATTGCGACGGACTTTTGATCACATCAAAATTCCGTGGCAACCGATCAAGTGAGACTAAAGTGTTGTGTTTATAACATTCATCCAGTTATCTCAAAACTATTTGTGAATTCCAATTATTGTATCACATTTCAGATAAACAGAAAATGTGAAACTTTCCGATCGAACAGTCAAACACCCAAGTTTTCCCGATACAGTTCAACACATGAAATAGGTTTAAAAACATTCACTTCGTGCCTCAGTACCAACGGTCCAGCCGTAGAAGGGTCAAGCCAACGCCTCACATGTGGCACGCCGTACTGCCCCAAACCCGAAGGTTCAAAGGGCAGTTCAAGACGGTCACATAATCGAGTTAAGGTTTGTTGTCTTCTAGAGGGTCCATCGCGTTACTTGCACTACTTAGAACGTTATTAAACCACGGAAAGATCCAACACTTGGAAATTTCCCGACAGGGGAAAAATTGGGTATTTATATCCGGTCGAACTTTTTAACATATTCTAAATATCAGGAAAAGCACACAGACAAAATTAGACAATCCAATCGAAACACCGAGTCCCCAATACAACCGAGAAAACTCAACTCTTGAGTGAGATTTAAAAATTCCCAGGAAACTCAGCAATGCAAGAACAAAGTTACTGTGCAAAAAGTTTTCAATGAAGAGATTAACTGGCCGCGGAACCGCCGCATTAGCCATGCTAATGCCGCGGTTCCGCCGCGCTATGATCGAATCAGGGGTCCCGTTTTATACAGTAATTCTTAGAATCTTCTACTGAGTTTTCTGCATATTTTTAATTCTCAAAAATCCCCGAATTTCAAAAATGTACAGAGAGCATTTTTTGGGTTTGGGTTTTGGTTCGATCGGACTTCTAACTCCGTCTACACTTCGCCTAAGGCTCTAGCTTGGCTCTGATACCACTTTAGGGTTCCTGGGCACACCAATGAGGTCTCACAAGGCATCAACCATGCCAATTTAAAATTTTACGGTGCCGAGAAACCCTAGACTAGATCGTTAACTAGAATTTTAGGCGAAACTAGCAACTAGTTAACTACTTAACTAATAAGAAAGAGGCTACAACCTTTTGTAGATCCGGTTCTCCACCTCCTAAGATCCATGATGATGTCCCCTTGCTGCGATCATCGGATCCCGGGCTCTAGCGTCGGCTTCATCGGAGAAAGGGCGGGCAAGGTCATCGACTACGATGCCGAAGATTATCTACGTCGAGGCATCACAAGATCAAGCTCCAACTTCACCAAGCCATGAAACTTGTGAAGAAAACACCCTATACTAATTGGCAAGAAGTAGAGGATGAAGAAATACGAGGTGGGTTTACTTTAGAATTGGATTTCTCACTCATTTCATCAAGTCACCATTGATGGTTGCAAGCTTCTTCATCTTAAAGAAGAAGAAGAAGAAGAAGAAGAAGATGGAATGATAAGTATTTTCTAAAAAGGAAAATTATATGAATACTTATCATATACCAACCATGGTTATGTGTAGAGAATAGACTATGGTTAAGTGGAATGGTTAGGGTTAAGCATGAGACAAAATGGTCACTTAGTCAAAGCTTCATGAAGCTTCAACTACAAACAAAGAAAGCCACCATTTTCTCTTTATCATTTTCTTTTGCCAAAATAAACAAAATGAATAATAAATAAATAAATAGATAATAAAAAGAAAACCCTAACCATTACACAACCATGGTTTAATCTTTACACAAACCCAAGTGAGCATGTATCATCAAACATGATACAATCAAGTGCACACAAAAATATATCACATATAAAATGTGCACATCAAGTGAGAAAATCCTTCTTAAGTGAACAAATACTAGTTAATGCAAAGTAATATATCAAATATATAATTCTGCATTAAATCGTCAAATCAACCCTTGATTTAACGATCCGGTCATATCGCATATAACCGACTAATATCCAATGTATCGGCTTATCGAATCAATGCTTGAATCGATAACTAGGTTATATCGCATACAACCAATCGATACATTCATCGCGAGAATGGAATACGGTATCACATACACGCATTATTCTCGGTCCCGCACATATCTCATATGTGCTCTTATTTCGTTTCGCTTGAGCCAGGAAACCTCTGTGTAGGACTCTAAAGACTCGTCAATACGCCGGTAGCAGGTGATGATCATATCAAACACCCACAAGCCGCAAGCGGTCTGCTAAACGTAACGGCCACCCGGGTATTGAGCGATCAGAAGATCGACGAGCAAGCCCGCTCATACTCCTGTGAATCCAACCAGTAACACTTACCGTACAGTCCGGTTTGTTCGTCTGATATGTCGCATATCTCGCCTAGGGGTGGTAAACGTCAGACCCCAGTAGCTCGACAAGTCGTGTCGATATGAGGTCTATAACAGTTCGAGAAACTACTAGTAACACTTACCAGTAAATCTCAGCAACCCTGGCCAGGGATTTCCGGTTATAGCCAATCGAACACAGTGCAACATCAACTCCCTATACCGGGAGAGACGAATCCCCTCCTATCGCTCATTGCCTCCATGTGATTCGGGACTGTACCCAAAAGCCATCGTTTTGCACGCCCTCTTGGACGTGGTAAGGTGGAAATCAAAGCACAGTAGGAATCACACAAGACTCTATGACGATCTCGGGTCTACAGACTAACCTGTACCAGTGTCACCAGAGAACTGCCATCTGACGTGAGGTATAATACCATCTGGGAGTTCTCGACGAGTCCGTCCAGTGTACCCAGTCTCCACTGAGCACCCGTATATCATCTCCGATGTCAAACACCAATGGATATGGGATCATCCATCGCCCATCTGTATGGGTCGAGAAGGTATACACTAGTCTACTCTGGTATATCGATGCCCCGTCTCGATACACCCACGACTAGGGACCTTGAAGGATGTACTTATAGACTACCATGTCCCCACTAGTATGGTCCGCATCATTGTCCAGGTAGTCAAGTACACATCCTAAGGGCTTTACCAACATGTAACAGAGAGACAAACAGTATACACGTTAAGGTAAAGAGTAACCAGATAGCATACTATCATGTCGATAAAGAAAGTCCTCCCTATATATGTCCAAGCATCCACTACAATATACATCCTATATACAGTAATGGCCTCTAGGGCATACATATAACTAACACATTTACCCGATGTCGGGGTTTCTAAATCCGTGTTTTGGGTTTCTAAGTTCTGGTCCAGGTCATGAATCATCTCAAAAGTCTTATTGACAGCCACAAACATCACCAATTTCCCAAACCCTTCTCTTGGGATTTTCCAAGTTCACAAATCCATTACTAAACGATATCTAAACTTAAACAAAAGCTATGAAATCAAAACTACTCTAAATGGAGAGAGAAATACCTCCTGGTTACTCCCAAACAAAACCCTAGAAGTCACAAAATTGCCAAAATCCCATTTTGCTTGCTGCAATATGTAGATGAAGAGATGGGGATTAATTTTTGTGAAAGGGGTTTAGGGTTTTCGGGATTATTTGGAGATGGATCTAGGGTTCTAACTGGTGGGAAGTGGCTTGAGGAAGATGAAGAGGGGAAAAAGATGGGGGAATGAAGATGGCAGCAGCACCCTCTCTCTCTCACTATTATTCTCACTCCTCTCTCTCACAAAAGTATACCTACCCTAATCATTATGTCCCCTTTGACTTTTCTTTTTCTTTTCTCACCACCAATATACCATAACACATAACCCAAATGAAATTAAACATGTAACCAAATGAAACATGTCATGGTGCACTAATCATGAAAACTGTAGAAACACGGATTTGGCTTAATCAAGATTAGCAGTGCACTAATCGGGTTTTTATCAAAACAGCATATAATAAATTTTAAAATTGCCAAATACTTTAAATATATTTTTAAATGAATAAATCATTTTAATTTCCTTTTATTTCACAATTATTGGTATATATTTATAAACTTTTTCGAAAACCCCAATTTCGCAAATCGGGCAGTTTTCGGTAAAAATATTATTTTAAATATTAAATTCCAAAAATAATATTTTATATTTTCTGAAATGTTACAATCTTTCTCCCTTAAATAAATTCGGTCCCTGAATTTAAATTTAAACCCCCAAAATCTAAAACATTTTAATAATCAGCTCAAATCAACGGGGCTCCGAAATCACGAGAGATGCAGAAATAACATAGCGCGTCCAGTGCGCATAAAAACGAGTACAAAACTCAAAATCGAACACCGTCAAGCGTCACGCAAATCATCGGATTTGCACGCATATCCTCAGAGTTACAATAGAGATGCAGATCTCGAAATCCACTACTGAAATCCAATATACATTAGTCAAATACTATAATACGTGTATAGTACGCATCTTTGAAAACTCCAAAATCTAAATAAAATACATGCAAAATCTTTTCTAAATCTCCGCGGGAATGCGTAACTCACGGCATAACTGACGGACGCTAATTTTAAAATAATAATATATGTCCATATATGTTTTCTTAAATACACGTTCCGTCGTTTTCAAAATATCCCAAAAGGTTTTCCTTTCTAAACGTTCGTATCGCTCACGGACACGTAGGAAATAGCGAGACTACAGCTCCTCTTGAAAACCCTTTTGGAAATCTTTTAATGCATGCAGAGTACTCAGGTACTGTCCTCGGATCATTCCTGTTTGGCTACTACACAATATAGTGCCCAACATGAAAACAAAGTGCTTAAGAGCAAAATCAGCCTCAAAAGGCGTATCCAATAATCACATGCGTCTGGGGCGCATGGAAATCAAATCCAAATACAGGTGCCACAATACGCACAAAGCAAAACTAAGTGCAACGGGTGTACACAAAAGCATCTGTCCACTGCAACGGTGTGCATGACAACAATATCTAGTGCACCTATTGTGCACGAAAATAACATCGGGTGCATCAAATGCACGAAATACAATCAATAACTCAAACACATAAAAAGCAACACCGAGTACACCAAGGTGTATAAATCAAAATCGTGTGCAACTATGTGCACAATATCCGTATTAATACACTGCAAGCACATGTGAGCTATACCGAGTGCAAAAATCACATCATCCGTATGAAATCCATGTAATCATAAACACATTCTACGAAGGTACAAAATTGACATCAAACGCAATAGGCATGCACAAATTGCAAATCAACACAACGGTGTATAAAATATATATCAGGTACGACAACTATGCCCAAAATGTAAATACTCAGTAGGTGCAGCCATGGTGCACGAAATCAATATCAGGAAACTCGTCATCAAAACTCAAATCCAAGTGATATAAGCGTGATTCTCGGATCACAAACGCAAATCGCAATAAATGACATTGAGGTACACCTCCTACAATACCGAAAAAAATATCGGGGCGCCTAAAACTGGCAGGGCAAGAACATATGTTTTCCTCCCACTCACGGCCTGGCGTCCTCTGTCTCTGGGTCTTTATCTTCTCTGTGGATTACCAATCCCGTAATCCATCGGCTCATCGTCCCTGTCAGGTGTGCTAACGGGAACGATTCTGCTCTAGCACTTCTCTGGTCATCTCTCGGTCAATCACCACGACCACTCGTAAAGTGGCACGTTACTGGCGTCGACCTATGGTCCTCTGAATACACGTGACACATCTGATCCTAGGTGCAAATCTCATTGCAGCAGTGTCCAGGAAGGAATTTTGCTCAGGGTCTCTCCCTATCTTGCCTATGCCGAACTGTACGGTGGCTGGTCCTCTTACAGAATCTTTTCTTGTTTTCTGGACATCTTCTTGTTCCGCACACATTTTCTCAGAAATTGGCCGTATCCCAACGCCTCTGTAAGCATATCAGGTCTCTAATCTCGACGGGGAGTAATAACAGCTCACCAGCGTCTCGCACGAACCTCTGGTTCCACTCGTCTTTATCATCTTCCACTATGACGTCACGCCATGCTATCTGCGCACTGCAATTGTTCTCGGCCACAGTCAATCTGAAGTCTCTCGCACGAACTGAAAATCGCGTACTCTGTAGCTTCATCACTCTGTAGAAGATATATGGCCGAACACGTCCTCAGGAACTCATCCCAACCATTGGAAGAATACTCAATACTCATCCGTCCTCGATCAACTCACACCGCATTTGGGTGAGGTCCTCTATACGAAGCTGTCAGCTTACTAGTCTCTTATCACATGGTATCCGGACAACGTCAAACTTTTCGATCGAGTCATCAAGGTCCCAAAATTTCTCGAAGGCTCAGCCCTGAGCACAGTCTAAAAATATCTGGTACATACCACAGTATCTCTGGAAAAACCGTAGAAGGGCAAACCCAAGCCTCACTGATGGCACCGCTAAACTGCCACAAACCCTAAGGTTCAAAGCGGTTCCATGGTCATCATGTCGAGTTAGGGTTTCATTCTTCTAGAGGGTCCACAGAATTACCTGCATGTTCCTCCGAACACTTTAAACTTAGGAAAAATGGGTTTCTGACACTCGTTCGAACTTTTTAGCTTCGCTTATACATCATGTGAATATTCTTCGCCCGCATGCTAAAAAATGCCTCAATCCTCCAGGAAAGACGATACATCGGCGGTCACCTCTGGATCAGTCTGCTCTAGGTCTGAGTAAGATTATCTCCACACTGGAAATGTTTAACTCAACTGGGCCTGCGTCGGCGCATCAATCTGACGAATCACCTTCGTTTCTCAACTCGGGGTAGACTAGCTATCATCTGTTGCATTTCTGCCTGGAAGCTCCGGCGATCTTAGCTCGTAAGCTCAGGAAGCGACATCCCATCAATCTCAACAACAGCCGGGTCATCGGTCCACACGGTAGATGACATCAAAATCTCTAAGGTATGCTGTACATCAATAGTCCTCTCGCAACTTGCAGCTCTGACAATGGCCCGATCATCCGATGTATAACCAAGCACTCGCCACCACAAGAGGCCACAACATAACACTACCACGAGATGTTCCCATGTCACCAGAAAACACAATGGTCGGCCTTCATACCAGACGAGCTCGCCCTGACCACAACACTAGAAGCAGCTTAAACTGCGCTCAAACCATGGTGACAGGAACCTCAATCGAGTATCGAAGAAAGCAGATCAGCGGCATGAGAGGAAATGACAGATCCAGAATGGATACTTGATTATAAGAAGGAACATCATCAATGAAAGTATGATCATGGAACTAATAGAATAGAGGATCTCCAATGGTTGTATAATCATGGGTACGAAGAGAATCATAGATCTCAAAATATGTACATCCAAAGGTTTCTTAAGTGGAGTATCGTATCATAAATATACCGCCGAACATACGTATGTTACGTCACTCTGCTCAAGCTACCTACTCCATCAATCAGGATCAACCTATGAAACGAAAGTTCCGGTCTAATACCGCCCGTTCAAGTCTAAGTCCCGTAAGGTCAAGCCTAGGTTCCGAAATACATACCCGCCCTAGACTCTGCATAGTCAAACATAGACTCGAACAAAGGTTAAACCTAACGCTCTGATAGCAACTTTATCACGACCCGAAATATTAGCTCGTGACCAGCACTTGAATCACGCAACGTCTAAAGGCGTAACGAAATTCAAGTAAGATGAAACCCAGAAATCTAAACCTTTTAAGAAAAATAAAGGAGGTGGGGTTTTGAAATAAAGGTACAATGAAATCAAGTTTTCTTAATGCATAGAAAAAGAACATGAATGATGCAAGTGAAATTTGCTAGTTTGAAAACATGTTTCGTTTTTTAAAAATTTTGGCAGCACCTCCTTTGTATATTTTGATCCAAAACCACAAATACATAATAATGATAAAGGTATCCCCAAGCGAGAGCTAGCTCTTCGCCAAACGGTGGATCACAACCACGCAATACAGTATAAATAAGTATACGACGCCCAACGGCGAAGTTCACGACAAAAATATAAATAAATAAGCAGGACATCAAACCACAAGTAGCGAAAAACCCCTCGCTCTAAGTCTCGCTACCACAATCATACTAAGTCTCATTACTTATATAATTTACTAATTTTGATTGATGGTGTTTACTAGATACAATATGAAACGTAGATACAAGAGTGGGAATGATACAAATGTCCCACCTACCAATGCAAAACACCCGAATGCAACTGTGTGCCAGCGAAGCCGCTACTGATCCAAGCGGTCAAAACCTGCAAAAACTGTGGCACAATGGGGGTGAGTTGCCAACTCGTGACTAGAAAAATATCAACAGATCGAAATCGAATAAACAACGACTCCTAGGTCAACTATATCATAAAGGTAATACTATGATATCTAAGGTGACCGGGTCTGTATATGTGCCAACAAGGAAGTCAATACCTGTATGCATATGGATAACATCCAACAGTAATAATCAATGCATGTATGCATGTGGATCTCGTCCACCCATAAAATAAATGTATGTATGCATGAGGATCTTGTCCACCCATATAATCAATGTATGTATGCATGTGGATCTCGCTGACCCATATAATCAACGTATGTATGAATGTGGATCTCGTCCACCTATATAATCAATGTCTGTATGTACGTAAATATCATAAAAGAGTGTGCATGAAAGTATGAGGATATATATCAACGGTGTCCCTCACGACACATCAAAATCATGGAACCTGAGGGCCTAGCATCGACACTCAAAACATCATGAAAACCGTGCCCAGTATCGGCACGTAAATCCTCATATATCGGGCTCCGTCAATCCGGATCGGCCCACGGGCTCCGTCACTCCGGATCGGCCCATATCATCTCTCGACTCCGGTCGGTATCCCCCGGATATCCGCCGAGCCCAAATACTATCACCGGTAGGTAGTAGTCCCTCTGCCAGGCTCACCGTCTGTATACACAACATCTCTTTCTTGCCCCGGGGTACCATACCGGGTCCACCATGTACCCGCAATCGGCCTCATCCGCCTCCTCGAATCAGGTTTCACATATCACTCTCAGAACTGAGAAAACACATGGTGGACGCACTGAAATATCATATCAAGAGAAACCGTATTTTTAAAACAACACATAATCTCTTTTGAAATGTCCATGGTTCTCAAATCCAGAAATCTTATGAAAACAACATATCTCAATACGTAAAATAATAGAGCATGATGTATGCGACATATAAGAGAAATGCGAGCATATCCGTGTATCATGCAACATGGAACAGTGATATGACATATTAAAGGAAAACCGCTCATTTAAAATGATTCCAGTTTTTAAATATATCCTGCGGTTCCCAATCTCCTAATAAAACCAGTGCTCTATGTACGTACAATTTGTATATGCTCAAGTATAGATGTGTGCACCAATATAGATATACAATGTGTATGTGCGCAAATATGGATATATCAATGTATATGTGCACAAATATGGATATACAATGTGTATGTGTGCAAATATGGATATGTCAATGCATATGTGCACCAATATGGATATACAAATGTGTATGTGCGCAAATATGGATATGTCAATGTATATGTGGACCAATATGGATATACAATATGTAAGTGTGCAAATTTGGATATATCAATGTATATATGCACCAATATGGATATACAATGTGTATATGCGTAAGCATGTTATGCGAAGAGTCATATCATGATGCAGCAATACTACTGTGTAGTGACATGGCAATTATCGATGAGTGTAAGCCTACAAATCTGTGTGGTGTAACATACGCATCATCGATAATTGTGCAGGTGTATTAGCACAGGTATAAGCAATGCAATGAGAATAATATGAATGCAGCATAAGGTCAATCATATGCAAATGCTGACGGTATACGTATCTAACATGACCGAGTCGGGGAATCTATCAATCGGCATCCAGCCTAACAACATCGCGTAAGGTATAATCCATCGTACGGCAACCTCTAGTCAAGGGTAAGGATCAATCATGAAGTCAAACTCATCACGCACGGATAAGGTCATCGTACGGCGGCATTTAAAACATTAGGGATCTTAACAACCTTTATGACAATGAGGGAGGGTACGGACCTAACGTCACGTACGGAAATCACACATGTTCACAACATATATAAAAGTAACTATATACCTATGTCCCAGGTCACATCCATAACGATCTAATATCAGGAGACTGACAAGGTATCAACCACTTCAATCGACTCGCATCCGTATACAAAAACCTCGTCATATCATCATATCAGTCTTATATTCTTGTCATCGCAATTATATCTCACATCAAGTCGAGTTTACATAAACATTCTATCTCTACTATAAGTATAAGTATCTAATCTAACATACACACCGAACCATACAATCAGATTTTTAAAGAAGCGAATCGTTGTTTTGAAACTAGGGGTTACGGTGTTTTTTAGGAAAAGATATCATTTGAAAATTCGTAACAACTCTCAAGGTATATATTTAAAAGATACATATGATTCTTCGGTTTAGAAAAAGGTATGGTTCAGATGACACATCTACATCGACTATCTAGTCCTACAGTACCCTAAACGGCAATATCGACAAACGTCATACTCAAATTCCGTCATCCTATGATAGTCGTAACATATCACTTCTAACTATCTTCTAGTTTCTAATATGGTTTCATAGCTATCTTGATTCTAACCCTAGTTTCCTAATCTAGGTTTCATAACCATATTCTATAAATCAGTTTCCAACAAAACTTTGCGGGGGTGCTATACGCCATCCACCCGACTTCCCCCGTGGATGTAGATCCACTCACCTGGTCTTCGCTTGCCGAAATCGATGACGCCACGCTCCGTCGCCTCGGAATCCATGCGAGGGTAGCTACAATAATAAACAATCGCAATGCGTACTAAAATCAAGGCGGAGAACCAAAACGGCACACGTTTCGCTCATAGGTTAAAACCTATAGCCTAGCATGCAAAACACGACCAATAACCGTGGTCGTGGACGTCCAAACGCCACACAACGGAAACACAATACCAAATACCAAAATCAATTCAAAACGAAGTCGTAAAACAATGCATCAACACATGGAATGGTCCCATATTTTACCCTAATAGAAATTAGTCAATTCTGCATATGGGAGAGGTCTAGTTTTCAGACAATGGGGCTACAAAACAAGAACGAGACAGATCCTCACTGATCTGGCCGCAAATTGCGGCTAGAAGGAATTTAATTGCGACCTCGTATGGATGATGGGGTCTCAGGTCTTGGGTGAATGTTCCAGGTTGCCTGCACACTCCTCAGTGTTTGCAAAATTATATCTAGTGCCCCCGGGTTACTCCAGATTCCAAAATACCCTCACAATTTACACATTTACCCGATGTCGGGGTTTCTAAATCCGTTTTTTGGGTTTCTAAGCTCTTGTCCAGGTCATGAATCATCTCAAAAGTCTTATTGACAGCCACAAACATCACCAATTTCCCAAACCCTTCTCTTGGGATTTTCCAAGTTCACAAATCCATTACTAAACGATATCTAAACTTAAACAAAAGCTAGGAAATCAAAACTACTCTAAATGGAATGAGATATACCTTATGGTTACTCCCAAACAAAACCCTAGAAGTCCCAAAATTGCTAAAATCCCATTTTGCTTGGTGCAATGTGTAGAGGAAGAGATAGGGATTAATTTTTGTGAAAGGGGTTTAGGGTTTTGGGGATTATTTGAAGATGGATCTAGGGTTCTAAGTGGAGGGAAGTGGCTTGAGGAAGATGAAGAGGGGAAAAATATGGGGTAATGAAGATGGCAGCAACCCCCCCTCTCTCTCACTATTATTCTCACTCTTCACTCACAAAAGTATACCTACCATAATCATTATGTCCCCTTTGACTTTTCGTTTTCTTTTCTCACCACCAATAAACCATAACAAATAACCCAAATGAAATGAAACATGTAACCAAATGAAACATGTCATGGTGCACTAACCATGAAAACTGTAGAAAAACGGATTTTGCTTATTCGCGATTAGCAGTGCACTAATCGGGTTTTTATCAAAACTACATATAATAAATTTTAAAATGGCCAGATCCTTTAAATATATTTTTAAATAAATAAATCATTTTAATTTCCTTTTATTTCACAATTATTGTTATATATTTATACCCTTTTTCGAAAACCCCAATTTCGCAAATCGGGCAGTTTTCGGGAAAAATATTATTTTAAATATTAAATTCCAAAAATAATATTTTATATTTTCTGAAATGTTACAGTTTCCACTGTAATTTTATTATTACCCTACCACGCTCAAAGGAGTTGTGCAAACAGGTAATAGTTGGGTGCAGTCCCGAAGCACTTGGAGGCAGTAGCGGTTACATAAGATTCGTCTCTCCCGGTATTGGGGGTTGATATCACGCCATGTTTTGAGAGCCATTACACAAAGTCTCTGGCCAGGGCAAGCGATATTTACTGGTATATACTCCAGTAGTTTCTCGGGGTGTAATGTGCTACTCTCCGACATGACTTATTGCACTATTAGGGGTCTGACGCTTGCCACCCCCCGAGGACCGATATGCGATACTCTTAGACGAACATACCGAACTGTACGTAGATTGTCACAGATAGGCTCAGTTCGAGTTTGGTTGAGTTATTCTCATTGGCCTTCTTATCGACATATACCTGGGGGCCGTTACGTACAGCTAGAACCGCTTGCGGCCTGTGGTTAAACCCACTGCAAGTGTAGTGTCGAGTCTTTAGAGTCCCACATAGAGGGTTTCCCTGCATCAGGCAAAAGATGTAGAGGTCGTATGGTTCTACGACAGGGTTCGATCACGTATGTGTACTTGTGCATGGATGATCATTCGGCCGGACAATACTAGTAGGCTTTGGTTTAAGCCGGATCCTAGTATTGTATTGATGGATTGTTTTTCGTATTTTGTATTCATATTTTTTCGGAATACGGATACGGGTATGTATACAAGGAAGAGGGGCGTTTTTGTAATTTTTTCAAAGATGTTAAATGAAGATGACATATCATAATTTGTATTTATCATTTTAGTATAAATTATTATTCATTTTATGTATTGAGGAAATGAGGTGTAAATTGCATGATAATGAGCATGGCTACATGTGACACATGTTGGGTTTTTAGACCATGACTCATTTGTTGTTACTTGAACCTAATTTTTTTATTCATTGGTGATTTATTGATGAATTAATTCATATGGTTTAGTTTGCAACACTTAAAGTGAGAGAGAAAAATTACAACTCATTCTCATGCTTCTTCTTCACCAAAATTTCCTCAAGATATCTTCATCACCCTCAAACCGTAGAACACTCATGTTTTGAGTAACCTAGGATGAAAAGAGACATCCCAATCCATCTTCATATTCTACATCGTCTATGACATCTTGTGTAGCGAACATGATGCCCTAGTAGCTTCGGTTGAGGTAGGAGCTTGATGCACATTCTCTTAGGTGGATCATCTTCGATTAGGGAAGGCCGACAAGGAGGCGGCGATCCGATACGATCCATGGAGTCGATGACGAGGTGGAAGACAATGAGGAATGAAGACCCGAAGGACATGAACGTGAGGTATAACTTTTGTACATGTAGTTAGATCTCATGTTCTTGTAGTTAGTAAAGGTTTAGCAATGATCTTGGCGTATAGTCTATGTCGCAAAGCTTTTGAAAACCGTTTTTTTGAAAATTCCGCCTCCCCGCTATCCCGTTGGGTGCATGGCATGGACTTATAGTGGTATCAGAACCAGCTAAACCTTTACTAGCTTGTTAGCAAGTGTTAGAAGTTCGATCGTCGGAAAAACAGAAATACGATACACACAAAACCCATGTTTCTGTTGTTTTTGAAAAGTGCCAGAAAAATTGTTTCAGGGTTATTAAAATTAAGTGCAGGTTTTTTTTAAGAATGCTCAATAAATCCGAGACCATGAATCGTCAAGAACGCCTCGGAACCGCGGCATAACGGTGCGTTTTGCCGCCGATCCGCGGCCGATTCAAGACTGAGTCAACTCTGATTTCTTCTGTTATTCTTATTTTCTTGTGTATTTTTTTTATGGAATATTTGGTTTCTACCCAGGATTTTTTAGAGTGCTAGTTTGCACTTGGGGTGGACACGGAATATATATAATTCGATCGAAATTCTAATGTTCTTGGCTAATCAGGTTTTTATCTGTATTTTTATATGTGTTTTTAAACTTCAGCTAATTGCTATATATCGGTTAGTCTGGGGTTGCACATATCTATTGGTTTGTGTATATGGACTTTATTGGATCGTCGTGGATGAATAGCCGGGGATGTGAGATGAGTGATTTTATCTTTCATTCGATGTAAATTGTAATTTGATGAAATTTTATTTTGCGGGGCACATCCGGGTTGAGGTTGTAGCCGCCGTTGTATTATTTCTTTTTACTGTTTTCTGCTCCTAGGATAGACCCAAGGTGGGGTGCACAAACTACCGGGTTCTTTGAAGTGCCGAGTGGCCTACTCACTTTGTTGGGGGAGGTTGCTTCACTTCTGGAATTTGGCGGGTAGTTTGCCGCACCCGTAGGGGTCTGGGGTGGTGTTTGGCTATTAATCGCGACCATGGAATCCGTCTTTCATTGCAGGCTTAAACGAAACGCGAAATTCCTTGTATATCCAATATGTTCATCTGTGATCTGGAATGCCTATCATTGCGTCTGACGAATGGATATTATTATATATGTATTATATAATAGACGTTGCTTATGTTTTGGATATGCGCTAGTCCTGCCCCTGCTTTATCGTTAGTTATGTAACCTAACGGGTGATGACGGGCCCCGTGGCGAATACGGATGGTATAAGCGTGCATTTATTTTCGTTGATTTCTGCAATGGTAGGTTAATTGATGGGACTGCATTACATTAATGCAAATCAAACAAACCAATGCTGAATCGTTGGAACAAATTTTAAAAACACTCGTTTAATTTAAAACATCAGACTTTTAAATTCGGAGCTTAAACCACTTCTTTTAAAATCTATCATGTTCTTTCGATTATATCAAGTTCACTACGTTGGTAGCCCTCCATCATTTCATATGAATATTCAGTAGTATTCAAGCTATGTTTGTTGGCCTTAGTTAAGGCATAGTGATTAGTAGCTGCTGGGAATTCATATGTAGCATAGATAGATGCGTTGGTTCAGGACAGTCGTACTACATTGTAGGCCTTAGTCAAGGGTATGTACGGGTGGGTTAAAATTAACCTGGAAAATGACGGGTAGAACTTGACATTTGGCTTATGATTTGTTGGCCTTAGTCAAGGTCATAAGAGCATGGGGCAGAAATCCACATCGGGAGTTTCTAAAGAATCTGAAATTTTCTAGTGCTGCATAACATATGGAGTGTGATAAAATTGGTAGGATTCCTTCATCTTTATCGCGCAATGATATTTGGATCCTGATCCTACTGTGAGTATATGCTATTGGGTTAGTATAGCACCTTGTGAAGGTTTTGTCAAGTATCAATCATGCTACTTTAAAATTTTGGTGTGCTAAACAAACCCTAACCAAGATCTTAACTAGAGACTTATGGTAAACATAACAAGTAAACAACTTTACTTCTAAGAGTTCGGGATAACAACCTTTATAGTCCTTTCCTTTGCTTTATAAGCTCCGTGTTGAGGTCCCTTCGCCACGATCATCATGTACCCGAACTCTAGAGAGGCTCCATGAAGAGAAAGATGCAAGCATGCTTCCAAACTTCAACAACTAAGATGATCTACTTTGAAGAATCTCAAACCCAAGCTCATGCTTCACAAATCAAGTATTATCAAAGCAAACAACCTAATCTAAGTGGCTAGAATAGATGAGGATGATGAAGTAGGAATTTAGCTCTCTTTTGTTTTCAATTTCTCACTTTTTTTCATCACCAAAGAAAAAGCTAGTGAAAGTTTTCTTCATCAAGAAAGAAGAAGATGAAGCAAAACCTTTTGTGATGATTAATGAAAAATCATTGTTGTGGTTACAAATCAACCATGGGTTAAGAATGAAGGCTTAACCCTTGTAGAGAATCAACTAGGGTAAAGGGTTTGGGTTGAGTTAAGAAATATCTACACAAAATATCAAAGGTCAAAGTCAAAGCATCAAGAAGCTTCAAGAAGCTTCATGAAAGCTTAACCCTAATCCAAACCCTAACCATGTTTAAACTCCACAAAACAAGTTTCATTTGTAACCCTAACTTGCTACAATATTATATATCACATATATAATATATTTTGTAACAAAATAAAATAATACAATTAACATATATCACATATATATCAATGTATTATCCATGTGAGAAAAAGAATCTTTAAGTGAGTTTATATTAGTTAATGTAATATAATATATCAAATAAATAATTATACATTAAATTATCGAATCAACACTTGATCCGATAATCCGGCTATTTCACAAATAACCGACTAATATAATCTGTATCAGTTCATCGAATCAACACTTGATTCGATGACCCGGCTATATCACATATACCCGGCCGATCTCACATATCGCGAGAATCTAATATGGTATCACATACACGTATAATTCTCGGTCCAGCACATATCGCATATGTTCTGCTACTCCGTTTTTCCTGAGCCCGGAAACCTCTGTGTAGGACTCTAAAGAATCATCAATACGCCGGCAGTAGGTGATGATCATATCAAAAAACCTACAAGCTGCAAGCGGTCAGCTAAACGTAACACCCACCCATGTATTGAGCAATCAGAAGATCTACAAGCAAGCCTGTACATTCTCCTGTGAATCCAATCAGTAACACTCCCGTACAGTCCGGTCTCTTCGTCTGATATGTCGCATATCCAGTCTAAGGGTGGTGAACATCAGACTACAGTAACCGATAAGTCGTGTCGATATGAGGTCTATAACATTTTGAAAAACTACTGATAATACTTATCAGTAAATCTCAGCAACCCTGGCAAGGGATTTCCAGTTATAGCCAATCGAACACAGCGCAACATCAACTCACTATACCGGGAGAGACGAAACCCCTCCTATCGCTCATTGCATCCATGTGATTCGGGGCTATACCCAAAAGACACCGTTTTGCACGCCCTCTTGGACGTGGTATGATGGAAATCAAAGAACAGTGGGAATCACAAGACTCTATGACGATCTCGAGTCTACAGACTAACCTGTACCAGTGTCACCAGAGAACTGCCATCTGACGTGAGGTATAATACCATCTAGGAGTTCTCGGCGATTCCGTCCAGTGTACCCAGTCTCCACTGAGCACCCGTATACTGATGTCAAACATCATTGGATAAGGGATCATCCATCGCCTATCTACTTGGTTCAAGAAGCATACGCTAGTCTACTCTGGTATATCGATGCCCTGTCTCGATACAACTATGACTAGGAACATTTGAAGGATATACATAGCGACTACACTGTCCCCACTAGTATGATCTGCATCATAGTCCTGGTAGTCAAGTACTCATCCTAAGGGCTTTATCAACATGTAACTTAGAGACTATCAGAGTACATGTTAAGATAAAGAGCAACCAGATAGCGTACTACCATATCGAGCAAGAATGTCCTCCATATATTTGTCCAAGCATCCACTACAATATACATAGCATGTATAGTAATTGCCTCTACGGCATACATATCACTAACAATCTCCCATTTGCACTAGGGCCATCTGTTGTAGTATCTCATACCCAACAATCAGCTGTGGTTGAAGTATCTCATACTCAACCATCCCATAAAAGTCTCTACTGGGAAATAGGTCTTTGTGAGTGGATCCGCGCTGTTTTCCTCTGGGTCTACTCTCCTTACCTCGATCTCCCTGGAGATCAACCATCTCCATGATGATGTGATACTGCCTTAGAATATGTCTGGATCTCAAATGGGACGGGGTTTCCTTGGAAAAAGCAAAAACTCCATTGTCACACAATGGTATGAACGAAGTTCATCTCATGAACTAGTGTACATCCATACTATTTCTTTGGTAGCATTCTTGGTAGTGATTTATCATGCCTTTATCATCTAGTATGTCACGGTATCTAGCGTGGAACTCTTCCAACATACCTTCCCTCCACTGAGGGTGAAGACAATGCCTGTGACTGACATTCAGTCGACCTTACTACCCTGGAAGCTTTCCAGTGATTCTCCCCAGGATCGATTGATACCATCTCACTACATCTAGTGAAAATCCTAACATCCAATTAGATCTATCTCATCGATCCAAAACCTGGATTTATAAGGTATCACCTTGATCATATATAGAGAATTCTTGTGATAAGAGGAGATTGACCGAGTGTAACATAGAAAACTCCTTTCCTATCAAGAGTATGCCATCCACGTACTATACGATGATCACCACCATACTCCCTACTACCTTTTTGTATATACTAGGTTCATCTACCATTTTAATGAAGTCAAACTCTTTGACTACCACATCAAAACAGACGTTCCAACTCCGCGATGCCTGCTTTATCCCATAAAGCAACTTGCACAAGTTTCCGCTGCTCCCACTGTCTACGAAGCCCTCTGGCTGTGTACTTATAGATGCTCTCTTCTAAATCACTATTTAGAAAAGCAGTCATGACACCGAACCACCAGATATCGTAGTTATGGTATGTAGCAATGACAAGTAGGATCTGGATGGACTTAAGCATAGCTTTGAAAGTCTTAACTTTTCCATGTACACCAAGTAATCTTCTCAAGATATACTTGCTTCTGATGGGGATTTAACCCTTCAGATAAAGCAACCAAAGTCCATACTTTGTTGGTGTATATGGATTCCATCTCAGATCGCTAAGCATCCAGCCATTCTTACAGAGTCCCCACTTTTGATGGCCTGCTCGAAACAAGTTGGGTCATCAACTCATGATGCAATCCTCGCCCCCCACTGTCATAGAGAAACCGAAGTATCTCTGAGGTGGATGAGAAACCCTACTAGAACGGCGGAGAGGATGAGATTCATTAGAAACTATTGAATCGTTCGGGTTTACCAAATCATCACCTGCAGTTTGTATAGCTGGAACCTTTTCCAGTTCTACCTCATACCCACTAATTTCTTCAAGAAATTCCCTTTTCTAAAAGGTGGCATGCTGAGAAACAAAACACATTTTGCTCCCCAGTTTGGTAGAAGATATTCCTTTGCGAATGCTTGGGATATCCAACAAGCTTCTACAGAACTGACCTTCCCTCGAGCTTGTCCGGATTTTGCTTTTGACAAAGGCCGGACAACCCCAAATCTTAACTTCCTTAATAGATGGGCTCTTCCCATACCATATCATATATGGAGTGGTAGACACTTGATTTGTTTGGAACCCTATTCAATTGGTATGCATCTTCTCAAGTGCATAACCCCAAAAGGAAATAAGTAACCCAGTAGTACTCATCATAGAACACACATTATCACATATGGTGCGATTGCTCCACCCCGATATACCAACGTACGGTGGTGTATACGGAGGAGTAATGCTGAGAGAGAATCCCATTCTACTTTAGAATAGTCCAGGAATCCCGTGCTCAAGTATTCTCCTCCCTGATCACATCAAAGGACATAATACTTATACCCGTTTTGGTTCTCTACTTCTAAAGTACAAAGAACCAGTCCTGGCATGTGTAGACAGGAGACCTCATACATCATCATGTATCAATCCCCAAAGTTCACCAACTCTTTCTCTGTTTCCAATAAACAGAGCTATGGTTATCTTATCTTTGTAACATGACTGGCAAGTTTTACAAGATGAAAATTCAAACTAATTTAAATATGCATCTAAATGTAACTTCAACTAGTCGGGTCATATTGATATGACCTAGTCTACAATACCTCAAGAAGGATTTGTTCATTTCTGAACTTTTCATCTTGTGTGTGTTATGTACATTAAGAAATGTGGTTTGATTTAGAATGTCTATGCTTTTAGATAACATGCCTGAACTGATCAACTCTTGATATAGGAAATGTTTAAAACATTATCCAACAATACAAAATTATATCCTTCTTTATTAAATAAAGATACTGATATGATGTTGTATATCAGGTTCGGTATCTAATAACATTCGTTCAGAATCAATGTATTTGTTAATACATGGTGATAACTGCCAACAGACATGGCTTGCAATAATTGCACCGTTTCCAACTCTTGAAACCTATCACCCGTTCTCTGTTCTCTGTAATAAACATACCCAAAGAAGATGCATCATCATACAATTTCTTCGTTTGGGTGGTACGGGAATTCTGGTAATCCCCTATTTCCTGCTCGGTTTTATAACAATTATAAGTTGGAGCGGGACCAACGTTCCCTAGCAAAGTATAACAAGCGGGTTCATTCAATACATCCGTATTTTTATCTTGATTAAGTCTTGACATAGTCGCAACCAAGAGAGAGAGAGAGAAGAAAACACTCTGCGTGTGCTTTTGCAAGATTAGATTTGGTTATTAATATATATAATCAGGATGGCTCACACTGTTTTAGTCAAATCTTCCTTCAAACCTTGAAAGGAAAGAATAGCCGGGATTAATTACACGCTACAAGTTTGCCAATCTTTCAGCCAGGCTAGTGCCGGTACTTTAAGGGAAGTTCCCCGTGCTTTCGCAAAGACCTAATTAAAGTAAACCTCATTTTCCCAGAGGCTTAACCCCGTTAACACCTTTCTAGACACCTACTTGATCGGAAAATTATAATGTGTAAAACTCTCCCAGGAGTAACTCTTACTTGCAGCGGGTATCGGGATCCAACTATCTCATAGGAGGTTTGCAATCTCATTGCAAATTTCAACACTTGAAATTCCCAATAATATTTTACCCCTAGCATCCTATGACCTTGACGAAAGCCAACAAACCATAGGCTACTAGTCAAGTTCAACCTGTCATTTCCCGATTGAATTAAACCGACCCGCACGACCCTTGACGAAAGCCAACAAAGTCGCACGACTACCCTAACTCTATCGCATCATATGCTTATACAGATAAGCATAAATAGCTACCGCACACTACGCCTTGACGAAAGCTAACAAACGTAGCATGAATACTATGGAGTACTTATCTGAAATGACGGAGGGCTACGACAGGTTTTTAAGAAAACCCTTTGCGTAACGAACTTGATATCGTTGTAGAATCGAGTGAATTTTTAAAAGGAGTGTTTTTTAGGCTTTTACTAGTTTTTCTAAAGTGGTCACTCTCGGTGAAAGGATCTCGGCTCTTTCCTTATCGAATAAGGTGCAGGATAATTTCACAAATACCACTATGCAAAGCAAAAACTATAAAAGCAATCAAAAGAAAAACCGTGTTTGTAGTATCTGCTAGTTTTCACTAAAGAGGTCACTCCCGGTGAAGAGATCTCGGCTCTTTCCTTATCGAATAAGGTGCTGGATATTCTATTAGGAATACCGCTATGTAAAGCAAGAACAAGAGCTACCAGTTTTTAAACAAGTTTCTACAACATCTTTAGGTTTCTTTTATTTCATTAATCTCATTAATGAAGTCCCATTTTATTATGCTTCACAAGCATCACATTTGAAACGAAATCAGCAATATAACATATATCTCATATATATAATATAAACATTCGTCTCTGGCAGTAAAATGATCTCATCACAGAACATTACAGCAGAAGAAACACATATGAAATATTGGATATTCTAGGAATTCCGTGTTTTAAGTTAAGACAGTATAAAACACGGATTCCACGGTCGCGATGAATAGCCAAACCCACATCCCTAGACCCCTATAAGAGCGGCAAGCAACCCTACCAATTCTAGAGTTAGGAGACCCAGTCTCGACTCCTCGAGATGGTCTCCCACTGGACCCTAGAACCCGGTGACTTGTTCTCCCCGCCTTGGGTCTATTCTAATGCGGAAAAGTAAATAATATACAATGGTGACATCATCCTCAACCCGGAAGTGCCCCAATAAAAGAATATTATATACAAATGAATTTTTACATGAATGAAAATAAAAACCCTCATCTCACATAAAACCCCGGCTATTCAAAACACGACGATCCAATATAACATATCACAGCAACACATAATATCACACATCATCAACGTAAGTAAATATGTGTATCCCAGTTGTCGTTGACATATAGCACCGAAACCAGCGATACACCACATATTACACTTACGGTCGCAGAAAAGAAAGTGAAAAACTACAACATTTGGAATCCACAATCACTTTAAACATCTTAAATCCGAAATATCACATACTTTTCATTTTATGCCTAACTATATGAATTCCACATATTGTATCACATTCCAGATAAATAGACAATGTTAAACTTTCCGATCGAATAAACAAACACCCAATATTTCCCAAATAGCTCAACACTTGAGCGGAGTTCAAAAAGTCCCAGAATATGTCACAGCCGCTATGAACCAGCCGTAGAAGGGTCAAACCAACGCCTCACATGTGGCAACGCTAAACTACCACAAACCATATGGTTCAGTGGCGGTTTTGACGGTCACATAATCGAGTTAAAGTTACGTTCTTCTAGAGGGTCCACAAATTCGCTTGCATGATTTTCTGAAAGTTTTAAACTCAGGAAAAATCCAACACTTGAAAGTTTTCCGACAGGGAAAAAGTGAGTTATTGATATCCGTTCGAACTTTTTAACACGTTCTAAATTACCCGGAAAAATTTAAACGAAGTTAAACTTTCTGATTGAATCAATGAGTTCCCAATATTTCCCAGAAAGCTCAACACTTGAGTGGAATTAAAAATTCCCAGAAGCATGAAAAAGTACCTAAGAATAAAGCCCTGAAGTATTAGCCCCTAACTCTTAAAGTTAGCCGCGGAACTGCCGCCAAACGCATGGTTTGGCCGCGGTTCCGCGGTAACTTGAGCAAGTTATGGCTTCGTAATTCATAGTAATCCTTAGAATTCCTTGCATGATTTTCTGAGTATTTTTAATATGAAAAATTTTAACTTTTGAAAATTTTTCCAGAAAGTGAGATTTTTCGGGGTTTCGGAGTTCAATCGGACTTTAAACTTCGTCTAGACAATGTCTAATGCTCTAGCTTGGCTCTGATACCACTGTTAGGTTAGTATAGCACCTTGTGAAGGTTTTGGCAAGCATCAATCTTGCTACTTTAAAATTTTGGGGTGCTAAACAAATCCTAACCAAGATCTTAACTAGAGACTTAGGGTAAACATAACAAGTAAACAACTTTACTTCTAAAAGTTTGGGATTACAACCTTTGTAGTCCGTTCCTTCACTTCATAAGCTCCGTATTGTGGTCCCTTCGCTGCGATCATCATGTACCTGGACTCTAGAGTGGCTCCATGAAGAGAAAGATGCAAGCTTGCTTCCAAACTTCAACAACTAAGATGATCTACCTTGAAAAATCTCAAACCCAAGCTCATGCTTCACTAATTAATTATTAGCAAAGCAAACACCCTAATCTAAGTGGCTACAATAGATGAGGATGATGAAGTAGAAATTTATCTCTTTTTTTTTTCAATTTCTCACTTTATTTCATCACCAAAGAAAAAGCTAGTGAAGGTTTTCATCATCAAGAAAGAAGAAGATGAAGCAAAACCTTTTGTGATGATTAATGAAAAGTCATTGTTGTGGTTACAAATCAACCATGGGTTAAGAATGAAGGATTAACCCTTGTAGAGAATCAACTAGGGTAAAGGGTTTGGGTTGGGTTAAGAAATATCTACACAAAAATCAAAGGTCAAAGTCAAAGCTTCAAGAAGCTTCATGAAATCTTAACCCTAATTCAAACCCTAACCATGTTTAAACTCCACAAAACATGTTGCATTTGTAACCCTAACTTGCTACAATATTATATATCACATATATAATATATTTTGTAACAAAATAAAATAATACAATTAACATATATCACATATATATCAATGTATTATACATGTGAGAAAAAGAATCTTTATGTGAGCTTTTATTAGTTAATGTAATATAATATATCAAATATATAATTATACATTAAATTATAGAATCAACACTTCATCCGATAATCCGGATATTTCATAAATAACCGACTAGTATAATCTGTATCAGTTCATCGAATCAACACTTGATCTGATGACCCGGCTATATCACATATATCCGGCCGATATCACATATCGCGAGAATCTAATATGGTATCACATACACGTATTATTCTCGGTCCCGCACATATCATATATGTGCTCCTACTCCGTTTTGCTTGAGCCAGGAAACCTCTATATAGGACTCTAAAGAATCGTCAATACGGCGGCAGTAGGTGATTATCATATCAAAACATCCACAAGCTGCAAGCGGTCAGCTAAACGTAACAGCCACCCGTGTATTGACCAATCAGAAGATCAACAAGTAAGCCTTTACATTCTCCTGCGAATCCAATCAGTAACACTCCCGTACAGTCCGGTCTCTTCGTCTGATATGTCGCATATCCAGTCTATGGGTGGTAAACGTCAGACCCTAGTAACCGATAAGTCATGTCGATATGAGGTCTATAACAGTTCGAGAAACTACTGATAACACTTACCTGTAAATCTCAGCAACCCTGGCCAGGGATTTCAAGTTATAGCCAATCGAACACAGCGCAACATCAACTCCTTATACCGGGAGAGACGAAACCCCTCCTATCGCTCATTGCCTCCATGTGATTCGGGACTGTACCCAAAAGCCACCGTTTTGGATGCCCTCATGGACGTGGTATGATGGAAATCAAAGCACAGTGGGAATCACACAAGACTCTATGACTTTCTCGGGTCTACAGACTAACCTGTAACAGTGTCACTAGAGAACTGCCATCTGACGTAAGGTATAATACCATCTGGGAGTTCTCGGCGAGTCCGTCCAGTGTACCTTGTCTCCACTGAGCACCCGTATACTATCTCTGATGTCAAACATCAATGGATATGGGATCATCCATCGTCCATCTACATGGGTCAAGAAGCATACGATAGTCTACTCTGGTATATCGATGCCCTGTCTCGATACACCTATGACTAGGAACATTTGAAGGATGTACTTAGCGACAACATTGTCCCCACTAGTATGATCTGCATCATAGTCCTGGTAGTCAAGTACTCATCCTAAGGGCTTTATCAACATGTAACATAGAGACTATCAGAGTACATGTTAAGATAAAGAGCAACCAGATAACATACTATCATGTCGAGTATGAAAGTCCTACATATATATGTCCAAGCATCCACTACAATATACATCGCTTGTATAGTAATGGCCTCTAGGGAATACATATCACTAACATATGATACTCCTCGGGAGATTTTTTCACTAAATGATCAATTCTATAACACAAGTAGGTGTCTAGAAAGGTGTTAGCGGGGCTACGCCTCCTGGGGAAAGAGCTTATGTAATTAAGGAATTTCGCGAAAGCGTTGGAAAACCTCCCTCGAAGTACCAACACCAGCCTGGCTGAACGGTTAAACAAGTATTGTAGGGTGAAATTAATCCTGACTAATTCTTCCTTTATGGTTTGAAGAGGGATTCGAGAAACAGAGGGAGCCATCCTGTTTATATAAACTAAAAACCAATCTAAACTTGAAAGAGCATCATGCTAAAGTGTTTCTTCTCTCTCTCCTAAATGTAGCGACCAGGTGACCGGACATAGGTTACAGCTAGATAATAATTTTACTGAACCAGACTATATTAATTGTCAAAGGTTTGTCCAGATGTCCATTGCCTATGACAAGCTGGGCCACCTCATTACTACTCATGCCCTTGCCGTCCAAGGTCCAGTTTCCACCGTCGCAGATGATATCCGTAAGACAATGGGAAAAGACTGTGCGAATGCCAAGTGCCTCATGTTGGCCTCAGTAGACGGTGAAAACCAGACGGAACACGAGAAGATAGACATTGCTTCCATCTTCCTTCATAACAAAATTTTATATGTAGAGCAATCTCGTATCGCAAGATATGTGACCTCGAAGGAATTGCTTCAAGTGAGGTTTGCTATCGGATCATCTGTAGGGGACCACGTCCCTACAATGATTAGTTGTATTAAACTAGTCATAGACCTGGAGACCACGTTGGAGAATAAGTCGAGTGATGACTTGATTCTACAGTCCCAACCTTCTACTTACGCCCAGGGGCAGAAAGTTATACTTCCAGAAAAGGGCACCCTGAAGAAAACCAGGGAAATACTCGTTCTGCTTTTTGGGGGATCTTCTTCTTCTGGATCTGAGGCGATAGCCAATTGTGAGAAGAAGAAAACCTCCGAAAAGCTGATAGGCGGTATTAGTAAGGTAGAAAGAAAGGGAACGACAAAAGTTTCAGGGCTAACAGTAGGAAAGGAGGGTCGTTCCTATTTTCACAGGAAAGGGCATTGGCAGAAGGGATGCAGGGCTTGGAAAGCCAGA
Source organism: Agapanthus africanus (assembly GCA_030015575.1). Taxonomy (NCBI): domain Eukaryota; kingdom Viridiplantae; phylum Streptophyta; class Magnoliopsida; order Asparagales; family Amaryllidaceae; genus Agapanthus; species Agapanthus africanus. The sequence continues at coordinate 54,019,077 of JASDDO010000006.1, read as the reverse complement.
ATCCAGGATCCGAAGAACGTTGTGGCTTCGACTTCAGGTGTGTTTATGATTGAAAATCGCAAGTCAATTAAATCTACTACCTGGGTACTAGATAACGGATCAGGACCTCATGTCTGTAATTTGTTACAGGCTTTGAGAAACCGTAGAGTTATCAGGGCAGGTGATATGACTCTCAGGGTTGCTAACGGAATGAGAGTGGACGTTGTATCCGTAGGGGAGTATCACCTAGGATTGACAAGTGGGCAGATATTGATCTTACGTAACTGTTTGTGTGTATCTAGTATGGCTTGTAATATCATATTTGTATCCGTACTTTCTAAGGATGGATATGATTTTATATTTGTAAGCGATGTGGTCCACATCCACCTAAATCATAGTTTGATTGGGTCAGGTACGCTAGATAACGGTATATACGTGTTAAATCAAGTTCAGGTTTTCAACTTCCAGCACACACTTAAAAGAAAGTGTCCAGAAGTAAATAAGGCTTTCTTATAGCATTGTAGACTAGGTCACATCAATGAAACAAGGTTGACGAAGTTACATAGAGAGGGATATTTGGATCCGTCTGAATATCAGTCTTATGCTACTTGTCAATCATGTCTCATGGGAAAGATGACAAATACTCCATTCACTGGACACGGAGTAAGATCAAGCGAGCTCTTGGGACTCACACATCGGCGTGTGTGGTCCAATGTCTACACTTGCACGAAGTGGTTATTCCTATTTCATTACTTTTACGGATGTTTTCTCTTGGTATGGATATGTCTTCTTGATGAAATATAAATCCGAGGCCATTAAGAAATTCCGGGATTATAAGAATGATGTGGAAAAACAAACAGGTAAAAGTATCAAGACACTAAGATCTGATCGAGGTGGTGAATACTTAAGTGCCGAGTTCCTAGATTACATAAAAGAGAATGGTATTCTCTCTCAACTTACTCCTCCATACACACCTTAACACAACGGTGTATCGGAAAGATGGAACAGAACTCTATTGGATATGGTTCGTTCCATGATGAGTAAGGCTGAGTTACCGCGATCCTTCTGGGGTTATGCACTAGAATCAACTGCATATCTTTTGAACCGTGTTCCTACTAAGTCAGTGCCTACCACACCATATCAGATGTGGAGTGGGAAGAAACCATGTCTTAAACACTTTAAAATATGGGGATGTCCATCTTTTGTTCAAAAGCAGCATGCGGACAAGCTCGAGGCACGCTCAGTACTGTGTAAGTTTGTGGGAAACCTAAAGAACTCCATGGGGTATCTTTTCTATTACGCAGAGGAAGAAAAGGTCTTTGTTTCTCATCATGCCCGCTTCTTGGGAACCGAATTTTTAGAAAATCAGATAAGTGGGAGCGTAATAGAACTGGAGAAATTCCAGAAACATATGCTATTACTGAAAGCATAGTGGAACCAGAAATTTCATAAGAACCGGACATCCCTGCACCACTCCGCAGGAGTAGTAGGCAGTCTCATCCGCTCGAAAGATACTGCGGTTTTCTCATAGACGGGGATAGAGAGGATTGCATCATTGACAATGATGAGTTAACTAGCTTCCAGAAAGAAATTCAGAGCGGTGACTCGGTAAAATGGCTAGATGCAATGCGGGCCGAGATTAAGTCTATGTACACCAACAAAGTATAGACTTTGGACTTTGCTCCAGAAGGGGTAAAACCCGTTGGCTGCAAATGGATCTTCAAAAAGAAGATTGGTGTAGATGGACAGGTTGAAACCTATAAGTCTAGACTTGTTGCAAAAGGTTTTCGTCAAAAGCCTGGTTTGGACTATGATGAAACTTTTTCTCCAGTGGCTATGATCAAATCCATTCGGATCATTCTTTCCATTGCTACCTTCCATGATTATGAGATCTGGCAGATGGACATAAAGACGGCTTTCCTAAATGGATATTTGGAATAGTGCATCTATATGGATCAGCCAGAGAGTTTCAATCAATGTGGGAGCAGCGAGAAAGTGTGCAAGTTGCTTAAGTCCAATTATGGACTAAAGCAGACATCGCGGAGTTGGAACATTTGTTTTGATGAGACGGTCAAAGAATTTGAATTTGTCAAAAATCCAGATGAACCATGCATATATAGTAAGATTTTAGAGAGAACTGTGGTATTACTCGTCTTGTACGTGGATGACATTCTATTGATAGGAAATGACATTCCTATGCTACAATCAGTCAAGAGATTCTTGTCACAAAGGTTCTCCATGAAAGACCTAGGTGATGCCTCCTACATTCTGGGGATACGGATCTATCGTGATAGATCCAAGAGGATGTTGGGACTTTCACAGTCCAGGTACATCGACACCATACTAAAACGATTTAGTATGGAAGATTCTAAGCGGTAATCTACCGGCTTGTTACAGAATCATCCTCTCCAAAGAGATATCTCCCAAGACTGATTTGGAAAGGGCTCTAATGACATATATACAATACGCTTCTGCGGTAGGCTCTATAATGTATGCGATGTTGTCTACCAGACCAGATGTTACTTACACACTAAGCATGGTAAGCCGGTATCAGTCAAACCCAGGGGAGAACCACTAGAAAGCAGTAAAGAACATTCTCAAGTACCTGAGAAGTACTAAGGAGATGTTCTTGTTGTATGACGGAAAAGACTTCCAGATCAAGGCCTTTGCTGACTCCAGCTTCCACAGCGACAAGGATGACTGTAAGTCTATGTCAGGTTATGTCTTTACCCTCAATGGAGGGGCGCTCTGTTGGAAGAGCTCCAAGCAGGACACCGTTGCAGACTCGACGATGGAAGCGGAGTATATCGCTACGTGTGACGCCGCAAAAGAAGCTGTCTGGGTGAAGAAGTTCCTAACAGAACTTCAGGTGGTTCCATCCATTATAAATCCAATACCTCTGTATTGCGATAACAACGGCGCTTTAGTTTTAGCGAAGGAACCCAGGTCCCATCAGAAGTCCAGATATATTTTGAAGCGCTACCACCTGATCATGGAGAACATTGATCGCCAGGTGATCGAGGTGCGGAGAGTAGATACGGAGAACAGCACTACAGATCCACTCACGAAGGCCATCCCTCAGACACAGTTCGAAAGGCTAATCGAGATGATAGGTCTGCGATATGCCAACACATGGCCTTAGTGAAAGTGGGAGATTTTTAGTGTATATGCCCTAGAGGCCATTATTGTATCATACTGGTTTGTATATTACTTAATGGAAGCTTGGGATCTTCACAGTTGTATTAACTGTCTTGCTCAAAATGGTACTAAACCATAGATAGGTGCCGAAAGGTAAGGAAGGAAGAAAACCAATTAGTCTAAGTGTGGTGTACAGAAGGTGATAAATAAAGACATATAAAGGGATTAGGTTGAGGGCAAAGGAAATTGCGACTGCTATCATTCACGATGAAGTCGCGTATACCCCTGCCACTCCTACTTCCCCTTTGCATTTCTCCAGAACACTCCGTATCACTACGAAGATCCGTATTTCTTGGATATGCCATTGCATAGTTACATACAAACTCGATGGAACTTGTTTCAGTTCGGGGATGGTTTCCGGTTCAGGAGAAATTGGATAAGATTATTCGGTTGTCTTTTCTCTTTATCATCTCTCAGGTTGCGAGGGCTCCTGGTATTAGGAGAGTACACCTATTACGCTTATTGGATAGTCTTCTTCCGAACCATAGACAGGTGCCGAAAGGTAGGGAAAGGTAGAAAACCAATTAGCCTAAGTATGGTGTGGTAATAAGTAATGACATATAAAGGGATTAGAGTGAGGGCAAAAGAAATTGCGACTTCTATCTTTCATGACGAAGCCGCGTATATCATTACCACTCCTACTTCCCTTTTGCATTTCTCCAGAACATTCTGTATCACTACGAAGATCCATATTGCTTCGATATGCCATCGTATAGTTACATACGAACTCGAGGGAACTTGTTTCGGTTCGAGGATGGTTTCCGGTTCGGAAGAAATTTAATTGGATTATTCAGTTGTCTTTTCTCTTTACCTTCTCTCAGATTGCGAGAGCTATCCAATAAGCGTAATAAGTGTACTCTCCTAATACCAGGAGCTCTCACAACCTGAGAGAAGTTAAAGAGAAAAGACAACTGAATAATCCTATTCAATTTTTCCAGAACCGGAATCCACCCTCGAACAGAAACAAGTTTCTTTGAGTTTGTATGTAACTATACGATGGAATATCTAAGCAATATGGATCTTCGTAGTGATACGGAGTGTTCTGAAAAAATGCAATGGGGAAGTAGGAGCAGGAGGGATATATACGACAAAATGACAATCCAAAATCAAAAGTGTGTAAGAAGGTTCAGTTTACATGGTTCATGAGTTTTAGTTTTGAAAGTGCACGGCGGCACCCCGGCCTCCATCCCGAGGGCAAAATGCGGAAGCGGTGATATACTTAAATTTTTCATGAACTGCCACCACCGCACACTAATACCCGGATCGAACCATTAACTAGTCCTAGCTAACTAAAAGATGGGGAATAGAGATATACCGACTGATCCGAGTCCTCCGGTCTTCTCGTCGTCATCCCGATTTCCCGCGGAGTCTCCGGTCTCTACCTCCTCGCTGGAAGGGCACCACATCGTCTGCATCTTTTACGGGCTCCCACCTCAATGCCGAGGCAACTCGGGCACGAAGCTGGCTAGTCGACGTGCCCAAGGTTTGCTGTAGAATGTAGTGTAGAGGCTTGTGTCTCATTTGGGGTTTATGGAGGTGCCATTTTGGTGGAGGGATGATACAAGAACTATGTAGAGAGACTTAGGAATTTTTTGGAGCATGAAATGAACCAAAAACCCAAACCAAAAAATTGGGCAGCCCCCATGAGGGAATGGCCGGCCTTGGTCATTGAGAGGAGAGAATGAGAGTGTGGTCAAAAAGTCCAAGAGGGGGTAGATCAATAATCAAGAGAAAAAGAGTGATGATGAGGAATTATCATCACAACCACAACTACACTCAAACAACAATCATCACACTTCATCATCAACAAGCATGATGACAATCAATGGCCAACACTCCACCACAACCATCATCTCAAGCATGATGACATCAAATGGTCAAGCCATCATGACACAAAGAAAGTCAAGTGATGGTGAGCCATCATGATCCAACCAATATGCAAAAGACCCCCTTCCAAATTGCTTATTTGCACAAATGCAAATAAGCTCTTCTCCACCAATTTTCGTCCATTGAAAGATACAAATGAAAATGGCCGAAACGGAAAACAAACTGGCAACTCCAGAAAACTGGTCCCGTAATAAATTACAGGAAAACCCCGATACTGTGTATACACACCCGCATCTGTATTCCGACCGAAATACAAATGCAATAAGACAAAATCTACACTGTACTATACGAGGATCCGGCTTAAACCATAGCCGGCCAGTAATATCCGTTCGATCCTGATCCGTGCAATACCACACGTATCTGATCGAACCCTGCCATATATCCATACGGCCTGTAGTACAAACTGTCCGATCCTGATCCATGCAATACCGCACTTAACTGATCGGACCTTGCCATATCTCCATACGGCCTCTACAGCTTTTCGCCCGAAACTTGAGTAACTGAATGTGGGGGACTCTAAAGACTCGTCAACACCTTGGTTGTGGATTTAACCACTAGCACGTCAGAGGTATAAGCCAATACGTAACGGGCTACCAGGTATTGACCAAAAGGGACGTCGATGAGCGAACTCATCCTGACACCTACTGAGCCTGTCAGTGACAATATCCGTACAGTCCGGTCCGTTCGTCTATGAGCATCGCATGGCGGGCCTAGGGGGTTGGTAAAAGTCAGACCCCCAAAAGCGATACAAGTCGTGTCGGAGTGTAGCCCAGAACACCCTGAGATACTACTGGAATACCTACCAGTAAATCTCCTGCCTCGGCCGAGGGCTTCGTGTAATGGCTCTCCTAGACACAACGCGACCTCACCCCCAATACCGGGAGAGACGAACCCCTGAAGATCCGCTCACTGCCTCCATGTGGCTCGGGACTGTACCCAACTAAAACCTGTTTGCACGTCTCCTTTGAGCGTGGTAGGGTAGTAATCAAAGTACAGTGGGAACTCACACGAGACAAATGACGATCCCTAGGTCGATGAACTAACCTGTACACATGTCACCAGGGAACTGCTATCTGACGTCAGGTATAAGACCAACTAGCATGTTCCCGGCGAGTCCTGTCCGGTGTACCCATAACCCAATGAGCACCTGTATACATCTTAGGTGAACCAACTGACACCAGTGGCTTGTGAGACCGGCCACCGCCCCTCGTCGGGGTCTCGACTGTATACACTAGTCTACTATGGAGTATCGATGCCCTGTCTCGAAACTCCCACGACTAGGGACCCTTTAAGGATGTGCTTATAGACTACCAGCTCCCACGTATATGATCGCCCTCATACTGCTGGCAGTCAAGCAAGAATCCCAGGGGCTCTATCAACGTGCAATAGTCACCTGTCTGGTCACCTAAAGCAGTACACCATGATAAAGATAAACCAGATAGCATACTATCATCTTGAGTAAGACTGTCCTACCGGGATCGGTCCTCCATCAATCATTGCAATCACATTCCTGTGATCCAATAATTGACTCTGAGGGCACTATCTCCAACAATCTTCCACTTGCACTCAAGGCTAATTATTGCGATGTCGCATACTCACAGCCCGTGTGATACCGAACACCCAACTCCTCTACTATTCAGTTTCACAAAACTCGTTTGCGAAACTATTGCGTTCGAGGAATAGCCTCGGTGGGTGGATCCGCTTTGTTGTTTCTTTCTATGTCTCTCTATATCTCAAGTTCGCGGAGAAACCTATCTCCTGAAATGAGCAATACCTGTCTTAGAATGTGTCTGGATGTCTGATGGGACCTAGCTCATAAATGAACTCCAAATCCAAACTTCTTAGACTGTATCGTCAACTGAACTTAATCAGTATCCTGCGCCATGCCACCCTCAGTATTGCCTTGGACCACCTGTCCAAAATACTGCCCCTCGTCAGAAGAAAAACTATAACTCTGACAACCTCCTTGTCGTCCGGGTCACCTTGGAAGCCTGGAATGATAACTGTCTCCCGAATGAGGCTGTCGTTATCAAATCCCTAGAACATCTACTTATGTTCTAAAGCTGCTCCCGACTGCTTCTCCAGGATTGGATCAATGTCAACTTATTGCATTTACTGCAAAAACAACATCTGGTGTGGTACTTGACATCTCATGATTGACTCAATTGCTTGAGCAAGTGATCTGCCAATCATGCACATCCCTCTCCCCTTTAGTCTGTAAGACACCTTTAGAGAGGGTGACTCCATCACCTGCAGGTACACTACCGTGCCAGGAGTCGTCCATTCTAAATACTCTTAGAATGCTGTCTAAGTACCCAGATTGGGAAACCACCCAAATCTAGATCTAAAACCATAGATCTAGTAACCAGTATGTTTGATATAATGTCCAAGTCCCATGTGGAGAAACCACTGTGTGACGACCAAAGTATAACAGATCGTAGTATAGGAGTTTCTTTTCCTATTCTGTGTATGTCATCCAAATACCATGACATCACACCCTACTACCTCCTTAACAGATCCATCCCCTATTCTGATGAAGTCAAACCTATGACTGTCACGTCAGAAATAGATGATCTATCTCCGCTATACCTTCTTTAGTCTATAAATAGACATAAGCCAACTGTCCACCAATGCTTCCGCTGCTCCCACTGACTACGACAACCCTCTGCCAGAGTCATATACACGTACACTTCTAAAACTAGTTTAGAACGACGCTATAATCATCCTCCCGCCGGGTCTCACAGTCTGGAACAACAGCAATGGCAATTGTGGGTAAACAAGAACTTCCCTGTCACCGTCCTTGAGGCTACCGGAGTACATCTCGGGTGCCTGAAGCTACCCACCTTATCTGCGGAGTGGCCAATGGAATGTCGATCCAGATTGAAACTTTAGGTTCCTATGAAATCTTCAGTAATCGTTTGTGGTTCTGGAATCACTTCCAGTTCTACCATACTCCTACTACTGTTTTCTGAAAAAATTCATTTTTAATAAAACTGTGGCGAGTCTAGAACAATATCACTATTGATCTTCCAGATGGTAGAAAGTCAACCCTCGTCATAGCCTGGGTCAACCAACAAACAGCCATTACAGAAATGTGCCTTGAGTTGTCCAGAGTCTGGTTTTAATCATAAGCCGGAAAACTCCCCGTACCTTAACATCGTTAAGATATGAACTGTTCTATATCCAATATAGAACCAGAGGCACTGATTTAATTGAACTAGATTCAAATCATGCAGCTGTCTCCAGTGCATGTCAACTAAATGGAAAGAGACCGATCAGCGTTACTCAACTTAGGAATGCTTCCAATTATGAGTAACCTGAAAGAGAAACAAGTTCTCTTAATCATTACTATCAACTGAACACCATACACAAGTATCTACATCTTCGATCAACTTGAAGAATCCCGATACTTGCAACACCTGGTTCTCTACTTTATTCAAATACCTATAACTTCTCAAAATTCGGACCATGTGTTTCCACGAAACACCTGTCTAAAAACTAGAGAAGTCATAAGTAAACCGAATATAGTACGAGGACCAACCCCTCTGTCCTGATGGACTCTGGACAACATACAATACTCTGTATAAGTCCCTTGAGTCTGATAACTCATTCACTGTGTGTCATAGGTTGAAAACTGTACTTATGGTTAAGAAGAATTACACCGCTGTTTAATGCTCCTTACCTAACCATCCACTGATGTAGGTAAATGTCATCGACATAATTTCAAAAAGTATATCTCACTCTATGAAAATAGACGTACAGATATATCGATTTGAAATTGGTGCATAACAGCGGATATTCAAAACCAAAGATTTGCCGACCGGCAAACAGCCCAGGTGATTTCCTCAAATATCACTGATCACAACGAATCCCGATATAACGAGGATGATCACCCAATTCCCAATAGCTTACTCCCACTCATCATCTGTAAAACCATACAGATGTGAGAATCCTACCTGGTAAATACATACCCTGGAGCAAGTGTCTAACTAGGAAATCAGTTTTCTTTTAACAGTACACAGTGAAACTGAAACATTGAAATGTTTCGATGGGGTATCCCGGTATTCCTAGTAATGTCTCAGCCATTATCCAGATTCACAACTGTAACCATGTAATTCTTTGCCACCTCCCCAAATCCCTTTTTATGTCTTTAGTCATTACCTTCTGCACACCCCTTTAGGCCAAATGGTTTTCTTCCTTCCCTACCGTTCGGCACCAGCCTATGGTTTGGAAGAAGACTATCCAATAAGCATAATGGGTGTACTGTCCTAATCCTAGGAACACTCGCAATGCGAGAGAAGGTGAAGATAAAAGACAACCGAATAAACCTTATTCCTATTTCTCCTGAACCAGAATCCATCCCCGAACTGGAACAAGTTCCTTTCGAGTTCGTATATAACCATACGATGGAGTATCCAATAAACTGTGGATCTTCGTAGTGATACGGAGTGTTCTGGAGAAATACAAAGGTGATTTAGGATTGGCGAATAAATACTTGGTTTGGTCGTGAATAGCTGTCGCAGTTTACTTTGCCCTCTTACTAATCCCTTGCTTTGCCTTTAACTTCAATACTTTCTGCACACCATCGTTTTGCTAATTGGTTTTCTTCATTCCCCACCGTTCGGCACCGGCCTAAGGTTTGGAAGAAGACTATCCAATTTGCATAATAGGTGTACCGTCTCCTAAACCAAGGAGTACTCGCAACCTGAGAGAAGGTAAAAAGAAAAGACAACTAAATAATCCTATCCGTTTTCTCCAGAACCGGAAACCATCCTCGAATAAATTCCTTCGAGTTCGTATATAACCATACGATGGTTTTGTCCAATGGAAGTGGACGTTCGTAGTAATACGGGGTGTCCTGAAGAAAAGGGTAAAAGTAGGAGTGGCAATGAGGTTTGCAACTCTGACAATCCAAAAGCCAGTGTATAAGAAGGTTCGGTCAACTTGGTCACTGAGTCATAGTCTTAGGGTCGGGTCAATGGTCGCTGCCAAAGAGAGAGAGAAAAGAAACACTCAGCGTGCACTCTAACCTAGATCAGAATGGTTACCAATTTATCTAATCTGGAAATCTCCCACTGTACCGTCAAATTCTCCTCCAAACCTGAAAGAAGAATTAGTCGGGATCACCCGAGGTGTAAACTTACTCATCAGTGGGAATCGGGATCCAACTATCATCGCATGATAACGTGACGGAATCCGCTCACGTCATCACACTCCAGAAGGTATGCACATATCTGGAAAGTTTCAGTTTCTTTAGAAACTCCCGATGTGATTTCTGCCCCATGCTCTTATGACCTGGACTTTGGCCAACATATCATAAGCCACGTGTCAAGTTCTGCCCATCATTCTCCAGGTTAATTTGAACCCACCCGTAACTACCCTTGACTTTGGCCAAAATGGCAGTACGACTGTCCCAAACCAACGCATCTATCTATGCTGCATATGAATACCCCAATAGCTACCAATCACTGTGCCTTGACTTTGGCCAACATACACAGCTTGAATACTATTGACCACCCATATGAAACGACGGAGGGCTACGAATGGTTTCTGGCAAAAACCTTTAACGTAATGAATTTGATATCGCTGAAGGAACGGATAGCTTTTAAAAATATAGTGACGAAAACCTTTGCTAAAGAGGACACTCCCGGTAAAGGGATCTCGGCTCTTTCCCCGTACAATGAGGTGCAGGATATTCCAACTGAATACCACGGTGCAATGCAAAAGTAATCGGCTATAGTGAAGTCATTGCCCTGACGCAAACTTTTTGTCCAAGGGGTCACTCCCGGTGAAGGGATCTCGGCCCTTGCCTCGTCGAGTGAGGAGCAGGATATTCCAACTGAATACCACAATGCAAAACAAAAGAGAACGTCCTTGCAATAACAGCTTTTTGAAAGGTGTTCCAACAACAGATTAGGTTTGTTTTTAACTTGCATTGATCCGAATCAACGCAGTCTCATCAATTGATCACACCACAAAGAACGAAAATAATATGACGTACGTATATGCCTTCAGCATTCGCCACTGGGTCCCGTCATTACCCGTTAGGTTAGCTAACTAACGACAGAGCGGGGACTGGACTAGCGCGGATGAAAAACATATACAACATCTACTAATATATATACCAATATATTATATTTCGCTCAAGGCGTGATAAAAAATGCAACATCACAGAAATGTACAGCATCACAGAACAATACAGATATCTGGGATCCCCGGGTTTCACAGAGCCACTACTGAAACCCGACGTTCCCCTGGTCGTGTGGATAGCCTGTGCAATGAAATCCTAGACCCCTACGGGCGTGGCAAGTCACCCACCAAAACCTGAAGCGAGTCAGCCCCCTTCAGTACCGTGAATGGACCACCCAGCACTTCACAGAATCCGGTAACTTGGGCACCCCTCCTGGGTCAACCTGTACCCCCTACGAGTGCGGCGAATAGCCCGCCAATCCTAGAATGAGGCCCCCTCCGTCTCAATGCCATTAGATGCGGGCCCGTTGCCCTCTGGAACCCGGCTATCCGTGCACCCCACCTTGGGGTAATCCTAGTACAGAAAGTAAGATATACATACAACGGGTACATCGACCGCAACCTGGTCGTGCCCCAAAATAATAATACAATCAGGCAGTGACGACAGTCCACATGTCGGACGCTCGCCCCGAAATATCAAATGCACATAATACAACCACAACTGTACTAGCATTGCATCCAGGCTATCCCCCACGACCGATCCGCATCCTCACAACATAACACAGAACATCAACGTGAAAGTCACGCTCGCAAATCCGTCTAACCGGGCTATAGCAGTTAGACAGGATTTACCGATCAAGTGACATTCACGGTCGCAGATATAATGTAAATACTGTGAACTAATGTATTTAAAATATCCGATCGATCAAAATTTAACAAGTGGGCCCCAAGTACTACTGTAGCACATCAAGAAATTCTGGGCCGAAAATTAATATTCCAGAAACCCTAAAAACAACCCAGAGAGCAACTGCAGAAATTTGATGCAGTGATCTCAACATAGTGCGGCGGAACCGCGGACCAAAGGGGTGTTTGTCTGCGGTTCCGCGCTCACACTGTGGAGTCACTGTATCGAATTTCTACAGTGTTCTTAGAATTTTCGGTACATCACTTTTCTACAACCTGAAAAAATTTTCGAGCAAGAAAAAATTCAACAGAAAACTGATGTATGTGAAAACGCGGGTTTTTGGAATTTTGGTCGATCGGAAATGTAAACACATTAAACAAAAAGCTAGACTATGTTAATGGCGAGGCTCTGATACCACCGTAAGTGCATGACGACGCCCCGGCCTCCATGCCGAGGCCAAAATGCGGTAGCGGTGATATACTTAAATTTTTCATGAACTGGCACCACCGCGCACTAATACCCGGATCGAACCATTAACTAGTCCTAGCTAACTACAAGATGGGGAATAGAGATATACCGACTGATCCGAGTCCTCCGGTCTTCCCGTCGTCATCCCGATCTCCCGCGGAGTCTCCGGTCTCCACCTCCTCGCTGGAAGGACACCACATCGTCTGCATCTTTTACGGGCTCCCACCTAAATGCCGAGGCAACTCGGGCACGAAGCTGGCTAGTCGACGTGCCCAAGCTTTGCTGTAGAATGTAGTCTAAAGGCTTGTGTCTCATTTGGGTTTTATGGAGGTGCCATTTTGGTGGAGGGATGATACAAGAACTATGTAGAGGGACTTGGGAATTTTTTGGAGCATGAAATGAACTAAAAACCCAAACCAAAAAATTGGGCAGCCCCCATGAGGGAATGGCCGGCCTTGGTCATTGAGAGGAGAGAATGAGAGTGTGGTCAAAAAGTCCAAGAGGGGGTTGATCAATAATCAAGAGAAAAAGGGTGATGATGAGGAATTATCATCACAACCATAACTACACTCAAACAACAATCATCACACTTCATCATCAACAAGCATGATGACAATCAAAGGCCAACACTCCACCACAACCATCATCTCAAGCATGATGGCATCAAATGGTCAAGCCATCATGACACAAAGAAAGTCAAGTGATGGTGAGCCATCATGATCCAACCAATATGCAAAAGACCCCCTTCCAAATTGCTTATTTGCACAAATGCAAATAAGCTCTCCTCCACCAATCTTCGGTCATTGAAAGATACAAATGAAAATGGCCGAAACGGAAAACAAACTGGCAACTCCAGAAAACTGGTCCCGTAATAAATTACAGAAAAACCCCGATACTCTGTATACACACCCGCATCTGTATTCCGACCGAAATACAAATGCAATGAGACAAAATCTACACTGTACTATACTGGGATTCGGCTTAAACCAAAGCCGACCAGTAATATCCGTTCGATCCTAATCCATGCAATACCGCACGTATCTGATCGAACCCTTCCATATATCCATACGGCCTGTAGTACAAACTGTCCGATCCTGATCCGTGCAATACCGCACGTATCTGATCGGACCTTGCCATATCTCCATACGGCCTCTACAGCTTTTCGCCCGAAACTTGAGTAACTGAATGTGGGGGACTCTAAAGACTCGTCAACACCTTGGTTGTGGATTTAACCACTAGCACGTCAGAGGTATAAGCCAATACGTAACGGGCTACCAGGTATTGACCAAAAGGGATGTCGATGAGCGAACTCATCCTGACACCCTACTGAGCCTGTCAGTGACAATATCCGTACAGTCCGGTCCGTTCGTCTATGAGCATCGCATGGCGGGCCTAGGGGGTTGGTAAAAGTCAGACCCCCAAAAGCGGTACAAGTCGTGTTGGAGTGTAGCCCAGAACACCCTGAGATACTACTGGAATATCTACCAATAAATCTCCTGCCTCGGCCGAGGGCTTCGTGTAATGGCTCTCCGAGACACAGCGCGACCTCACCCCCAATACCGGGAGAGACGAACCCCTGAAGATCCGCTCACTGCCTCCATGTGGCTCGGGACTGTACCCAACTAAAACCTGTTTGCACGTCTCCTTTGAGCGTGGTATGGTAGTAACCAAAGTACAGTGGGAACTCACACGAGACAAATGACGATCCCCAGGTCGATGAACTAACCTGTACACATGTCACCAAGGAACTGCTATCTGACGTCAGGTATAAGACCAACTAGCATGTTCCCGGCGAGTCCTGTCCGGTGTACTCATAACCCAATGAGCTCCTGTATACATCTTAGGTGAACCAACTGACACCAGTGGCTTGTGAGACCGGCCACCGCCCCTCGTTGGGGTCTCGACTGTATACACTAGTCTACTTTGGAGTATCGATGCCCTGTCTCGAAACTCCCACGACTAGGGACCTTTTAAGGATGTGCTTATAGACTACCAGCTCCCACGTATATGATCGCCCTCATACTGCTGGCAGTCAAGAAAGAATCCCAGGGGCTCTATCAACGTGCAATAGTGACCTGTCAGGTCACCTAAAGCAGTACACGATGATAAAGATAAACCAGATAGCATACTATCATCTTGAGTAAGACTGTCCTACCGGGATAGGTCCTCCATCAATCATTGCAATCACGTGGCTGTGATCCAATAATTGACTCTGAGGGCACTATCTCCAACAAGTTTAGGGTCTGGTCATGGTCGCTGCCAAAGAGAGAGAGAAAAGAAACACTCAGCGTGCACTCTAAACTAGATTAGATTGGTTAATCACTTTATCTAATCAGGAAGGCTCCCACTATTTTCTCGAATTCTCCTTCAAACCCTAAAAGGAGAATCAGTCGGGTTCATCTAAAAAATCACCCTAGAAGTAACACCTACTCATCAGTGGGAATCGTGACCCGATTATCATCGCATGATAACTTGATGGAAGCCACTCAAGTCACTACACTCCAGAAGGTATGCGCACGCCTGGCAATTTTACTTTATGTTTGAAACTCTCGAAGTGGTTCTTACCGCTAAGACCCAAGGATCTTGACGAATAATCAACAAATCAAGGGTCCTAGTCAAGTTCAACCCATCACTATCTTGATTGTGTTAAACACATCCGTGTTAGTTATATGTATGACCTAGAGGCCATTATTATACATGTGATGTATATTATAATAGATGCTTAGACATATATAGGGAGGACTTTCTTGCTCGACATAATAGTATGCTATCTGGTTGCTCTTTATCTTAACATGTACACTTAGTGTCTTTCTATTACATGTTGATAAAGCCCTTAGGATGAGTACTTGACTAACAGGATTATGATGTAGATCATATTAGTGGGGCAGAGGTAGTCGGTAAGTATATCCTTCAAATGTTCCTAGTCATGGGAGTATCGAGACTGGGCATCGATATTCCAGAGTAGACTAGCATATACGCTTCTCGACCCATATGATGGGTGATGGATGATCCCATATCCATTAGTGTTTAACATCAGAGATGGTATACGGGTGCTCAGTGGAAACTGGATACACTGAACGGACTCGCCGAGAACTCCTAGATGGTATTATACCTATCGTCGGATAGCAGTTCTCTGGTGACACTGGTACAGGTTAGTCTGTCGATCCAAGATCATCATAGAGTCTTGTGTGATTACGACTGTGCTTTGCTCAAGAGTGGTTTTTTGGTACAGTCCCGAGTCATATGGAGGCAATGAGCGATAAGAGGGGATTTCGTCTCTCCCGGTATTGGGGGTTGATGTTGCGTTATGCTTGATTGGCCATAACAGGAAATCCCTGGCCAGGGTTGCTGAGATCTACTGGTAAGTGTTATCAGTAGTTTCTCGAACCGTTATGGGCCTCATATCGGCATGACTTATCAGGCTATTGTGGTCTGACGTTATACCACCCCCAGGTTATGATATGCGATATATCAGACGAAGAGACATGACTGTACGGTAGTGTTACTGATTTGATTCGCAGGAGTATGAGCAGGCTTGCTTGTTGATCTTCTGATCGCTTAATACCCGGATGGCCGTTAGGTTTAGAAGTCCGCTTGCGGCTTGTGGGTGACTGATATGATCACCACCTACTGCCGGCGTATTGATGAGTCTTTAGAGTCCTACACAGAGGTGTCACGACCTGATGGTACGGAACGTGACTGGCACTTAAATTACGCAACGTCCAAAGGCGTAACGAAATCTAAGTAAGCCAAAGCCCAGAAAATTAAAACCATTAGCAAATAACGTGAAGAAAAACCTTACATAAAAGAGGTGTAGTAAAATGAAGTTGCATTAAAGCATTTTAAAAACACCAAATTTCCCGAAAATTTCGGCAGAGTCTCCTTTGTAAATACTGGCCCCGAAACGGGTACAAAACAAAAATACATATACATAATGAAGAACGACATCCCCAAGCGGGAGCTAGCTCTTCGCCCAAGGCGGAATCACAACCATACGCAATATATCATAGTAGTGCAAGAATAAGCATATGAAATGCCCGAGAAACGGAAAACATCACGTCGGCTCAAGTGAGCTTGACACCAGAGAAACAAAATATATACACAAATTTCACGGTCTCATCACTAGGTTGCATATACAATGGCAGAAGTGGTAGCTACGGTAGATGGAGTATACTAGATACAATAATAGTACAACATGGAGACAAAAGTGTCCTCGCAACCTACCTACGAGCAATGTTGCGAGTCTGAGCAAAAGAAGCCAAGCAAAACACGCCCGCCGCTACAATGCTGACGGGTCAAACCTGCAAGATACTGTGGCACAACATGGGTGAGTTTCCAACTCATGAGTAGTAAGTAACATCTAATAAGGCTATCGTAAGCATGCACGCAAATGCGTCACAACCTACATACCTTGATATGATGCGATGTACTAGTATTTATGCAACATGAATGCAAAATCAACACGAAACTTTTATGTGTTTGGTATGAGAAAATCTTTATCCTTAACTTAGAAAAACATTTGCAAAATAGATGAGGTATCATCAATGTAATCATCAGAAGACCGTGTCAAGTATTGACACAAAATATCAATATATCAAAGTCTCAATATCTCAATATCACGATGTCTCATTGTATCAATATCTCAATATCCTAATATCTCGGGCTCCGTCAGTCCGGATCGGACCATATCATCAAATATCATGACTACGGTCGGTATCCTCCGGATATCTGCCGCGCCAGACATCACCGGTAGGTAGTCTACCCCTGCCAGGCTCATCGTGTACAACTCGAGCTTCTTGCCCCGGGGTACCATACCGGGACCACTATGTACCCAAAACGGTTCATCCTACTCCTCTAATCGGATATCGAAAACCAACAGCAATCATAAAAACTCATGGTGGACGACACAAACATCACGAGAAAACCGCAATTTGCATTTTAAAATGATAATAAGTTTATGAAATTCATGCAGTTTTCCCCAAAATCCAGAAATCTCAAAAATACTGAAGTCCTCAAGAAGAATCACAACACATAAACATGTAGGAAAATGATAATGTCTATGATATCCATAACATGAAATGCAGTTTATGACAAGAAACTATGTAAGAATGATGATGAAATGCGATAGATATATGACAAGCAATCCTTCGTATCAATCTTGATGAAATGGAAAACACAACTACCAGTTTAAGTATCATGTATGATGAAATGTTTTGATACTGATCTAGCAAGGTCTAAAGTGTTCGTGGCATAGCAATTACCAAAGGCGTGTGTATTCACATGAATAGTGCACGTACAGCATGAACCAATGGTAATAGTGCAGGTGTCCTATAAGATGATACCGCATATTTGCATATCTATGAGATGGTGCGATGCAATGAGATGTTTAACAGGGTAACTACGCATATAAAATGCAAGTACTACAAATAATCCTAAACTATGGGGCGTTTCGCGCCGTCCAGACGATTCCCCCATAGATGTGTACATCTACTCACCCGGACACCTAGGCTAATCAGATCCGATCACAGCTTTGCCTTTCCGCACCACATCTGATGCATCCGCAACCGATCCTAGAATTGTACAAACTCAATATATGAGGCTAAAACTCTATGAAGATATGAGGCAACGATACGAAGAATACACGTCCTCGAGCTGGAGTTGTGTGCATAAAACATGTACGACACCGCCACTACCTCAACTAATATCGCTATACGAGACAACCACCAAACCTACAACCCGATCATACTGATCGCGCATTCACAACACAATATATATAGTAGAAGATAATATATATATCATCACAATGTCAATTTAAACCAACGTCTATTTATACTGTAAACCCAGTAAGCAACCGAAAGGGAAAAAAAATTTGGTGCAAAACATCGTGGATTAGCGATCTAGTGGCCACAATCACAAGCAAACATCCAACTAAGCCAACTAGATAGAAACTACACTTAGCTAACTAGCTGTGATGGTTAAAATCCTAACTCAAAATCAAACCCTTTTCTTGAAAATCTTAAACTAGCAATTAGAACTAAATCAACACTTGAATAATTTAGATTAAGGTAATTAACTAACAAAATAACTATGTGGTTAAGATTATACCTCAAACTTTATAGATCTAGCTTGCAACTTGGCCTCCCAAAATGGCGTCTTGATCCAAGATCCAAGTTAGAATAGGCTAAGGAGAAATGGAGGAAGAATTGGCTTTGAATTTGTGAGTTAATTTATGGGTTTTTGATGGATTTTTGATGAATTTTGAGATGGAGATGAAGTGGGGAAATGAGGATTTTTCCTGCAGTGAGGGCTCAGCCAGCAGGTAGTGAGGGTTTGTGTTGGTTTTGTGTAGATGTTTCTAGGTCAAGAAAACCCTCTCTTAGCACATTAATGCATTCACACCATTTCATATTTTTATTTTATTTTATTTTATTTTATTTGTTCTTTGGCCTTAGAACTAACTAGAACATGGAAATAACTTGGAAAAAAATTCATGTTAGAAACTTGGTTTTAGTTGTCATGGTTCATAAGTATGTAATTAACCCATTCAAATTTGTAATTATCACTAATTTAATGTATATTTAAAATAATTAATTAAGAAAAAATATTTAAATAACTTCCAATTTATAAGTGACTAATTTGTTACCAAATATTATCAATTACATATCTAAAATAGATATAATTAGGCCTATATTGAAAAATAATTATAACTACATTTTACGGAAAATACTGGTTATTTACCGATTATCGGGAAATTACCTAAATGATTTTTAAAACGTTACAATCTCCCCCCTTAAAGAAATTCAGTCCCCAAATTTAAAAATCCAACTGCGCGTACCTTCGAAGAGATGGGGATATTTCTTCCTCATCTCGTCCTTGGTCTCCAAGTTGACTTCTTCGCTGTTCGGGCCACGCCAAAGAACCTTTATGGACGATATAATCTTTGACCTCAATTTCTTCACCTGTCGATCCAGAATGACCACCGTCTTCTCGGTGAAGGAAAGATCGCGCTCCAGCTGTTTCGTCTGGTGTTGAATCGCATGAGAAGGGTCATGAAGGTACTTGCGGAGCATTGACACATGGAACACGGGGTGAACATCTGGTATGCTGGGCGGAAGAGCCAACCGATAAGCAACTGTGCCGACATTCTCGAGGATCTCAAAGGGACCCACATATCTTGGACTAAGCTTCCCTTTCCATCTAAATCTCATCACGCCCTTCATTAGAGAGACCCTCAAGAAAACATGATCACCAACGGCGAACTCGAGTCTGGGACGGCGTCTGTTAGCATAAGATTTTTGCCTCTTCTAGGCCGCTCTCATCCAAACCCTAATCAAGTGTATCTTTTCGTTCATCTCTTGTACGATCTGCGACCCTAAAATACTGCTCTCACTGAGCTCTGTCCAACATACGGGCGATCGACATCTCCTCCCATATAACGCCTCGAAGGGTGCCATCTGAATCGTATCCTGGAAGCTGTTATTGTAGGAGAACTCTATTAATGGAAAATGACGATCCCAGCTACCACCGAAATCTAGAACGCAAGCTCGGAGCATGTCCTCAAGAGTCTGAATAGTCTGCTCTGACTGACCATCGGTCTGCGGATGAAAAGACGTACTGAAACTCAATCGGGTGCCCAAAGCCTCCTGAAGTTTCATCCATAGTCGGCTGGTGAACTAGGTGCCTCGGTCGGACACAATAAAAGTCGGGATGCCATGCAGTCGTACAATCTCATCAATGTATATCTGGGCATACCGAGCAAATCCGAAAGTGGTATTCACTTACAGAAAGTGAGCCACTTTCGTCAATCAGTCGACAATCACCCAAATAGAGTCATACCTTCGACTGGTCCTGGGTAGACCCATAATGAATTCCATAGAAATCTGCTCCCACTTCCACTCCGGAATGGGCGAAGGTTGTAACTCTCCGGTTGGCCTCTGGTGCTCGGCCTTAACTTGCTGACAAGTCAGGCATCTCGAAACGAAGTCTGTGACATCTCTCTTTATCCCTTCCCACCAGTAAACGTCTCTCAAATCATGATACATCTTGGTGGAACCTGGATGAACACTGTATACCGATATATGTGCCTTCTCAAGAATCTCATGCCTCAGTCCATCAGAATCTGGTACGCACAGTCGAATCCCAAAATGTAGTACCACCTGATCATCGATCATGAACTCGGAATCTCTGCCCTATGTAACCGGCTCCATGATCTCTGAAAAATGGGCATCGCTGGACTGTTCCTCACGAATACAGTCAAGTAACTGTGGGTGTGCTCTCATATAGGCCAGTTGTCCCCCGGTAGGAGTAAACTCAAACTTCACTCGGCTGTTGCACAGAATCTGCCAATCTGCCGTCGACTGCCTCTGAACTGTGCTCAAACAAGATAGGCTACCTCCGGGCCTCTGACTCAAAGCATCTGCCACGACATTCGCCTTACCCGGATGATAAAGAATCTCGCAGTCATAGTATTTTACTAGCTCCATCCAGCGGCGCTGTCTCAGATTTAGATCTCGCTGCTGAAAGATATACTTCAAGCTCTTGTAGTCTGTGAATACCCGGCATGACTCGCCGTATAGGTAATGTCTCCAGATCTTGAGTGAAAAAACTACCGCAGCCATCTATAAGTCATGAGTGGGAAAGTTCTGCTCGTGCTTCTTTAGCAGCTGAGAAGCATAAATGAAGACCCTGCCATGTGCATCAACACACAGCTTAGCCCCACTCGAGAAGAATCACAATAAACCACAAAACTGCCCGATCCCGAAGGCAATGATAAAACAAGTGCAGTAGTCAAATGAGTCTTCAACTGCTGGAAGCTATGCTCGCATGCCTCGGTCCAGTCAAAAGGAACCCCCTTCCGGGTCTACCCGGTCAACGGTGCAGCGATACGGGAGAAATCCTGAATAAAACATCGATAGTAGCCGGACAAACCAAGAAAGCTGCGAACCTCAGTAACTGATACCGGTCTGGGCCAATGCTGTACGGTCTCGATCTTCTTCGGGTCTACAAATATACCATCTCTCGTAACCACGTGACCCAAGAAGTCGATACTGTCAACACAGAATGCGCACTTCGAAAATTTGGCAAACAGCTGGTGCTCCCTCAAAGTCTGCAATGTGATCCGCAAGTGCCGCTCGTGCTCCTCTCGGCTTTGGGAATATACTATGATTTCGTCAATGAATAAGATAATGAACTGATCAAGATACGGCCTGAAAATGCGGTTCATCAAGTCCATAAATGCTGCTGGGGCATTGGTGAGCCCGAACGACATCGCCAAGAACTCGTAATGCCCGTAACGTGTGTGAAAAGGAGCCTTTGGAATATCATATTGCTGAACCCGCAACTGATGGTATCCTGATCGCAAGTCAATCTTCGAGAAATTTCCCGCACCCTGGGGCTGGTCGAACAAATCATCAATACGAGATAATGGATATTTGTTCCGCACTGTAACCCGGTTCAGCTGACGATAATTAATACACAAACGCAAACTGTTGTCCTTCTTCTTGACGAACAGAACAAGAGCACCCCAAGGGGACACACTCGGTCGAATAAGCCCCTTATCAAGTAAATCCTGCAAATGATCCTTCAGCTCTCTAAGCTCCGCCGGGGTCATCCGATAAAGCGGTATAGAAATAGGCCCTGTGCCGGGGATCAAGTCGATGCAGAACTCAATATCATGCTATGGTGGTAAACCAGGCTGCTCGTCAAGAAAGAGATCCGGAAACTCCCTCACAATCCGGACCTAGTCCAATGGGACCTCTGCAGCTCTAGTATCAAAGACATAAGCTAAGAATCCCTGAAATCCTTTCATCAAGAGCTGACCAGCGCGAAGAGAAGAAATCAGGATAGGAAAGGTTACGCAATGGTCTCCCTGAATAACCAGAACTGGGTCACCCGGAAAGCTAAATCTGACTGCCATCTCACGGCAGTCCACGAATGCATAACATGTGGCTAGCCAGTCCATACCCAGAAGAACGTCGAAGTCTAACATATCGAGGAGAATCAGATCAACCGAAGAATCCCTTTCCCCGATACGAACGGGACACGATCGGTACACAAAACGAGCGACAAACGACTCGCCTACCGAAGTAATAACAATAAACGGATGATCTAACGAAGATGACTCTCGGCCCAACATCGGTGCAAAGTGTGTAGATACATAAGAATGTGTGGAACCTGGGTCGAATATACCCGCGCTTCGAAAGAACATAGTGGTAAAGTGCTTGTCACAACGGCATTGGATGCCTGCGCATCCTGAGGATTCAAAGCGAACACTTGGGCCTGTCCCCCACTAACTGCTGGCTGTCCTCTGCCTCTGCCTCTGCCTCTGTCTCCTCTTCCTCTCTGAACAGGACCGCCACGCCCACGGCCTCTAGGATCATCTGCCTGGTGTGGATCATCATCGGGGGTAGGAAGTAGAGCTCTCTGATGAGGAGGTGAAGGTGGTAAGGTCACGTGTGGAACTGTCGTCTCTCCTTGGCGTCTCCTAGTACAGTCTCTGATACGATGGTACTGACTCCCGCACCGAAAACATCTTGGCGACGACTGCTGGGCCTATGGATAAGAACCAAATAACTGACCCAGTCTCAATCCTCTGCAGCCACCATCTCCCGGAAAGAATCTGTCACGGCGTCTACCCATCTGCCTCTGGGCTGGCATATCGGTACGAATCAGCTTCTGCCTGGAAATGACCGAAGTCTCAGAAATGCGCTCCACCAACAGTAAGGCCGCGTCCATAGTAGCTGCATAAGTGTCAAAGTGTTGGGAGCCGATGGCAAGAAATAACTGTCTGTCAAGTCCCCGCACAAACCTCTTTAACCTATTCTCTTCAGTGTCTACTAAGTAATAAGCATATCGGGACAATTGAGTGAACTGAATGTCATACTCGGAAACTGTCATCCCAGGAGTCTTTCGCAAAGACTCGAAACTGCGGGCTCGAGCATCTTGGACACTCTCCTTATGGAAACAGGAAAGAAATAAAGCTGTGAACTCATCCCAAGTCATAGGAGGTAGACCTGCAGCTCGGCCTCTCTCTACTGACTCGTACCACGTCTGAGCAAGGCCTTCTAGACGAAAACTCGCAAACTCCACCCATTTATCATCAGATCATCTCAACGAATGGAAAATCCTAGCCATCCAATCGAGGAATGTCTGCGGATCCTCCGCTGCATCTGTGGCGGTAAAGACTGGAGGCCTCAGCCTCATAAACTCCTGTAAGGATACGGGGATAGTCTCGGTAATAGTAGGAACAACTGTCTGTGCAGCAGGTACAATCGTAATCTGTGCAGTGGGAGGAACATCCTCAGATCTCTGTGCTCAACTGGCCTCTACTAATGATCCCATCATCTGTCGTAACACCTGCATACCGGCCTCTAGCCTGGTAATACGGCCTGAGGAAGGCGGATCAATCTGACCCTGAGGGGTAGGCATACCGCCCTGATCGGTCCTCATCTCAGACGAGCCCGCACGAATCTCATCTCTGGCGGCAGCCCTCTGAGCCCTCGTAGTCTTCGGCTGCATAGTGACTAGAAAAAGAGATAGGATTAATAAGAACAGTGCAGTTGAATCAAGGGATATAAGGAATCAAAGAAGGAAATACAAGCAAATATATCCTAAGGTCACTTAGGCGGAGTACCGTATCATAAGTATGCCGCGGAACATACCCACGCTACGCCACTCTGCTTAAGTCACCTACTCTATCTACAAAGGGTTATCCTACACTCAGAAGGGTAAAACTTATAGCTCTGATACCAACTTTGTCACGACCCGAAGGTACGGAACGTGACTGGCACTTAAATTACGCAACGTCCAAAGGTGTAACGCAATCTAAGTAAGCCAAAGCCCCGAAAATCAAAACCATTAGCAAATAGAGTGAAGGAAAACCATACATAATGTTGGGTTACCTACAACGGCAGCAAGGTTTCGGGAGGCATCACACATGCCAATTTCAAATTTTGCCATTATAGATAACCCTAAACCTAGGAACTTTAACTAGAGAATCAAACCAAACAAGCATGTTAACACTTTAACATCAAAGAGTTAGGGATTACAACCTTTGTTGTCCGTTCCTTCGCTTCATAAGCACCGTGTTGAGGTCTCTTCGCTACGATCATCAAGTACCCGTACTCTAGAGAGGCTCCATGAAGAGAAAGATGCAAGCTTGCTTCTAATCTTCAAATACTAAAATGATCTACCTTGATGAATCTAAAACCCAAGCTCTTGCTTCACTAATCAAGTATTAGCAAAGCAAACACCCTAATCTAAGTGGCTAGAATAGATAAGGATGATGAAGTAGGAATTTAGCTCTCTTTTGTTTTCAATTTCTCACTCAAAATCATCACAAACCCAAAAGCTAGAAAGCTTTTTCAAGAGGAAGAAGAAGAAGAATTGTTTTATGATGAATAATGAATTATTGTATGAGGTTAGAATTGCAACCATGGGTTAAAGATAACATCTTTAACCCTTGTAGAGAATAAACCATGGGTTGAGGTTTGGGTTGGGTTAACAAATATCTTCACAAAATATCAAAGGATGAAGACTAAAGTCAAAGCTTCAAGAAGCTTCCACAAACCTCATCCATAACATTAACCCTAATCCAAACCCTAACATGTTTTATTCTCAAAACCCTAGTTGCAATTTTAACCCTAACATGTTACAATATTATATATCACATATATTATGTATATAGTAACAAAAGAAAATAATACAATTAACATATATCGCATATACATCAATGTATTATCCATGTGAGAAAAAGAATCTTTAAGTGAGCTTATATTTGATAATGTAATGTAATATTTCAAATATATAATTGTACATTAAATTATCGAATCAACACCGATAATCCGGCTATTTGACAAATAACCGACTAATATAACAAGTATCAGTTCATCGAATCAACACTTGATCCGATGACCCGGCTATATCACATATACCCGGCTGATATCACATATCACGAGAATATAATACGGTATCGCATACATGTATTATTCTCGGTCCCGCACATATAAAATATGTGCTCCTACTCCGTTTTGCCTGAGCCAGGAAAGCTCTGTGTAGGACTCTAAAGAATCGTCAACACGCCGGCAGTAGGTGATGATCATATCAAACACCCACAAGCTGCAAGCGGTCAGCTAAACGTAACAGCCACCCAGGTATTGAGCGATCAGAAGATCAACAAGCAAGCTTTTACATTCTCCTGTGAATCCAGTCAGTAACACTCCCGTACTGTCCGGTCTTTTCATCTGATATGTCGCATATCCAGTCTAGGGGTGGTAAACGTCAGACCCCAGTAACCGATAAGTCATGTCGATATGAGGTCCATAACAGTTCGAGAAACTACTGATAACACTTACCAGTAAATCTCAGCAACCCTGACCAGGGATTTCCAATTATAGCCAATCGAACACAGCGCAACATCAACTCCAAATACCGAGAGAGACGAAACCCCTCCTATCGCTTATTGCCTCCATGTGATTCGGGACTGTACCCAAAAACCACCATTTTGCACGCCCTCTTGGACGTAGTAAGGTGGAAATCATAGCACAGAGGGAATCAAACAAGACTCTATGACGATCTCGGGTCTACAGACTAACCTGTACCAGTGTAACCAGAGAACTGCCATCTGACGTAAGGTATAATACCATCTAGGAGTTCTCGACGAGTCCGTCCAGTGTACCCAGACTCTACTGAGCACCCGTATACTTTCTCTGATGTCAAACACCAATGGATGCGGGATCGTCCATCGACCATCTACATGGGTCGAGAAGCATATGCTAGTCTACTCTGGTATATCGATGCCCTGTCTCGATACACTTACGACTAGGAACATTTAAAGGATGTACTTAGCGACTACACTGTCCCCACTAGTATGATCTGCATCATAGTCCTGGTAGTCAAGAACTCATCCTAAAGGCTTTATCAATATGTAACATAGAGACATCCAGAGTACATATCAAGATAAAGAGCAACCAGATAGCATACTATCATGTCAAGCGAGAAAGTCCTCACTATATATGTCCAAGCATCCACTACAATATACATCGTATGTACAGTAATGGCCTCTAGGGAATACATATAACTAAAAATCTCCCACTTGCACTAGGGTCATCTGTTGTAGTATCTCATACCCAACAATCAACTGTAGTTGAAGTATCTCATACTCAACCATCCCATAAAAGTCTCTACTAGGAAATAGGCCTTTGTGAATGGATCCGCGCTGTTATCCTCCTTACTTACTCTCCTATCCTTGATCTCCCTGGAGATCAACCATCTCCATGATCAGGTGATACTGCCTAAGAATATGTCTGGATGTCTGATGGGACGGGAGTTCCTAGGTATAAGCCACAACTCCATTGTCACACAATGGTAGGAACGGAGTTCATCTCATGAACTTATATATATCCAGACTGCTTCTTTGGTAGCATCCTTGGTAACGATGTATCTATCCTTTAATCGTCTAGTTAGCCACGGTATCTAGCTTGGAACTCTTACAACATACCGTCCCTCCACTGTGGGTAAAGACAATGCCTGTGACTGACATTCAGTCGACCTTACAACTCTGGAAGCTTTCCAGGGATTCTCCCCAGGATCGATTGATACCATCTCACTACACCTAGTGAGAATCCTAACATCTAATTAGATCTATCTCATAGATCCAAAACCCAGGATTTAGGAGGTATCACCTTGATCCAATATGGAGAATCCTTGTGATAAGAGGAGATTGACAAAGCATAGCATATGAAACTCCTTTCCTATCAAGAGTATGTCATCCACGTACTATACAAGGATCACCACCATACTCCCAACTACCTTTTTGTATATACTAGGTTCATCTACCATTTTGATGCAGTCAAACTCTTTGACTACCACATCAAAACAGACGTTCCATCTCCGTAATGCCTGATTTATCCCATAAAACATCTTGCACGCGTTTCCGCTGCTCCCACTGTCTACGAAGCCCTCTGGCTGTGTACTTAAAGAAGATCTCTTCTAAATCATCATTTAGAAAAGCAGTCCTGACACCCAGCCATTCTTACAGAGTCCCCACTTTTGATGGCCTGCTCGAAACTAGTGAGGTCATCATCTCATGATGCAATCCTCGCTCCCACTGTCATAGAGAAAACCGAAGTATCTCTCAGGTGGGTGTGGAACCCTACCAGATCAGTGGAGAGGCTGAGGTTCGTTAGGATCTATTGATTCCCCCGGTTCTACCAAATCATCAGCTGCAGTTTGTATAGCTGGAACTCCTTCCAGTTCTACCTCATGACCACTAATTTTTTCACAAGAAATTCCCTTTCCAAAAGGTGGCATGCTGAGAAAACAAAACATCTTTTATTCCTCAGTTTGGTAGAAGATATTCCCTTGCGGATGCTTGGGATATCCAACAAACTTCCACAGAACTGACATTGCCTCGAGCTTGTCCCGATTTTGCTTTTAGACATAGGTCGGACAACCCCAAATCTTAACATACTTAAGACATGGGCTCTTCTCATACCATATCGCATATGGAATGGTAGGCATCTGATTTGGTTGGAACCCTATTCAATAGGTATGCAGCTTCATAAAGTGAATAACTCCCAAAAGAAAATAGGCAACTCAGTAGTACTCATCATAGAGCACACCATATCACATAGGGTTTGATTTCTCCGTCCCGATACACCGACGAGCTGTGGTGTATACGGAGGAGTAATGCTGAGAGAGAACCTTATTCTCCTTTAGAATAGTCCAGAATCTCCGTGCTCAAGTATTCTCCTCCCTGATCATATCAAAGGACATAATACTTATACCTGTTTTGGTTCTCTACTTCTGAAGTACAAAGAACCAGTCCTGGCATGTATAGACAGGGGACCTCATACATCATCATGTATCAATCCCAAGAGTTCATTAACTCTTTCTCTGTTTCCAATAAACAGAGTTTTGGTCATCTTATCATTGTGACATGACTGGTAAGTTTCACAAGATGTAAATCCAAACTGATTTAAATATTCATCTTTATGTAACTTCAGCTAGTCGGGTCGCATTAATATGACCTAGTTTACAATGCCTCAAGAATGATTCGTTCATTTCTGAACTCTTCCTCTTGTGTGTCTTCTGTACGTTAAGAACTGTGCTTTGATTTAGAACGTTTATGCTTTTAGATAACGTGCCTGAACCGATAAACACTTGATATAGGAAATGTTCAAAACATTATCCAACAATACAAAATTATATCCTTCTTTATTAAATAAAAAGAATGATATGATGTTGTATATCAGGTTCGGTATCTAACCATATTCGTTCCGAATCAATGTATTTGGTAATACAGGGTGATAACTGCCAACAGACTTGGATGCCACACTTGCACTATTTTTAACTCTTAAAACTTATCATCCTTTCTCAGTTCTCTACCATTCAGTAGCTGATTGATCTGGAATTTATGTGTTTGTAGTTAACCGCAATCAGAACGGTGTCGCGCGTAGCTAGACCGAGATGAGTACGGGTCGTCCTCTGGGAAACGTGGAACATTTTATTCTTACTTTAGACGTGTTGAAAAAGAGAGGAGGGATAAATAAAGAATATTGTAGAATGGTTGTAGGATCTAGATCTACGTTAAACACGGATGCAAAATATAGATCTAGATTAACTATGGATGTAAGTTTATATAAGAAGAGGGCTTGTAGGGTTCATTAGGATTTAGTAGTTATGGATGATTAATTAAAGATTACTCTTTCTATCCTTTAATAGATTTAAAACTAGAACGACAGTGATGCATGTAGATTAGGGTTTCTGGAGGGAAAAAGAATCCCACTCTTAACCCCTATCTCGACACGGAACTCCGTTCATATCTAGCCTTTACGAAAAAAATCATTAATCTAATCTCTAATCGCGGTCGAGACTAATAATAAATTGGTAGCGCGCCCGATTAGGATGTTAATGATTATTTTGATAAATTTTATAAACTTTATAGGACGTAAAAAGGGTTTAAGGATCTTCATCATCCATTAACCTACCCTAATCCTACGAACCCTAACAAGCGGAGAATTACTCGCGCATGTTGGGAGAAAAAGAGATGGAGAGAAAATTCATAATTAAACATCTAAGAAATAGAATAGGAAAAATAAAGCTACCTTTATTAATCAACAATATTCATTGCACTTTGATTCCTTAGAAAATGATTACAAATACTAGTTGCTTCTCGATCTCTTCTTAGGAGGTAGATGAGCCGTTGAAGATCAGCCTGGATGCGTGAGCTCTCTTGGACTTCGTGATCTCGTCGACTTGATGATTTTTCCAGGAGGCTCTCGGTCTTTATTTATAGTCCCAAAGCCAGAAGTCTAGCTTCCAAATTTGGAAGCCAACAATAAAGATTCCCCCAAAAAAATGCAACTCCGAACCTCTCTGAACTGCGGCGGATCCGCGGCCAACAGGGGGGTTGGGCCGCGGATCCGTGGCCAAGGGTTGTGATCTTTTGATCATTTTTCTGTAGCTTGATCCTTGTGACATGTGGCGATCTCTGGAATTTTTGGAACTTGGAAATCTTCACGTAGTTGCTGCCAAACTTGATTTCTAAGTTTTGCTTTCTTAATTAGGCAGGTTTGCTTTAACAACTTGATTTCCTTGATTTTAGTCTTGAAAATTCTGCACAACACCTTATATGATATTTAGTAGAGTTTGTTTTCTTAAGATTTGGTCAATGATATTTTATTGCATAAATTTTCCTACCAAATGCTAATCATAATATATCAACACATGGAAAATAGTATTTTTACAGATAAACTCTCATATGTATGATATATTATAATAAAGACCTTTTTTTAATATAGAAATAGTAGGAAAAATGTAATAACAAATGTGCAGTTTTATCAACTGAACAAATACCCCCAAACTTATCTTTGATCGTCCCGAGCAAACTAGTTTATTCAAGAGAAGGAAAAGAAAGGAGAAAACTAAGCACACTTTCGTTGGCAAACACGATTGCACTGAGCACGTGCAACAAGCCGTTAAACATCTAGGTGTCCCTAATAGGAGGAGTGTTGTCTCCTAAGGGTTTTCAGCGGATTAGACCCACAAAATCCTATAACAAAAGAGAGATAGTGAAATTTATATCTAAAGATAAGAACCATAAAAGAAATACTTTGAAAAGTTAGAGTTTCCAACTACACTAGCTTTTCCGTTGTTATGAGCCCTATCTTAATAGTCATGAAAAGATGTTAGAAATCACATCATCCCTCAATAAAACATCGTCTTTATTCTTCATTCCTACCTTTCATACAAACATCGATCATATAACCCTACGTGTGTGTAAAGAACATCTCTACACTCGGAGAATTCAATTCAAGCTATCTGTCACGACCCGAAAGTACGGAACATGACCGACACTTAGACTACGAAACGTCTCGAGGCGTACGTAATCTAAGTAAGCCGAAAACCCAGAAATCTGAACCAAGAAAAGTAGTGGAGTGAAGGCAAACCAATTTAAATCAAGTAATTTTAATAGCATAAG
The DNA here is from genome assembly GCA_030015575.1 of Agapanthus africanus. NCBI lineage: Eukaryota > Viridiplantae > Streptophyta > Magnoliopsida > Asparagales > Amaryllidaceae > Agapanthus > Agapanthus africanus. Next base: position 53,988,190 of record JASDDO010000006.1, on the reverse strand, counting down.
CTGAATTGTGCGTTTTTAAAAACATCAAATATTTCCTGAAAATTTCAGCAGAGTCTTCTTTGTAAATACTGGCTCCCAAACGGGATACAACATGAATAGTATACGAAATCAATAAAAGGCATCCCCAAGCGGGAGCTAGCTCTTCGTCAATCGACGGTCACAACCACACAAGAAATATAATATACAACGCCAAGGGCGAGGATCAAAACAGAAAAGGAAACTCAAAACAACAGAAATCCATAGAAATACACGCGCGACTCTAAGGTCGAAAGAATAAGCATCACTGGTCACTATCTCCGAAATAAATACATGTTTGGTTGATGAAACTTCTAGATACAACTGAATAATAACATACAAAATATAATGATGGGTCTGATACAAATAAACCCACCTACTAGCAAGTCACCCGAAAAGAAGCAGTGCCCGCAAAGCCGTAATGAAACCTGTATGGCAAACTGTGGCACAATGGGGGTGAGTTGCCAACTCGTGAATATAATACATCTACGAACAGGAATCGCATGTATGATGCAATCCTAGGTCATACGATCATAATATATCCTCAAATAAAATAACTAGCAGCCTATAACAATGGCTAGGGTAAATATCTAACCCGAGTGTAATCCTATGTGCCCGTGTCAGTGCCTCAGGTAGCAATGTATCATATGGATGATGTATGAATGCATGAAACAGAATGCATGTACTGAAGAAAACTGCTTTCATAAATTAGTGAGATTTCTGTATTTTTAAAATGAGGTATCATAAATGAAATCAGCATAAACAGTGCCTAGCATCGACACAAACAGTATCCAAATATCTCGATATCTCTGTGTCGCAATCTCCGTACCTCAATATCTCAATCACAATATCTAGGGCGCCGTCAGTCCAGACCGGCCCCTACCATCCATCTCAAGACCACGACGGTATCCTCCGGATATCCGACGCGTCGGGTAAAATCACCGGTCGGTAGTGCTCCCCTGCCAGGCTCAACGGCATCATATGCGATCCTCTTTCCCCGGGGTACCGTATCGGGTCCACTATGTACCCGAAACGGTTCCTCCATCTCCTCGAATCGGGTCTCGAAATCCATCAGCAAACTCATGGTGGACGACTCATACATCATGGGAAAACCACACTTTTTATTTAAAAGGAGAGAAAAGAAGTTTATATAAGTTTTGCGGTTTTCCCACAAATCCAGAAAATCTTATGGAAATCTGAATACAAATCATCAATATCATGTAAAACCATGAATATAGGCATGAGAATCCATGAATGCGGCATAACAATGAATAAAAGTATGCATGAAGTAGCAAGTAATAACTACAATGTCTAAACTAGCATATAAGGCAAGTATACTAATATCATGTCTAAACTATAAGCTAACAACCTACGTCAAATGAAATAGTATTTTCTAAAGTGTTCATGACATGGCAATTACCGATGAAGATGTGTGTGAGCCGGCAAGTAAGTGTACGTGGTACATACGCACCATCGGTAATGGTGCTGGTGTACTAACAACATGATATCAATAATGGAATATGAATCACAATAAGTATGCGATGCGGAGCGAACAACAATAATGAGCGGGAGCTAAATACTAGACACAAGATAACAAATCTATATTTAATATAAATATGAGTTCTACGGTGGTGCCATTTGAATATAACCCGAATCACGGTGTTTTGAAAATAAGGGCTACGGTGTTTTTAAGAAAAGATAAGTCCTTTGAAATATCCGTAGAATCCCTTGAACTGTCTTTAAAAAAAATACCCGCGATCTGTTAGTTTTTGAAATAGGTAGGAATCTAATCTAGTCTGACATCTACACTAAACTATACGGCTGAACTAACAAGCTGAATTAAGGGTAAGGAAACCGCCTAACATCTGAGTCGATATATATATAAACATATAAATTAGTCAGTGATCCCGCCTCGATAATATCTCATCCGATACCATATCTATAATCAGATATTCCCAAATCAAGAGTGCGGATCTATCATAATATATAGCTCGTACGTAAATCCGTCGTACGGCATTCCCAAATCTGGGTACGGGACAATATCATGTTCATCACCTTATTCATCTGGTATCTTCTTTATCAAAGATCCTAATCCGGGTACTAATCTCTATCTAGTACAATACGGATACCAGCTAAGTATGCATGCACGTGTGTGAAAACTACGTCAAAGGACCCGCTAAAACATCAGGTCGTATATCAAATACGAACCCTGCCATATCACCGATCTCATGGCCTCAAATCGAATTTCATCGACTCATCTCAAATCCCAAGTACTATTCTCAAATCCAGTATATGAACACATAGTCCCATACCCATGTGAACACATAACAATATAACCCCATATAAGAACATATGAAAGAAGAATGTATGCAAGTATGGGTGTGTGTGTAATGGTGGTGCAACCTCTACTCTATGGTTTCGCAACACTAAACCTATCCAATCACACCCAAAATCAATCTTTATCATCAATAAACTCAACAATATATAATCAATATATATATGTGTGTGTACGTATTCGTATACATCACCACGAACTGCGGGGGTGCTATAGCCATCCACCCGACTTCTCCCCGTAGATATAAATCAACTCACCTGGTCTTTGCTCGCCGGTGCCGATGTCGCCACGTTCTTGCTTTTCATCTCGAAGTCCACATGGGTACCTACTTATCATAACGCACCGTATCGCAATAAAATCCAACTCATGACCAAAACGACACACGAATCCCACATAGGTTAAAACCTATGGTTGCTTTCACAAATCAACCCAAAAAACCTCGACGTCGGCGTACAAATGCCAAACCATCGAGAAAAACCCAAACACACCCATTTTCACATTCACAAACACGAAACATATATATGGAATAGGTTAAAATCATCAAAACCAATAAAAGTAAACAAATCGTTTTATTTCCCAAAAATCTAGTTAGCGGTCATTAACCGTTTTAATACAAATCTTGATATTTAAAAAAAACTAATGGCCATAATATTTACTAAATAACTTAAATAAGCCATACAAACCATTTCCACAATTTAATATCATCACTTTCAATTAAATTCCAAAACCAAGTTTGCATAAAATTCCAATTTTAACAATTTACAAGCATCAATTAGTAAACTAGCAACTAGGTTAGTTTTAGCACATCATTAACATGTTAATCTACTCATGAAACCTTAAGCAAGAGACAACCACTCTAATTGAATCCAAACCCTAACTTTAAATTCCAAGCCTTCACTTGAAAATTCAAGTCTTGAAATAGAAACCAAATTAAACACCAAATTAGCTTCACTTGAAGTATGGTAGCAACAATTAAGTAACTTGGTTAGGATTTATACCTCACAACCATAGATCTAGAATGAAAATCTTGTCCTCCAAATTGCTCTCTTTTCACCACAATCCATGCTTGATAGGCTAAGGAAAAATGGGTAGGAGTTGGATTTTGATTTTGTGGGATTTTTGTGTTGATTTTTGGGCATTTTGTGATGAAATTTTGAGGTGAAATGAGAAAGAGAAGAGAGGGGGTTGCTGCTGCAGTGAGAAGAGGAGGGTTCGGCCATATTTTTGGGGATGAGGAGAGAGAGAGAGGTGTTGAAATGCAAGGTCAAAGAAAGTCCAAGTCAACCCAACCCTTACCTCTTTCTTCTTCTCATTTTCTTTTGTTTTTCTTTCTTTTATCCAAAAGAAGTGGGGAAAGTTTAGGGAGGGGGCTGTTGAATTCAGCCATATTAGTGGAGAGGGTGAGGGTGTGGGTGAGGGAAAAAAGATAAATGTATTATCCCAATTTCCATTAACACCAATTTCACTATCTAAGCCTTTTTCTTCAATATTTTCTAAAACTGATTAACAACTTCATTTCATTTCAAAAACAACGTGTTAAATTTTTTTTAATGTGTTATGATGCACAAAATTTGTTTCAACTCATTCCAATGTGTAATTTTCCCTAATTAAATGTATTGGTGACGGCTTAAAATAATATTAAAATAATTATTTTCGGAAAAAATTTCAGAAAATTTGAAATTTCACCAGTGGCTCAATAAAAATCAAATACTAGCATTACATAGCTAGAATATGTATATTTAATTTTATAAAAAAGTTATTTGTATTTTGACTTTTTACAGAAACCCCCTTATTTTACCGATTTTCCGAAATTTCACCGAAACGATTTTCAAAATGTTACAATCTTCCCCCCTTAAAGAAATTCGGTCCCCGAATTTAAATTAAAACTCCCCCACAAATACTAAAACATCTAAGCAAAATCATCAAGTCGTCGGGGCTCCGAAATCATAAATGCATAAAACAAATTGTAGCGCAGTGCATGAAAAATGAGCATATAACTCAAAATCAAACTCCTTCCAGCATCCCGCAATCATCGGAGTCATGGTAAAGACACAAATGTCAAATCCAATACAAAACCAATATGATATAACTCGAAACTATACACGTAAATATCAAATCTATATAGGTAAATATCTGAAGGAAATGCATGCCAAATCTCTTAAAGTCGCTGTGCAATGCGCATAACACTGTAAAGTGGCAGGCGTCTATCATAAGAAAATAATCATATACATATCTACCTTTTGTTTAAATGGTACGTTCCGCCGTTTTGGGAAACAATTTAGAAGGGTTTCCTTATTTTAAACGTTTCGTGTCATATCAGACACGTAGGTAAATACTGAGACTATAGATCGCTTTTTGGAATTCCCTTCGATAGCTATCATTGCATGCAAAATACATTCAGGTACTGTCCTCTGACTAGTCCTGCTCAGTACGAAAACACATAGCAAATATCATAAAAACGTACTGCTCTATAAGAAATCAATCCCAAAATATGCATATGAATACAAAGTGCGTATGGTGCGCACGGAAATCAAAATCCATATATGTGCCATACATATACACAAAAACAATATCTAAGTGCATCGGGTGTGCACGAAACATCTGTCAAGGGCAACATATGTGCCTGACAGCAAAAACAGGTGCATCTGACATGCACGAAGAATCTCGATTTAGTGCATCTGGTGTGCACCAAAATCGTATCTCATAACATGCGCCCAACGTGCGCGAAAAACCCAAATCAGGTGCATCCATCATGCACGAAATCATGAAATCCAATATTAAGCACTGAACATGCGCAAAATCCAATCAAGTGCACAAGGTGCACAAAACAAATATCGAACATCACAATCGAAATCGAAGTCCAGTGCATCTAAATGCACAAAATGCGTATCACTGCACAGCAAGCATATATGAACTATACCGAGTGTAAAAACCAAATCGTGTGCGTACATACGCACAAAATCAACTCAACTGTATGAAACCCATAAAATCATAAACATTAGAAACAAAGGCACGAAAACGATATCAAGTGCAACACTGTGCAGAAATCATAAATACTCAGCAGGTGCAACCATGGTGCATGAAAACAAATATCCTGAAACTCAATCATCAAAATCAGTCATGCGAATAGATCGCCCAAAATACCGAAATCAAGTATGGCGGAATAGTCCCTCTCGAGCACATCCTCTAAGAATCTCTTGCCAACTGTCATGGTCACTCATAGCATGTCTCGTCGACGATCTTGAACTCTGGCCTGCCGGTGTGCGTAACATGACCACTCCTGGGTCCAAGTCTTCTCGTAATTCGTCCCAGAAAGGTCCTGTCGGGATCTCTCCCAAATCTCGTCTCTGCCGAACTGTCCGGGAGTCAGCTTCCCTTACTAGATCTGTTCTCGTTCCGGAACGGCTGCATACTCATCGCGACTCCTTCTGGAAGGTATATCCAAGTACAATACCTCGGCATGCGCAACGCGTCTCTGATGTCGGCGGAGTGGAACGTCGTCTCATCAAGATCTCGTACGAACCTCTTACTCCACTTTTCTCTAACGTCGACAGCTTCGGACTGAGTTCCAACGGCTATCCTCGTATCTGGAGTCTCCTAAGAATGCATCTCAACACCTAGCATCCGAATGAAGTCGACCTATCCGATCGATTTGTCAAAACCTCATAATCCCCTAAGAGCTCAACATCTTGAGTACAGTTTAACAGTATCGAGTACGTGCCACAGCATCGATGGTCCAGCAATAGAAGGGCAAACCCAAGCCTCACTAATGGCGTTGCGGAACTGCCACAAACCCTAAAGTTCAAAGGCTTTCACACGGTCATTATGTCGAGTTAGGGTTTCATTCTTCTAGAGGGTCCATAAAATTGCCTGCATACTCTTCCGAATACTTTAAAGTTAGAATAATAGGTTTCTGACATTCGATCGTCTCTGTCGACTCTCAACGTCTCCGCGTGAAGTCGTCTCTAGCTGGAATCAATCTATCTGATGACCTCGCATCGGGGTAGGCGAACGAACCACATGTCCTAGTCATTCATCCTCGGTGACTAGCGACCTTCTATTATCTCTTAGTACAACTCGTACTGCGATATCTCCAACATCTGGGGTGATATCTCGTCGTTCGCCGCAATGACTGGCTCACTCGTCTGCACGCTGAACACTGCCTCAATCATCAGGAGTAAGAAATACGCCAACGGTCATCAAAATCTGGTTGGCCTCTGTCGGTGACCCAATCCTCTGGTGCCGATCAGCATATTTGAGTAACCTCATACAGCGATCCTGTTAGTTATATGTATGCCCTAGAGGCCATTGCTGTACATTGGATGTATATTGTAGTGGATGCTGGGACATATATAGGGAGGACTTTCTTGCTCGACATGATAGTATGCTATCTGGTTACTCTTTACCTTAACGTGTCCATTGATTGTCTCTCTGTGACATGTTGGTAAAGCCCTTAGGATGTGTACTTGACTACCTGGACTATGATGCGGATCTTACTAGTGGGGACATGGTAGTCCATAAGTACATCCTTCAAAGTCCCTAGTCGTGGGTGTATCGAGACGGGGCATCGATATACCAGAGTAGACTAGCGTGTACCTTCTCGACCCATACAGATGGGCGATGGATGATCCCATATCCTTTGGTGTTTGACATCGGAGATGATATACGGGTGCTCAGTAGAGACTGGGTACACTGGACGGACTCGCCGAGAACTCCCAGATGGTATTATACCTTACGTCAGATGGCAGTTCTCTGGTGACACTGGTACAGAGTAGTCTGTTGACCCGAGATCGTCATAGAGTCTTGTGTGGTTCCCACTGTGCTTTGATTTCCATCTTACCACGTCCAAGAGGGCGTGCAAAACGGTGGTTTTTGGGTACAGTCCCGAGTCACATGGAGGCAATGACCGATAGGAGGGGATTCGTCTCTCCCGGTATAAGGAGTTGATGTTGCGCTGTGTTCTATTGGCTATAACATGAAATCCCTGGCCAGGGTTGCTGAGATTTACTGGTAAGTGTTACCAGTAGTTTCTCGAATTGTTATAGACCTCATATCGACACGACTTATCGAGCTATTGGGGTCTGACGTTTATCACCCCTAGACAAGATATGCGACATATCAGACGACGAGACCGGACTGTACGGTAAGTGTTACTGGTTGGATTCACTGGAGTTTGAGAGGGCTTGCTCGTCGATCTTCTGATCGCTCAATACCCGGGTGGCCGTTACGTTTAGCAGACCGCTTGCGGCTTGTGGGTGTTTGATATGATCATCATCTGCTGCCGGCGTATTGACGAGTCTTTAGAGTCCTACACAGAGGTTTCCTGGCTCAAGCGAAACGAAATAGGAGCGCATATGAGATATGTGCGGGACCGAGAATAATACGTGTATATGATACCGTATTTCATTCTCGCGATCAATGTGTCGAATGGTTGTATGCGATATAACCTAGTTATCGATTCAAGCGTTGATTCGATAAGCCGATACATTGTATACTGGTCGGTTGTGTGCGACATGACCGGATCATTGAATCAAGTGTTGATTTAATGATTTAATGCATAATGATATATTTGATATATTACTTTGTATTAACTAGTACTGGTTCACTTTAAATGGATTTTCTCACTTGGATTGTGCACATTGTATATGTGATATACTTTTGTACATTAGTATGTATCATGCTTGATGATACATGCTAACTTGAGCATGTGTAAAGATTAAACCATGGTTGTGTAATGGTTAGGGTTTTCCTTTCATTTTCTTATTCATTTATTTATTTATTTATTCTTTTTGGAAAATGATAAGCATTAAGAGAAAATGGTGGCTTAATTTGTTTTCTAGTTAAAGCTTCTTGAAGCTTTGACCAAAGTCACCCTTTTGTCTCATGCTTAACCCTAACCATTCCCACTTACCCTAGTTTAGTCTCTACACTTGACCATGGTTGGTAGATGATAAGTATTATTATTATTTTCATTTTACATAATACTTATCATAGCATTATCTTCTTCATCTTCTTCTTCTTCAAGAAGAGATACTAGACTTCATCAATGGTGGATTGATGAAACAAGTGAGAAATCCAATTCTAAAGTCTACCTACTTCCTATTTCTTCATCCTCTACCTCTTGCCAAGTAGTAGAGTGTGTTCTCTTCATAAGTTTTTGGACTTGGTGAAGTTGGAGCTTGATCTAGCGATACCTCGACGTAGATCATCTTCGGCATCGTCGTCGATGACCTAGCCCGTCCATTCTCCGATGAAGCCGACGCTAGAGCCCGGGGTTCAACTTGGACAGCGAGGAGACTTCATTGCGAAGCTATGGAGGTGGAGCACTAGATCTACAAAGGTTGTATTTCCGTTATCTTATAGTTTAGTTGTAAACTAGTTCTTTTATCGCCTAGAAATCTAGCCAACGATCCGTATTAGGGTTTCTCGGCACCTCGTATTTTGAAATTGGCATGGTTGATGCCTTGTGAGACCTCACTAGAGTGCCTAGGAACCCTACAGTGGTATTAGAGCTTAGCTAGAGCCTTAGACGAAGTCTAGACGGAATTTGAAGTCCGAACGAACCGAAACCCCAAAATTTTCATGCTATCTGGACATTTTCTAAAATCGTGGTTTTTTCCAAATTAAAAATATGCAGAAAACCCAGCAGGAAATTGTAAGAATTACTGTGCAAATACGACATTGTTTGGATTTAAAACAGGCGCGGAACCGCGGCACGAGCATGGCTCGTGCGGCGGTTCCGCCGCCACTTGATGACGTCAGCCATACCTATTTTCACAGTAATTCCTATTTAACTGTGCTGAGTTCTCTGGGTATTTTTTAAATTTTATTCAAGAGTTGAATTTTCTGGGGTTGTTTTGGGGATTCGGTGTTTCGATCGGGATATCAGATTTTGTCTAAGTGGCTTTCCGGATAAATTTAAGAATATGTTAAAAAGTTCGACCGGATATAAATACCCAATTTTTCCCCTGTCAGGAAATTTTCAAGTGTTGGATTTTTCCGTGGTTTAAAGACGTTCTAAGTAGTGCAAGTAACTCGATGGACCCTCTAGAAGACAACAAACCTTAACTCGATTATGTGACCGTCTTGAACTGCCCTTTGAACCTTCGGGTTTGGGGCAGTACGGCGTGCCACTTGTGAGGCGTTGGCTTGACCCTTCTACGGCTGGACCGTTGGTACTGAGGCACGAACTGAATGTCTTTAGACTTGTTTCATGTGTTGATCTGTATCGGGAAAACTTGGGTGTTTGACTGTTCGATCGAAAAGTTTAACATTTTCTATTTATCTGGAATATGATACAATAATTGGAATTCACAAGTAGTTATGAGATAACTAAATGAATGTTATAAACATAGCAGTTTAGTCTCACTTGATCGGTTGCCACGGAATTTTGATGTGATCAAAAGTCCGTCGCAATCACGTAGTGTACGCGGATACTCGCCGGGTAAACTTAATAGACAGCCTCACCCCATATCCCTAACCAAGTGTCTGTAGGAGAACCCCGTCGCCGAAAGCATCCGTTCGGGTGCTCCCGGTAGCGGTGTTCCGCCTTGGTTCACTTCGTCGACGGTATCAGGGGTGCGGCTGCCTAATGAAGTTTGCGACGAGCATTCGATCAGGATGTCGGGAATCTTGTTGAATTGCCCGACTTGATATTGAAAAATGTTTTCGGTAATGAGACTAAAATGCGGGGTTTATAATTATTAGGCATGCGATGTCTAAATAATTCATTTGGTCAGGCATGTGATGTCTGAGGTGGTTGCGGATTCCAACTGTTGTAGTTTTACACTTTCTTTTCTGTGACCGTAAGTGTAATATGTGATATCGCCGGTTTCGTTGCTATATGTCAACGACAATTGGGATGGACATATTTACTTACGTTGATGACATGTGATGTTATGTGTTGCTGGATATGTTATATTGGATCGTCGTGTTTGAATTGCCGAGGGGTTTTTATGTGAGATGAGTGTTTTTCATTTTCATTCATTTAAAAACTTGTATGTAATATTCTTTTATTGGGGCTCTTCCAGGTTGCGGAAGTTGTCACCTTTTGTATATTATTTACTTTTCCGCACTAGGATAGACCCAAGGAGGAGGGCACAAGTAACCGGGTTCTGGAGTCCAGTGGGAGACCAACTCGAGGAGTCGAGGCCGGGTTTCCTAACTCCAGAATTGGTAGGGTTGCTTGCCGCTCTCGTAGGGGTCTAGGGGTGTGGGTTTGGCTATTCATCACGACCGTGGAATCCGTGTTTTATACTGGCTCGTATTGAAAACACGGACGTCCTAGTATATCCAATATTTCATATGATTCTTCTGCTGCGATATCTGTGATGTGATCAAGTGATGTTCTGTGATAGATACAGTATATAGTATATATGATATATTATATAGGCGTTACTTATGTTTTACACCCGCGCTAGCCCTGCCCCGCTCTGTCGTTAGTTACCTAACCTAACGGTGCACGAGGGGACATCGAGGCGAATGCGGATGGCATAAGTATACGTCGTATTTATCTGTGATGTTTAGGTACTTAAATGATGGGACTTCATTAATGAGATTAATGAAATAAAAGAAACCTAAGATGTTGTAGAATCGAATTTCAAAATTAAAACAGGTAGCTACAGTTCTTGCTTTGCACAGCGGTATATATGATATATCCTGCACCTTATTCGATGAGGAAAGGACCGAGATCCCTTCACCGGGAGTGACTCCTTTAGCAATAACTGGCAGATGCTACACACTCAGTTTGTCTTTTGATTGCTTTTAAGTGTTTTTGCTTTGCACAGTGATATATATGATATATCCCGCACCTCATTCGACGAGGAAAGGACCGACGATCCCTTCACCGGGAGTGACTCCTTTAGCAAAACTAGAAAAGCCTCAAAAACGCTCCATTTCAAAATTCATTCGATCCTACAACGATATCAAGTTCATTACGCAATAGGTTTTCTGAAAAACCTGTCGTAGCCCTCCGTCATTTCAGATATGTACTGGTTAGTATTCGTGCTGCGTTTGTTGACCTCTGTCAAGGCGTAGTGTGCGGTAGCTGATTAGCGCTTATCTGCATAAGCATATGATGTGATTGATTTAGGGTAGTCGTGCGACCTTGTTGACCTCTGTCAAGGGTCGTGCGGGTGGGTTTACTTCAATCAAGAAATGACTGGTTGAACATGACTAGCAGCCTATGGTTTGTTGACCTCTGTCAAGGTCATAGGACGCTTGGGGCAAAATATTATCGGGAATTTCAAGTGTTGAGATTTGCAATGAGATTGCATACCTTCTATGAGATAGTTGGATCCCGATACCCGCTGCGAGTAATTGTTACTCCTGGGAGAGTTTTATACATTACAATTAGCCGATCAAGTAGGTGTCTAGAAAGGTGTCAACGGGGTTACGCCTCTGGGAAAACGAGGTTTACATTAATTAGGTTCGTGCGAAAGCACGGGGGACCTCCCTCAAAGTATCGACACTGGCCTGGCTGAAAGATTGGCGAACTTGTAGTGTGTAATTAATCCCGGCTAGTCTTTCCTTTTAGGGTTTGAAGGAAGATTTGATAAAAAGCAGTGGGAGCCATCCTGATTAGATAAAATAATAACCAATCTATTCTTGCAAGAGCGCACGCTGAGTGTTTTCTTCTCTCTCTCTCCTGGTAGCGACCATGTCACGCCTTAATCAAGATAATAAATACAGATTATTGACCGAACCCGCTTGTTATACTGAGCTGGGGAACGTTGGTCCCGCTCCAACTTATAATTGTTATAAGACAGAGCAGGTAATTGGGGAATACCAGATTTCCCGTGCCGCCCAAACGAAGAAAGTGCATATGATGCATCATCTTCGGGTGTGTTCATTACAAAGAACTGTTTCTCAGTATCCTCCGTATCCTGGGTATATGATACCGGATCAGGATCCCAGATATGTAATCTGTTACATAGGGCTACAAAAGGGTAGAAAAACTGAGAACGGGTGATAAGTTTCATGAGGCAGAAAACGGGGCAAGTGTTGCAGCCAAGTCTGTCGGTCACTGTCACCCTGTATTACCAATACTTTGATTCTGAATGAATGTTATTAGATACCGAACCTGATATACAAAATCATATCAGTCTCTTTATTAGTAAAGAAATGATAAAATTTTGTATTGTTGGATAATATTTTGAACATTTCCTATATCAAAAGTTGATCGGTTCAGGCACGTTATCTAAAAGCATTAATGTTCTAAATCAAACTACAGTTCTTAGTATATAGAACACACACAAGAGGAAGAGTTCAGAAATGAACGAATTCTTCTTGAGGTACTCTAGACTAGGTCAGATCAATATGACCCGACTAGCTAGAGTTACATATAGATGCATATTTAAATCAGTTTGAATTTACATCTTGTGAAACTCGCCAGTCATGTCACAAAGATAAGATGACCATAGCTCTGTTTATTGGAAACAGAGAAAGAGTTACTGAACTCTTAGGACTGATACATGATGATGTATGTAAGGTCTCCTGTCTACACATGCCAGGACTGATTCTTTATACTTCATTATATTCTATGATAATCTCTCAAGATTCAGATCTATGTTCCTGTTGAAACACAAGTCCGAATCTTTTGAGATATTCACAGAATATAAGTTAGAAGTAGAGGACTAAAATACAGGTATAAGTATTATGTCCTTTGATGTGATCGAGGAGGAGAATAATTGGGCACGGAAATTCCTAGACTATTCTAAAGGAGAATGGGATTCTCTCTCAGAATTACTCCTCCGTATACACCATAGCACGATGGTATATCGGGACGGAGCAGATACACCCTATTTGATATGGTGTGCTCTATGATGAGTACTACTGAGTTACCTTTTTCCTTTTGGGTGTTATGCACTTGAGAAGTTGCATACCTATTGAATGGGGTTCCAATCAAATCAGTTGTCTACCATTTCATATGTGATATGGAAAGGGAAGAGCCAATGTCTTAAGCTAGTTAAGATTTGGGGTTGTCCGGCTAATGTCTAAAAGCAAAATCCGGACAAGCTCGAGGCAAGGTCTGTAATGTAGAACTGGAAAGGTTCCAGCTATACAAAATACAACAGATAATTTGGTCGAACCAAAGGATTCAGTAGATTCCAACGAACCTCAGCCTCTCCGCCGATCTAGTAGGGTTCCTCACCCACCTGAGAGATACTTCAGTTTCTCTATGACAGTGGGAGCGAGGATTGCATCATGAGATGATGACCCAACTAATTTCGAGCTGGCCATCAGGAGTAAGACTCTGTAAGAATGGCTGGATGCTTAGCAATCTGAGATGGAATCCATGTACACCAACAAAGTATGGACTTTGGTTGCTATATCTGAAGGGTTAAATCCCCATCAGGAGCAAGTATATCTTGAGAAGATTACTTGATGTACATGGAAAGGTTGAGACTTTCAAAGCTAGACTGTTAAAGGTTTTCGTCATCAACCAGGCGTGGATAATGATGAAACCTTTTCCAGTACCTATGCTTAAGTCCCTCCTGATCCTACTTGTCACGGCTACATACCATGACTACAATATCTGGCGGTTGGGTGCCATGACTCCTTTTCTAAATGATGTTTTAGAAGAGTGTGTCTATAAGTACACAGCCAGAGGGCCTCGTAGACAGTGGGAGCAGCGGAAACGTGTGCAAGATGCTTTATGGGATAAAGCAGACATCGCGGAGTTGGAACATCTGTTTTGATGGATTAGTCAAGGAAGTTGACATCATCAAAATGGTAAATGAACCTTGTATATACAAAAAGGTAGTAGGGAGTATGGTGGTGATCCTCGTAGAGTACGTGGATGACATACTCTTGATAAGAAAGGAGTTTCCTATGCTACGCTCAGTCAATCTCCGCTTATCACAATAATTCTCCATATAGGATCAAAGTGATACCTCCTTAATCCTGAGTTTTGGATCTATGAGATAGATTTAATTGGATGTTAGGATTCTCACTAGCTGTAGTGAGATGGTATCAATCGATCCTGGGGAGAATCACTGGAAGTGTTCCAGGGTGATAAAGACGACTGAGTGTCAGTCACAGGCATTGTCTTTACCCTCAGCAAAGGGACGGTATGTTGGAAGAGTTCCAATCTAGATACCGTGATATACTAGACGATAAAGGTAGGATACATCGCTACTTAAGATGCTACCAAAGAGGCTGTTTGGGTGTATGTTGGTTCATGAGATGAACTACGTTCCTACCATTGTGAGACAATGGAGTCGTGGCTTATGCCAAGGAACGCCGGTCCCATCAGTGATCAAGACATATTCTAAGGCAGTATCACTTGATCATGGAGATGGTTGATCTCTAGGAGACTTTTATGGGATGGTTGAGTATGAGATACTGCAACCACTGCTACAGATGGCCCTAGTGCAAGTGGGAGATTGTTAGTTATATGTATGCCCTAGAGGCCATTGCTGTACATTGGATGTATATTGTAGTGGATGCTGGGACATATATAGGGAGGACTTTCTTGCTCGACATGATAGTATGCTATCTGGTTACTCTTTACCTTAACGTGTACATTGATTGTCTCTCTGTTACTTGTTGGTAAAGCCCTTAGGATGTGTACTTGACTACCTGGACTATGATGCGGATCATACTAGTGGGGACATGGTAGTCCATAAGTACATCCTTCAAAGTCCCTAGTCGTGGGTGTATCGAGACGGGGCATCGATATACCAGAGTAGACTAGCGTGTACCTTCTCGACCCATACAGATGGGCGATGGATGATCGCATATCCATTGGTGTTTGATATCGAAGATGATATACGGGTGCTCAGTAGAGACTGGGTACACTGGACGGACTCGCCGAGAACTCCCAGATGGTATTATAACTTACGTCAGATGGCAGTTCTCTGGTGACACTGGTACAGAGTAGTCTGTTGACCCGAGATCCTCATAGAGTCTTGTGTGGTTCCCACTGTGCTTTGATTTCCATCTTACCACGTCCAAGAGGGCATGCAAAACGGTGGTTTTTGGGTACAGTCCCGAGTCACATGGAGGCAATGAGCGATAGGAGGGGATTCGTCTCTCCCGGTATAGGGAGTTGATGTTGCGCTGTGTTCGATTGGCTATAACAGGAAATCCCTGGCCAGGGTTGCTGAGATTTACTGGTAAGTGTTAACAGTAGTTTCTCGAATTGTTATAGACCTCATATCGACACAACTTATCGAGCTATTGGGGTCCGACGTTTACCACCCCTAGGCAAGATATGCGACATATCAGACGACGAGACCGGACTGTACGGTAAGTGTTACTGGTTGGATTCACTGGAGTTTGAGCGGGCTTGCTCGTCGATCTTCTGATCGCTCAATACCCGGGTGGCCGTTACGTTTAGCAGACCGCTTGCGGCTTGTGGGTGTTTGATATGATCATCATCTGCTGCCGGCGTATTGACGAGTCTTTAGAGTCCTACACAGAGGTTTCCTGGCTCAAGCGAAACGAAATAGGAGCGCATATGAGATATGTGCGGGACCGAGAATAATACGTGTATGTGATACCGTATTTCATTCTCGCGATCAATGTGTCGAATGGTTGTATGCGATATAACCTAGTTATCGATTCAAGCGTTGATTCGATAAGCCGATACATTGTATGCTGGTCGGTTGTGTGCGACATGACCGGATCATTGAATCAAGTGTTGATTTAATGATTTAATGCATAATGATATATTTGATATATTACTTTGCATTAACTAGTACTGGTTCACTTTAAATGGATTTTCTCACTTGGATTGTGCACATTGTATATGTGATATACTTTTGTACATTAGTATGTATCATGCTTGATGATACATGCTAACTTGAGCATGTGTAAAGATTAAACCATGGTTGTGTAATGGTTAGGGTTTTCCTTTCATTTTCTTATTCATTTATTTATTTATTTATTCTTTTTGGAAAATGATAAGCATTAAGAGAAAATGGTGGCTTAATTTGTTTTCTAGTTAAAGCTTCTTGAAGCTTTGACCAAAGTCACCCTTTTGTCTTATGCTTAACCCTAACCATTCCCACTTACCCTAGTTTAGTCTCTACACTTGACCATGGTTGGTAGATGATAAGTATTATTATTATTTTCATTTTACATAATACTTATCATAACATTATCATCTTCTTCTTCTTCTTCAAGAAGAGAAACTAGACTTCATCAATGGTGGATTGATGAAACAAGTGAGAAATCCAATTCTAAAGTCTACCCACTTCCTATTTCTTCATCCTCTACCTCTTGCCAAGTAGTAGAGTGTGTTCTCTTCACAAGTTTTTGGACTTGGTGAAGTTGGAGCTTGATCTAGCGATGCCTCGACGTAGATCATCTTCGGTATCGTCGTCGATGACCTAGCCCGTCCATTCTCCGATGAAGCCGACGCTAGAGCCCGGGGTTCGACTTAGACAGCGAGGAGACTTCATTGCGGAGCTATGGAGGTGGAGCACCAGATCTACAAAGGTTGTATTTCCGTTATCTTATAGTTTAGTTGTAAACTAGTTCTTTTATCGCCTAGAAATCTAGCCAACGATCCGTATTAGGGTTTCTCGGCACCTCGTATTTTTGAAATTGGCATGGTTGATGCCTTGTGAGACCTCACTAGAGTGCCTAGGAACCCTACAGATCCATCCCACGCTCGTGGCACGAAAACACAATAAAAAGACACATCTCTGCAATCGTGTGTCGCCGGAATTACGTCCTGGTCAGTCCTCGTTAGTGACGAGCTCATGCTGACCGCAACTTTAGCCGTAGCTCTCCCAGCCCGTGATCATGGCAGCAAACCATAACTAGTACCGATAAGGCTAGATCATAGGAAAGAATATAATACCGAGCAAAGAAATGTACATCCTAAGGCTTCTTAAGTAGAGTAGCGTATCGTAAGTATGCCGCGGAACATACCCACAATACGTCACTCTACTTTAGTCACCTACTCCATCAACCAAGGGTCATCCTACGCTCCGAAGGTAAACCTAACGCTTTGATACCAACTTTGTCATGACCCGAAAGTACGGAACATGACCGACACTTAGACTACGAAACGTCTCGAGGCGTACGTAATCTAAGTAAGCCGAAAACCCAGAAATCCAAACCAAGAAAAGTAGTGGAGTGAAGGAAAACCAATTTAAATCAAGTAGTTTTAATAGCATAAGCCGAATTGTGCGTTTTTAAAAACATCAAATATTTCCTGAAAATTTCGGCAGAGTCTCCTTTGTAAATACTGGCTCCCAAACGGGATACAATATGAATAGTATACGAAATCAATAAAGGCAACCCCAAGCGGGAGCTAGCTCTTCGTCAATCGACGGTCACAACCACACAAGCAATATAATATACAACGCCAAGGGCGAGGATCAAAACAGAAAAGAAAACTCAAAACAACAGAAATCCTTAGAAATACACGCGCGACTCTAAGGTCGAAAGAATAAGCATCACTGGTCTCTATCTCCGAAATAAATACATGTTTGGTTGATGGAACTTCTAGATACAACTGATAAATAACATACAAAATATAATGATGGGTACGATACAAATAAACCCACCTACTAGCAAGCCACCCGAAAAGAAGCAGTGCCCGCAAAGCCAAAATGAAACCTGTACGGCAAAACCTGCAAGAAACTGTGGCACAACGGGGGTGAGTTGCCAACTCATGAATATAATACATCTACGAACAGGAATCACATGTATGACGCAACCCTAGGTCAAACGATCATAATATATCCTCAAGTAAAATAACCAGCAGCCTATAACAATGGCTAGGGCAAATATCTAACCCGAGTGTAATCCTATGTGCCCGTGTCAGTGCCTCAGGTAGCAATGTATCATATGGATGATGTATGAATACTTGAAATAGAATGCATGTACTGAAGAAAACCGCTTTCATAAATTAGTGAGATTTCTGTATTTTTAAAATGAGGTATCATAAATGAAATCAGCATAAACAGTGCCTAGCATCGATACAAAACAATATCCAAATATCTCGATATCTCTGTGTCGCAATCTCTGTACCTCAATATCTCAATCACAATATCTAGGGCGCCGTCAGTCCAAACCGGCCCCTACCATCCATCTCAAGACCACGACGGTATCCTCCGAATATCCGACGCGTTGGGTAAAATCACCGGTCGGTAGTGCTCCCCTGCCAGGCTCAACGCCATCATATGCGATCCTCTTGCCCCAGGGTACCGTACCGGGTCCATCATGTACCCGAAACGGTTCCTCCATCTCCTCGAATCGGGTCTCGAAATTCATCAGCAAACTCATGGTGGACGACTCATACATCATGGGAAAACCGCACTTTTTATTTAAAAGGAGAGAAAAGAAGTTTATATAAGTTTTGCGGTTTTCCCCCAAATCCAGAAAATCTTATGGAAATCCGAATCCAAATCATCAATAGCATGTAAAGCCATGAATATAGGCATGAGAATCCATGAATGCGGCATAACAATGAAAAAAAGTATGCATGAAGTAGCAAGTAATAACTACAATATCTAAACTAGCATATAAGGCAAGTATACTAATATCATGTCTAAACTATTAGCTAACAACCTATGTCAAATGAAATTGTATTTTCTAAAGTGTTCGTGACATGGCAATTACCGATGAAGATGTGTGTGAGCCGGCAAGTAAGTGTACGTGGTACATACGCACCATCGGTAATGGTGCTGGTGTCCTAACAGTATGATATCAATAATTGAATATGAATCACAATAAGTATGCGATGCGGAGCGAACAACAATAATGAGCGGGAGCTAAATACTAGACCAATGATAACAAATCTATATTTAATATAAATATGAGTTCTACGGTGGTGCCATTTGAATTTAACCCGAATCACGGTGTTTTGAAAATAAGGGCTACGGTGTTTTTAAGAAAAGATAAGTCCTTTGAAATATCCGTTGAATCCCTTGACCTATCTTTAAAAAAAATACCCGTGATCCAGCAGTTTTTGAAATAGGTAGGAATCTAATCTAGTCTGACATCTACACTAAACTATACGGCTGAACTAACTAGCTGAATTAAGGGTAAGGAAACCGCCTAACATCTGAGTCGATATATATATAAACATATATATTAGTCGGTGATCCAGCCTCGATAATATCACATCCGATACCATATCTATAATCAGATATTCCCAAGTCAAGAGTGCGGATTTATCATCAATATATAGCTCGTACGTAAATCCGTCGTACGGCATCCCCAAATCTGGGTACGGGACAATATCATGTTCATCACCTTATTCATCTGGTATCTTCTTTATCAAAGATCCTAATCCGGGTAGTGATCTCTGTCTAGTACAAAACTGATACCAGCTAAGTATGCATGCACGTGTGTGAAAACTACGTCAAAGGACCCGGTAAAACATCAGGTCGTATATCAAATACGAACCCTGTCATATCACCGATCTCACTGCCTCAAATCGAATCTTATCGACTCATCTCAAATCCCAAGTACTATTCTCAAATCCAGTATATGAACACATAGTCCCATACCCATGTGAATACATAACAATATAACCCCATATAAGCACATATGAAAGAAGAATGTATGCAAGTATGGTTGTGTGTGTAAAGGTGGTGCAACCTCTACTCTAGGGTCTCGCAACACTAAACCTATCCAATCACACCTAAAATCTATCTTTATCATCAATAAACTCAACAATATATAATCAATATATATGTGTGTATACGTATTCGTATACATCACCACGAACTGCGGGGGTGCTATAGCCATCCACCCGACTTCTCCACATAGATATAAATTTACTCACCTGGTCTTTGCTCGCCGGTGCCGATGTCGCCACGCGCTTGCTTGTCATCTTGAAGTCCACATAGGGTACCTACATATCATAACGCACCGTATTGCATTAAAATCCGACTCATGACCAAAACGACACACGAATCCCACATAGGTTAAAACCTATGGTTGCTTTCACAAATCAACCCAAAAACTCTCGGCGTCGGCGTAAAAACGCCAAACCATCGAGAAAAACCCAAACACACCCATTTTCACATTCACAAACACTAAACATATATATGGAATAGGTTAAAATCATCAAAACCAATAAAAGTAAACAAATCATTTTATTTCCCAAAAATCTAGTTAGCGGTCGTTAACCGTTTTAATACAAATCTTGATATTTAAACAAAACTAATGGCCATAATATTTACTAAATAACTTAAATAAGCCATACAAAACATTTCCACAATTTAATCTCATCACTTTCAATTTAATTCCAAAACCAAGTTTGCATAAAATTCCAATTTTAACAATTTACAAGCATCAATTTGTAAACTAGCAACTAGGTTAGTTTTAGCACATCATTAACATGTTAATCTACTCATGAAACCTTAAGCAAGTGACAACCACTCTAATTGAATCCAAACCCAAACTTTAAATTCCAAGCCTTCACTTGAAAATTCAAGTCTTGAAATAGAAACCAAATTAAACACCAAATTAGCTTCACTTGAAGTATGGTTGCAACAATTAAGTAACTTGGTTAGGATTTATACCTCACAACCATAGATCTAGCATGAAAATCTTTGCCTCCAAATTTCTCTCTTTTCACCACAATCCATGCTTGATAAGCACAGGAAAAATGGGTAGGAGTTGGATTTTGATTTTGTGGGATTTTTGTGTTGATTTTTGGGCATTTTGTGATGAAATTTTGAGGTGAAATGAGAAAGAGAAGAGAGGTGGCTGCTGCTGCAGTGAGAAGAGGAGGGTTCGGCCATATTTTTGGGGATGAGGAGAGAGAGAGAGAGAGGTGTTGAAATGCAAGGTCAAAGAAAGTCCAAGTCAACCCAACCCATACCTCTTTCTTCTTCTCATTTTCTTTTGTTTTTCTTTCTTTTATCCAAAAGAAGTGGGGAAAGTTTAGGGAGGGGGCTGCTGAATTCAGCCATATTAGGGGAGAGGGTGAGGGTGTGGGTGAGTGTGGGTGAGGGAAAAAAGATAAATGTATTACCCCAATTTCCATTAACACCAATTTCACCATCTGAGCCTTTTTCTTCAATATTTTCTAAAACTGATTAACTTCATTTCATTTCAAAAACAAAATGTTAAAATTTTGTTTAATGTGTTATGATGCACAAAATTTGTTTTAACTCATTCCGATTTGTAATTTTCCCTAATTAAATGTATTAGTGACGGCTTAAAATAATATTAAAATAATTATTTTCGGAAAAAATTTCAGAAAATTTGAAATTTCACCAGTTGCTCAATAAACATCAAATACTAGCAATTACATAGCTAGAATATGTATATTTAATTTTATAAAAAAGATATTTGTATTTTGACTTTTTACAGAAAACCCTCTTATTTTACCGATTTTCCGAAATTTCACCGAAACGATTTTCAAAACATTACACTATCATACTCTTGTCTATCTACCTCAGTATTTTTTTTAACTTGATGAATATTTATGGATTTGCCCTCACATTTTCATGCGACCGTTAATACTTCTTGAGGTAGTAACCGACCGATTACTTATGTGTTTGCTGATTAGGTGATAGTATTTTCCTCGTCTTGCACCACCTAAGGCTTAGCAGTGACTCCCAAACCAGTTGCTCTAAGGCACTAGGTGATGAAGCACCCTCGCTATATTTTTTTATTGCTGCCTAGGCGATAACAAAACCAGTGTCCATTTGTCTTTTCACCATTTTTATATTTTCTTCATTTTTTTTATTTCCTTCATACTTTGGCTTTTAGACAAGAGCATTTCAAGGTATTCTCTACTATCCCGAGTTTCAAGACGTGTGTAAGTGCATATAGTAGGGTATCAACAATCAAATGTTTGGCTTCCAGAATAGAAATTATTTTTCAGACTTATTTTTATTTTCAGATTAGTGACTTCCTTCATCTTACTAACCCTTAGGACAACAGCTTATAACTACTTATTACTAGTTCGTTTAAGAAAACTTCTAATTTTCTTGGTTTTCTTAAATTATTTCTATCTTTTGGATATAATTTTTTTCACCTTCTACTCTTTTGTTATAAAAAAATTTTGAATGCCCAGTGTCAAAGATAATTCAGTGAATACAAACCTCCCCCCAAACCTGTTTTCAGCAGTGTCCTCCCTGATGTAACCTTCTGAGAGCATGGACCTGTATACTAGGGGAGAGATACAAGGGGTAAAATAATAGTTAAATGAAAACTACCCCCAAACTTGTTCTTTGGCACGCACAGATATTCAATTAAATCCATTTTCACTCACCTCCATTCTTAAAATAAGAAAATGTTACCAAAACATGGAGGTGAGTCGGAGGAAATTTAGTTTTGATAAAGCGGCTCCTGTTTAAACAGGAGCTCCTCCGCGGGGTCAACAGAGAAGTACGGTTTTAATCTATGCCCATTTACTTTAAAAATTGAGCCGGTTTTCAAATTTTCAACTTCTACTGCCCCGTACGGGTGTACATACCGCACCACAAAAGGTCATTTCCAACGAGATTTAAGCTTATCTAGATGAAGATGGAGACGGGAATCTTAAAGATGGACTTGTTGCCCCGATGTGAAGGTTTTTCTGAAAAGATTTTTATCGTGGAACACTTTAGTCCTGTTCTTTACTATCACCGCATTATCGTAAGCTTCATCACGGAGTTCGCTTAGCTCATTCAACTGCAGCTTCCGATAGCTGCCTGCATGATCAAGATCAAAATTAAGCTCTTTAATAGCCCGCATTGCTTTTTGTTCGATCTCGACAGGAAGGTGGCATGCCTTCCCAAACACAAGGCGGTATGGAGACACACCAAGATCGGTCTTATAAGCGGTGCGGAATGCCTAAAGAGCATCCGTCAATTTGGTTGACCAATCCTTACGGTTTTTAGAAACCGTCTTCTCCAAGATTTGTTTGATCTGCCTATTTGAGATCTCAGCCTACCCACTTGTTTGGGGATGATAGGGCGTCGAAAGCTTGTGAGTGATTGAATATTTCCGCATCAAAGTCTCGAAAGACCGATTACAGAAATGTGTCCCGTTGTCGCTAATTATAGCGCGAGGGTGTCCGAATCGCGAAAAGATATTTTCTTTAAGAAACTTAATGACAACTTTGTTGTCATTAGTGCGACACGGTATAGCTTCCACCCACTTCGAGACATAATCAACAGCTAACAAGATATATAAATTCCCAAAAGAGTTGGGAAAAGGGCCCATAAAATCAATACCCCAAACATCGAATATTTCCACAACCAATATAGGTTGGAGCGGCATCTCGTTTCTTCGTGAAATCTGGCCCGAATGCTGACATCGCGGACAAGTTTTGCAATGTTCATATGCATCTTTAAATAATGTTGGCCAATAAAAGCCACATTGCAAAACTTTCTCCACCGTTTTTCGAGGACCAAAATGACCGCCACATGCCTGATCATGACAAAATGATAACACACTCTTGAATTCATCGTTAGGGACACACCTGCGAATGATTTGATCAGAACAATACTTAAACAGATAAGGTTCATCCCAGTTAAAATATTTTACTTAGGATAGAAATCGAAGTTTGTCTTGTTTCGACCAATCGCTAGGAATAAGTCCCGTCGTAAGATAGTTCACCATATCCATGAACCAAGGTTCATAGGATACAGTCAAGAGCTGTTTGTCAGGAAATTAGTCATTTATTGGCACGGTCAAAGTTGGCGAAGAAGTGATGGTTGGCTACAACGTTTTCCCATCCACTCTTGTCTCGGATGACAAGATCAAATTCTTGTAACAATAGGATCCAACGTATTAGCCTGGCCTTCGCATCCTTCTTCGATAAAAGATGTCGTAGCGCGGAGTGATCTGTGTAAACCACAATTGGCGAGCCAATCAAGATGGGCCTGAATTTCTCTAATGCAAATACAACTGCCAAGAGTTCTTTCTCGGTAGTTGTGTAATTATTTGTGCATCATTCAAGGTCCTACTTGCATAGTAAATTACATGTGGCATCTTATTAATGTGTTGTCGTAAGACAGCACCAATAGCAAAATTTGATGCATCACACATAAGCTCGAACGGGTGGTTCCAATTCGGAGATGATAGAACGGGGGCTGTGGTGAGTGATCCTTTAAGCGATTCAAAAGAAGCCTCACAATCCGAATCGAAGTGAAATATAGTGTCCGTGGCTGTCACGACCCGAAGTTTGGCCCGTGACTGGCACTTAACAACGTAACGTCTACAGGCGTAACGCGACTAAGTAAGCCGAAAACCCAGAAATCTAAAACCCTTTTTAAGAATAAGTAAAGAACTACATGTTTAAAAATCAATGTTTTTAAATAACTAAGCCGAATATGCAATTTAAAAACAGTACAATCTTTTCCAGAAATTTCGGCAGAGTTTCTTTTGTAAAAATGGCCCCGAATGGGGTAAAACAAGAATGACAATATATATGCAATGATAAAGGCATCCCCAAGCGGGAGCTAGCTCTTCGTCAATAGACGGTCACAACCACACATGCAACAATAATATACAACGCCAAGTAGCGAGGACCAAACCCAAAAGAAAACTCAAAGCAACAAGAAACCGCAATACTACCAAGCGCGACTCTAAGGTCGAATAATACATCACTAAAGTCTAGGTCTGAAACAATATACAAGTTTTGGTTGATGGACAATTTCTAGATACAATGGAATAAATAAATACAATGGTGATTCTTGATGCGAAAGAATCCACCTACCAAGGCAAATCACCCGCAAGAAAGTAGTGTGCCAGAAATGCCGCAGTAGAACCAGTACGGCAGAACCTGCAAGAACTGTGGCACAACGGGGGTGAGTTGCCAACTCGTGAATAGAAACATCTACAAGCAGAAACCGAATGCAAGACATAACCTAAGTCAACAATCAGTAATATAATCCACAAGAGTACATCTGAGTGTAATAAGGTGGCAAGGTAACATCTAAATATGTAAGTGGTGCCAAGTACTCAGGTAATAACATGTCATGAATGTAAGGTATGCTGTATGAAGTAAATATGATGAAGTATCAAATGATATCAATACACATATATTAGCGTCCCATTCCACTAATATTGGTGTAAGGGTATATATAACAGCGCCCTCATACCCTGTTATATATACAAATGAAGTATGATAAGTGTAAATCCAGTCTGTATATGATCCATGTCTGTATATGATCCATATCTGTATATGATCTATGTCTGTATATGATCCATATCTGTATATGATCTATGTCTGTATATGATCCATATCTGTATATGATCTATGTCTGTATATGATCCATATCTGTATATTATCTATGTCTGTATATGTGTGGAACCCGTCCACCCGTCACCCAATGACAATAAACATCATGTATGCAATATGAGGATATAAACAATATCATGGTAAAACATCATGAAACCCGTGCCAAGCATCGACACGTAAATCCTCATCCATATGGGGCTCCGTCTGCGGTATCGGCCCTCGGCCCCGGCAGTACGAGTCAACCCATGTCCATCTCTGGGCTCCGGTCGGAATCCTCCAGATATCCGCCGAGCTAAAGTACAATCACCGGTAGGTAGTAGTCCCTCTGCCGGGCTCACCGTCTATCACACAGCGAAACCGTTCTCGTCCCGGGGTACCATACCGGGTCCACCATGTACCCGTAATCGGCCTCAACCGCCTCCTCAATTCGGGTTTTTATATATATCACTCTAGCACCGAGAAAACACATGGTGGACGCACCGAAATATCATATCAAGGGAACCGGGTTTTTAAATGATTACATATTTGAAATAGCCACGGTTCCCAAATCCAGAAATCACATATAATCCAAACCAAAATGTAAGTCACTAATCTGATATGATATGTGCGTCAAACATAAATATCATGTCAAGTCACATATAGATGAGCTACGATACAATGATCAGTTGTGATATAAGCATCAAATGTGAGTATCAAGTCATGTCACATATAAATGAACTATAATATAATGATCAGGTGTGACATATGTATCAGGTGTGATATAAGTATCAAATGTGAGTATCAAGTCATGTCACATATAAATGAGCTATAATAAAATGATCAGGTGTGACATATGTATCAGGTGTGATATAAGTATCAAATGTGAGTATCAAGTCATGTCACATATAAATGAGCTATAATACAATGATCAGGTGTGACATATGTATCAGGTGTGATATAAGCATCAAATGTGAGTATCAAGTCATGATCGTATATATTTGTGTACAGGTCTATGTGTACAATATGCTATGCGGGAATCATACTATGAATGCAGCAGTACTACAGTGTAGTGGCATAGCAATTATCGATGATGAAGTGTGTGAGCGGCAATCAGTGTACGTGGAACATACGCATCATCGATAATGGTGCTGGTGTCCTAACATCATGATGGCAATATAACAAGAAGCACAAGTAATGCCATGCAAATAGTATGAACATGTGCAATCGAATAATCAACGCAATAGTGAAGAATCTAACTCAAAAGCAATATCATGCAACCTTGCCTTTTGAAATAAGACGAATCGGGGTCTTTGGTAAAACAAGGGCTACGGTGTTTAGAAAATAGACTCTACACATTTGAAAATATCCGTAGAATCCCCTTTTTCCTATCTTGAAATATTCCCGATTCGTTAGTTTGAAATAGGTATGACTCTGGTCTAATCTAACATCTACTATGCAACTACTGATCTAAGTATCATGCAAGTCTGGAGGGGTATGGAAACCGCCTAAATCTGAGTCAATACATATATAAAGGTATATAGTCGGTGATCTCGCCTCAATGTCATATCATAAGATATCCTCGAGTTATGAGTGCGGATCTATCATCAATATCGGCTCGTACGGTAATCATCGTACGGCATCCCAATAGCTGGGTACGGGTCAACATCTCACTATCTCATCACATAACAGGTATCACTATCATCAGATCACATGGTCTGGGGTACTACTCTATGTCTAGCACCAAACGATACCATCAATGAAGTATGCATGCGGGGTAAACACATATCCCAATCCCGCAAGAGATCACAAGTCATATCCCACAATGAATCGTATCCAATCACCGATCTCACATCATCAAGCCCACATCATCGACTCATCTCCAAAGTCATCTCATATCATCAAACACCGTGTAAGTACAAGTAATATGCAAGGGTGTGTGTGTAGGTGCAATTCTATCCTAGGGTTCGCGACTATAAACAACACTAGTCACTTCTACCCTACACTATCCATAATACTTCTAACACAAAGCAACAACACACTAAAACTATCACACATCTACTATATATATATACTAACTACGGACTGCGGGGGTGCTATACGCCATCCACCCGACTTCCCCCTGTAGATATAATCTACTCACCTGCGTCTTTATCTTTCGATGCCACCACGCGTTTTGCTTGTCGTCCCGAAGTCTTCATGGGTACCTACACATCAAAATATCGTATATACGCATTAAAACCAAATCCAAGCTAAAACGGCATATGAAACCCCAAAACGATACGATAAGGGGCCTATAGGTGAGAACCTATGGCACGCCTTCAAACCATCAATAAACCCTCTATATCGTCGTATAAACGCCAAATAGTCGAGGTAAAACGAAACACACCAATGCAGAAATGAAAATACGGAATACGGAAACACGAATCCAAAATAGCAACTTAGGATATATGTCCCAGATTTTTCCCTAGATAGAATCTGTCAAAACTAGAAGTACCCAGGGTCTAAACTATAGGAAATGGGGCCAGGCACGCAAAACGAGGCAATTCCTCACTGGTCTGGCCGCAAATTGCGGCCAGAATGGGAATTCCGGCGGCCTCAGTTTGGAATGGGGAGCTGGGGTTTGGGGTGTTGGTTCCATTGTTCCTGCACATCTCACTGTCCATCCAATATTATTTTAGGGTTCTCGGGGTAATAGCAGATTCAAAATAACCCTCACAGACTTCACATTTTCCCCGATATCGGTTTCTAAAATCCGTATTTCTGGTTCTAGCTTCAGGTTTTGGGTTCCAATTCATGCACTAGGATGTTTACAAGTCCTCTACTGAGCTCAATTTCACATTACAACTCAAGTTTCTCTCAAACCCTAACTAGGTTTTCATCATGTCCATAATATCACACAATATCGATTCTAAACATGCAAAGGGGTATAGGAAATGCTAAAACTAAGATAATGGTTCAGAAATTACCTCAATTGGCAACTCAAGAATTTTCTTGAGTTGCCCCAAGTGGCCACAATCCAATCTTTCTAGGTTCATCTTGAAGATCTCGAGCTTGTGCATCTTTTTAAAGAAATGAACTAGGGATTTTGGTGTGGTTTTGGAGATGTTTTTGGGCTTTGAAGAGGGGAGGATGATGGAGGGGAGGCAGCAGCAGCAAGAGGAGAAGGAGGAGGGAAGAAAATGATGGGAGAAGAATGGTTAAGTCCAAGGTCAAGGCAACCCTCACCCCTCTCTCACCTACTCTCATTCTTTAATCTTTTCTTTTCTTTTTCATTTTCTTTTAATCCTTAATCCTAACCTTCTCACCTCAATAGTAAACCCAAATAAGAAACACATGAAAGAAAATGCATAAGTGTGAGAAAATGTGATATGTGCATGTTTTGCACAAAATTGCCAAAAAACCCGATTAGTGATTTTAATCGCGATTAGCGCTAAATTAGTGTCAAACTAATCACAAAAACTTAAAAATGTCATAATTCACTAATTTACCCTATTTTAGAATTTTCCATAATTTTTCATAATTTTTCTAACATTTTTCCTATTTATTTGCATTTAATATTAAAATAATCAATAAAATAATATTAAATAATAAAAATTCCCAAAATTAATATTTTATATTTTGAAAATGTTACAATCTACCCTCCTTAAAGAAATTCGGTCCCCGAATTTAAATTTAAACCCCCACTACTAAAACAATTTCAGTAATAATCCGTTTGTCGGGGCTCCGAAAACATCAACACATAAGAATATCATAAAAAAAATGTACTACTCTACTAGAAATCAATCCCCAAAATGCATATATAAGAATATCCTATGCGTCTGGTGCGCAAGGAATCAAAATCCATATATGTGTCAAACAGGTGTAGAAAACTATATCTAGGTGCAACGGGTGTGCACGAAACATCCGTCGTAGGCAACGTGTGTGCCTGACAGAAAAATCAGGTGCATATGAAATGCACGAAGAATTCCGATTTAGTGCATCTGGCGTGCACCAAAATCGTATATCAAAACACTAAAGATGCATGAAAACTACGCTGGAAGTGCAAATCAAATCACTGAATACGATAGGCATGAAATCTCAATCAATATCACAAATGTAATAACTCAGCGTAAAATATATAAATATCCAGTGGGTGCATGAAACAATATCATGAAACTCAATCATCAAAACTAAATCATGCAAGCAGAACGCACAAAATACCGAAATCCCAAAGTGACGGATACGTGATAATCGGATCACAAAATCACAAATCATAAATACCGTCGTCGGTAGTTCCTCCTTCGAGGTCGAGAAGGAGTCGGTGCAATCCACTAAATCAGCGCCGGATATCTACGTGCCTCTTGCTCGCGGTCTGGCGTCTTCTGACTCTGGGTCCTTATCTTCTCTGCGGATTTCCTATCTCGCAGTCAATCGGCTCATCGGCCCTGTCAGGTGTGCTAACGGGGACGATTCCGTGCTGGCACTTCTCTAGTCACCTCTCGGTCAATCCTCACGACCACTCATAAGGCAGCATATCGCTGGCGTCGGCCTCTGGTTCTCTGAATGCACATCACACATCTAATCCTGGGTGCAAACATCATTGCTGCAATGTCCTGGAAGGAATCCTGCTCAAGGGCTCTTCCAATCATGTCTATGCCGATCTGCACAGAGGCTGGCTCTCTTGTACTACCTCTTCTCGCTTGATAGACATCTGTGTCCTCAGCACAATCTTTTCTCGGAAATTGGTCACATTCCAACGTCTCTGTAAGCATATCAGGTCTCTAGTCTCGACGGGAAGTAATGACAGCTCGTCAGCGTCTCACACGAACCTCTGGTTCCACATGTCTCTATCATCGTCCACCATGACGTCACGCCAAGCCACCTTGCATTGCACTGTTCTCGGCCACGGCCAATCTGAAGTCTCTCGCACGGACTCGAAATCGCGTACCCTATAGCTTCATCATTCTACAGAAGATGTCAGGCTGAACTGGTCCTCGGGAACACGTCCCAACCATCGGAGGAATACTCATCTCTCGTCCGTCCTTGATCAATTCGCAATGCATCTGGGTAAGTTCCTCTATTCGATCCTGGTCAACTACCTCGTCGATAATGCCGAACTCTGTCCTGCTGGGTGTGCACAATGCTACCACTCCTGGTCTAGGTCTTCTCGTATCGTACTCCAGAAAGGTCCTGTCGAGGTCCCTTTCTCAAATCTCATTCCTGCCGAAAGGCCCGGAAGTCGTCATCCAATGCTGAAGCTAAAGCTCATTCCTGAATGGCTACATACTCATCGCGCTTCTTCCTGGAAGATATATCCATATACCACGCCTCTGGGTGTGTATAGCATCTCTGATATCAGCGGAGTGGGACGTCATCTCATCGAAACCTCGTACGAACTCTCTACTCCACATTGCTCAATGTCGACTGATTCGGACTCGTCTCATCCTGGCTGCATGTACTGTGCTCCCACGGCTATGCTCGCATCTGGAGTCTCCCAAGCAGTGTCCCATCACGATATCCGAAAGATGTCGAACCATCCGATCGACTCGTCAGATCCTCATAATCCCCCAAGAGCTCACATCTCGGGTACAGTTTAATAGTATCGAGTACATGCCACAGCGTCGGTGGTCCAGCCGTAGAAGGGCAAACCCAAGCCTCACTAATGGCTCCGCGGAACCGCCGTAAACCCTAAGGTTCAAAGGCTGTCACACGGTCATTAAGTCGAGTTAGGGTTTCATTCTTCTAGAGGGTCCATAGAATCACCTGCATGTCTTTCCGTATACTTTAAACTTGGAAAATGGGCTCCTGACATTCGATCGTCTCAATCGACTCTCAACGAACCTGCGTGAAGTCGTCTCTAGCTGGAAACAATCTATCTGATGACCTCGCATCGGTAACGAATGAGCCACATGTCCTAGTCATTCATCCTCAGGTGACTAGCGACTCGCTATCATCTCTCTGAGTATATGCTCACGCTGCAACAGCTCCAATCATCTGGGCGATATTTCATCATTTGCAGCAACAACTGGTTCATACGCCTGTATGCCGAACAATGCCTCAATCCTCCAGGAAAGGCAATACATAGGCGGTCATCTCTGAATCGGTCTGCTCTAGATCTGAGTAAGATTCTCCACACTGGAATTCTTCAACTCAACTGGGCACGCTCTGGCGCAAAATCGGACGAATCACCTTCGTCTCTCAAATCGGGTAGACTAGCTATCATCTGTCGCATATCTACCTGAAAGCTCCGGCAATCTCAGCTCGTAAGCTCCGAAAGCAACATCCTGTCGATCTCAGCAACAGCTGGTCCATCTGTCTGCACGGTAGGCGACATCACAATCTCTGAGGTATGCTGTACATCAACAGTCCTCTTTCAACTGGCAGTTCTAACAATGGCCCGATCATCCGGTGCACATCCAAGCACTCGCCTCCACTAGAGGTCACAATCAGCAATACTAACTCGAGACATTCCCATGTCACCAGAAAACACAATAGTCGGCCCTCGTACCAACGAGCTCACACCGGCCGTAACCCTAGCAGCAGCCCAAACTGCGCTCAACCATGGTGACAGGAATCTCAATCGAGTATCAAAGAGAGCACATCAGTGACAAGAAGGAAACAACAGATCCAGAGTGGATACATGATCATAGGAAGGAACAACATCAATGAAGGTATGATCATGAAACTAATCGAATCGGGGATCTCAAATGGATGTATAATCCTGGATATGAAGAGAATCACTAATCTCAAATGTATGTACATCCTAAGGCTCCTTAAGCGGAGTGGCGTGTCGTAAGTATGCCGCGGAACATACCAACGGTACGTCACTCTACTTTAGTCACCTATTCCATCAACCAAGGGTCATCCTACGCGAAGAAAGTTCGGGTCTAATACCCCCTCGACCAAGTCTAAGTCCCGTAAGGTCAAGCCTAAGTTCCGTATATAAACAATGCCCTAGGCTCCACATAGTCAAACTCAGACTCGAACCAAGGTCAACCTAGCGCTCTGATACCAACTTTGTCACGACCCGAAGTTTGGCCCGTGACCGGCACTTAACCACGTAACGTCTACAGGCGTAACGCGACAAAGTAAGCCGAAAACCCAGAAATCTAAAACCCTTTTTAAGAATAAGTAAAGAACTACATGTTTAAAAATCAATGTTTTTAAATAACTAAGCCGAATATGCAATTTAAAAACAGTACAATCTTTTCCAGAAATTTCGGCAGAGTTTCTTTTGTAAAAATGGCCCCGAATGGGGTAAAACAAGAATGACAATATATATGCAATGATAAAGGCATCCCCAAGCGGGAGCTAGCTCTTCGTCAATAGACGGTCACAACCACACATGCAACAATAATATACAACGCCAAGTAGCGAGGACCAAACCCAAAAGAAAACTCAAAGCAACAAGAAACCGCAATACTACCAAGCGCGACTCTAAGGTCGAATAATACATCACTAAAGTCTAGGTCTGAAACAATATACAAGTTTTGGTTGATGGACAATTTCTAGATACAATGGAATAAATAAATACAATGGTGATTCTTGATGCGAAAGAATCCACCTACCAAGGCAAATCACCCGCAAGAAAGTAGTGTGCCAGAAATGCCGCAGTAGAACCAGTACGGCAGAACCTGCAAGAACTGTGGCACAACGGGGGTGAGTTGCCAACTCGTGAATAGAAACATCTACAAGCAGAAACCGAATGCAAGACATAACCTAAGTCAACAATCAGTAATATAATCCACAAGAGTACATCTGAGTGTAATAAGGTGGCAAGGTAACATCTAAATATGTAAGTGGTGCCAAGTACTCAGGTAATAACATGTCATGAATGTAAGGTATGCTGTATGAAGTAAATATGATGAAGTATCAAATGATATCAATACACATATATTAGCGTCCCATTCCACTAATATTGGTGTAAGGGTATATATAACAGCGCCCTCATACCCTGTTATATATACAAATGAAGTATGATAAGTGTAAATCCAGTCTGTATATGATCCATGTCTGTATATGATCCATATCTGTATATGATCTATGTCTGTATATGATCCATATCTGTATATGATCTATGTCTGTATATGATCCATATCTGTATATGATCTATGTCTGTATATGATCCATATCTGTATATGATCTATGTCTGTATATGATCCATATCTGTATATTATCTATGTCTGTATATGTGTGGAACCCGTCCACCCGTCACCCAATGACAATAAACATCATGTATGCAATATGAGGATATAAACAATATCATGGTAAAACATCATGAAACCCGTGCCAAGCATCGACACGTAAATCCTCATCCATATGGGGCTCCGTCTGCGGTATCGGCCCTCGGCCCCGGCAGTACGAGTCAACCCATGTCCATCTCTGGGCTCCGGTCGGAATCCTCCAGATATCCGCCGAGCTAAAGTACAATCACCGGTAGGTAGTAGTCCCTCTGCCGGGCTCACCATCTATCACACAGCGAAACCGTTCTCGCCCCGGGGTACCATACCGGGTCCACCATGTACCCGTAATCGGCCTCAACCGCCTCCTCGATTCGGGTTTTTATATATATCACTCTAGCACCGAGAAAACACATGGTGGACGCACCGAAATATCATATCAAGGGAACCGGGTTTTTAAATGATTACATATTTGAAATAGCTACGGTTCCCAAATCCAGAAATCACATATAATCCAAACCAAAATGTAAGTCACTAATCTGATATGATATATGCGTCAAACATAAATATCATGTCAAGTCACATATAGATGAGCTACGATACAATGATCAGTTGTGATATAAGCATCAAATGTGAGTATCAAGTCATGTCACATATAAATGAACTATAATATAATGATCAGGTGTGACATATGTATCAGGTGTGATATAAGTATTAAATGTGAGTATCAAGTCATGTCACATATAAATGAGCTATAATAAAATGATCAGGTGTGACATATGTATCAGGTGTGATATAAGTATCAAATGTGAGTATCAAGTCATGTCACATATAAATGAGCTATAATACAATGATCAGGTGTGACATATGTATCAGGTGTGATATAAGCATCAAATGTGGGTATCAAGTCATGATCGTATATATTTGTGTACAGGTCTATGTGTACAATATGCTATGCGGGAATCATACTATGAATGCAGCAGTACTACAGTGTAGTGGCATAGCAATTATCGATGATGAAGTGTGTGAGCGGCAATCAGTGTACGTGGAACATACGCATCATCGATAATGGTGCTGGTGTCCTAACAGCATGATGGCAATATAATAAGAAGCACAAGTAATGCCATGCAAATAGTATGAACAGGTGCAATCGAATAATCAACGCAATAGTGAAGAATCTAACTCAAAAGCTATATCATGCAACCTTGCCTTTTGAAATAAGACGAATCGGGGTCTTTGGTAAAACAAGGGCTACGGTGTTTAGAAAATAGACTCTACACATTTGAAAATATCCGTAGAATCCCCTTTTTCCTATCTTGAAATATTCCCGATTCGTTAGTTTGAAATAGGTATGACTCTGGTCTAATCTAACATCTACTATGCAACTACTGATCTAAGTATCATGCAAGTCTGGAGGGGTATGGAAACCGCCTAAATCTGAGTCAATACATATATAAAGGTATATAGTCGGTGATCTCGCCTCAATGTCATATCATAAGATATCCTCGAGTTATGAGTGCGGATCTATCATCAATATCGGCTCGTACGGTAATCATCGTACGGCATCCCAATAGCTGGGTACGGGTCAACATCTCACTATCTCATCACATAACAGGTATCACTATCATCAGATCACATGGTCTGGGGTACTACTCTATGTCTAGCACCAAACGATACCATCAATGAAGTATGCATGCGGGGTAAACACATATCCCAATCCCGCAAGAGATCACAAGTCATATCCCACAATGAATCGTATCCAATCACCGATCTCACATCATCAAGCCCACATCATCGACTCATCTCCAAAGTCATCTCATATCATCAAACACCGTGTAAGTACAAGTAATATGCAAGGGTGTGTGTAGGTGCAATTCTATCCTAGGGTTCGCGACTATAAACTACACTAGTCACTTCTACCCTACACTATCCATAATACTTCTAACACAAAGCAACAACACACTAAAACTATCACACATCTACTATATATATATACTAACTACGGACTGCGGGGGTGCTATACGCCATCCACCCGACTTCCCCCTGTAGATATAATCTACTCACCTGCGTCTTTATCTTTCGATGCCACCACGCGTTTTGCTTGTCGTCCCGAAGTCTTCATGGGTACCTACACATCAAAATATCGTATATGAGCATTAAAACCAAATCCAAGCTAAAACGGCATATGAAACCCCAAAACGATACGATAAGGGGCCTATAGGTGAGAACCTATGGCACGCCTTCAACCATCAATAAACCCTCTATATCGTCGTATAAACGCCAAATAGTCAAGGTAAAACGAAACACACCAATGCAGAAATGAAAATACGGAATACGGAAACACGAATCCAAAATAGCAACTTAGGATATATGTCCCAGATTTTTCCCTAGATAGAATCTGTCAAAACTAGAAGTACCCAGGGTCTAAACTATAGGAAATGGGGCCAGGCACGCAAAACGAGGCAATTCCTCACTGGTCTGGCAGCAAATTGCGGCCAGAATGGGAATTCCGGCGGCCTCAGTTTGGAATGGGGAGCTGGGGTTTGGGGTGTTGGTTCCATTGTTCCTGCACATCTCACTGTCCATCCAATATTATTTTAGGGTTCTCGGGGTAATAGCAGATTCAAAATAACCCTCACAGACTTCACATTTTCCCCGATATCGGTTTCTAAAATCCGTATTTCTGGTTCTAGCTTCAGGTTTTGGGTTCCAATTCATGCACTAGGGTGTTTACAAGTCCTCTACTGAGCTCAATTTCACATTACAACTCAAGTTTCTCTCAAACCCTAACTAGGTTTTCATCATGTCCATAATATCACACAATATCGATTCTAAACATGCAAAGGGGTATAGGAAATGCTAAAACTAAGATAATGGTTCAGAAATTACCTCAATTGGCAACTCAAGAATTTTCTTGAGTTGCCCCAAGTGGCCACAATCCAATCTTTCTAGGTCCATCTTGAAGATCTCGAGCTTGTGCATCTTTTTAAAGAAACGAACTAGGGATTTTGGTGTGGTTTTGGAGATGTTTTTGGGCTTTGAAGAGGGGAGGATGATGGAGGGGAGGCAGCAGCAGCAAGAGGAGAAGGAGGAGGGAAGAAAATGATGGGAGAAGAATGGTTAAGTCCAAGGTCAAGGCAACCCTCACCCCTCTCTCACCTACTCTCATTCTTTAATCTTTTCTTTTCTTTTTCATTTTCTTTTAATCCTTAATCCTAACCTTCTCACCTCAATAGTAAACCCAAATAAGAAACACATGAAAGAAAATGCATAAGTGTGAGAAAATGTGATATGTGCAAGTTTTGCACAAAATTGCCAAAAAACCCGATTAGTGATTTTAATCGCGATTAGCGCTAAATTAGTGTCAAACTAATCACAAAAACTTAAAAATGTCATAATTCACTAATTTACCCTATTTTAGAATTTTCCATAATTTTTCATAATTTTTCTAACATTTTTCCTATTTATTTGCATTTAATATTAAAATAATCAATAAAATAATATTAAATAATAAAAATTCCCAAAATTAATATTTTATATTTTGAAAATGTTACAGTGGCTAATAGAAGGGTTAAGGGTCTAGCAATTTTGCTAAAGTCCTTAATAAATCTCCTATAAAATCCTGCATGACCAAGGAAGGATTGTATATCTTTGACGCAATTGGGACGAGGGAGGTTATGAATGACATCTATTTTAGCTCTGTCAACCTCAATGCCTTTTCGTGAAATTATATGTCTAAGTACAATATCTTCTTGGACCATAAAATGACATTTTTCCCAATTCAAAGTCAAGTTCTTATCCTTACAGAGGGTAAGAACCGCGTCAAGATTACGAAGGCAGTCCTCAAAGGAGTCCCCAAAAATGGAGAAATCGTCCATAAAAATTTCCAGAAAATTCTCCACCATATCAGAAAATATCCCCATCATGCAACGCTGAAATGTAGCGGGAGCGTTGCATAACCCAAAGGGCATGCGTCTATAAGCAAAAGTTCCGAAAGGACAAGTAAATGTAGTTTTATCTTGATTCTTTTCGGCGATGGGGACCTGGTTATAGACAGAGTATCCGTCCAAGAAACAGTAGTATTCGTGTCCAGCTAATCGTTCTAACATTTGGTCAATGAAAGGTAGAGGGAAGTGATCTTTCCTGGTCGCGGCATTGAGTTTCCTGTAATCAATACATACGCGCCACCCAGTTTGGGTGCGTGTTTGGATTAACTCATTAGCCTCATTAGTGATGACCGTGATGCCAGACTTTTTAGGGACCATATGAATTGGACTTATCCATTGGCTATCAGATATGGGGTAAATTATTCCACTATCAAGGCACTTGACGATTTCTTTCTTTACCACCTCCTTCATAACGGGATTTAACCGCCATTGTGGGTCTCGGGTTGGTTTGGCTTCATCCATCAGATGTATGTAATGTTGAACAATTAAGGGACTAATCCCTTTGATATCAGCCATTGTCCAACCAAATGCTTGCCGATTCGATCTCAACACTGCCAAAAGTGTGTTCTCTTGCTCTAAGGCTAGAGAAGCGGATATAACTACTGGAAAAGTCTCATTCTCTCCTAAATATGCATATTTAAGATGAGAAGGTAGCGGTTTGAGATCAAGAATTGGCGGAGAGACAATAGAATGTGTGGTAACGGAATGATATTCGGACTCCTTAAGAGCTTCAAAACTTGCATAAGATATTGACTCGGAAAGTGCTGCTGACTTTTGCAATGAGTCGACGGGTTCAAACTCAAGGACGGACTCATTGAACATATCCTCACTATGAAGAGGTGCAAGATCAAACGATATCTCATTAGTGTTGTCGAGATCATCAAAGCAAAGTTCCTCATCCATGCAGCTTTCGGGAGCTATCTCGTGGATGTAACAAACATCCAGCAAATGAGCAGAAGGTTCTGATGGCTGTCTTACTAGCTTGTAAATATTAAGCTCAATTGTCATTTTCCCGAAAGATAAGTTCATAGAACCGTTAAGACAATTAATTACAGCGTTAGAAGTTGCTAGGAAGGGTCGACCAAGTATCACCGGGATTTGATTGCGTGGGTTTGCCACATGTTGTGCATCTAAAACAATAAAGTCCACGGGAAATATGAATTCCCCGACTTTAATTAACACATCCTCTAGTTCACCCCGAGGTTTGGTGATCGATCGGTCTGCCATCTGGAGAGTACAATGGGCAGGTTTTAACTCTCCAATTCCTAACTGCTCGTATACTGAATAAGGAACCAAGTTAACGCTAGCGCAAAGATCAAGTAAAGCACGGTTAATATTTTTACCCCCAATAGAAATAGATATTGTAGGACAGCCAGGGTCCTTACGTTTCTTTGGTATTTGCTGGGTAAAAGCTGTGCTAACATTACTCGTCATGAAAATCTTCTTAGGCACTTGAGTTTTTCTCTTCCTAGTGCACAAGTATTTAAGGATTCTTGCATAAGATGGGACTTGTTGAATAGCATCTAGGAGCGGAATATTCACGCTAACTTGCTTAAACATTTCCACAATCTTCTCCATTTGCGGGTTAGGTCTGTTGTCCCTTAATCTATTTGGAAACGGAGCTTGATCAATAAGTTTTGGGTCCAATGTTTATGGAGAAGATTGAGGGGACGGATTCGATCCCAAAATTTGAGTGGGAATCGACTTAGATAGATCGGGCGAAGTGTTCGTGCCTTGGGAAAACAGAGAATAGGCTCGGATGAAGGTGGGAGACTAGACGAATTAGGGGAAGAAGAAGAAGCTGGGGTAACATTGGTGTCACTAACATCAAATTGTTCACCCACTCAGTTATTCCGCACATTTCCCGATCTCAACGTAGTAACGACATTCACATTATGATTTTGTGAATAGCCAGGATTCTGTAGGGGTTGAGATGGGAGTTTCCCTTTCTCTCTCGCACTCATTGCGGCGTTCAACTGTGCAAGTTGGTTTTCTATTGATTTAATACTCTTGCCGTGGGAGGCGGAGTCTGTCTTTATGGTATCAATAGAAAACTTCATATTAGCCGACATTAGAATGGTATGTTTCATAAACATATCCAAAGTTTGTGCGAGTGAAGAGTTGTCAGTACCGGCCACTTGTAGTGTAAAGGTGTTGGCCAGATTTTGAAAATTTTGGGACTGAAAAGGGAGCTGGCTTTGTGGTTGTGGATGCTAAGGAGGAGGTCTTTGATAATTGCTTTGGAACTGATTTTGATTTGGGGTTGGTTTTGGTTCCAAGCAAAGTTAGGATGATTCCTCCATCCTTGATTGTACGTGGAAGAATAAGGATCGTTTCTAGGTCGCTGCTGAAAATTAGCATTAGTTTGAAACGATGCGTTCATATGACATTCTTCCGTTAAGTGTGAAGGATCTGAACAGCAACCACAGACGGTTTTGGGAAGCATGACCTGATTTAGGGAGACTGATGAGAATTTGTTCTCAATAGCGTCGAGTTTCTTCTGCATCGCTGCCATTTCGGCTTTCACTGCGATGGAAACATCGAGCTGGTGAATTCCTCCCCTAGATGAAGGTGTTCTTACGCTTTCCCACAGCAAAGTGTTTTCAGCGAGATCTTCCAGATATTTCTACGCTTCACCGTCATCTTTAGACATGAAATTGCATTGACACATTGTTTTAAGCATCTGCTTTGTCGCTGGATTAATGCCCTCATATATAATTCGACATAAA
The DNA here is from genome assembly GCA_030015575.1 of Agapanthus africanus. Lineage (NCBI taxonomy): Eukaryota > Viridiplantae > Streptophyta > Magnoliopsida > Asparagales > Amaryllidaceae > Agapanthus > Agapanthus africanus. Next base: position 53,947,871 of record JASDDO010000006.1, on the reverse strand, counting down.
TCCCATCTTTGTATTTTATAATGAGGACATTGGACAAGCAGATCCTTGAAACGTTCAAAGCACTTCCAAAATGGTTCATTGGAAAGCTGGGTGAACTGGTTGATCTCGCTCCTAATATGGGCAGTCTTATGGTTTGGGTAAAACTTCTTAAGAAATGCTATTACGAATTCATCCCAGTTAGTGATAGAGCGTGCGGCAGTATTATAAAGCCATTTTTCTGCCAAGTCGCACAGTGTGAAAGGGAGAAGACGCAAGCGCATAGTATCCTCAGTCAATTGTGAAGTACCCATCATTGCGCATACGTTTTTGAATTTAGTGATGAAAACGTACGCGTCTTACGACTCAAGCCCGTGAAATTTGGGCAGCAGATTGATGTAGTGGGGTTTAATTTCAAAATTATCCCCGTTAGCTGGTGGAATAGATAGACAAGTGGGAAGAGGACCACGGATAGGATAGCATCTCTCTTGGAGAGAGATGCGCTGTGGATTCTGTGCACCTACGGGCGATTGCAGCGTGGTGTTATAATATGATGGAGTACCGTCCATCTCGGTCGTGGTGTGTGGTGGGGGAAAAGAAGAAGAAGAAGTATGACTTCGGCGTCGATAGCAGGAATGCGGACATGACGGGCACTAGAATCCTGTGTCCAGCCAAGCATGCACTAAGCGGGTTTAGTGCAAGTGGCAGCATGTGTGTGATTTAAAATTGTTTTGTTTTGAAAAAAGTGGGAATCAAGACAAATCACTCTAAAATGCACAAACAACCCTAGAACTAAGGTTACCTAGGTCCAGTCTCTAGACCGCTCCTAGACTTCCAAAGGACAAGCCGTTGGATCAATCATCTACCGCCTCTTTACTACTCTTGTGGCCAGGTAAGTGCCAGGTAAGTGGGAGGTATCCGCTATACGAATCACCGAAAATAGCGGGCTTAATTAAGTAAACCACTTGCCTTAGACACAATTGCCTAGGCACCACAAAAGTAATGCGGATAAGCGATAGATTATCCACGACCTTCCTCTGTCCTTAATGAGCGCGACAGTCCTTAGAGTCTGGTCGAGATATTTTTTAAATTAATGTAGGGTTGATGCAGATGCTCTGTTTGTGATTTGTGGGGCTTAGGAGGGGTGATGAAATCCCCACCTAATCTGGATTTGGTCTTTGCCCCTTAAAGTCCGTATTAAAATATGCAAAACAAAACCAATCACAAAACTTTTGCAAAAAGATTTTTTGAGCGGCGCTATTTTGCAAAGAATCCTTCAAAAAATAGATTTTATTGGATTTTAGAGGAGAGAGAAAAAGTTGGGAAAGATACGAGAGAAGTTTGGAACCCTATATCTCCTAGCCCGCCGCGCTTCCGCCGCGGATATGCTTCCTTTGCTGCAGATCAGCCGCAGGAAGGAAAGATTTGTTGATGAAATTTTCTCTGTTCCATTCTGTCCTCCACTGGATCTCTAAGAATGTCTCTGTTTCCTGTTTCCTCAAGTCTGTGACTCCAGATTTTCTTGCAAAAATTCACACACTTCGTTAAATATACGATTTTCAGTTTTTTTTTAATTATAATATAGATCAGATAAGAATTCAACACAAATAATAAGAATAAAAAATAACGCACGTATCCCCGGCAACGGCGCCATTTGATTGGTCTGGAAAATTGTGTGTTTGTAGTTAACCGCAATCAGAACGGTGTCGCGTGTAGCTAGACCGAGATGAGTACGGGCCGTCCTCTGGGAAACGTGGAACCTTTTATTCTTACTTTAGACGTGTTGAAAAAGAGAGGAGGGATAAATAAAGAATATTGTAGAATGGTTGTAGGATCTAGATCTACGTTAAACACGGATGCAAAATATAGATCTAGATTAACTACAGATGTAAGTTTATATAAGAAGAGGGGTTGTAGGGTTCATTAGGATTTAGTAATTATGGATGATTAATTAAAAATTACTCTTTTTATCCTTTAATAGATTTAAAACTAGAACGAAAGTGATGCATGTAGATTAGGGTTTCTGTAGGGAAAAGGAATCCCACTCTTAACCCCTATCTCGACACGGAACTCCGTTCATATCTAGCCTTTACCAAAACAATCATTAATCTAATCTCTAATTGCGGTCGAGACTAACAATAAATTGGTAGCGCGCCCAATTAGGATGTTAATGATTATTTTGATAAAGTTTATAAACTTTATAGGACGTAAAAAGGGTTTAAGGATCTTCATCATCCATTAACCTATCCTAATCCTACGAACCCTAACAAGCGGAGAATTGCTCGCGCATGTTGGGAGAAAAAGATATGGAGAGAAAATGCATAATTAAACAACTAAGAAATAGAATAGGAAAAAGAAAGCTACCTTTATTAATCAACAATATTCATTACACTTTGATTCCTTAGAAAATGATTACAAATACTAGTTGCTTCTCGATCTCTTCTAAGGAGGTAGATGAACCGTTGATGATCAGCCTGGATGCGTGAGCCGTCTTGGACTTCGTGATCGCGTCGACTTGATGATTTTTCCAAGAGGCTCTCGGTCTTTATTTATAGTCCCAAAGCCAGAAGTCTAGCTTCCATATTTGGAAACCAACCGTAAAGATTCACCCAAAAAAAATGCAACTCCTAACCTCTCTGAACTGCGGCGGAACCGCGGCTAACAGGGGGGTTGGGCCGCTGACCCGCGGACAAGGGTTGTGATCTTTTGATCATTTTTCTGTGGCTTGATCCTTGTGACATGTGGCGATCTCTGGAATTTTCGGAACTTGGAAATCTTCTCGTAGTTGCTGCCAAACTTGATTTCTAAGTTTTGCTTTCTTAATTAGGCAGGTTTGCTTTAACAACTTGATTTCCTTGATTTTAGTCCAGAAAATTCTGCACAACAACTTAAATGATATTTAGTAGAATTTGTTTTCTTAAGATTTGGTCAATGATATTTTATTGCATACATTTTCCTACCAAATGCTAATTATAATATATCAACACATGGAAAATAGTAATTTTACAGATAAACCCTCATATGTATGATATATTATAATAAAAACCTTTTTTTAATATAGAAATAGTAGGAAAAGTGTAATAACAAATGTGCAGTTTTATCAACTGAACAGTAGCCCATGTAACATATTACATATGTGGGATCCTGATCCGGTATCTCATACCCATGACGTAAAGGATACTGAGAAACAATTCTCGGTAATGAACACACCCGAAGAAGATGCATCATCATACACTTTCTTCGTTTGGGTGGCACGGGAATTCTGGTAATCCCCTATTTTCTGCTCGGTCTTATAACAATTATAAGTTGGAGAGAGACCAACGTTCCCTAGCGCAGTATAACAAGCGGGTTCGGTCAATACATCCGTATTATTATCTTGATTAAGGCGTGACATGGTCGCTACCTGGAGAGAGAGAGAAGAAAACACTCAGCGTATGCTCTTGCAAGATTAGATTGGTTATTAATATATCTAATCTGGATGGCTCCCACTGTTTTAGTCAAATCTTCCTTCAAACCCTAAAAGGAAAAACTAGCCGGGACTAATTACACCCTACAAGTTGGGCAATCTTTCATCCAGGCCAGTGCTGGTACTTTAAGGGAGGTTCCCCGTACTTTCGCACGGACCTAATTAAAATAAACCTTGTTTTCCCAAAGGCGTAACCCCGTTTGCACCTTTCTAGACACCTACTTGATCGACTAACTGTAATGTGTAAAATTCTTCCAGGAGTAACTTTTACTCTTAGTGGGTATCGGGATCCAACTATCTCATAGGAGGTATGCAATCTCATTGCAAATTTCAACACTTGAAATTCTCGATAATATTTTACCCCTAGCGTCCTATGACCTTGACGCATACCAAACAACCCATAGTCCGCTAGTCAAGTTCAACCCGTGCATTTCCTGATTGAATTAAACCCACCCATACGATCCTTGACGCATGCCAAACAACGCCGTACGAATACCCTAATCCAATCGCATCATATGCTAGCAGTTAAGCACTAGTTAGCTACCGTACACTACGCCTTGACGCATGCCAAACTACCGCATCACGAATACTAAGTAGTACTTATCTGAAATGACGGAGGGCTACGACAGGTTTTTAAGAAAACCTTTTGCGTAATGAACTTGATATCGTTGTAGAATAAAATGATTTACAAAGGAGTGCTTTTGAGGCTTTACTGGTTTCGCTAAAGTGGTCACTCCCGGTGAAGGGATCTCGGCTCTTTCCTTATCGAATAAGGTGCAGGATATTTCACAAATACCACTATGCAAAGCAAGAACTAGAAAAGCAATCAAAAGACAAAATCGAGGGTTGTAGCATCTGTCAGTTATTGCTAAAGAGGTCACTCCCGGTGAAGGGATCTATGCTCTTTCCCTATCGAATAAGGTGCTGGATGTTCTACTAGGAACACCGCTATACAAAGCAATAACTAGAGCTACCTGTTTTTGAAAATTCGATTCCACAACATCTTTAGGTTTCTTTTATTTCATTAATCTCATTAATGAAGTCTCATCATATAAGTTTACCTAATCATCACAGATAAATACAACATACGTTTATGCCATCCACATTGACCTCGATGTCCCCTCGTGCACCGTTAGGTTAGGTAACTAATGGCAGAGCGGGGCAGTGCTAGCGCGGGTGTAAAACATAAACAACGTCTATATAATATATCACATATACTATATCATGTATTCATCACAACATATCAAATGATCACATCACAGATATCGCAGCAGAAGAAACATATGAAATATTGGATATTCTAGGAGGTCCGTGTTTTAATGCGAGCCTGTATAAAACACGGATTTCACGGTTGCGATGAATAGCTAATCCCACACCCCAAGACCCCTACGAGAGTGGCAAGCAACCCTACAAATTCTAGAGTTAGTACACCCGGTCTCGACTCCTCGAGATGGTTTCCCACTGGACCCTAGAACCCATTTACTTATGCTCCCCGCCTTGGGTCTATCCAATTGCGGAAAAGTAAATAGTATACAATGGTGACATCATCCTCAACCCGGAAGTGCTCCAATAAAAGAATATTATATACAATTAATTTTACATGAATGAAAATAAAAACCTTCATCTCACATAAAACCCACGGCTATTCAAAACACGATGATCCAATATAACATATCACAGCAACACATAACATCACATGTCATCAACGTAAGTAAATATGCGTATCCCAATTGTCGTTGATATATAGCAGCGAAACCAGCGATACACAACATATTACACTTACGGTCGCAGAAAAGAAAGTGTAAAACTACAACAGTTGGAATCCGCTGTAAGTGCACAGCGGCGCCCCAGCCGTCAATCCGACGCCGGAATGCAGAAGCGGTGATAAACTTTAATTTTGCGAACTTAGCAAACCGGCACCACCGCGCACTAAACCCGGATCGAACCATTAACTAGTCCTAGCTAACTACAAGATAGGGAATAGAGATATACCGATTGATCCGAGTCCTCCGGTCTTCTCGTCATCGTCCCGATCTCTCGCGGAATGTTCTGTCTCCACCTCATCGCCGGAAGTGCACCACATCGCCTACATCTTTTACGGGCTCCCACCTCAATGCCGAGGCAACTCGGGCACGAAGCTGCCTAGTCGACGTGCCCAAGGTTTGCTGTAGAATCGTGTAGAGAACTATGTGTCTCATGGGGTTCATGGAGGTTGCCTTTTGGTGGAGGAAATGATATATGAACTTTGTAGAAGAACTTGGGGATTTTTTCTAACATGAAAAGAACCAAAATCCCACACTACAAATTTTGGACAGCCCAAGAGGGAAATGGCCGGCCATGGCTTGGAATGGGGAGTGAGAATGAGAGAGAGTATCAAAAATATGAGAGAGGCCACACAATAATCCAAAAGGAGAGAGAGAGAAGGCTATCATGCAAAGGAATGATCATTAGGAAAGTCCAACACTCAAACAACAATCATCACACTTCATCATCAACAAGCATGATGACAATCAAAGGCCAACACTCCACCACAACCATCATCTCAAGCATGATGACATCAAATGGTCAAGCCATCATGACAAAAAGAAAGTCAAGTGATGGTGAGCCATCATGATCCAACCAATATGCAAAGACCCCCTTCCAAATTGCTTATTTGCACAAATGCAAATAAGCCCTCCTCCACCAATCTTCGGCCAATGATAGATACAAATGAAAATGGCTGAAACTGAAAACAAACTGGCAACTCCAGAAAACTGGTCCCGTAATAAATTACAGGAAAAACCCCGATACTGTGTATACACACCCGCATCTGTATTCCGACCGAAATACAAATGCAATGAGACAAAATCTACACTGTACTATACTAGGATCCGGCTTATACCAAAGCCGGTTAGTAATATCCGTTCGATCCTGATCCGTGCAATACCGCACGTATCTGATCGAACCCTGCCATATAACCATACGGCCAGTAGTACAAACTGTCTGATCCTGATCCGTGCAATACCGCACGTATCTGATCGAACCCTGCCATATCTCTATACGGCCTCTACAGCTTTTCGCCCGAAAGCTTGAGTAACTGAATGCGGGGGACTCTAAAGACTCGTCAACACCTTGGTTGTGGATTTAACCACTAGCACGTCAGAGGTATAAGCCAATACGTAACGGGCTACCAGGTATTGACCAAAAGGGACGTCGATGTGCGAACTCATCCTGATACCCTACTGAGCCTGTCAGTGTCAATATCCGTACAGTCCGGTCCGTTCGTCTATGAGCATCGCATGGCGGGCCTAGGGGGTTGGTAAAAGTCAGACCCCCAAAAGCGGTACAAGTCGTGTCGGAGTGTAGCGCAGAACACCCTGAGATACTAATGGAATACCTACCAGTAAATCTCCTGCCTTGGACAAGGACTTCGTGTAATGGCTCTCCTAGACACAGCACGACCTCACCCCCAATACCGGGAGAGACGAACCCCTGAAGATCCGCTCACTGCCTCCATGTGGCTCGGGACTGTACCCAACTAAAACCTGTTTTCACGACTCCTTTGAACCGTGGTAGGGTAGTAATCAAAGTACAGTGGGAACTCACACGAGACAAATGACGATCCCCAGGTCGATGAACTAACATGTACACATGTCACCAGGGAACTGCTATCCGACGTCTGGTATAAGACCAACTAGCATGTTCCCGGCGAGTCCTGTCCGGTGTACTCATAACCCAATGAGCACATGTATACATCTTAGGTGAACCAACTGACACCAGTGGCTTGTGAGACCGGCCACCGCCCCTCGTCGGGGTCTCAACTGTATACACTAGTCTACTCTGGAGTATCGATGCCCTATCTCGAAACTCCCACGACTAGGGACCATTTAAGGATGTGCTTATAGATTACCAGCTCCCACGTATATGATCGCCCTCATACTGCTGGCAGTCAAGCAAGAATCCCAGGGGCTCTATCAACGTGCAATAGTGACCTGTCAGGTCACCTAAAGCAGTACACGATGACATAGATAAACCAGATATCATACTATCATCATGAGTAAAACTGTCCTCCTGGGATAGGTCCTCCCTCAATCAATGCAATCACGTGCCTGTGATCCAATAATTGACTCTGAGGGCACTATCTCCAACAATCTTCCACTTGCACTCAAGGATAATTATTGCGATGTCGCATACCCACAGCCCGTGTGATACCGAACACCCAACTGCTCTACTAGTCGGTCTCACAAAGCTCGCTTGCGAAACTATTGCGTTCGAGGAATAGCCTCAGTGAGTGGATCCGCTTTGATGTTTCTTTCTATGTCTCTCTATATCTCAAGTTCGCGGAGAAACCCATCTCCCGAAATGAGCAATACCTGTCTTAGAATGTGTCTGGATGTCTTATGGGACCTAGTTCATAAATGAACTCCAAATCCAAACTTCTTAGACTGTATCGTCAACTGAACTTAATCAGTATCCTGCGCCATGCCACCCTCAGTATTGCCTTGGACCACCTGTCCAAAATACTGCCCCTCGTCAGAAGGAAAACTATAACCCTGACAACTTCCTTGTCGTCCGGGTCACCTTGGAAGCCTGGAATGATAACTGTCTCCTAAATGAGGCTGTCGTTATCATATCCCTAGAACATCCACATATGTTCTAAAACTGCTTCCGACAGTTTCTCCAGGAATGGATCAATGTCAACTTATTGTATCTAGTGCAAGAACAACATCAGGTGTGGTACTTGACATTTCATGATTGACTCAATTGCCTGAGCAAGTGATCTGCCAATCATGCGCATCCCTCTGCACTTAAGTCTGTAAGACACCTTTAAAGAGGGTGACTCCATCACCTGCAGGTACACTACCGTGCCAGGAGTCGTCCATTCTAAATGCCCTTAGAATGCTGTCTAACTACCCTTAATTGGGAAACCACCCAAATCTAGATCTAAAACCATAGATCTAGTAACCAGTATGTCTGATATAATGTCCAAGTCCCATGTAGAGAAACCACTGTGTGACGACCAAAGTATAACCGATCGTAGTATAGGAATATCACTTCCTACTCTGTGTATGTCATCCAAACACCATGACAACACACCCTACTACCTTCTCAACAGATCCATCCTCTATTCTGATGAAGTCAAACCTATGACTGTCACGTCAGAAATAGATGATCTTTCTCCGCTATATCTGCTTTAGTCTATAAATAGACATAAGCCAACTGTCCACCAATGCTTCCGCTGCTCCCACTGACTACGACAACCCTCTGGCAGAGCCATATACACGTACACTTCTGAAGCCAGTTCAGAACGACGCTATACACATCCTCCTGCCGGGTCTCGCAGCCTGGAACAACAGCAATGGCAAGTGTGGGTAAACAAGAACCTCCCTGTCACCGTCCTTGAGGCTACCGGAGTACCTCTCGGGTGCCAGAGGTTACCCACCTTATCTGCGGAGTGGCCAATGGAAAGTCAATCCAGATTGAATCTTTAGGTTCCTTATTAAATCTTCAGTAATCGTTTGTGGTTCTGGAATCACTTCCAGTTCTACCATACTCCCACGTCCTTTTTCTGAAAAAATCCATTTTCAATAAAACTGTGGCGAGTCTAGAACAATATCGCTATTGATCTTCCTGATGGTAGAAAGTCAACCCTCGTCATAGCCTGGGTCAACCCACAAACAGACATTACAGAAACGTGCCTTGAGTTATCCAGAGTCCGGTTTTAATCATAAGCCGGACAACTCCCCGTACCTTAACAATGTTAAGATATGAACTGTTCTATATCCAATATAGAACCAGAGGCACTAATTTAATTGAACCAGATTCAAATCATGCAGCTGTCTCCAGTGCATGTCAACTAAATGGAAGGAGGCCTATCAGAGTTACTCAACTTAGGAATGCTTTCAATTATGAGTAACCTGAAAGAGAAGCAAGTTCTCTTAATCATTACTATCAACTGAATACCCTTCACAAGTATCTACATCTCCGATCACTTTGAAGAATCCCGATACTTGCAACATCTGGTTCTCTACTTTATTCAAATACCTATAACTTCTCAAAATTCGGACCCTGGGTTTCCACGAAACACTTGTCTAAAAACTAGAGAAGTCATAAGTAAACCGAATATAGCACGAGGACCAACCCCTCTGTCCTGATGGACCCTGGACAACATACAATACTCTGTATAAGTCCCTTGAGTCTAATAACTCATTCCCCGTGTGTCGTAGGTTGAAAACTGTACCTTTGGTTATGAAGAATTACACCGATGTTTAATGCTCCTTACCTAAACATCCTCTGATATAGGTAAATGTCGTAGACATAATTTCAAAAAGGTATATCCCACTCTATCAAAATAGACGTACAGATATATCGATTTGAAATTAGTGCATAACAGCGGATATTCAAAACCAAATATTTGCCGACCGGCAAACAGCCCAGGTGATTTCCTCAAATATCACCGATTATAGCGAATCCCGATATAATGAGGATGATCACCCAATTCCCAATAACTTACTCCCACTCATCATCTGTAAAACCATACAGATGTGAGAATCATACCTGGTAAATACATACCCTGGAGCAAGTGTATAACTGGGAAATCAGTTTTCCTTTAACAGTATACAGTGAAACTGAAACATTGAAATGTTTCGATGGGGTATCCTGGTATTCCAAGTAATGCCTCTTCCAGATTCACGACTGTAACCGTATAATTCTTTGCCACCTCTCCAAATCCCTTTTTATGTCTTTAGTCATTACCTTCTGCAAACCCCTTTAGGCCAAATGGTTTTCTTCCTTCCCTACCGTTCGGCACCAGCCTGTGGTTTGGAAGAAGACTATCCAATAAGCATAATGGGTGTACTGTCCTAATCCTAGGAGCACTCGCAATGCGAGAGAAGGTGAAGATAAAAGACAACTGAATAAACCTTATTCCTATTTCTCCTGAACCAGAATCCATCCCCGAACTGGAACAAGTTCCTTTCGAGTTCGTATATAACCATACGATGGAGTATCCAATAAACTGTGGATCTTCGTAGTGATACGGAGTGTCCTGGAGAAATACAAAGGTGATTTAGGATTGGCGAAGAAATACTTGGTTTGGTCGTGAATAGCAGTCGCAATTTACTTTGCCCTCTTACTAATCCCTTGTTATGTCTTTACTTAATACCTTCTGCACACCATCGTTATGCTAATTAGTTTTCTTCATTCCACACCGCTCGGCACCAGCCTAAGGTTTGGAAGAAGACTATCCAATTTGTGTAATATGTGTACTACTCCTAAACCAAGGAGTACTTGTAACCTGAGAGAAGGTAAAATGAAAATACAACTGAATAGTCCTATTCGTTTTCTCCAGAACCAGAAACCATCCTCGAATAAATTCCTAAGAGTTCGTATATAACCATACGATTGTTTTGTCTAATGGAAGTGGACGTTCGTAGTACTACGGGGTGTCCTGGAGAAAAGGGTAAAAGTAGGAGTGGCAATGAGCTTTGCAACTCAGATAATCCAAAAGCCAGTGTTAAGAAGGTTCGGTCAACTTGGTCACTGAGTCATTGTCTTAGGGTCGGGTCAATGGTCGCTGCCAAAGAGAGAGAGAAAAGAAACACTCAGCGTGCACTCTAACCTAGATCAGAATGGTTACCAATTTATCTAATCTGGAAACCTCCCACTGTACCGTCAAATTCTCCTCCAAACCTGAAAGAAGAATTACTCGGGATCACCCGAAGAGTAAAACAACTCATCAGTGGGAATCGGGATCCAACTATCATCGCATGATAACGTGACGGAATCCGCTCACGGTGTCACACTCCAGAAGGTATGCGCATATCTGGCAAGTTTCAGTTTCTTTAGAAACTCCCGATGTGATTTCTGCCCCATGCTCTTATGACCTTGACTTTGGCCAACATATCATAAGTCACATGTCAAGTTCTGCCCATCATTCTCCAGGTTAATTTGAACCCACCCGTATATGTAAGCCCGCGGGGGCTCCCCGGCCGTCAATCCGACACCGGAAACGCGGAAACAAAAACTTTGCGAACTTTGCAAACCGGCACCACCGCGCACTTTTCACCCGGATCGGGCCATTAACCTAGCAACTAGCAAAATAGAAAAGAGTAGAGAAGTTATACCAAGCGATCCGAGTCCTTCGGTCTTCGTCTCCACTCCGATCTCCTGCGGAATCTCCGTCCATCTTCGTCTCGTCGGAGAAGCACCACGTAGCCGGAATCTTTTACGGGCTCCCACCTCTTGACCGTGGCAACTCGGACGCGAAGTTGGCTAGCCGACGTGTCCAAGACTTGCTATAGAATAGTGTAGAATGCTATGTCTCTTTAGGGTGTATGGAAGTTGCCATGGATGGTGGTGGAGGTGAAGAAAGCAACTAGAGAAAAAATGTACTTAGGAGTTTTTGGTAGCATGAAAATGATATGAAACATTTTCCCTCACTCAAAAATGAAATGATCCTCTTCCTCCTACTAGAATGGCCGGCCCCCCTTCTCACAAAGCCCTCCACAAAAGAGTTATTTGCACTCTTGCAAATAACCCCCTCCAACGGAAAGTCTGGCCGCGAAAGAATAAAAGAAAACCGGCCGGAACGGAATGCAAACTGGCAACTTCAGAAAACTGATCCCGTAATAAATTACAGGAAAACCCCGCTATCGCAAATACATGCCCGCATTTGTATTCCCACTGAACACAAATGCAAAGAGACAAAATCTACACTATCTAATACTAGGATCCAGCTTAAGCCAAATCCGGTTAGTAAAAACCGTCCGATCATGATCCGTGCAATACCGCACGTATCCGATCGAACCCTGCCATATCTCCATACGGCCTCTACAGCGTTTCGCCCAAAACTGAGTAACTGAGTGTGGTGGACTCTAAAGACTCGTCAATACTATGGCTGTGGATTTAACCACTAGAACGTCACAGGTATAAACCAATACGTGACGGGCTACCAGGTATTGACCAAAAGGGACGTCGATGAGCGAACTCATCCTGACACCCTACTGAGCCTGTCAGTGACAATATCCATACAGTCCGGTCCGTTCGTCTATGAGCATCGCATGGCGGGCCTAGGGGGTTGGTAAAAGTCAGACCCTCAAAAGCGGTACAAGTCGTGTCGGAGTGCAGCCCAGAACACCCTGAGATACTACTGGAATACCTACCAGCAAATCTCCTGCCTTGGCCAAGGACTTTTCATGTTCTGGCTCTCCTCGACACAGCGCGACCTCACCCCCAATACCAGGAGAGACGAACCCCTGCAGATCCGCTCACTGCCTCCATGTGGCTCGGGAGTGTACCCAACTAAAACTTGTTTGCACGACTCCTTTGATCCGTGGTAGGGTAGTAATCAAAGCACAGTAGGAACTCACACGAGTCAAATGACGATCCCAGGTCGATGAACTAACCTGTACACATGTCACTAGGGAACTGCTATCTGACGTCTGGTATAAGACCAACTAGCATGTTCCCGGCGAGTCTTGTCCGGTGTACTCATAACCCAATGAGCACCTGTATACATCTTAGGTGAACCAACTGACACCAGTGGCTTGTGAGACCGGCCACCGCCCCTCGTCGGGGTCTCGACTGTATACACTAGTCTACTCTGGAGTATCGATGCCCTGTCTCGAAAGTCCCACGACTAGGGACCATTTAAGGATGTGCTTATAGACTACCAGCTCCCACGTATATGATCGCCCTCATACTGCCGGTAGTCAAGCAAGAATCCTAGGGGCTCTATCAACGTGCAATAGTGACCTGTAAGGTCATCTAAAGCAGTACACGATGATAAAAGTAAACCAGATAGCATACTATCATCTTGAGTAAGACTGTCCTACTGGGACAGGTCCTCCCCTCAATCATTGCTATCACGTGCCTGTGATCCAATAATTGACTCTGAGGGCACTATCTCCAACAATCTCCCACTTGCACTCAAGGCTAATTATTGCGATGTCGCATACTCACAGCCCGTGTGATACCGAACACCCAACTCCTCTACTAGTCAGTCTCACAATGCTCGTTTGCGAAACTATCGCGTTCGAGGAATAACCTCAGTGAGTGGATCCGCTTTGGTGTTTCTTTCTATGTCTCTCTTTATCTCAAGTTCACGGAGAAAGCCATCTCCCGAAATGAGCAATACCTGTCTTAGAATGTCTGGATGTCTGATGGGACCTAGCTCATAAATGAACTCCAAATCCAAACTTCTTAGACTGTATCGTCAACTGAACTTAATCAGTATCCTGCGCCATGCCTTCCCTCAGTATCCACCTGGACCACCTGTCCAAAATATTGCCCCTCATCTGAAGGAAAACTATAACTCTGACAGCCACTCTGCCATCCAGGTCACCTTGGAAGCCTGGAATGATAACCGTCTCCTAAAGGAGAATGCTGTTATCATATCCCTAGAACATCCACTTATGTTCTAAAACTGCTTCCGACTGTTTCTCCAAGATTGGATGAATATCAACTTATTGCACCTACTGCAATAACAACATTTGGTGTGGTACTTGACATCCGATGATTGACTCAATTGCCTAAGCAAGTGATCTGCCAATCATGCGTATCCCTCTCCCCTTTAGTCTGTAAGACACCTTTAGAGAGGGTGACTCCATTACCTGCAGGTACACCACCATGCCAGGAGTCGTCCATTCTAAATACTCATAGAATGCTGTCAAGGTATCCCGATTAGGAAACCACCCAAATCTAGATCTAAAACCATAGATCTATTAACCAAAATGTCTGATATAATATCCAAGTCCTATATGGAGAAACTACTGTGTGACGACCATAGTATAACCGATCGTAGTATAGGAATATCACTTCCTACTCTGTGTATGCCATCAAATACCAGGACATCACACCCTACTACCTCCTCAACAGATCCATCCTCTATTCTGATGAAGTCAAACCTATGACTGTCATATCAGAAATAGATGATCTATCTCCGCTATATCTGCTTTAGTCTATAAATAGACATAAGCCTGATGTCCACCAATGCTTCCGCTGCTCCCACTGACTACGACAACCCTCTGGCAGAGTCATATAGACGTACGCTTCTAAAGCTAGTTTAGAACGACGCTATACTCATCCTCCTGCCGGGTCTCACATTCTGGAACAACAGCAATGGAAAGTCTGGGTAAACAAGAACCTCTCTGCCACCGTCCTTGAGTATACCGAAGTACCTCTCGGGTGCCTGAGGTTACCCACCTTATCTGCGGAGTGGCCAATGGAATGTCAAACCAGATTGAATCTTTAGGTTCTTATCAAATCTTCAGTAATCGTTTGCGGTTCTGGAATCACTTCCAGTTCTACCATACTCCCACAACTGTTTTCTGAAAAAATCCATTTTATTAAAACTGTGGCGAGTCAAGAACAATATCACTATTGATCTTCCAGATGGTAGAATATCAACCCTCTGCATAGCCCGGGTCAACCCACAAACAGCCATTACAAAAACGAGCATTGAGTTATCCAGAGTCTGGTTTAAGCATAAGCTGGACAACTCCCCGTATCTTAACAATGTCAAAATATGAACTGTTCTATATCCAATATAGAAACAGAGGCACTGATTTAATTGAACCAGATTCAAATCATGCAGCTGTCTCCAGTGCATGTCAACTAAATGGAAGGAGGCCTATCAGCGTTACTCAACTTAGGAATGCTTCCAATTATGAGTAACCTGAAAGAGAAGCAAGTTCTCTTAACCACTACTATCAACTGAATACCATGTACAAGTATCTACATCTTCGATCACTTTGAAGAATCCCGATGCTTGCAACACCTGGTTCTCTACTTTATTCCTATACCTATAACTTCTCAAAACTTCGACCCTGTGTTTCTACGAAACACCTGTCTAAGAACTAGAGAAGTCATAAGTAAACTAAATACAGTACGAGGACCAACCCCTCTGTCCTAATGGACACTGGACAATAAACAATACTCTGTATAAGTCAGCTGAGTCGAATGACTCATTCACTGTGTGTCGTAGGTTGAAAACTGTACTTATGGTTAAGAAGAATTACACCGTTGTTCAATGCTCCTTACCTAACCATCCACTGGTATAGGTAAATGTCAAAGACATAATTTCAAAAAGTATATCTCACTCTATAAAAATAGACGTACTGATATATCAATTTGAAATTGGTGCACAACAACGGATATTCAAAACCAAATATTTGCCGGCCGGCAAACAACCCAGGTGGCTTCCTCAAATATCCCCAATTCCAACGAATCCCGATATAATGAGGATGGTCACCTAATTCCCAATAACTTACTCCCACCCATCATATGTAAAACCATACAGATGTGAGAATCATACCTGGTAAATACATACACTGGAGCAAGTGTCTAATTGGAAAATCAGTTTTCTATTAACAGTACACAGTGAAACTGAAACATTGAAATGTTTCGATAGGGTATCCTGGTATTCCTTAGTAATGCCTCTTCCATTATCCAGATTCACAACTATAACCGTATAATTCTTTGCTACTTCTCCAAATCCCTTTATATGTCTTTAGTCATTATCTTCTGTACACCCCTTTAAGCCAAATGGTTTTCTTCCTTCCCTACCGTTCGGCACCAACCTATGGTTTGGAAGAAGACTATCCAATAAGCATAAAGGGTGTACTGTCCTAATCCTAGGAGCACTCGCAATGCGAGAGAAGGTGAAGATAAAAGGCACCTGAATGTACTTTATTCCTATTTCTCCTGAACCAGGATCCATCCCCGAACTGGAACAAGTTCCTTTCGAGTTCGTATATAACCATACGATGGATTATCCAATAAACTGGGATCTTCGTAGTGATACGGAGTGTCCTGGAGAAATACAAAGGTGATTTAGGATTGGCGAAGAAATACTTGGTTTGGTCGTGAATAGCAGTCGCAATTTACATTGCCCTCTTACTAATCCCTTGCTTTGTCTGAACTTAATACCTTCTATTCACCGTTTAGGCTAACTGGTTTTCTTCATTCCCTACCGGTCGGCACCAGCCTATGGTTTGGATGAAGACTATCCAATTTGCGTAATAGGTGTGCTACTCCTAAACCAAGGAGTACTCGCAACCTGAGAGAAGGTGAAAAGAAAAGACAACTGAATAGTCCTATCCGTTTTCTCCAGAACCAGAAACCATCCTCGAAGTCCTTCAAGTTCGTATATAACCATACGATGGTTTTTTCCAATGGAAGTGTATGTTCGTAGTAATACGGGGTGTCCCGCAGAAAAGGGTAAAAGTAGGAGTGGCAATGAGGTTTGCAACTCTGACAATCCAAAAGCCAGTGTTAAGAAGGTTCGGTCAACTTGGTCACTGAGTCATAGTCTAGGGTCGGGTCAATGGTCGCTGCCAAAGAGAGAGAGAAAAGAAACACTCAGCGTGCATTCTAACCTAGATCAGAATGGTTATCACTTTTTCTAATCAGGAAACCTCCCACTGTAACGTCAAATTCTTCCCCAAACCTGAAAGAAGAATTAGCCGGGATCACCCGAGGAGTAAACCAACTCATCAGTGGGAATCGGGATCCAACTATCATCGCATGATAACGTGACGGAATCCGCTCACGCTATCATACTCCAGAAGGTATGCGCATATCTGGCAAGTTTCAGTTCTTTTGAAACTCCCGATGTGGATTTTTACCCTATGCTCTTATGACCTTGACTAAGTCCAACAAATCATAAGTCACATGTCAAGTTCTACCCGTCATTGTCCAGGTTGATTTGAACCCACCCGTACAAGCCCTTGACTAGGGCCAACAAGGCTATACGACTGTCCCAAACCAACGCATCTATCTATGCAGCATATAAATACCCAACAGCTACCAAACATTGTGCCTTGACTATGGCCAACAAACACAGCTTGAATACTATTGACTACCCATATGAAACGACGGAGGGCTACGAATGGTTTCTGGTGAAAACCTTTAACGTAGTGAACTTGATATCGTTGAAGGAACTGATAGCTTTGTAAAAATATAGTGACGAAAACCTTTGCTAAAGAGGTCGCTCCCGGTGAAGGGATCTCGGCTCTTTCCCCGTAGAATGAGGTGCAGGATATTCCAACTGAATACCACGATGCAAAGCAAAAGTAAACGGCTATAGTGAAGTTATTGCCCTGACGTAAACTTCTGTCCAAGGGGTCACTCTCGGTGAAGGGATCTCGGCCCTTGCCTCGTCGACTGAGGAGCAGGATATTCCAACTGAATACCACTGTGCAAAACAAAAGAGAACGCCCTTGCAATAACAACTTTTTGAAAAAGTGTTCCAACAACATCAGAATAGGTTTGTTTAGCTTGCATTGATCCGAATCAATGCAGTCCCATCAATTGATCATACCACAAAGAACGAAAATATACTGACGTACGTATATGCCATCCGCATTCGCCACTGGGTCCCGTCATCACCCGTTAGGTTTGCTAACTAACGACAGAGCGGGGACTGGACTAGCGCGGATGAAAAACATATACAACATCTACTAGTATATATAATATATAATTTTCGCTCAAGGCGTGATAAAATGCAACAACACAGAAATATATAGCAACACAGTTCAATACAGATATCTGGGATCCTCGGGTTTCACAGAGCCGCTACTGAAACCCGACGTTCCCCTGGTCGTGTGGATAGCCTGCGCAATGAAATCCTAGACCCATACGGGCGCGACAAGTTACCCGCCAAAACCTGAAGCAAGGCAGCCCCCTTCAGCAACGTGAATGGACCGCCCAGCACTTCACGGAATCCGGTAACTTGGGCACCCCTCCTGGGTCAACCTGTACCCCCTACGAGTGCGGCGAATAGCCCTGCCAATTCCAGAGTAAATCCCCATCCTTCTCAATGCTATGAGATGCGGGCTTGTTGCCCTCTAGAACCCGGCTATTCGTGCACCCCTCCGCGGGGTAATCCTAGTACAGAAAGTAAAATATACATACACCGGGTACATCGAACGCAACCTGGTCGTGCCCCAAAATAATACAATCAGGCAGAGACGGCAGTCCACATGTCGGACGCTCGCCCCGCAATATCAAATGTACATAATACAATAAAACTGTACTACCACTGCAACCAGGCTATCCCCCACGACCGATCCGCAACAACACAGCATAACACAGAACATCAACGTGAATGTCACGTTCGCAAATCCGTCTAACCGGGCTATAGCAGTTAAACCGGATTTACCGATCGAGAACCCCTATTTCCTATTCAGAAGCCCACTGGAAATATATGGTGCAACGATCCCTCTTACCCACCGCAGAACCGCGGCGAAACCAGGGGCTTGGCCGCGTTTCCGCGGTCGAAGTAAGGAATCACTGAACCGTATTTTCCCAAAATTCTTAGAATTTCTTGCACATGTCTCTGCAACAACCTGAAAAATTTTAGGAGCTGAAAAAATTTCGACAGAAACATGAAGTATGAAAAATACGGTTTTTGGGAACTTTGTTCGATCGAGTTCTAAACGTGCTAGAGCAAGCTAGGCATGGTTAATGACATGGCTCTGATACCAATGTAAGCCCACGGGGGCGCCCCGGCCGTTAATCCGACGCCGGAAACGCGGAAACAAAAACTTTGCGAACTTTGCAAACCGGCAACACCGCGCACTTTTCACCCGGATCGGGCCATTAACCTAGCAACTAGCAAGATAGAAAAGAGTAGAGAAGTTATACCAAGCGATCCGAGTCCTTCGATCTTCGTCTCCACTCCGATCTCCTGCGGAATCTCCGTCCATCTTCGTCTAGTCGGAGAAGCGCCACATAGCCGGAATCTTTTACGGGCTCCCACCTCTTGACCGAGGCAACTCGGGCGCGAAGTTGGCTAGGCGACGCGTCCAAGACTTGCTATAGAATAGTGTAGAATGCTATGTCTCTTTGGGGTGTATGGAAGTTGCCATGGATGGTGGTGGAGGTGAAGAAAGCAACTAGAGAAAAAATGTACTTAGGAGTTTTTGGTAGCATGAAAATGATATGAAACATTTTCCCTCACTCAAAAATGAAATGATCCTCTTCCTCCCACTCGAATGGCCGGCCCCCCTTCTCACAAAGAAGATTGGAGAGAGAAAAAGAAAACATCTCCCCTTTTTCATAATGAGAAAAAGAAATGATAATGCAAAGAAAGAGGTCACTCTCATTTCTCTTTTCAATCCCCTCACAAACCATCATAAGAAAGCAAATGAAAAGGACTAGAAAAGCATCTCATCATGACAAAGGCACAAAAGAAACAAAGCCCTCCACAAAAGAGTTATTTGCACTCTTGCAAATAACCCCCTCCAACGGAAAGTCCGGCAGCGAAAGAATAAAAGAAAACCGGCCGGAACGGAATGCAAACTGGCAACTTCAGAAAACTGATCCCGTAATAAATTACAGGAAAACCCCGCTACCGCAAATATATGCCCGCATTTGTATTCCCACTGAACACAAATGCAAAGAGACAAAATCTACACTATCTAATACTAGGATCCGTCTTAAGCCAAAGCCGGCTAGTAAAAACCGTCCGATCATGATCCGTGCAATACCGCACGTATCTGATCGAACCCTGCTATATCTCCAAACGGCATCTACAGCGTTTCGCCCGAAACCTGAGTAACTGAGTGTGGTAGACTCTAAAGACTCGTCAATACTATGGCTGTGGATTAAACCACTAGCACGTCAGAGGTATAAGCCAATACGTGACGGGCTACCAGGTATTGACCAAAAGGGACGTCGATGAGCGAACTCATCCTGACACCCTACTGAGCCTGTCAGTGACAATATCCGTACAGTCCGGTCCGTTCGTCTATGAGCATCGCATGGCGGGCCTAGGGGGTTGGTAAAAGTCAGATCCCCAAAAGCGGTACAAGTCGTGTCGGAGTGCAGTCCAGAATACCCTGAGAAACTACTGGAATACCTACCAGCAAATCTCCTGCCATGGCCAAGGACTTTTCATGTTCTGGCTCTCCTCGACACAGCGCGACCTCACCCCCAATACCACGAGAGACGAACCCCTGCAGATCCGCTCACTGCCTCCATGTGGCTCGGGAGTGTACCCAACTAAAACCTGTTTGCACGACTCCTTTGAGCCGCGGTAGGGTAGTAATCAAAGCACAGTGGGAACTCACACGAGGCAAATGACGATCCCAGGTCGATGAACTAACCTGTACACATGTCACCAGGGAACTGCTATCTGACGTCTGGTATAAACCCAACTAGTAGGTTCCCGGCGAGTCCTGTCCGGTGTACTCATAACCCAATGAGCACCTGTATACATCTTAGGTGAACCAACTGACACCAGTGGCTTGTGAGACCGGCCACCGCCCCTCGTCGGGGTCTCGACTGTATACACTAGTCTACTCTGGAGTATCGATGCCCTGTCTCGAAACTCCCACGACTAGGGACCATTTAAGGATGTGCTTATAGACTACCAGCTCCCACGTATATGATCGCCCTCATACTGCCGGTAGTCAAGCAAGAATCCTAGGGGCTCTATCAACATGCAATAGTGACCTGTAAGGTCACCTAAAGCAGTACACGATGATAAAGGTAAACCAGATAGCATACTATCATCTTGAGTAAGACTGTCCTACTGGGACAGGTCCTCCCCTCAATCATTGCAATCACGTGCCTATGATCCAATAATTGACTCTGAGGGCACTATCTCCAACAGTACATACCCTTGACTTTGGCCAAAATGGCAGTACGACTGTCCCAAACCAACGCATCTATCTATGCTGCATATGAATACCCCAATAGCTACCAATCACTGTGCCTTGACTTTGGCCAACATACACAGCTTGAATACTATTGACCACCCATATGAAACGACGGAGGGCTACGAATGGTTTCTGGCGAAAACCTTTAACGTAATGAACTTGATATCGTTGAAGGAACGGATAGCTTTTAAAAATATAGTAACGAAAACCGTTGCTAAAGAGGTCACTCACGGTGAAGGGATCTCGGCTCTTCCCCCATAGAATGAGGTGCAGGATATTCCAACTGAATACCACGATGCAAAGCAAAAGTAATCGGCTATAGTGAAGTTATTGCCCTGACGCAAACTTCTGTCCAAGGGGTCACTCCTGGTGAAGGGGCTATAGTGAAGTTATTGCCCTGACGCAAACTTCTGTCCAAGGGGTCACTCCCGGTGAAGGGATCTCGGCCCTTGCCTCATCGACTGAGGAGCAGGATATTCCAACTGAATATCACGATGCAAAACAAAAGAGAACGTCCTTGCAATAACAGCTTTTTGAAAAGTGTTTCAACAACATCAGATTAGGTTTGTTTTTAACTTGCATTGATCCGAATCAACGCAGTCCCATCAATTGATCACACCACAAAGAATGAAAATAATATGATGTACGTATATGCCATCTGCATTCGCCACTGGGTCCCGTCATTACCCGTTAGGTTAGCTAACTAACGACAGAGCGGGGACTGGACTAGCGCGGATGTAAAACATATACAACATCTACTAATATATATACCAATATATTATATTTCGCTCAAGGCGTAATAAGAAATGCAACATCACAGAAATGTACAACATCACAGAACAATACAGATATCTGGGATCCCCGGGTTTCACAGAGCCACTACTGAAACCCGACGTTCCCCTGGTCGTGTGGATAGCCTGTGCAATGAAATTCTAGACCCCTACGGACGCGGCAAATCACCCGTCAAAACCTGAAGCGAGGCATCCCCCTTCAGTACAGTGAATGGACCACCCAACACTTCACGAAATCCGGTAACTTGGGCACCCCTCCCGGGTCAACCTGTACCCCCACGGGTGCGGCGAATTGCCCGCCAATTCCAAAGTGAAGCCCCCTCCGTCTCAATGCCATGAGATGCGGGACCGTTGCCCTCTAGAACCCGGCTATCCGTGCACCCCTCCGCGGGGTAATCCTAGTACAGAAAGTAAGATATACATACAACGGGTACATCGACCGCAACCTGGTCGTGCCCCAAAATAATAATACAATCAGGCAGTGACGGCAGTCCACTTGTCGGACGCTCGCCCCGCAATATCAAATGTACATAATACAACCACAACTGTACTAGCATTGCATCCAGGCTATCCCCCACGACCAATCCGCAACATCACAGCATAACACAGAACATCAATGTGAAAGTCACGTTCGCAAATCCGTCTAACCGGGCTATAGCAGTTAGACTGGATTTACCGATCAAGTGACATTCACGGTCGCAGATATAATGTAAATACTGTGAAATAATGTGCTTAAAATATCCGATCGATTAAATTTTATCAAGTGGGCCCCCAAGTACTACTGTAGCACATCAAGAAAATCTGGGCCAAAAATTAATATTCCAAAAACCCTAAAACCAACCCAGAGAGCAACTGCAGAAATTTGATGCAGTGATCTCAACATAGTGCGGCGGAACCGCGGCCCAAAGGGGTGTTTGGCCACGGTTCCGCGCTCCCACTATGGAGTCACTGTATCGAATTTCTACAGTGTTCTTAGAATTTCCAGTACATCACTTTTCTACAACCTGAAAAAATTTTCGAGCAAGAAAAAATTCAACAGAAAACTGATGTATGTGAAAACGCGGGTTTTTGGAATTTTGCTCGATCGGAACTGTAAACACATTAAACAAAGCTAGACTATGTTAATGGCGAGGCTCTGATACCATTGTAAGTGCACAGCGGCGCCCCGGCTGTCAATCCGACGCCGGAATGCGGAAGCGGTGATAAACTTTAATTTTGCGAACTTAGCAAACCGGCACCACCGCGCAGTAAACCCGGATCGAACCATTAACTAGTCCTAGCTAACTGCAAGATAGGGAATAGAGATACACCGACTGATCCGAGTCCTCCGGTCTTCTCGTAATCGTCCCGATCTCTCGCGGAATGTTCTGTCTCCACCTCATCGCCGGAAGTGCACCACATTGCCTACATCTTTTACGGGCTCCCACCTCAATGCCGAGGCAACTCGGGCACGAAGCTTGCTAGTCGACGTGCCCAAGGTTTGCTGTAGAATCGTGTAGAGAACTATGTGTCTCATGGGGTTCATGGAGGTTGCCTTTTGGTGGAGGAAATGATATATGAACTTTGTAGAAGAACTTGGGGATTTTTTCTGACATGAAAAGAACCAAAATCCCACACTACAAATTTTGGACAGCCCAAGAGGGAAATGGCCGGCCATGGCTTGGAATGGGGAGTGAGAATGAGAGAGAGTATCAAAAATATGAGAGAGGCCACACAATAATCGAAAAGGAGAGAGAGAGAACCCTATCATGCAAAGGAATGATCACTAGGAAAGTCCAACACTCAAACAACAATCATCACACTTCATCATCAACAAGCATGGTGACAATCAAAGGCCAACACTCCACCGCAACCATCATCTCAAGCATGATGACATCAAATGGTCAAGCCATCATGACACAAAGAATGTCAAGTGATGGTGAACCATCATGATCCAACCAATATGCAATGACCCCCTTCCAAATTGCTTATTTGCACAAATGCAAATAATCCCTCCTCCACCAATCTTCGGCCATTGAAAGATAGAAATGAAAATGGCCGAAACTGAAAACAAACTGGCAACTCCAGAAAACTGGTCCCGTAATAAATTACAGGAAAAACACCGATACTGTGTATACACACCCGCATCTGTATTCCGACCGAAATACAAATACAATGAGACAAAATCTACACTGTACTATACTAGGATCCGGCTTATACCAAAGACGGCTAGTAATATCCGTTCGATCCTGATCCGTGCAATACCGCACGTATCTGATCGAACCCTGCCATATAACCATACGGCCAGTAGTACAAACTGTCCGATCCTGATCCGTGCAATACCGCACGTATCTGATCGGACCCTGCCATATCTCCATACGGCCTCTACAGCTTTTCGCCCAAAAGCTTGAGTAACTGAATGTGGGGGACTCTAAAGACTCTTCAACACCTTGGTTGTGGATTTAACCACTAGCACGTCAGAGGTATAAGCCAATACGTAACGGGCTACCAGGTATTGACCAAAAGGGACGTCGATGAGCGAACTCATCCTGACACCCTACTGAGCCTGTCAGTGAAAATATCCGTACAGTCCAGTCCGTTCGTCTATGAGCATCGCATGGTGGGCCTAGGGGGTTGGTAAAAGTCAGACCCCCAAAAGCGGTACAAGTCGTGTCGGAGTGTAGCCCAGAACACCCTGAGATACTACTGGAATACCTACCAATAAATCTCCTGCCTTGGCCAAGGACTTCGTGTAATGGCTCTCCTAGACACAGTACGACCTCACCCCCAATACCGAGAGAGACGAACCCCTGAAGATCCGCTCACTGCCTCCATGTGGCTCGGGACTGTACCCAACTAAAACCTGTTTGCACGACTCCTTTGAGCCGTGGTAGGGTAGTAATCAAAGTACAGTGGGAACTCACACAAGACAAATGACGATCCCCAGGTCGATGAACTAACCTGTACACATGTCACCAGGGAACTGCTATCTGACGTCTGGTATAAGACCAACTAGCATGTTCCCGGCGAGTCCTGTCCGGTGTACTCATAACCCAATGAGCACCTGTATACATCTTAGGTGAACCAACTGACACCAGTGGCTTGTGAGACCGGCCACCGCCCCTCGTCGGGGTCTCGACTGTATACACTAGTCTACTCTGGAGTATCGATGCCCTATCTCGAAACTCCCACGACTAGGGACCATTTAAGGATGTGCTTATAGATTACCAGCTCCCACGTATATGATCGCTCTTATACTGCTGGCAGTCAAGCAAGAATCCCAGGGGCTCTATCAACGTACAATAGTGACCTGTCAGGTCACCTAAAGCAGTACACGATGACAAAGATAAACCAGATAGCATACTATCATCATGAGTAAGACTGTCCTCCTGGGATAGGTCCTCCATCAATCATTGCAATCACGTGCCTGTGATCCAATAATTGACTCTGAGGGCACTATCTCCAACATCCGCAACCACCTTAGACATCACATGCCTAACCAAATGAATTACTTAGGCATCGCATGCCTAACAATTATAAACCCCGTATTTTAGTCTCGATCTCGAAAACACTTTTCAATATCTAGTCGGGCAATTCAATAAGATTCCCGACATCTTGATCGAATGCTCGTCTGAAACTCTAGTAGACGGCCGCACCCCCGATGCCATCGACGAAGTGCAGTAAGGCGGAACACCGCTACCGCAAGCACCCGAACGGATGCTTTTGGCGATGGGGTTCTCCTGCAGTCATTTGGTCGGCGCAATGGGGTGTGGATATCTATTAAGTTTACCCAACGAGTATCCGCGTACGCTACGTGATTGCAACGGACTTTTGATCGCATCAAAATCCCGTGGTAACCGATCAACTGAGACTAAACTGCTAGATTTATAACTTTCAAAATAGTTATCTCATAACTACATGTGGATTCCAAATATTGTATCACATTACAGAAAAAGTTAGACAATGTTAAACATTCCGATCGAATCAACAAACACCCAAAATTTCCCTTTTTGCTCAACAGTTGAACTTAGTTTAAAAGCATCCATCACATGCCACAATACCAATGGTCCAGCCGCAGAAGGGTCAAACCAACGTCTCACATGTGGCAACGCCGTACTGCTACAAACCCTAAGGTTTAGAGGCGGTTCAGAAGGTCACATAATCGAGTTAAGGTTTTAGTTCTTCTAGAGGGTCCACAGTGTTAATTGCATGACTATGAATGTTCTTTAACTAATGAAAAATCCAACACTTGGAAATTTTCCGGCAGTGGAAAAAGTAAGTTATTTATATCCGTTCGAACATTTTAACACTGTCTAAACAATCATGAAACCAAGCTAGAATTGCGAATATGAAACACTCCGAATTACCTTTTGAGTAAATAAACATCTCATGCAAATTTAGCCAAAATAAACAACACCAAAAATACAAAACCCCAGAACCTGGAGCACACCACAAAACCCAAACCCTAACCCCTTCCAAAAACCGGGGTCGCCGGAATTTGGGGCTTGGTCGCCGGCCATTCTCCGAGCATGGGGGGTGGGTTTTGTGCTATGTTCATATTGCATCAAATACAACATTCTGCAACTGTTTGAAAAAAATTTAGACTCCAGAAATAATTCGACAGAAACTAGGGTTTTGCATCGGGTGTTTCAGAGTTGTTTCGGAGTTGTTTCGGAGTTGTTTCGGTTTCGTAATCCTACACTTATCCGTCTAATTCTCTAGCTATGCTCCGATACCACTGTTGGGTTACCTACAACGGCAACAAGGTTTCGGGAGGCATCACACATGCCAATTTCAAATTTTGCCATTATAGATAACCCTAAACCTAGGAAGTTTAACTAGAGAATCAAACCAAACAAGCATGTTAATACTTTAACATCTAAGAGTTAGGGATTACAACCTTTGTAGTCCGTTCCTTCACTTCATAAGCTCCGTGTTGAGGTCCCTTCGCTGCGATCATCAAGTACCCAGACTCTTGAGAGGCTCCATGAAGAGAAAGATGCAAGCATGCTTTTAATCTTCAAATACTAAGATAATCTACCTTGAAGAATCTGAAACCCAAACTCTTGCTTCACTAATCAAGTATTAGCAAAGCAAACACCCTAATCTAAGTGGCTAGAATAGATGACGATGATGAAGTAGGAATTTAGCTCTCTTTTGTTTTCAATTTCTCACTCAAAATCATCACAAACCCAAAAGCTAAAAATCTTTTTCAAGAGGATGAAGAAGAAGAATCCTTTTGTGATGAATAATGAATTATTGTATGAGGTTAGAATTGCAAATATGGGTTAAAGATAACATCCTTAACCCTTGTAGAGAATAAACCATGGGTTGAGGTTTGGGTTTGGTTAACAAATATCTTCACAAAATAACAAAGGATGAAGACTAAAGTCAAAGCATCAAGAAGCTTCCACAAAGCTCATCCATAACATTAACCCTAATCCAAACCCTAATATGTTTTATTCTCAAAACCCTAGTTGCAATTTTAACCTTAACATGTTACAATATCATATATCACATATGTGCTCCTACTCATAAATAACCGACTAATATAAAAAGTATCAGTTCATCGAATCAACACTTGATCTGATGACCCGGCTATATCACATATACCGGGCCGATATCACATATCGCGAGAATCTAATACGGTATCACATACACGTATTATTCTCGGTCCCGCACATATCACATATGTGCTCCTACTCTGTTTTTCCTGAGCTAGAAACCTCTGTGTAGAACTCTAAAGAATCGTCAATACGTCGGCAGTAGGTGATGATCATATCAAACACCCACAAGCTGTAAGCGGTCAGCTAAATATAACAACTACACAGGTATTGAGTGATCAGAAGATCAACAAGCAAGCCTGTACATTTTCCTATGAATCCAATCAGTAACACTCCCGTACAGTTCGGTCTCTTCGTCTGATATGTCGCATCTCCAGTCTAGGGGTGGTAAACGTCAGACCTCAGTAACCGATAAGTCGTGTCGATATGAGGTCCATAACAGTTCGAGAAACTACTGATAACTCTGACCAGTAAATCTCAGCAACCCTGGCCAGGGATTTCCAGTTATAGCCAATCGAACACGGCGCAACATCAACTCACAATACTGGGAGAGACGAAACCCCTCCTATCGCTCATTGCCTCCATGTGATTCGGGACTGTACCCAAAAGCTACCGTTTTGCATGCCCTCTTGGACGTGGTAAGGTGGAAATCAAAGCACAGTAGGAATCACACAAGACTCTATGTCGATCTCGGGTCTACAGACTAACCTGTACCAGTGTAACCAGAGAACTGCCATCTGACGTAAGGTATAATACCATCTGGGAGTTCTCGGCAAGTCCGTCCAGTGTACCCATATCCACTGAGCACCCGTATACATTCTCTGATGTCAAACACCAATGGATATGGGATCATCCATTGCCTATCTACATGTGTCGAGAAGCATAGGCTAGTCTACTCTGGTATATCGATGCCCTGTCTCGATACACCTACGACTAGGAACATTTGAAGGATGTACTTAGCGACTACACTGTCCCCACTAGTATGATCTGCATCATAGTCCTGGTAGTCAAGTACTCATCCTAAGGTCTTTATCAACACGTAACATAAAGACATCCAGAGTATATGTTAAGATAAAGAGCAACCAGATAGCATACAATAATGTCGAGCAAGAAATGCCTCACTATATATGTCCAAGCATCCACTACAATATACATCGTACAGTAATGGCCTCTTGGGCATACATATAACTAACACATAAAAGAGATGTAGTAAATGGAAGTTGCATTAAAGCATTTTAAGAACACCAAATTTCCCGAAAATTTCGGCAGAGTCTCCTTTGTAAATACTGGCACCCAAACGGGTAGAAAACAAAAATACATATATATAATGAACAACGGCATCCCCAAGCGGAAGTTAGCTCTTCGCCCAAGGCGGAATCACAATCACATGCAATATATCATAGTAGTGCAAGAATAAGCATATAAAACGCACGAGAAAAGGAAAACATCACGTCGGCTCAAGTGAGCTCGACACCAGAGAAACAAAATATATACACAAATCTCATGGTCGCATCACTAGGTCGCATATACAATGGAAGAAGTGGTAGCTACGGTAGATGGAGTTTAATAGATACAATAATAGTCCAGCATGGAGACAAAAGTGTCCTTGCAACCCACCTACGAGCAATGCTACGAGTCCGAGCAAAAGAAGCTAAGCAAAACACGCCCGCCGTTACAATGCTGACGGGTCAGACCTGCAAGATACTGTGGCACAACGGGGGAGAGTTGCTAACTCGTGAGTAGTAAGTAACATCTAATAAGGCTATTGTAAGCATGCATGCAAATGCGTCACAACCTACATACCTTGATATGATGCGATGTACTAGTATGTATGCAACATGAATGCAAAATCAACACGAAACTTTTATGTGTTTGGTACGAGAAAATCTGTATCCATAACTTAGAAAAACATTTGCAAAATAGCTGAGGTGTCATTAATATAATCATCAGAAGACCGTGTCAAGCATCGACACAAAATATCAATATATCAAAGTCTCAATATCTCAATATCACGATGTCTCAATGTATCAATATCTCAATATCTCGGGCTCCGTCAGTCCGGATCGACCCATATCATCAAATCTCACGAGTACGGTCGGTATCCTCCGGATATCTGCTACGCCAGACATCACCGGTAGGTAGTCTGCCCCTGCCAGGCTCATCGTCTACAACTAGAACTTCTTGCCCCGGGGTACCATACCGGGCCACCTATGTACGCGAAACGGTTGATCCTACTCCTCGAATCGGGTCTCGAAAACCAACAGCAATCATGAAAACTCATGGTGGACGACACATACATCACGAGAAAACCACAACTTGCATTTTAAAATGATAATAAGTTTATGAAATTCTTGAGGTTTTCTCCAAAATCCAGAAATCTCATTAATACTAAAGTCCTTAAGAAAAATCACAATACATAAACATATAGGAAAATGATAATGTCTATGATATCCATAACATGAAATGCAGTTTATGACTAGAAAACTATGTATGAATGATGATGAAATGCGGTAGATATACGAATACCAATCCTTCGTATCAATCTTGATGAAATGGAAAACACAACTACAAGTTTAAGCATCATGTATGATGCAATGTTTTGATACTGATCTAGCAAGGTCTAAAGTGTTCGTGGCATAGCAATTACCAAAGGCGTGTGTGTTTACATGAATAGTGCTTGTGCAGCATGAACCAATGGTAATAGTGCAGGTGTCCTATGAGATGATACCGCATATTTGCATATATATGAGATGGTGCGATGCAATGAGATGTTTAACTGGGTAACTACGCATATAATGCAAGTACTACAAATAATCCTAAACTATGGGGCGCCTCGCGTCATCCAGACGATTCCCCCATTGATGTGTAAATATACTCATCCAAATGCCTCGGCTAATCAGATCCGATCACAGCTTTGCATTTCTGCGCCGCGTCCGATGCCTCCGCAACCGATCCTAGAATTGCACAAACACAATATATTAGGCTAAAACACTATGAAGATATGAGGCAACGATACGAAGAATACACGTCCTCGAGCTGGACTTGTGTGCACAAAACGTGTACGACACCGCCACTACCTCAACTAATATCGCTATACGAGACAACCACCAAACCTAGAACCCGATCGTACCGATCGCGCATTCACAACACAGTATATATCGTAGAAGATAATATATATATATATGTATATATATATATATATATATCATCATCACAACGTCAATTTAAACCAACGTCTATATATACCGTAAATCTAGTAAGCAACCAAAAAGAATTTTTTTTTTGTGCAAAACATCGTGGATTAGCGATCTAGTGGCCACAATCACAAGCAAACATCAAACTAAGCCAACTTGATAGCAACTACACTTAGCTAACCTAGTTGTGATGGTTAAAACCCTAACTCAAAATCAAACCCTTTTCTTGAAAATCTTAAACTAGCAATTAGAACCAAATAAACACTTGACTAATTTAGATTAAGGTAATTAACTAACAAAGTAACTATAAGGTTAAGATTATACCGCAAACTTTATAGATCTAGCTTACAACTTGGCCTCCCAAAATGGCTTCTTGATCCAAGATCCAAGTTAGAATAGGCTAAGGAGAAATGGAGGAAGAATTAACTTTGAATTTATGAGTTAATTTGTTGATTTTTGATGGATTTATGATGAATTTTGAGATGGAGATGAAGTGGGGAAACGGGGATTTTTCCTGCAGTTAGGGCTCGGCCAGCAGGTGGTGGGGGTTTGTGTGGGTTTTGTGTAGATGTTTCTAGGTCAAGAAAACCCTCTCTTAGCTCATTAATGCATTCACACCATTTCCTATTTTTAATTTATTTTATTTTATTTGTTCTTTGACCTTAGAACTAACTAGAACTTGGAATTAACTGGGGAAAACATTCTTGTTACAAACTAGGTTTTAGTTGTCATGGTTCATAAGTATGTAATTAATCCATTCAAATTTGTAATTATCAATAATTTAATGTTTATTTAAATTAAAATAATATTTAAAATAATTAATTAAGGAAAAATATTTAAATAACTAGCAATTTATAAGTGACTAATTTATTACCAAATACTAGCAATTACATATCTAAAATAGATATAATTAGGCCTATATTGAAAAATAATTATAATTACGTTTTACAGAAAATACCGGTTATTTACCGATTATCGGGAAATTACCTAAACGATTTTTAAAACGTTACAATCTTCCCCCCTTAACGAAATTCGGTCCCCGAATTTAAAAATTTAACTATGCGTACCTTCAAAGAGATGGGGTTATTTCTTCCTCATCTCGTCTTCACTCTCCCAGGTGACCTCTTCGTTGTTCGGGCCACGCCAAAGAACCTTTACGGACGGTATAACCTTTGACCTCAATTTCTTCACCTGTCGATCCAGAATGACCACCGGTTGCTCGGTGAAGGAAAAATCGTGCTCCAGTTGGATCGTCTGGTGATGAATCGTATA
Source organism: Agapanthus africanus (assembly GCA_030015575.1). Classification (NCBI taxonomy): domain Eukaryota; kingdom Viridiplantae; phylum Streptophyta; class Magnoliopsida; order Asparagales; family Amaryllidaceae; genus Agapanthus; species Agapanthus africanus. The sequence continues at coordinate 53,915,984 of JASDDO010000006.1, read as the reverse complement.
AGAAGTGTCATGAAGGTACCTGTGGAGTATCGACACATGGAACATGAGGTGAACATTGTTAGTGTATATGCCCAAGAGGCCATTACTGTATCATACTAGCTTGTATATTACTTAATGGAAGCTTGGGATATTCACAGTTGTATAGACAATCTTGCTCAAAATGGTAGTATGCTACTTGGTTTGTCTCTACTTCAATATGTGCATGTGTTTCTTTTAGCATATCGCTTATATACATATTAGTAGAGCCCTTAAGATCTTTGCTTGATTACCAGCGTTGTGATGGCAGTCATATTCGTGGGGGCTGGGTAATCCATAAGCACATCCTTATACAGGTCCCTAGTCGTAGGACTATCGAGACAGGGCATCGTTACTCAGGAGTAGACTAGCGTATGCGCTTCTTATCCCAGCGGGGGAGACGGTCTGTCCCACAGCCGTCAGTACGTCGTACTTGAGATAGTATGCGGGTGCTCGTTAGGTTATGAGTACACTGGACAGGACTCGTCGGGAACTGTTGGTTGGTATTATACCTATCGTCAGTTATCAGTTCCCAGGTGACATGAGTACAGCTTAGTCAGCCGACTTGACACTGTCACTTCGCCTCGAGTGTGTTCCCACTGTACTTAGATTACTACCCTACCACGGCTCAAAGGAGTCGTTCAAACAGGTAGTAGTTGGGTGCAGTCCCGATGCACATGGAGGCAGTGACGGTTAGACAGGATTCGTCTCTCCCGGTATTGGGGGTTGACATCGCGCTGTGTCTAGGAGAGCCATTACACAAGTAGTCCCTGGCCAGGGCAAGCGAGATATACTGGTTGGTTTCCAGTGTTATCTCAGGGTGTTCTGGGCAACACTCCGACACGACTTGTACCGCTATTAGGGGACTGACGTCCACCACCCCCTAGGCCCGCCATGCGATGTATCAGACGAATAGACCGGACTGTACGGAGATTGTCACATACAGGCTCAGTAGGAGTTCGGATGGGTTTACCTCATCGGCCTTCTTATCGACATCTACCTGGGGACCGTTACGTACAGCTAGTGCCGCTTGCAGTCTGTGGTTAAACCCACTATCAGCGTAGTGTCGAGTCTTTAGAGTCCTACACAGAGTGTTTTCCTGCACTGAGCGAAACGTGTTGAGGCCGTATGGTTTTACGGCAGGGCTACGATCACTTACGTGCACTTATATGTGTATGCTGTTCGGGCAGGCAATACTAGTGGGCTTTGGTTTAATCCGGATCCTAGTATTGCACGGATGGATTTGTTTTGTCTTCTGTGCATTCGCATTCTACGGAATGCGGATGCAGGTGTGTATGCACAGTTTCGAGGAGCGATGAAGGAGGAGGTGCCTCATTAGGGTTTTGGCAGTTGGTTCGGCCAAAACCGTTATGTGGCAGGCTCATTAGGGTTTTGGCAATTCGTTTGGTCAAAACCATTATGAGCCGGAGACATTGTTTACTAATCCTTTTAGTGATAGTTTAGTGATGGCTAATTGCATTGACCATTTGACCACCTAGACCTCTCTTGACTTTGTTGACCCGTTGACCGGAGTTGACCATTGACCTTCAAGAGAGGTCTACACTCTTCTTTGGTTTTCTTTTTATTTCTTGAGTTATGAAAATGGTCAAGTCATTAGTGCCATCAACTTTATCATGATAGGATTAGTAATGATGGTTTTTGTGTATTATTGCAACCATGGTGCATTTTCTTGAGTTAATCCTTTTCATTATTCTCTTCTCATTCTCTCTCTTGAAAGTGAGAAGAAAATAAAAGCTCCATGGTTGCTAGAGTTTCTCCTTCATCTTTCTCCTCTTGATAAATTCTTTTGATTGGACCGGGTTTTCTGCAGTGTTTTTATTTGGCTGTTTTGGGATTTTTAATACATGTTGTTTCTACCCAGATTTTCCAGATAACAAAATGACTTTTGGGGTGGTTACAAATCCGTATTTTGATCGATATTCCGTACACTTTGGCTAATGAATATTTTCTGTGATGTGATATATGTATTAAACGTCCGCTAATCGCTATACGTCGATTAGTGGGGGTTATACATATCTGTGATCTGTAATGTTGATGGTTTGTGTATATGAACTCGTTGGATTGTCGCGGATGAATAGCCGGGGTGGATGTGAGATGAGAGTTTCTTTTTCTTTCATTCATTGTAAAATTTGTAAATTGATGTATTATTATTTGTATGGCCGCACAACCGGGTCGGGGTTGTAGCCGTCATTGTATAATTTCTTTTTACTGTTTTTGCTCCTAGGATAGACCCAAGGTGGGGTGCACAAACTACCGGGTATCTCGAAGTGCCGAGTGGCCTACTCACGGTGTTAAGGGAGGTTGCTTCGCTTCGGGTACTTGGCGGGTAGTTTGCCGCACCCGTAGGGGTCTAGGGTGGGGTTTGGCTATCCATCGCGACCGTGTAATCCGCTATTCGTTGCAGGCTCGAACGAATCGCGGGTTCCTAGTATATCCAAAGTGTTCATCTATGATCTGGATTGGGTATCATTGCTATATATCTATATATGATATCTATTTAGGTGTTACTTATGTTTTGCATCCGTGCTAGTCCAGCCCCCGCTCTGTCGTTAGTTAAGTAACCTAACGGGTGATGACGGGACCCCGTGGAGAATGCGGATGGCATAAGCGTATGCCATATTTTGTTTGTTTTCTGCAATGGTAGGATTAAATGAAGGGACGCATTGGAATTAATGCAAGAAAATAAACCAAGTAAAAGTCATTGGAACACTTTCAAAACCACTCGGTTCTTTTCAAGAACCATCTTTTAAACGCGGAGCTTGAACCACTCCTTTTAAAAAGCTATCTCGTTCCATCGATTATATCTAGTTCACTACGTTCACGGTTTCGCCAAAACCATTCGTAGCCCTCCGTCATTTCGTATGGATATTAAATAGTATTCAAGCTATGTTTGTTGACCTTCGTCAATGCATAGTTATTGGTAGCTGTTGGGTGTTCATATGTAGCATAGATAGATGCGTTGGTTTGGGACAGTCGTATTACCTTGTTGACCTTCGTCAAGGGTATGTACGGGTGGGTTCAAATTAACCTGGACAATGACGGGTAGAACTTGACATGTGACTTATGATTTGTTGACCTTCGTCAAGGTCATAAGAGCATGGGGCAAAAATCCATATCTGGAGTTTCAAAAGTACTGAAACTTGCTAGCGCTGCATACCATTTGGAGTGTGATGATTCTGGTAGGATTCCTTCAGTTTTGTCACGCGATGATATTTGGATCCCGATCTTACTGTGAGTATATGCTACTCCTCGGGAACTTTCTCACATAACGATCAATGCTATAAACCTAGTAGGTATCTAGAAAGGTGTTAGCGGGGCTACGCCCACAGGGAAAAGAGGTTACTTAATTAAGGAACTTCACGAAAGCGTTGGAAAACCTCCCTCGAAGTACCGACACTGGCCTGGCTGAATGGTTAAGCAAGTATTGTATGGCGAGAATGATCCCAACTAATTCTTCCTTTATGGTTTGAGGAGGGATTCGAGAGACAGTGGGAGCCATCCTGTTTATATAAATTAAAAACAAATCTAAACTTGCAAGAGCATCATGCTAAGTGTTTTCTTCTTTCTCTCTTAATTGCAGCGACCCAGTGACCGCACCTAGGTTACATCTAGATAATAAAATGACTGAATCTGACTGTTATGACTGGCAAAGGTTTGTCCAGATGTCCATTACCCATGACAAGCTGGGACACCTCTTGACTCATCCAACCCCTGCCGTCTCAGGTCCAGTTTCCCCTGTCACGGGTATTGATATCCGTAGGATATCGGAAGAAGACTGTGCGAAAGACAAGTACTTCGTGTTAACCTCAGTTGATGGTACATACCAGAGGCAGCACGAGAAGATGGACTCAGTTTCTATCTTCTTCCATAACAAAGATTTATATGGAGAGCAATCTCGTATCGCAAGATATGAGACCTCGAATGAATTGCTTCCAGCGAGGTTGGCTATCGGGTCATCTGTAAGGGGCAATGTCTTTACAGAGACCGGCTCTTTTGAGCTCTCGGACCTGAAGACCACGTTGAAGAACGGGTCAGATGCTGACTTAGTTCAACAGTCTCTACCTAATACCCTGAAGGAAACCAGGGAAGTAGAAAGAAAGGGAAGGGCAGAAGTTTCGGGAATGGATAGAGTAAAAGAGGGATGTTCCTATTGTTATGGGAATGAACATGGGCAGGAGGATTGCAGGGCTTGCAAAGCCAGTAGCCAGAATTCGAAGCATGTTGTGGCTTCGGCTTCGGGTGTGTTTGTAATAGAGAACTGTATGTCAGTTAACCCTACTTCCTGGGTATTGGATACCGGATCAGGATCTCATATCTGTAATTCATTACAGGCTCTGAGAAACCGTAGGGTTATTAAGAAAGGTGATATGACTCTCAGGGTTGCTAACGGAATGAGCATGTATGCTGAATCCGTAGGGGAATATCATCTAGGACTGACAACTGGGCAGATATTGATTCCGCGTGACTGTTTTTATGTACCAGGTGCAACTTGTAATATCATATCTGTATCCTTACTTTCTAAAGAAGGATATGATTTTACTTTTTTAAGCGATGTAGTAAACATCCACCTAAATCATGTTCTGATTGGGTCAGGTACATTGAAAAATGGTATATACGTTTTGAATCAAGCTTAGGTCTTCAGTGTCCAGAACACACTTAAAAGAAAGTCTCCGGAAACAAATCAGGCTTTCTTATGGCATTGTAGACTGGGTCACATTAATGAGACACGGTTAACAAAGTTACATAAAGAGGGATACTTGAATCCGTTTGAGTATCAGTCTTATGCCACTTGTGAATCTTGTCTCATGGGAAAGATGACAAAGACTCCATTCACTGGACACGGAGAAAGAGCGAGCGAGCTCTTGGGACTCATACACAATGATGTGTGTAGTCCAATGTCTACACATGCGCGAAGTGGTTATTCATACTTCATTACTTTCACAGATGATATCTCTAGGTATGGGCATGTCTTCTTGATGAAGCATAAATCCGAGGCCTTTGAGAAATTTCAGGAATACAAGAATGAAGTTGAAAAATAAACAGGCAAAAGTATCAAGACACTGATATCTGATCGAGGTGGTGAATACTTGAGTGCCGAGTTTCTGGGCTACTTAAAAGAGAATGGAATTCTCTCTCAGCTTACTCCTCCATACACACCACAACACAACGGTGTATCGGAAAGGTGGAATCGAACCTTATTAGATATGGTTCATTCCATGATGAGTAAGGCTGAGTTGCCGCGATCTTTCTGGGGTTATGCGCTAGAAACAGCTGCATATCTCTTGAACAAGGTTCCAACTAAGACTGTGCCTACCACCCCATATCAGATGTGGAGTGGGAAGAAACCCTGTCTCAAGTACCTTAAGACATGGGGATGTCCAGCTTTTGTAAAAAAGCAGCATGCGGACAAGCTCGAGGCACGCTCAGTACTGTGTAAGTTTGTGGGATACCCAAAGAACTCCAGGGGGTATCTTTTCTATTCCGCAGAGGAACAAAAGATTTTTGTTTCTCAGCATGCCCACTTCTTGGAAACTGAATTTTTAGAAAATCAGATAAGTGGGAGGGTAATAGAACTGGAAGAAATTCCAGAACCACAAGCTATTACTGAAAGCTTGAAGGAACCAGAAGTTTCAAGAGAACCGGACATCCCAGCGCCACTCCGCAGGAGGAGTAGGCAGTCCCATCCGCCCGAGAGATACTACGGTTTTCTCATAGACGGGGATAGACAGGATTGCACTATGGATTATGGTGAGCCTACTAGCTTCCAGCAAGCCATTCAGAGCGGCGACTCGGTAAAATGGCTGGATGCTATGCGGGCCGAGATGGAGTCCATGTACACCAACAAAGTTTGGAATTTGGACTTTTCTCCAGAAGGGGTAAAACCCGTAGGCTGCAAATGGATCTTCAGAAAGAAGATTGGTGTAGATGGGCAGGTTGTGACCTATAAAGCTAGACTTGTTGCAAAGGGTTTTCGTCAAAGACCTGGTTTGGACTATGACGAGACCTTTTCACCAGTGGCTATGCTGAAATCCATTCGGATCCTTCTTGACATTGCTGCCTTCCACGATTTTGAAATCTGGAAGATGGACGTAAAGACGGCTTTCCTAAATGGATATTTGGAAGAGTGCGTCTATATGGATCTGCCATAAGGATTCATTCAGAGTGGGAGCAGTGGTAAAGTGTGCAAGTTGCTAAAGTCCATCTATGGAATTAAGCAGGCATCGCGGAGTTGGAACATCTGCTTTGATGATACTGTCAAAGAATTCGACTTTATCAAAAACCCAGATGAACCATGCATTTACAGTAAGATTGTAGGGAGAACTGTGGTATTCCTCGTCTTGTACGCGGATGACATTCTCCTAATAGGAAATGATATTCCTATGCTACAGTCAGTCAAAGGATTCTTGTCGCAGAGGTTCTCCATGAAGGACCTGGGCGATGCCAACTACATTCTGAGGATCCAGATCTATCGTGATAGATCTAAGAGGATGTTGGGACTTTCACAGTCAAGGTACATTGACACCATACTGAAAAGATTCAGTATGGAAGATTCCAAGCGCGGTAATTTACCAGCTTGTCACGGGATCACCCTCTCCAAAGAGATGTCTCCCAAGACTGATTTGGAAAAGGATCGCATGTCTATTATACCCTACGCTTCTGCGGTAGGATCTATAATGTATGCGATGTTATGTACCAGACCAGATGTAGCATACGCATTGAGCGTTGTAAGCCGGTATCAGTCGAACCCAGGGGAGAAACACTGGATAGCGGTAAAGAACATTCTCAAGTACCTGAGAAGGACTAAGGAGATGTTCTTGGTGTATGGCGGAAAAGACCTCTAGCTCGAGGCATTTGCTGACTCCAGCTTCCAGAGTGACAAGGATGACTCCAAGTCCATGTCGAGTTATGTCTTTACCCTCAATGGAAGGACGGTTTGCTGGAAGAGTTCCAAGCAAGAGACCATTGCAGACTCAACTATGGAAGCGGAGTACATAGCTGCTTGCGATGCCGCAAAGGAAGCTGTCTGGATGAAGAAGTTCCTCACAGAGCTTCAGGTGGTTCCTACCATTGTTGATCCAATACCACTGTACTGCGACAACAACGGCGCTATAGCTTTAGCGAAAGAACCCAGGTCCCATCAGAAGTTGTATAGACAATCTTGCTCAAAATGGTAGTATGCTACTTGGTTTGTCTCTACTTCAATATGTGCATGTGTTTCTTTTAGCATATCGCTTATATACATATTAGTAGAGCCCTTAGGATCTTTGCTTGATTACCAGCGTTGTGATTGCAGTCATACTCGTGGGGGCTGGGTAATCCATAAGCACATCCTTATACAGGTCCCTAGTCGTAGGACTATCGAGACAGGGCATCGATACTCCGGAGTAGACTAGCATATGCGCTTCTCATCCCAGCGGGGGAGACGGTCTGTCCCACAGCCGTCAGTACGTCGTACTTGAGATAGTATGCGGGTTCTCGTTAGGTTACAAGTACACTGGACAGGACTCGTCGGGAACTGTTGGTTGGTATTATACCTATCGTCAGTTATCAGTTCCCAGGTGACATGAGTACAGCTTAGTCCACCGACTTGACACTGTCACTTCGCCTCGAGTGTGTTCCCACTGAACTTAGATTACTACCCTACCACGGCTCAAAGGAGTCGTGCAAACAGGTAGTAGTTGGGTGCAGTCCAGAAGCACTTGGAGGCAGTGACGGTTAGACAGGATTTCTCTCTCCCGGTATTGGGGGTTGACATCGCGCTGTGTCTAGGAGAGCCATTACACAAGTACTCCCTGGCCAGGGCAAGCGAGATATACTGGTAGGTTTCCAGTATTATCTTAGGGTGTTCTGGGCAACACTTCGACACGACTTATACCGCTATTAGGGGACTGACCTTCACCACCCCCTAGGCCCGCCATGCGATGTATCAGACGAACAGACCGGACTGTACGGAGATTGTCACATAGAGGCTCAGTAGGAGTTCGGATGGGTTTACCTCATCGGCCTTCTTATCGACATCCACCTGTGGACCGTTACGTACTGCTAGTGCCGCTTGCGGTCTGTGGTTAAACCCACTGCCAGCGTAATGTCGAGTCTTTAGAGTCCCACACAGAGAGTTTCTCTGCACTGAGCGAAACGTGTAGAGGTCGTATGGTTTTACGGCAGGGCTTCGATCACTTACGTGCACTTGTGTGCGTATGCTGTTCGGGTAGGCAATACTAGTGGGCTTTGGTTTAAGCCGGATCCTAGTATTGCACGGATGGATTTGTTTTGTATTCTGTGCATGCGCATTCTGCGGAATGCAGATGCAGGTGTGTATGCACAGTTTCGAGGAGCGATGAAGGAGGAGATGCCTCATTAGGGTTTTGGCAGTTGGTTCGGCCAAAACCGTTATGTGGCAGGCTCATTAGGGTTTTGGCAATTCGTTTGGTCAAAACCATTATGAGCTGGAGACATTGTTTACTAATCCTTTTTGTGATAGTTTAGTGATGGCCAATTGCATTGACCATTTGACCACCTAGACCTCTCTTGACTTTGTTGACCCGTTGACCGTAGTTGACCATTGACCTTCAAGAGAGGTCTACACACTTCTTTGGTTTTCTTTTAATTTCTTAAGTTATGAAAATGGTCAAGTCATTAGTGCCATCAACTTTATCATGATAGGATTAGTAATGATGGTTTTTGTGTATTATTGCAACCATGGTGCATTTTCTTGAGTTAATCCTTTTCATTATTCTCTTCTCATTCTCTGTCTTGAAAGTGAGAAGAAAAGAAAAGCTCCATGGTTGCTAGAGTTTCTCCTTCATCTTCCTCCTCTTGATAAATTCTTTTGATCTCATGTGTTGAGAGAAAAAGAATCCATTTAGACAAACACCTCCGTCTTTCTCTTCTACACAACCTAGGACTTCAAGACTAGCGATCTTGTTGCCCTAGTTGCCTCGGCTCGAGGTGAAGCTCGGTGTACATCTCTCGGGTGGATCGTCTTCGACTCAAGGAGGCCGCGGAGGTGACCAAGATCCGGATCGTTCCTTGGAGATTGGACGGACGAGCGGGACAGCGGAATGAAGACCCGAAGGACCGGTTTCGTGAGGTATAATTTCTACGGCATAGTAGTTAAAGCCTATAGTAGTTTGTTAGTTTCTAGTTTAGCAAAGATCCGGCTTTTAGTCCATGTTGCCTTACGCCAAAATTATTGTTTTTCGCCGTTTCCGCCTCCCCGTAAGAACCGGGGTAAGCAACGTAGACTTACAAACATCTGGGATGCTGGGCGGAAGAGCCAACCGATAAGCAACTGTGCCGACACGCTCGAGGATCTCGAAGGGACCCACATATCTTGGACTAAGGTTCCCTTTCTTTCCAAATCTCATCACGCCCTTCATTAGAGAGACCCTCAAGAAAACATGATCACCGACGGCGAACTCGAGTCTGCGACGACGTCTGTCAGCACAAGATTTTTGCCTACTCTTAGCTGCTCTCATCCAATCCCGAATCAACTGTATCTTTTTTGTCGTCTCCTGTACGATCTATGGCCCCAAAATACTGCTCTCACTGAGCTCTGTCCAACATACGGGCGATCGACATCTCCTCCCATATAACGTTTCGAAGGGTGCCATCTGAATCGTCTCCTGGAAGCTGTTATTGTAGGAGAACTCTATCATGGGAAAATGACGATCCCAACTACCACCTAAATATAGAACGCAAGCTTGGAGCATGTCCTCAAGAGTCTGAATAGTCCGCTCTGACTGACCATCGGTCTGCGGATGAAAAGACCTACTGAAACTCAATTGGGTTCCCAAAGCCTCCTGAAGTTTCTGCCATAGTCAGCTGGTGAACTGGGTGCCTCGGTCGGAAATAATACAAGTCGGGATGCCGTGCAGTCGCACAGTCTCATCAATGTACATCTAGGCATACTGAGCAAATCCAAAAGTGGTCTTCACTGGCAGAAAGTGAGCCGCTTTCGTCAATCGGTCGACAATCAAACAAATAGAGTCATACCCTCGACTGGTCTTGGGTAGACCCATAATGAAGTCCATAGAAATCTGCTCCCACTTCCACTCCAGAATGGGCAAAGGCTGTAACTATTCGGCTGGCCTCTACTGCTCGACCTTGTCTTGTTGATAAGTCAGGCATCTCGAAACGAATTCCGTGACATCTCTCTTCATCCCTTCCCACCAGTAAATGTCTTTCAAATCATGATAAATTTTTGTGGAACCCGGATGAACACTGTATACCGATCGATATGCCTCCTCAAGAATTTCACGCCTCAGTCCCTCAGAATTTGGTACGCACAGTCGAATCCTAAAATGTAGTACCTCCTGATCATCGATCACAAACTCGGAATCTTTTCCCTGTCTAACCTACTCAATGATCTCTAAAAAATGGGCATCGCTGGACTGTGCCTCATGAATATAGTCAAGTAACTGTGGGCGTGCTCTAATATGGGCCAGTTGTCCCCCGGTAGGAGTAAACTCAAACTGCACTCGGCTGTCGCACAGAATCTGCCAATCAGTCGTCGGCTGCCTCTGAATTGCGCTCAAACAAGATAACCTACCTCCGGGCCTCCGACTAAAAGCATCTGCCACGACATTCGCCTTGCCCGGATGAAAAATAATCTCGTAGTCATAGTCTTTCACTAGCTCTATCCAACGGCGCTGTCTCGGATTTAGATCTCGCTGCTGAAAGATATACTTCAAGCTCTTGTGGTCTGTGAATATCTTGCATGATTCGCCGTATATGTAATGTCTCCAGATCTTGAGTGCAAAAACCACCGCATCCATCTTTAAGTCATGAGTGGGATAGTTCTGCTCATGCTTCTTTAGCTACAGAGAAGCATAAGCGACGACCCTGCCGCGCTGCATCAACACACAGCCTAGCCCTACTCGAGAAGCATCATAATAAACCACAAAAACGCCCGATCCCGAAGTCTATGATAAAATTGGTCCAGTAGTCAAACGAGTCTTCAACTGCTAGAAGCTATGCTCGCATGCCTCGGTCCAGTCAAAACGAACCCCCTTCCGGGTCAACCCAGTCATTGGTGTAGCGATACGGGAGAAATCCTGAACAAAACGTCGATAGTAGCCAGCCAGACCTAGAGAGCTGCGAACCTCTGTAACTGATACCGATCTGGGCCAACGCTGAACGGTCTCGATCTTCTTCGGGTCTACACATATACCATCTCTCGTAACCACGTGACCCAAGAAGTCGACACTGTCAAGCTAGAATGCGCACTTGGAAAATTTGGCAAACAGCCGGTGCTCCCTCAAAGTATGCAATGTGATCCGCAAGTGCTGCTCGTGCTCCTCTCAGGTCCGGGAATATACTAAGATGTCATCAATGAATACGATAATGAACTAATCAAGATACGGCCTGAAAATGCGGTTCATCAAATCCATAAATGCTGCTGGGGCATTGGTGAGCCCGAACGACATCTCCAAGAACTCATAATGCCCATAATGTGTGCGAAAAGAAAACTTCGGAATATCATCCTGCCGAACCCGCAACTGATGGTATCCTAATCGCAAGTCAATCTTCGAGAAATGTCCCGCACCCTGGAGCCGGTCGAATAAATCATCAATACGAGGTAATGGATATATGTTCCGCACTGTAACCCGGTTCAGCTGTCGATAATCAATACACAAACACAAACTGCCGTCTTTCTTCTTGACGAACAGAACAGGAGCACCCCAAGGGGACACACTCGGTCGAATAAGCCCCTTATCCAGCAAATCTTGCAACTGATCCTTCATCTCTGTAAGCTCCACCGTGGCCATCCGATAAGGCGGTATAGAAATAGGCCCCGTGTCGGGGATCAAGTCGATGCAGAACTCAATATCACGCTCTGGCGGTAAACCAGGCAGCTCGCCAGGAAAGACATCCGGAAACTCCCTCACAATCGGGACCTGGTCCAACGGGACCTCTGCAGCTCTAGTATCACAGACATATGCTAAGAATCCCTAACATCCTTTCTTCAAGAGCTGACCAACGCGAAGAGAAGAAATCAGGCTGGGAAGGGTGACGCTACGGTCTCCCTGAATAACCAGAACTGGCTCACCCGGAAAGCTAAATCTGACTGCCTTCTCACAGCAGTCCACGGATACAAAACAGGTGGCTATCCAGTCCATACCCAGAAGAACGTCGAAGTCTAACATATCGAGGAGAATCAGATCAACCGAAGAATCCCTCTCCCCGATACGAACGGGGCATGATCGGTACATAAAACGAGCAACAAACGACTCGCCTACCGAAGTAATAACATTAAGCGGCTGATCTAATGAAAATGACTCTCGGCCCAACATCAGTGCAAAGTGTGTAGATACATAAGAATATGTGGAACCTGGGTCGAATAATACCTGCGCATCGAAAGAACATACATGTAAAGTACCTGTCATAATGGCATTGGATGCCTGTGCATCCTGAGGAGTCAAAGCGAACACTTGGGCATGTCCCCCACTAATAGCTGGTTATCCTCTGCCTCTTCCTCCGTCGCCTCGTCCTCTCTGAACAGGATCGCCATGCCCACGGCCTCTAGGAGCATCTGCCAGGCGCGGATCATCATCGGGGTTAGGAAGTAGAGCTCTCTGAGAAGGAGGTGAAGTTGGTAAGGTTACGAGTGGAACTGTCGCCGCGCCCTGGTGTCTCATAGTACATTCTCTGATACGATGGTACTGACTCCCGCACCGAAAACATCATGGCGACGACTGCTGGGCCTGTGGATTAGAACCAAATAACTTACCCAGACTCAATCCTCTGCCGCCACCATCTCCCGGAAAGAATCTGTCACGGCGTCTACCCATCTGCCTCTGGGCTGGCATATCGTTACGAATCCACTTCGGCCCAGAAACGACCGAAGTCTCAGAAATGCGCTCCTCCAACAGTAAGGCCGCGTCCATAGCAGCTGCATAAGTGTCAAAGTGCTTGGCACCGATGGAAAGAAATAACTGTGTGTCAAGTCTCCGCACAAACCTCTTTATAATCTTCTCTTCAGTGTCTACCAAGTAAGGAGTATATCGGGACAACTGAGTGAACTGAATGTCACACTCGGACACTGTCATCCCAGCAGTCTTGCGCAATGACTCGAAACTGTGGGCTCGAGCATCTCGGACGCTCTCCAAAAGGAAACGGTCAAGAAATACAGATGTGAACTCATCCCAAGTCATAGGAGGTAAACCTGCAGCCCGGCCATTCTCTACTAACTCGTACCACGTCTGAGCAAGTCCCTCCAAACGAAAACTTACAAACTCCACCCATCTTTCATCAGAACATCTCAATGAACGGCAAATCCTAGCCATCCTATCGAGGAATATCTGCGGATCCTCTGCTGCATCTGTGCCGGTAAAGACTGGAGGCCTCAGCCTCATAAACTCCTGTAAGGATACGGGGATAGTCTCGGTTGTAGTAGGAACAACTGTCTGGGAAGCAGGTATAATCGTAGTCTGTGCAGTGGGAGGAACATCCTCATATCTCTGTGCTCGAATGGCCTCTACTAAAGATCACATCATCTGTCGTAACTCCTGCATACCGGCCTCTAACCTGGCCATACGGCCTGGAGAAGGCGGATCAATCTGACCCTGAGGGGAAGGCATACCACCATGATCGGTCCTCGTCTCAGACGAGCCCGCACGAATCTCATATTTGGCGGCAGCCCTCTAAGCCCTCATATTCTTCGGCGTCATAGTGACTGGAACAAGAAATAGGATTAATAAGAACAGTGCAGTTGAATCAAGGGATATAAGGAATCAAAGAAGGAAATAAAAGCAAATATATCCTAAGGTCACTTAGGCGGGGTACCATATCATAAGTATGCCGCAGAACATACCCATGCTATGTCACTCTGCTTATGTCACCTACTCCATCTACAAAGGGTCATCCTACACTTAGAAAGGTAAAACCTATAGCTCTGATACCAACTTTGTCACGACCCGAAGATACGGAACGTGACTGGCACTTAAATTACGCAACGTCCATAGGTGTAACGCAATCTAATTAAGCCAAAGCCTAGAAAATCAAAACCATTAGCAAATAGAGTGAAGAAAAACCATACATAAAAGAGGTGTAGTAAATTGAAGTTGCATTAAAGCATTTTAAAAACACCAAATTTCCCGAAAATTTCGGCAGTGTCTCATTTGTAAATACTGGCCTACAAATGGGTACAAAACAAAAATACATACATATATATATATATATATATATATATATATATATATATATAATGAACAACATCATCCCCAAGAGGGAGCTAGCTTTTCGCCCAAGGAAGAATCACAACCACACGCAATATATCATAGTAGTGCAGGAACATGCATATAAAATGCACGAGAAAAGGAAACCATCATGTCGGATCAAGTGAGCTCGACACCAGAGAAACAAAATATATACACAAACTCACGGTCTCATCACCAGGTCGCATATACAATGGCAGAAGTGGTAGCTACGGTAGATGGAGTTTACTAGATACAATAATAGTATAACATGGAGACAAAAGTGTCCTCGCAACCCACCTACGAGCAATACTGCGAGTCCGAGCAAAACACGCCCACCGCTACAATGTTGACGGGTCAGACCTGCAAGATATTGTGGCACAACGGGAGTGAGTTGTCAACTCGTGAGTAGTATGTAACATCTAATAAGGCTATCGTAAGCATGAACGCAAATGCGTCACAACCTACATACCTTGATATAATGCGATGTACTAGTATGTATGCAACATGAATGCAAAATCAACACGAAACTTTTATGTGTTTTGTATGAGAAAATCTGTATCCTTAACTTAGAAAAACATTTACAAAATAGCTGAGGTATCATCAATGTAATCATCAGAAGACCGTGTCAAGTATCGAAAAAAAAATATGAATATATCAAAGTCTCAATATCTCAATATTACGATGTCTCAATGTATCAATATCTCAATATCTCAATATCTCTAGCTCCGTCAGTCCGGATCGGCCCATATCACCAAATCTCACAACTACGGTCGGTATCCTCCGGATATCCGCCGCGTCAGACATCACCGGTAGGTAGTCTGCCCCTTCCATGCTCACGGTCTACAACACGAGCTTCTTGCCATGGGGAACCATTGTAATGTTCCCTAGGGCGGCAGCAAGGTTTCGGGAGGCATCGTCCATGCTATTTTCAAATTTTTTCCGTTCTAAAGAACCCTAACCTAGAATCTTTAACTAAAGAATTAAACAAAACAACATGCAAACATAGTGAATAAGGAATACAACCTTTGTAGACCGGTCCTTCATTTCTAAAGCTCCATGTAGTAGTCCATTCACTCTAAGTAGTGAACTCCCGAACTCTAGTAAAGGATCACAAGAAGAAATGAACAACCTTGCTCAATGTCTTCGAGGCCGAAGATGATCTACGTCGAGGAGACTCAAGCTCATGCTACTTCTTCACTAATTGTAGATTAGTGAAGCAAAAACACCCTAAACTAAATGGCTAATAAAGTAGAGGATAATGAAGTAGGAAATGGGCTCACTTTAGATTTATTTTTCTCTCAATATTTTCTCACATAGAAAAAAGCTAGCAAGCCTTTTCTCATGAGGAAGAAGATGAAGTATGAAGATGAGAGAATGAACTCATGAGGTGAGAATAGCAACCATGGGTGAGTTAGTGTAATACACTAACCCATGTAAAGAATAAACCATGGGTTAACAATAATGGTTGGGTTAATAAATATCTTCAGGTAAAACAAAATGAGTGGACTTGGTCAATGGTTCCACAAGCTTCAACAATGTGACTAATTACCACTAATTTGTGAATTACCAAAATAAATAAAAACCATAGGAATATCATAACCATGGTGTAAGTCTTATACACCCATGTTGCATGTAGCATCAAACATGACACATAAATCATGTACATCAATATATATCACATATATACTAAGTGTACACAAGTGAGAAAAAGAAATGCTTAAGTGAGCTAATATTAGTTAATGTAAATTAATATATCACATATATAATTATTAAATCAACACTTGATTTAATAATCCGGCTATATCACATACAACCGACTAATATCAATGTAGCAATCTATCGAATCAACACTTGATCCGATAACCCGGTTATATCACATATAACCGACCGATATCGCATATTGCGAGAATAGAATGCGGTATCGCATACGCGCATTAATCTCGGTCCCGCACATATCACATATGTTCTCCTACTTCGTTTCGCATGAACCAGGAAACCTCTGTGTAGGACTCTAAAGACTCGTCTATACTCCGGCAATAGATGATGATCATATTAAACACCCACAAGTCTCAAGCGGTCTGCTAAACGTAACGGACACCCGGGTATTGAGCGATCAGAAGATCAACAAGCAAGCCTGCTCATTCTCCTGCGAATCCAATCAGTCACATTACCGTACAGTCTTGTCTCTTCGTCAGATATGTCGCATATCACAGCCTGGGGGTGGTATAACGTCAGACCCTAATAGCCTGATAAGTCATGCCGATGCAAGGTCCATAACGGTTTGAGAAACTACTGATAACACGTACCAGTAAATCTCAGCAACCCTAGCTAGGAATTTCCTGTTTTGGCTAATCGAGCATAGCACAACATCAACTCCCAATACCGGGAGAGACGAATCCCCTCCTATTGCTCATTGCCTCCTTATGACTCGGGACTGTACCCAAAAAACACCTTTTCGCACGATCTCATGACCGTGGTATGGTGGGAATCAAAGCACGGTGGGAATCACACAAGACTCTATGACGATCTCGGGTCGACAGACAAACCTGTACCAGTGTCTCCAAATAACTGCTTTCTGACGGTAGGTATAATACCATCTAGGAGTTCTCGGCGAGTCCGTTCAGTGTACCCAGTCTCCACTGGGCACCCGTATACCATCATTGATGTCAAACACCAATGGATGTGGGATCATCCATCGCCCATCGTATGGGTCAAGATGCGTATACGCTAGTCTACTCTGGAATATCGATGCCCTGTCTCGATACACCCACGACTAGGAACAATTATAGAGTATACTTGTGGACTACCTTTGGCCCCACTAGTATTATCTCCATCATAGTCCTGGTAGTCAGGTACACATCCTAAGGGCTTTATAAACGTGTGAGAGCAAGACAACATCACTTATACAAGTCAACATGTTAAGACAAAGAGCAACCAGATACCCTACTATCATATCGAGCAAGAAATTGCTTCCTATATATGTCCAAGAATCCACTAAAATATACATCCCATGTACAGTAATGGCCTCTAGGGCAAACATATAACTAACAATCTCCCACTTGCACTAAGGCCATCTGTTGTAGTATCAATACCCAACAATATAGCAGTGGTTGTAGTATCCCATACTCAACCATCCCAAAATCACTCAAATAGTATTTGGGGAAGTACGCCTTGGTAAGTGGATCCGCCGTGTTAACCTCAAAATCTACTCACCTTACCTCGATCCCTTGGAGATCAACCATCTCCCTGATCAGGTGATACTTGCCTCAGAATATATCTGGATCGCTGATGGGACTGGTGTTCCTAGGCCAAAGCCACAACTCCACTGTTGTAACAATAACAGTTATTGGACATTAAATGGTAGGAACCATGTCCATCTCATGAACAATAAATGCCCAGACAGCCACTTTGGTATTATCGTTGGTAGTGATGTATTCAGCCTTTATCGTCTAGTATGCCTCGGTATCTAGTTTGGAACTCTTCCAACATACCATCCCTCTACTGAGGGTAAAGACAATGCTTGTGATTGACTTTCAGTTTAACTTATCACTCTGGAAGCTCGAATTGGTAAAGGACTCCCACTGGAGTTCACCGTTACCAAAACCCCAAGAACATCTTTTTAGTGCTTCTCAAGTACTTAAGAATGTCCCACACAGCTGTCCAGTGTTTCTCCCAAGATCCGATTGATTACTGATCACTACACCTAGTGAGTTAGCTACATCTGGTCTGGTACATAGCATCGCATACATGATAGAGCCTACTGCCGAAGCATAGGGTATCCCTTGCACGCGAGCTGTCTCGAAATCATTCTCGGGAGACATCTTTTTGGAGAGAGTGATTCATGAGTAAGTGGGTGAACCACCACGCTTAGAATCTTCCATACTAAACCCCTTTAGTACGGTGTTTATGTACCTGGATTTGGGACATTCCCAACATCCACTTAGATCTATCAGCATAGATCATAATCCACAAGATATAGTAGGTATCATCAAGATCTTCGATGGAGAATCCTCATGATAAGAGGAGCTTGACCGAGTTTAGTGTTGGATATATATATGCCCTAGAGGCCATTATATGATAGTGTATGTACCGGTATGTTATATATATATATATATATATATATATATTCAAGGGACATTCTTGCTCGACATGATAGTATGCTATCTGATTACACTTTTATCTTGACATCTTCATTTGATCATGCTTTCATTCATTTGGTACATGTTGATATAGCCCTTAGGATATTCTTAACTACTGAGATTATGATGCGGATCATACTAGTGGGACATATGTAGTTTATGAGCATATCCTTGAAATGTTCCTAGTCGTGGGTGTATCGAGACTGGGCATCGATATTACCAGAGTAGAATAGCGTATACGTTACTTGTCCTATATGATGGGAGATGGATGATCCCATATCCATTGGTTTGGTGACAACAAAGACCGTATATGGGTGCTCAGTGAGACTGGGTACATTGAACGGACTCACCGAGAACTCCTATGTGCTATTATATCCATTGTCGGATAGCAGTTCTCAGGTGACACTGGTACAGGTTAGTCTGTAGACCCGAGATCTTCATGGAGTCTTGTGTGCCTCCCATTGTACTTTGATCTCCACCCTACCACGGCTCTACAGAGTCGTCCAAACAGGTTGATTTTAGGTACATTCTTGAGGCACATGAAGACAATGAGCGATAGGAGGGGTTTCGTCTCTCCCGGTATTGGGGGTTGATGTTGCACTATGTACGATTGGCTATAACAGGAAGTCCCTGGCCAGGGCTGCTGAGATTTACTGATAAGTGTTATCAGTAGTTTCTCGATCTGTTATGAGCCATATACCGGCATAACTTATTGAGTTAATGGGGTCGACGATACCATCCCTAGACTTGATATGCTGCATATTTGACGAAGAGACCGGACTGTGCGGTAAGTGTTGCCAGTTGGCTCGACGGGAGTTTTAGCAGGTTTGCTTGTGTTTCTTTTGATCGCTCAATAACTGGGAGCCGTTACGTACAGCTTGTGCCACTGACGGTTTGTGAGCATTTGATGTGATCACTGCCTACTGCTAGCATATTGACGAGTCTTAGAGACCCTCAAAGGGGTCACCTAGCTCAGGCGAAAAGATGTAGGGTGCATATGTGATATGCGCGAGAGCTCTATTAAATGCGTGTATTGGATACCGTATTTTAATCGGGCGTTTACTGTTGGACTGGTCATATGTGATATGACCGGGTTATTAAATCAAGTGTTGATTTATTATTAAATCCATTAGCTCGTTTATTAAAACCTATTTCTTTATGATGCATGCATGAGTGTATGCATATGTTGATATAGATGCACACATGCAAGCATACATGTGTCATTGTAGATGATACATTGGTGGTGGGAATGCAAGACTTACATGGTTACATATTTAGATATTTTGATTATTTAAGAAAAGAAAAAATGGGATTAATACCATGGTTTAATTACCCATGGTTTTAGCCCATGGTTTTGCTTAAACTCAAGTTACAAAATATCTAGATATTTTGTAACTATAGTTGAGCATTGCATGACTCTCACTTACTCTATTGAGTATAGTTTGAGTTATTCATTATTATTTTTTTGGGTCAAGCTTGAGCCATCTCCTTCTTCCTCTCTCTTCTCAAAGCTCTCTAGGGTTTAAAAAGAAAGAGAAGAAATTAAAAAGAAAAGGTTTTTAAGTGAGATCCAAACCAACATCACCATTCTACTTTAGTCTAGCCCACTAGTGTGGAGTGTTTGCTTCATCTTCATCCTTGATCAAGTGAAGCTTGGAGCTTGGTGCAAAGGGACTTTGTGATGGATCATCGTGGATGCGGAAGGATACAAACCAACCGGTTCAAACCCTAAACGATCCAAGGAGTCAAGGAGGAGGTCTACAAAGGTTGTATTTCTCCCCACTTAGTGTTAGACACTAGTTAGTATGAGATACTATATGTTGTTACTCTAAATTTCTAGTTCGATTCATGGTTAGACTGTTTAGCACCCCCCTTAAATTTTTGTTATAGCATGTGTGATGCAACCCTAAGCCTAGGAATGGTGCTAAAGAATCCCCACGAGTGGTGTCAGAGCCAAGCTAGAGCTTTAGAGTAACCTAGATGACGTTAAACAACATCGAACGAACATCGATTACCCCGGAAAATTCTTCTCTGGAAATTTTTCAAAATGTTGGAATTTTTCACATTAAAAATATTCAGAAAATCATGCAGGTAATTCTATGGACCCTCTAGAAGAACTATACCCTAACTCAATCAAATGATCGCGGAACCGCGGCAGAAGCATGACTTTGGCTGCGGTTCCGCGGCGCCAATTGTGAGGCTCGGGTCGGCCCTTCTACGGATGGTCCATAGGTACTGTGGCATGCTTCTGGGTAATTTTAATACTGCTCAGGTGTTGAGCTTCTCTGTGGATTTCAGGGTAATTGATCGATCGATTAAATGGTTTAACATCGCCTAGTTTATTTGAATGTAATACAATAATTGGCATCTACACTTATTGATTTTGTGAAAATTAATTATTGCTTGTAAATTTATCATTTCGGTCACGGATGGAATCGGGAATCTTGTTGAATTACCCGGTTTCTTTTTGAAAAGGTGTTTTCATCATTGCGACCCAAATGAAATATTTGCAGTGCTAAGCATGAAATCCAGAATATGAGATATTCCGGGTTTATGATGTCTAAGAATAGTGACGAATCCAAATATTGTAGATTGACATTCTATTCTGCGAGCGTAAGTGTAGTATGTGGTTGATCGCACGCTTTTGGCGTGTCGGAGTTCAAAGTTCTAAAGTTATAACCGCGATCAGGACGGTGTCGCTATGCAGCTAGCCGGTTGAGCACGGGTCGATCCGCAGGGAGATGGTTATATGTCCGTTCGAGTTTTAGACGAGTCAATAAAGAGTGCGTATATATTTGTTCAGTTCTATCCTAAGTTTTCGTATTTATGTTCAAGAAGGTTTGTTAAGGTTAAGGTCTGTTAGTAGAGTTAGGATTAGTCTTGTGCTTGTCTTTTGCCATTCTTAAGAACGATGTTGGGATAATCGAAAGTAGCGGGGATTAGGAGTACATAGGAATGGGATTTGCGAGTTTAAGCAAGCTTTCCAACGCTAAATCCATTCCTAGTGCCCCTTGTCCGTCCGCTAAATACGCTTATTTTCAACCCTCGGACAAACACCCGCAACCATGTATCCAATTAAGTCACAACTACATGTCACGTTGTAGCGCGCTTAAAGGACTTCTCAACTTAGGTCGCGGCTACATTTCACATATAGCGCGCCTAAGCGAGGGGGTTGCGGTTGTTTGGTCGGGGTTCGTTTCAAGATGTTTGGCGAAGAGAAGCACAAGAGATTTCTCCGTCCCTCATACCACCTTCCTTAGCCTTAACAAGAGGGAAATTATCCACACATTATAAAAGAAAAGAAAAGAAAACAATAAGGAAGAAAGGAAAGAAAAGGAAAATACGGTTTTACAAATGAAGCAAGCTAAATCTTGGGTCCTCACCTTAGCAAGGAACTCCGTCAAGTTTCATCGCTTGAAAATACGGATAAGAGAAGAGAAGGAAAAGAGCACAAGCAAAGAAATAACAACAACTAATTAATAACAAATAATAAAATTACACTAGAAATTAAATTACAATACAATGAAATAAAAATACAAGATAAGAAAAATAACCCTCATCTTCATTTCATCATCCACTCAAAAAGCTCTCACTACAATTTTCATGGAGGAAAGAATGAAGAAGAAGAAGAAGCTAAACTAAATCCTAACAAAAAGAGATGGGAAAAGAATACATGAAGAAGGCCTTGGCTTGGCACAAAACTGGGCTATTTATAGGCTGAGTGCTGAAGCCCTAGGGCCATATTCTGGCCCCAAATGAATTGTCAAAACTAACCCAAAAATTTAGTCAGATGATGACACTAAACCGCGGTGGATCCGCCGCGAAAACCCACATTTGGCGGCGGTTCCGCCGCGGTTTTGTGGAATTGGGGTCTTGTATTTTCTGGGTTTTCTTGTTTTTCTATCTTATGTTGTTATACATGTCCCAAATTGCAAATTGCCTTCACAATTTCTTCAGATCTGCACAGTCCAAACATAGCATCACTTTTGATTGATTTGACCTTTCTCTCTCGAGCTCCGCGCACCCATTGATTCTTGTGCTTCCCCTCTCGTGCTCTGTGCTTGTCCGAGACACGAATGACCACTGTCATATGTCTTGTCTCTGGAACTGGTACGCGACACTGGATGGATACGGATGACCGGAACCCGTCTTTATCTGTTGGCAACATATGTTCTTTATTTTGGCATAACAGTGGAGATTTTGTATCATTTGAGTTATTTTGGAATAGGAACCTGTAGCCTGTAAATCTGTAGCAAACACGGATTAAAAGCACCTACCTATAAACAAACGAGCATAAGAGTGGGCGGTAATAAATGCAATATTCTGGTATGAACAAATACCCCCAAACTTAACTTTTGCTCGTCCCGAGCAAAACCAATTATTCACAAAAAGTCCTAACCTCACTTTCGCAGGGAACGCGATTGCACTGAGCTCATGCAACAAGTCGTTAAACCTCTAGGTGTCCCTAGTAGGAGGAGCGTTGTCTCCTGAGGGTTTTCAGCGGATTCCACCTACAAAATCCCATCAAGCTAGTGTCATAAGTTAACATTGATTCTACTCCTGTAGTTTAGTATCTACGTTAGAAACTCTATCATCCTAAGTTAGAAATATCCAACCCTTATTTTTCACGCCTCCTATCTATTTAACTTTAGATCCTATACGTTCCAAAAAAGTTTAGAAAGATGTTGGTTCTCCTGAGTTTTCCTTCAAACAGTGTGGTCTTAAATCAGGGATTTTTATCAACTTTACAGAAAACATAAGTCTTATCTTTTATTTCTATCTTTTATCCAAACATCGATTGTATACCCCTACGTGTGTGTATATTTGCACCCCTACGCTCAAGAATTCAATTCAAGCTATAATACCCTTGCCCTAATACCTAATACTACTTCTTTTCATTAAGGATGGACGGATTTGCTCACACACCTTTCATGCGACTATTAATGCTTCTTGAGGCACTAACGGCCGATTACTGAATATGTGAACTTAAAGCGTAAATAGCAGTTTCCAGGTCTTGAATTTATTCTATTTTTCTTTTTCTTTTTTCTTTTTCTTTTTCAAGACCGTATATATTTTTCAATAATGCTCTTTTGGTGTTTATCTTTAAATACCGTTTTTTCTTTCATACTAGGTTTTCAGGCAAGAGTATTTCTTGTTGGAGATAGTGCCCTCAGAGTCAATTATTGGATCACAGGCACGTGATTGCAATGATTGAGGGAGGACCTATCCCGGTAGGACAGTCTTACTCGAGATGATAGTATGCTATCTGGTTTACCTTTATCATCGTGTACTGTTTTAAGTGACATGACAGGTCGCTATTACACGTTGATAGAGCCCCTAGGATTCTTGCTTGACCACCAGCAGTATGAGGGCGATCATATACGTGGGAGCTGGTAGTCTATAAGCACATCCTTAAAAGGTCCCTAGTCGTTGGAGTTTCGAGACAGGGCATCGATTCTCCAGAGTAGACTAGTGTATACAGTCGAGACCCCGACGAGGGGCGGTGGCCGGTCTCACAAGCCATTGGTGTCAGTTGGATCACCTAAGATGTATACAGGTGCTCATTGGGTTATGAGTACACCGGACAGGACTCGCCGGGAACATGCTAGTTGGTCTTATACCTGACGTCAGATAGCAGTTCCCAGGTGACATGTGTACAGGTTAGTTCATCGACCTGGGGATCGTCATTTGTCTCGTGTGAGTTCCCACTGTACTTTGATTACTACCCTACCACGGCTCAAAGGAGTCGTGCAAACAGGTTTTAGTTGGGTACAGTCCCGAGCCACATGGAGGCAGTGAGCGGATCTTCGGGGGTTTCGTCTCTCCCGGTATTGGGGGTGAGGTCGCGCTGTGTCTAGGAGAGCCATTACACGAAGACCTTGGCCAAGGCAGGAGATTTACTGGTAGGTATTCCAGTAGTATCTCAGGGTGTTCTGGGCTACACTCCGACACGACTTGTACCGCTTTTGGGGGTCTGACTTTTACCAACCCCCTAGGCCCGCCATGCGATGCTCATAGACGAACGGACCGGACTGTACGGATATTGTCACTGACAGGCTCAGTTGGGTGTCGGGGTGAGCTTCCTCATCGACGTCCCTTTTAGTCAATTGCTGGTGGCCCGTCACGTATTGGCTTATACCTCTGACGTGCTAGTGGTTAAATCCACAGCCATAGTATTGACGAGTCTTTAGAGTCCACCACACTTTCAGTTACTCAAGCTTTCGGGCGAAACGCTGTAGAGGCCGTATGGAGATATGGCAGGGTCCGATCAGATACGTGCGGTATTGCACGGATCAGGATCGGACAGTTTGTACTAGTAGCCGTATGGTTATATGGCAGGGTTCGATCAGATACGTGCGGTATTGCACGGATCAGGATCGAACGGATATTACTAGCCGGCTTCGGTTTAAGCCGGTCCTAGTTTAGTACAGTGTAGATTTTGTCTCATTGCATTTGTATCCGGACGGAATACAGATGCGGGTGTGTATGCACAGTATGGGGTTTTTCCTGTAATTTATTACGGGACCAGTTTTCTGGAGTTGCCAGTTTGCATTCCGTTCCGGCCGGTTTTCCTTTGTTCTGTCCCGGCCGGACTTTTCCGATGGAGGGGGTAATTTGCAGTTTTGCAAATTACTTTTGTGGAGGGGTTTTCTTGCATAATGGATTGATTATGATAGCTTTCTTTTCTTTGCACCATGACTTGTTTTGACTTGTGATTTGATGAGGGTATGGTTTGATTAAAGTGAAGCATGGTGTATGTTTCTTTGTCCCTTGATGTGGTCACCCCTTCTTCACTCCTACACTCACCTCCCTTCTTGCTTCATATTGTTTTTCCCTCCACTATTATTCTCACTTGATGAATGAAGGTTTTCATTAGAAAAGTAAGAAGAAGAAAAGAGAAGGAGAGAGCTTCATCTTTGAGAGAGTTTTTCCATTCTTGATCTCTTTTCATGCCAAGAAAAATGCAAGCACCATTTTTCTTCTTGATTCCTCCATCATCTACAAATGGCAACAAACCCCAAAGTGAGACATCCACTCTACACTACACTTCCTACAGCATATCTTGAGCATGTCGAGTTGCCGGCTTCATGCCCGAGTTGCCTCGGTATAGAGGCGGGAGCCCGTAAAAGATGCAGGCGACGTGGTGCCCTTCCGGCGAGGAGACGATGACCGGAGATCCCGCGAGGAGATCGGAGTGGAGATGAAGACCGGAGGACTTGGATCGTCGGTATACATCTCAACCCGTATTCTTGTTAGCTTAGACTTGTTAATGGTTACGATCCGGGGTTATGTGCGCGGTGGTGCCGGTTTGCAAAGTCCGCAAAATTTAAGTTATTCACCGTTTCCGCATTCCGGCGTCGGATTGACGGCCGGGGCGCCGCCGTGCACTTACAGTGGTATCAGAGCCTCGCCATTAACTTCGTCTAGCTTTGTGTAATGTGTTTTACGTTTCCGATCGAACAAAATCCCGAAAACACGTATTTCATGCACATCAGTTTCTGTCGAATTTTTTTTAAGTCCAAAAATTTTTCTGGTTGTCTCAGAGTGATGTGCAGGGAAATAGAAGCATACTGAAAAAATTTGGCAAAATGATCTCACTATTCCGCCGCGCAAGCGCCGCGAAACCCCACCTCGTGCGGCGCTTCCGCCGCGGAATTTACTATTCACCCCCCCAAATTTTTCCAGTGTGTTCCTGAGTTAAAAATGTGGTTTCGGGAATATTAAAATTGGGCCAATTAATTCTGTGAGTGCTACAGTTTTTGTTTGGGGGCCCACTTGTTAATTGTTTGATCAATCGGAAAATTTTAAACACATTTTTCACAGTATTTACATTATATCTGCGACCGTGAATGTCACTCGATCGGTAAATCCGGTCTAACTGCTATAGCCCGGTTAGACGGATTTGCGAACGTGACTTTCACGTTGATGTTCTATGTTTATGCTGTGATGTTGCGGATCGGTCGTGGGGGATAGCCTGGATGCAATGCTAGTGCTGTATTGTGGTATTATGTACATTTGATATTGCGGGGCGAGCGTCCGACATGTGGACTGCCGTCACTGCCTGATTGTATTATTCTTTTGGGGCACGACCTGGTTGCGGTCGATGTACCCGGTGTATCTATATTTTACTTTCTGTACTAGGATTACCCCGCGGTGGGGTGCACGGATAGCCGGGTTCTAGAGGGCAACAAGCCCGCATCTCATGGCATTGAGACGGAGGGGGCTTCACTCTAGGATTGGCGGGCTATTCGCCGCACTCGTAGGGGGTACAGGTTGACCCAGGAGGGGTGCCCAAGTTACCGGATTCCGTGAAGTGCTGGGTGGTCCATTCACGGCGCTGAAGAGGGCTGCCTCGCTTCAGGTTTTGGCGGGTGACTTGCCGCGCCCGTAGGGGTCTAGGATTTCATTGCACAGGCTATCCACACGACCAGGGGAACGTCGGGTTTCAGTTGTGGCTCTGTGAAACCCGGGGATCCCAGATATCTGTATTGTTCTGTGATGCTGTACATTTCTGTGATGTTGCATTTTATTCACGCCTTGAGCGAAATATAATATATTGGTATATATATTAGTAGATGTTGTATATGTTTTTCATCCGCGCTAGTCCAGTCCCCGCTCTGCCGTTAGTTAGCTAACCTAACGGGTGATGACGGGACCCAGTGGCGAATGCGGATGGCATATACGTACGTCAGTATATTTTCGTTCTTTGTGGTGTGATTCATTGATGGGACTGCATTGATTCGGATCAATGCAAGTTAAAAACAAACCTAATCTGATGTTGTTGGAACACTTTTCAAAAGGCTGTTATTGCAAGGACGTTCACTTTTGTTTTGCATCGTGGTATTCATTGGAATATCCTGCTCCTCAGTCGACGAGGCAAGGGCCGAGATCCCCTCACCGGGAGTGACCCCTTGGACAGAAGTTTGCGTCAGGGCATTAACTTCACTATAGCCGATTACTTTTGCTTTGCACCGTGGTATTCAGTTGGAATATCCTGCACCCCATTCTACGGGGAAAGAGCCGAGATCCCTTTACCGGGAGTGACCTCTTTAGCAACGGTCGTCGTCACTATATTTTTAAAAGCTATCCGTTCCTTCAACGATATCAAGTTCTTTACGTTAAAGGTTTTCGCTAGAAACCATTCGTAGCCCTCCGTCGTTTCATATGGATAGTCAATAATATTCAAGCTGTGTTTGTTGGCCAAAGTCAAGGCACAGTGTTTGGTAGCTGTTGGTTATTCATATGCAGCATAGATAGATGCGTTGGTTTGGAACAGTCGTATAGCCTTGTTGGCCAAAGTCAAGGGCTTGTGCGGGTGGATTCGAATCAACCTGGAGAATGACGGGTAGAACTTGACATGTGACTTATGATTTGTTGGCCAAAGTCAAGGTCATAAGAGCATGGGGCAGAAATCACATCGGGAGTTTCAAAAGAACCGAAACTTGCCAGATATGCGCATACCTTCTGGAGTGTGATACCGTGAGCGGATTCCGTCACGTTATCGTGCGATGAGAGTTGGATCCCGATTCCCACTGATGAGTTAGTATACTCCTCGGGTGACCCCGACTAATTCTTCTTTCAGGTTTGGAGGAGAATTTGAGGTACAGTGGGAGGATTCCAGATTAGATAAATTGGTAACCATTCTGATCTAGGTTAGAGTGCACGCTGAGTGTTTCTTTTCTCTCTCTCTTTGGCAGCGACCATTGACCCGACCCTAAGACTTTGACTCAGTGACCAAGTTGACCGAACCTTCTTAACACTGGCTTTTGGATTGTCAGAGTTGCGAACCTCATTGCCACTCCTACTTTTACCCTTTTCTCCAGGACACCCCGTATTACTACGAACGTCCACTTCCATTGGACAAAACCATCGTATGGTTAGATACGAACTCGAAGGGATTTATTCGAGGATGGTTTCCGGTTCTGGAGAAAACGGATAGGACTATTCAGTTGTCTTTTCTTTTCACCCTCTCTCAGGTTGCGAGTACTCCTTGGTTTAGGAGTAGTACACCTATTACGCAAATTGGATAGTCTTCTTCCAAACCATAGGCTGGTGCCGACCGGTAGGGAAGGAAGAAAGCCAATTAGCCTAAACGGTGTACAGAAGGTATTAAGTTAAGACAAAGCAAGGGATTAGTAAGAGGGCAAAGTAAATTGCGACTGCTATTCACGACCAAACCAAGTATTTCTTCGCCAATCCTAAATCACCTTTGTATTTCTCCAGGACACTCCGTATCACTACGAAGATCCCATTTTATTGGATAATCCATCGTATGGTTATATACGAACTCGAAAGGAACTCGTTCCAGTTCGGGGATGGATCCTGGTTCAGGAGAAATAGGAATAAAGTACATTCAGGTGTCTTTTATCTTCACCTTCTCTCGCGATGCGAGTGTTCCTAGGATTAGGACAGTACACCCTTTATGCTTTTTGGATAGTCTTCTTCCAAACCATAGGCTGGTGCCGAACGGTAGGGAAGGAAGAAAACCATTTGGCCTAAAGGGGTGTACAGAAGGTAAAGACTAAAGACATATGAAGGGATTTGGAGAGGTGGCAAAGAACTATACGGTTACAGTCGTGAATCTGGAAGAGGCATTACTAGGAATACCGGGATACCCCATCGAAACATTTCAATGTTTCAGTCTCACTGTGTAATGTTAAAAGAAAACTGATTTCCTGATTAGACACTTGCTCCAGGGTATGTATTTACCAGGTTTGATTCTCACATCTGTATGGTTTTACAGATGGTGAGTGGGAGTAAGTTATTGGGAATTGGGTGATCATCCTCATTTTTGAGGAAGTCACCTGGGTTGTTTGCAAGTTAGCAATTATTTGGTTTTGAATATCCGCGGTTATGCACCAATTTCAAATTGATATATCTGTACGTCTATTTTCATAGAGTGAGATATACCTTTTGATATTATGTCGATGACATTTACCTATATCAGTGGATGGTTAGATAAGGAGCATTAAACAGCGGTGTAATTCTTCTTAACCAAAAGTACAGTTTTCAACCTACGACACACAGTGAATGAGTCACTAGACTCAAGGGACTTATACAGAGTATTGTATGTTGTCCAGTGTCCATCAGGACAGAGGGGTTGGTCCTCGTACTGTATTCTGTTTACTTTTGACTTCTCTAGTTCTTAGACATGTGTTTCGTAGAAACACAGGGTCTAAGTTTTGAGGAGTTATAGGTATTTGAATAGAGTAGAGAACCAGGTATAGCAAGTATCGGGATTCTTCAAAGTGATCGAAGATGTAGATACTTGTGTATGGTCTTCAGTTGATAGTAATGATAAAGAGAAATTGCTTCTCTTTCAGGTTACTCATAATTGGAAGCATTCCTAAGTTGAGTAACGCTGATCGGCCTCCTTCCATTTAGTTGACATGCACTGGAGATAGCTGCATGATTTGAATCTGGTTCAATTAAATCAGTGCCTCTGGTTCTATATTGGATATAGTACAGTTCATATCTTAACATTGTTAAGGTACGGGGAGTTGTCCGGTTTATGCTTAAAACCAGACTCTGGATAACTCATAGGCACATTTCTGTAATGGCTGTTTGTGGGTTGACCCAGGCTATGACGAGGGTTGACTTTCTACCATCTGGGAGATCAATAGAAATATTGTTCAAAGACTCGCCACAGTTTTATTAAAAATGGATTTTTTCAAAAACAGCAGTGGGAGTATGGTAGAACTGGAAGTGATTCCAGAACCGCAAACGATTACTGAAGATTTGATAAGGGACCTAAAGATTCAATCTGATTTGACATTCCATTGGCCACTCCGCAGATAAGGTGGGTAACTTCAGGCACCCGAGAGGTACTCCGGTAGCCTCAAGGACGGTGACAGGGAAGTTCTTGTTTACCCACACTTGCCATTGTTGTTGTTCCAGGCTGCGAGACCCGGCAGGAGGATGAGTATAGCGTCGTTCTGAACTAGCTTCAGAAGTGTACGTGTATATGACTCTGCCAGAGGGTTGTCGTAGTCAGTGGGAGCAGCGGAAGCATTGGTGGACATCAGGCTTATGTCTATTTATAGACTAAAGCAGATGTAGCAGAGATAGATCATCTGTTTCTGATGTGACAGTCATAGGTTTGACGTCATCAGAATAGGGGATGGATCTGTTGAGAAGGTAGTAGGAAGTGATATTCCTATACTATGATCAGTTATACTTTGGTCGTCACACAATGGTTTCTCCACAAAGGACTTGGACATTATATCAGACATTCTGGTTACTAGATCTATGGTTTTAGATCTAGATTTGGGTGGTTTCCTAATCTGGGTACCTTGACAGCATTCTATGAGTATTTAGAATGGACGACTCCTGGCACGGTAGTACACCTGCAGGTAATGGAGTCACCCTCTCTAAAGGTGTCTTATAGACTGAAGGGGAGAGGGATACTCATGAATGGCAGATCATTTGCTTAGGCAATTGAGTCAATCATGAGATGTCAAGTACCACACCAGATGTTGTTCTTGCACTACATGCAATAAGTTAATATTGATCCAATCCTGGAGAAACAGTCGGAGGCAGTTTTAGAACATAAGTGGATGTTCTAGGGATATGATAACGACAGCCTCATTCGAGAGACAGTTATCATTCCAGGCTTCCAAGGTGACATGGACGACAAGGAGGTTGTCAGAGTTATAGTTATCCTTCTGACGAGGGGCAGTATTTGGACAGATGGTCCAAGGTGACACTGAGGGTGGCATGGCGCGCAGGATACTGATTAAGTTCAGTTAACGATACAGTCTAAGAAGTTTGGATTTGGAGTTCATTTATGAGCTACGTCCCATCAGACATCCAGACATTCTAAGGCAGGTATTGCTCTTTTCGGGAGATGGCTTTCTCCGCGAACTTGAGATATAGAGAGACATAGAAAGAAACTTCTAGGCGGATCCACTCACTGAGGCTATTCCTCGACCGCAATAGTTTCACCAACGGGATTTGTGAGACTGACTAGTAGAGGAGTTGGGTGTTCGGTATCACACGGGCTGTGAGTATGCGACATCGCAATAATTAGCCTTGAGTGCAAGTGGGAGATTGTTGGAGATAGTGCCCTCAGAGTCAATTATTGGATCACAGGCACGTGATTGCAATGATTGAGGGAGGACCTATCCCGGTAGGACAGTCTTACTCGAGATGATAGTATGCTATCTGGTTTACCTTTATCATCGTGTACTGTTTTAAGTGACATGACAGGTCGCTATTACACGTTGATAGAGCCCCTAGGATTCTTGCTTGACCACCAGCAGTATGAGGGCGATCATATACGTGGGAGCTGGTAGTCTATAAGCACATCCTTAAAAGGTCCCTAGTCGTTGGAGTTTCGAGACAGGGCATCGATTCTCCAGAGTAGACTAGTGTATACAGTCGAGACCCCGACGAGGGGCGGTGGCCGGTCTCACAAGCCATTGGTGTCAGTTGGATCACCTAAGATGTATACAGGTGCTCATTGGGTTATGAGTACACCGGACAGGACTCGCCGGGAACATGCTAGTTGGTCTTATACCTGACGTCAGATAGCAGTTCCCAGGTGACATGTGTACAGGTTAGTTCATCGACCTGGGGATCGTCATTTGTCTCGTGTGAGTTCCCACTGTACTTTGATTACTACCCTACCACGGCTCAAAGGAGTCGTGCAAACAGGTTTTAGTTGGGTACAGTCCCGAGCCACATGGAGGCAGTGAGCGGATCTTCGGGGGTTTCGTCTCTCCCGGTATTGGGGGTGAGGTCGCGCTGTGTCTAGGAGAGCCATTACACGAAGACCTTGGCCAAGGCAGGAGATTTACTGGTAGGTATTCCAGTAGTATCTCAGGGTGTTCTGGGCTACACTCCGACACGACTTGTACCGCTTTTGGGGGTCTGACTTTTACCAACCCCTAGGCCCGCCATGCGATGCTCATAGACGAACGGACCGGACTGTACGGATATTGTCACTGACAGGCTCAGTTGGGTGTCGGGGTGAGCTTCCTCATCGACGTCCCTTTTAGTCAATTGCTGGTGGCCCGTCACGTATTGGCTTATACCTCTGACGTGCTAGTGGTTAAATCCACAGCCATAGTATTGACGAGTCTTTAGAGTCCACCACACTTTCAGTTACTCAAGCTTTCGGGCGAAACGCTGTAGAGGCCGTATGGAGATATGGCAGGGTCCGATCAGATACGTGCGGTATTGCACGGATCAGGATCGGACAGTTTGTACTAGTAGCCGTATGGTTATATGGCAGGGTTCGATCAGATACGTGCGGTATTGCACGGATCAGGATCGAACGGATATTACTAGCCGGCTTCGGTTTAAGCCGGTCCTAGTTTAGTACAGTGTAGATTTTGTCTCATTGCATTTGTATCCGGACGGAATACAGATGCGGGTGTGTATGCACAGTATGGGGTTTTTCCTGTAATTTATTACGGGACCAGTTTTCTGGAGTTGCCAGTTTGCATTCCGTTCCGGCCGGTTTTCCTTTGTTCTGTCCCGGCCGGACTTTTCCGATGGAGGGGGTAATTTGCAGTTTTGCAAATTACTTTTGTGGAGGGGTTTTCTTGCATAATGGATTGATTATGATAGCTTTCTTTTCTTTGCACCATGACTTGTTTTGACTTGTGATTTGATGAGGGTATGGTTTGATTAAAGTGAAGCATGGTGTATGTTTCTTTGTCCCTTGATGTGGTCACCCCTTCTTCACTCCTACACTCACCTCCCTTCTTGCTTCATATTGTTTTTCCCTCCACTATTATTCTCACTTGATGAATGAAGGTTTTCATTAGAAAAGTAAGAAGAAGAAAAGAAAGGAGAGAGCTTCATCTTTGAGAGAGTTTTTCCATTCTTGATCTCTTTTCATGCCAAGAAAAATGCAAGCACCATTTTTCTTCTTGATTCCTCCATCATCTACAAATGGCAACAAACCCCAAAGTGAGACATCCACTCTACACTACACTTCCTACAGCATATCTTGAGCATGTCGAGTTGCCGGCTTCATGCCCGAGTTGCCTCGGTATAGAGGCGGGAGCCCGTAAAAGATGCAGGCGACGTGGTGCCCTTCCGGCGAGGAGACGATGACCGGAGATCCCGCGAGGAGATCGGAGTGGAGATGAAGACCGGAGGACTTGGATCGTCGGTATACATCTCAACCCGTATTCTTGTTAGCTTAGACTTGTTAATGGTTACGATCCGGGGTTATGTGCGCGGTGGTGCCGGTTTGCAAAGTCCGCAAAATTTAAGTTATTCACCGTTTCCGCATTCCGGCGTCGGATTGACGGCCGGGGCGCCGCCGTGCACTTACATTTCTACGTATCCTCTATTATCCCAAGTTTCAAGGTGCGTGTAAGTGCAGTTTGTAGAGTGTATACTTTCTATATTTGAACTCAAGAAAAGAAACTATTTTTTAGACTTATCCTTCAGTAAAGCTTCAATACTTTCCCCTCATCTTAACTTAACTCAAGAACTGAACTCAAGATTACCTACTTCTATAAAAAAAAACTGTAAGGACGTATAATCACCAAGTTTAAACAGAAAGAGGTTTATTTTTAGGATTTTCAATTCCTAATCCTAGAATTTAGTTATTTCTACCATATCAACTAAACTTTCAGAATAACAACCTAAGTTACCCTATTAGCTAACTCGACGACAAAGTTTTTATATTTTGGAAATTTTTTGATTTTTTATGTTTTTTTTAAATAAGGTATGCAAATGCAGAATATACAGATGAATGCGAAGGAAGAAAGCTTACCGAGCACACCCCCAACTTAAACTTGACAGTGCCCTCACTGTCAGGCTACACCAAGAGGGTCAAAATTATCGCGCTCTCCAAAAGAAAATTTTATACAAAATAAAATAAAAAAGGAAAACAAAAATATATACACAAAAAGGTTCCCCCCCAAACTTAAGTGAAACCATGTTTCCACTGTTTAGCGTTGAAGTTCAGGATCGGGGGGGAAAGAACAGTATCAAGCTATACAAGGTCTTACACAGGCCAAAAGTGAGCACCAACCATTCAAAGATTTTATCTCTATAATGTGCTGGTTGGTGAAAGAATGTGGAGAGGTTAGAAATGGAGAATACGCGAGACCGTATGGAGATAGAAGTGGGATACGGTCTTGGTATATGAGAAGAAGAATGGCGGAAGGGAGAAAGAAGTGGAATATGAACTTGAGGGTGGAAATGTATTGAATAAATTAGTACAGTCTGTAATGATCGATGTGAAAAGATGGATTGTACTAATCTATCAATATGGCGAGAAATTGGGTCAAATCCCTCAAGATTCGTGAGAAACCATGGGTACGCCGAACTTGGTAAACCAGACACAGGAAGTGAAAATGATGGAAAGGATGGAGGGAAGTGATTGAGGAAGGGTATCAGGTAAAGGTTCAGGAGGGTGTACACAGTCAATAACAGGGACATGATGAATTGGAAAATCCGACTCATCAAGCAAAACTGGTTCATCCTCAAAAATATCCTCAAAATTTTCCTCAAGATTCAGCACATCCATGCATTTATCCTCAAAATCCAGACACATATGGCGTTCGGGAAAAACAGTTAATGACTCGGGATGATGAATTGGAGAGAAAAACTCAGCCAAATCTATGGGTTCATCATCTAAAATATTCCCAGCGTCAATATCCTCAACCATGTGAAAATCTATATTCTCAGACACCTCAACAAAAGCATGGATATCAATCAATTCAGGTTCTAGAGTGGAGGTGTAGAGGTCAAAAGGATTGGGTGTAGTTTCACTCGAAAGGGACCCTTCACAATCGGGCAAATCAAACACTACAAAGTCACACAACTCATTATTTGTTCTATCTTTAATCAATGAATCGTTTGGAACACTAGATAGACATTCAAAACCAGAGTTGTGAGATTCAAGTTGAAACGGGTAGGCTTGATTCGGAAGGGGATACAGCTCACTCTCTCCACTCAAATTCTCAACCTGTCCTACCGCCTCTTCATACATTGGAAAATTTGGAGCTAGTTGAAAACTAGCTACCGGGTCACTAGGTTGTATGAGAGCGGACATGGACGCATTCAAATCCATCATCTGTTGGTACGACGCTACCATAAAGTCTTTCAATGACTGTTCCAGACTAGACATGGGTTGTGAAGGGATTTCAGTAAAAGATTCAAAATTGTTTGGATACTGAAAACTCCCAAATGACGGTTCAGAAGCAATATCTAGGGAAGGTGCAAAAGTCGGGTAGGACTGGTAGGAATTGAATGGCTGGACAGGAGCAGGATCAACATTTGGATAAGAAGGTGAATGGAATTGTTGATCCCAAGAATCTGTTGTGGTGAAAGGAGTGAAAGATCGGCAACGGGATTGTTCAATATGTTTAGTGATGGACAAAGGACGACTTGGAAAAGGGGTATCAACATAAGAGGGTGGGGGAGGTTGAAAAGGTTGGTACAAAGTAGATTGCGGAGGGTAAGTGTGTTGCGCTACGGCAGCGCCTCGGCCGTCTTACCGAGGCCAAAATGCGGAATCAAAAATTTTCCGTACTTGGAAACTGGCGCTACCACGGACAATAAAACCCGGATCGTTAACCATTAACCTATACTAGCTAACAAGAGAAGGGAAGAGAAGTATACCAAGTGATCCGAGTCATCCGGTCTTCTCGCCATCATCCCGATCTCCCGCAGAAAGTCCTGTCTCCATGTCGTCGCCTCCTCGCCGGAAGGGCACCACGTCGCCTGCATCTTTTACGGGCTCCCACCTCAATACCGAGGCAACTCGGGCACGAAGCTGGCAAGTCGACGTGCCCAAGATTTGCTGTAGAATGTAGTGTAGATGCTATTTGTCTCAATGGGGTTTGTAGTTGCCTTGATGGAGGAATGGAATGGAGCTTTCAAGTGGAGCTCTCATTTTTCAAACAAGGAATGAGATGATAAGTTTTTTTCTCATACAAAATGAACCTCTCCTCTCACTCCTAGAAAAAGTGGCCGGCCCCTCCTATATGAGAAATGGTGGAGGAATAAAACCAACCCAAGAAGGAAGGTGAGTGTAGGATACATGAAGGGGTGACCATATCCAAAAGGAATGATAACAAGGTCAAATCCAATTCAAATCAACTCTAATCCTTTCTAATCTCAAAAAGCAAACCATCATGAAAAAGCAAAGATGCTTATCTTATCATAATGTCACAAGGGCAAGAAACCCCCCTCCACAATATGTTATTTGCAAACTTGCAAATAACACCCTCCATCGGAAAAGTCCGGCCGGGAAAGAACAAAGGAAAACCGGCCGGAATGGAATGCAAACTGGCAACTCCAGAAAACTGGTCCCGTAATAAATTACAGGAAAACCCCAATACTGTGCATACACACCCGCATCTGTATTCCGACCGGATACAAATGCAATGAGAGAAAATCTACACTGTACTATACTAGGATCCGGCTTAAACTAAAGCAGGCTAGTAATATCCGTCCGATCCTGATCCGTGCAATACCGCACGTATCTGATCGAACCCTGCCATATATCCATATGGCCACTAGTACAAACCGTCCGATCCTGATCCATGCAATACCGCATGTATATGATCGGACCCTGCCATATCTCCATACGGCCTCTACAGCGTTTCGCCCGAAACTTGAGTAACTGTAAGTGTGGTGGACTCTAAAGACTCTTCAATACTATGGCTGTGGATTTAACCACTAGCACGTCAGAGGTATAAGCCAATACGTGACGGGCCACCAGTTATTGACCAAAAAGGGACGTCGATGAGCGAACTCATCCTGACACCCTACTGAGCATGTCAGTGACAATATCCGTACAGTCCAGTCCGTTCGTCTATGAGTATCGCATGGCGGGCCTAGGGGGTTGGTAAAAGTCAGACCCCCAAAAGCGGTACAAGTCGTGTCGGAGTGTAGCCCAGAACACCCTGAGATACTACTGGAATACCTACCAGTAAATCTCTTGCCTCGGCCGAGGGCTTTGTGTAATGGCTCTCCTAGACACAGCGCGACCTCACCCCCAATACCGGGAGAGACGAACCCCTGCAGATCCGCTCACTGCCTCCATGTGGCTCGGGACTGTACCCAACTAAAACCTGTTTGCACGACTCCTTTGAGCCGTGGTAGGGTAGTAATCAAAGTACAGTGGGAACTCACACGAGACAAATGACGATCTCAGGTCGATGAACTAACCTGTACACATGTCACCAGGGAACTGCCATCTGACGTCTGATATTAGACCAACTAGCATGTTCCCGGCGAGTCCTGTCCGGTGTACTCATAACCCAATGAGCACCTGTATACATCTTAGGTGAACCAACTGACACCAGTGGCTTGTGAGACCGGCCACCGCCCCTCGTCGGGGTCTCGACTGTATACACTAGTCTACTAATAGAGTATCGATGCCCTGTCTCGAAACTCCCACGACTATGGACCTCTTAAGGATGTGCTTATAGACCCCAGCTCCCACGTATATGATCGCCATCATACTGCCGGTCGTCAAGTTAGAATCCTAGGGGCTCTATCAACGTGTAATAGCGACCTGTCAGGTCACCTAAAGCAGTACACGATGATAAAGATGAACCAGATAGCATACTATCATCTCGAGTAAGACTGTCCTACCGGGATAGGTCCTCCCTCAATCATTGCAATCACGTGCCTGTGATCCAATAATTGACTCTGAGGGCACTATCTCCAACAATCTCCCACTTGCACTCAAGGCTAATTATTGCGATGTCGCGTACTCACAGCCCGTGTGATACCGAACACCCAACTCCTCTACTAGTCAGTCTCACAAAGCTCGTTTGCGAAACTATTGGGTTCGAGGAATAGCCTCTGTTAGTGGATCCGCCTCGATGTTTCTTTCTATGTCTCTCTATATCTCAAGTTCGCGGAGAAATCCATCTCCCGAAATGAGCAATACCTGTCTTGGAATGTCTGGATGTCTGCTGGGACCTAATTCATAAATGAACTCCAAATCCAAACTTCTAAGAATGTATCGTCATCTGAACTTAATCAGTATCATGCGCCATACCTTCCCTCAGTATCCGCCTGGACCACCTGTCCAAAATACTGCCCCTCGTCAGAGGGAAAACTATAACTCTGACAGTCACTCTGTCATCCAGGTCACCTTGGAAGCCTGGAATGATAACTGTCTCCTAAAGGAGGCTGCTGTTATCATATCCCTAGAACATCAACTTATGTTCTAAAACTGCTTCCGACTGTTTCTCTAAGATTGGATCAATATCAACTTATTGCACCTACTGCAAGAACAACATCTGGTGTGGTACTTGACATCTCATGATTGACTCAATTGCCTGAGCAAGTGATCTGTCAATCATGCGTATCCCCCCTTTAGTCTGTAAGACACCTTTAGAGAGGGTGACTCCATCACCTGCAGGTACACTACCATGCCAGGAGTCGTCCATTCTAAATACTCTTAGAATGCTGTCTAAGTACGCTGATTGGGAAACCACCCAAATCTAGATCTAAAACCATAGATCTAGTAACCAGTATGTCAGATATAATGTCTAAGTCCCATGTGGAGAAACCACTGTGTGACGACCAAAGTATAACCGATCGTAGTATAGGAATATCAGTTCCTACTCTGTGTATGTCATCCATATACCATGACATCACACCCTACTACCTTCTCAACAGATCCATCCCCTATTCTGACGAAGTCAAACCTATGACTGTCACGTCAGAAATAGATGATCTATCTCCGCTATATCTGCTGTAGTCTATAAATAGACATAAGCGACCTGTCCACTAATGCTTCCGCTGCTCCCACTGACTACGACAACCCTCTGGCAGAGTCATATACACGTACACTTCTAAAACTAGTTTAGAAAGACGCTATAGTCATCCTCCTGCCGGGTCTCACAGTCTGGAACAACAGCAATGGCAATTGTGGGTAAACAAGAACCTCCCTGTCACCGTCCTTGAGGCTACCGGAGTACCTCTCGGGTGCCTGAGGTTACCCACCGTATCTGCGGAGTGGCCAATGGAATGTCAAACTAGATTGAATCTTTAGGTTCCTATCAAATCTTCAGTAATCGTTTGCGGTTCTGGAATCACTTCCAGTTCTACCATACTCCCACTACTGTTTTCAGAAAAAAAAATCCATTTTTAATAAAACTTTGGCGAGTCTAGAACAATATCGCTATTGATCTTCCAGATGGTAGAAAATCAACCCTCGTCATAGCCTGGGTCAACCCACAAACAACCATTACAGAAACGTGCCTTGAGTTATCCAGAGTCTGGTTTTAAGCATAAGCCGGACAACTCCCGTACCTTAACAATGTCAAGATATGAACTGTTCTATATCCAATATAGAAACAGAGGCACTGATTTAATTGAACCAGATTCAAATCATGCAGCTGTCTCCAGTGCATGTCAACTAAATGGAAAAAGGCCGATCAGCGTCACTCAACTTAGGAATGCTTCCAATTATGAGTAACCCGAAAGAGAAGCAAGTTCTCTTAATCATTACTATCAACTGAATACCATACACAAGTATCTACATCTTCGATCACCTTGAAGAATCTCGATACTTGCAACATCTAGTTCTCTACTTTATTCATACACCTAAAACTTCTCAAAACTTAGACCCTGTGTTTCAACGAAACACGTGCCTAAGAACTAGAGAAGTCATAAGTAAATAGAATATAGTACGAGGACCAACCCCTCTGTCCTATTGGGCACTGGATATTGTCCTATTGGGCACTGGACAACATACAATACTCTGTATAAGTCCCCTGAGTGTAATAACTCATTCACTGTGTGTCGTAGGTTGAAAACTGTACTTATGGTTAAGAAGAATTACACCGCTGTTTAATGCTCCTTACCTAACCATCCACTGATATAGGTAAATGTCGTAGACATAATTTAAAAAGGGTATATCTCACTCTATAAAAATAGACGTACAGATATATCAATTTGAAATTGGTGCACAACAACGGATATTCAAACCAAATATTTGCCGACCGGCAAACAACCAGGTGACTTCCTCAAATATCACCAATTACAACGAATCCCGAGATAATGAGGATGATCACCTAATTCCCAATAACTTACTCCCACTCATTATCTGTAAAACCATATAGATATGAGAATCAAACCAGGTAAATACATACCCTGGAGCAAGTGTCTAATTGGGAAATCAGTTTTCTTTTAACAGTACACAGTGAAAATGAAACATTGAAATGTTTCGATGGGGTATCCTGATATTCCTAGTAATGCCTCTTCCATTATCCATATTCACAACTGTAACCGTGTAATTCTTTGCCACTTCTCCAAATCCCTTTATATGTCTTTAGTCATTACCTTCTGTACCCCCCTTTAGCCCAAATGGTTTTCTTCCTTCCCTATCGTTCGGCACCAGCCTATGGTTTGGAAGAAGACTATCCAATAAGCATAAAGGGTGTACTGTCCTAATCCCAGGAGCACTCGCAATGCGAGAGAAGGTGAAGATAAAAGACAACCGAATGAACCTTATTCCTATTTCTCCTGAACCAGAATCCATCCCGAACTGGAACAAGTTCCTTTCGAGTTCGTATATAACCATACGGTGGAGTATCCAATAAACTGTGGATCTTCGTAGTGATACGGAGTGTCCTGGAGAAATACAAAGGTGATTTAGGATAGGCGAAGAAGTACTTGGTTTGGTCATGAATAGCAGTCGCAATTTACTTTGCCCTCTTACTAGTCCCTTTCTTTGTCTTTACTTAATACCTTCTGTACACCGTTTAGGCTAAATGGTTTTCTTCCTTCCTACCGTTCGGCACCAGCCTAAGGTTTGAAAGAAGACTATCCAATTTGCGTAATAGGTGTACTACTCCTAAACCAAGGAGTACTCGCAATCTGAGAGAGAAGGTAAAAGGAAAAGACAACTGAATAGCCTATTCGTTTTCTCCAGAACCAGAAACCATCCTCGAATTCCTTCGAGTTCGTATATAACCATACGATGGTTTTGTCCAATGGAAGTGGACGTTCGTAGTAATACGGGGTGTCCTGGAGAAAAGGGTAAAAGTAGGAGTGGCAATGAGGTTTGCAACTCTGACAATCCAAAAGCCAGTGTTAAGAAGGTTCGGTCAACTTGGTCACTGAGTCATAGTTTAGGGTCGGGTCAATGGTCGCTGCCAAAGAGAGAGAGAAAAGAAACACTCAGCGTGCACTCTAACCTAGATCAGAATGGTTATCACTTTATCTAATCAGGAAACATCCACTGTTACCTCAAATTCTTCTCCAAACCAGAAAGAAGAATTAGTCGGGATCACCCGAGGAGTAAACCAACTCATCAGTGGGAATCGGGATCCAACTATCATCGCACGATAACGTGACGGAATCCGCTCACGCTATCACACTCCAGAAGGTATGCGCATATCTGGCAAGTTTCAGTTCTTTTGAAACTCCCGATGTGATTTTTACCTCTAGGACCCAAGTGACCTTGACGAATAATCAACAAATCAAAAGGTCCTAGTCAAGTTCAACCCGTCATTATCTTGATTGCGTTAAACCCACCCGCACGACCCTTGACGAATAATCAACAAAGTCGCACGACTGTCCTAACCAATCCACATATCCATGCGACAGAAAGCATTACAGAGCTACCGCACACTACGCCTCGGCGAATAGCAACGACAAACGTAGCGCGAATACTATGCAATACTAATCCGAAATGA
This sequence comes from Agapanthus africanus, assembly GCA_030015575.1. Lineage (NCBI taxonomy): Eukaryota > Viridiplantae > Streptophyta > Magnoliopsida > Asparagales > Amaryllidaceae > Agapanthus > Agapanthus africanus. The sequence continues at coordinate 53,873,969 of JASDDO010000006.1, read as the reverse complement.
CGGAGGGCTACGAATCGTTTTTGGCGAAAAACCATTTACCGTAATTAACTTGATATCGTTGAAGGAACTAGATAACTTTTTATAAAAATATAGTGACGAAAACCTTTACTAAAGAGGTCACTCCCGGTGAAAGGATCTCGGCTCTTTCCCCGTAGAATGAGGTGCAGGATATTCCAACTGAATACCATGATGCAAAGCAAAAGTAATTGGCTATAGTGAAGTCATTGCCCTGACGCAAACTTTTTGTCCAAGGGGTCACTCCCGGTGAAGGGATCTCGGCCCTTGCCTCGTCGACTGAGGAGCAGGGTATTCCAACTGAATACCACTATGCAAAACAAAAGAGAACGTCCTTGCAATAACAGCCTTTTGAAAAGTGTTCCAACAACATCAGATTAGGTTTGTTTTTAACTTGCATTGATCTGAATCAACGCAGTCCCATCAATTGATCACACCAAAAAGAATGAAATATACTGATGTACGTATATGCCATCCGCATTCGCCACTGGGTCCCATCATTACCCATTAGGTTAGCTAACTAACGACAGAGCGGAGACTGGACTAGCGCGGATGCAAAACATATACAACATCTACTAATATATATACCAATATATTATATTTCGCTCAAGGCGTGATAAAATGCAACATCACAGAAATGAATAGCATCACAGAACAATACAGATATCTGGGATCCCCGGGTTTCATAGAGCCGCTACTGAAACCCGACGTTCCCCAGGTCGTGTGGATAGCCTGTGCAATGAAATCCTAGACCCCTACGGGCGCGGCAAGTCACCCGCCAAGACCTGAAGCGAGGCAGTCCCCTCCAGCACCGTGAATGGACCACCCAGCACTTTACGGAATCCGGTTAACTTGGGCACCCCTACTGGGTCAACCTGTACCCCCTACGAGTGCGGCGAATAGCCCGCCAATCCTAGAGTGAAGCCCTCTCCGTCTCAATGCCATGAGATGCGGGCCCGTTGCCCTCTAGAACCCGGCTATCCGTGCACCCCACCTTGGGGTAGTCCTAGTACAGAAAGTAAAATATACATACACCGGGTGCATCGACCGCAACCAGGTCGTGCCCCAAAAGAATAATACAATCAGGCAGTGACGGCAGTCCACATGTCGGACGCTCGCCCCGCAATCTCAAATGTACATAATACAACAAAAACTGTACTATCACTGCAACCAGGCTATCCCCACGACTAATCCGCAACATCACAGCAATACATAGAACATCAACGTGTAAGTCACGTTCGCAAATCCGTCTAACCGGGCTATAGCAGTTAGACTGGATTTACCGATCAAGTGACATTCACGGTCGCATATATAATGTAAATACTGTGAACTAATGTATTTAAGATATCCGATCGATCAAAATTACCAAGTGGGCCCCCAAGTACTACTGTAGCACATCAAGAAATTCTGGGCCCAAAATTAATATTCCAAAACACCGCATAAAGAGACTGTAGAAAATCGGTGCAGCAAACCCAACATAGTGCGGCGGAACCGCGGCCCAAGGGGGGGTTTGGCCGCGGTTCCGCGCTCCTGTAGTGCAATCAGTGTATCGAATTTCTACAGAACTCTTATTCCATCTAGTACATCACTTTTCCACAACCTGAAAAATTTTTGGACTTCAAAAAAATTTCAACAGAAAACTGATGCACACGAAATATGGTTTTTGGGATTTTGTTCGATCGGAAATGTAAAACACACTAGAACAAGCTAGGTAAGGTTAATGGCGTGGCTCTGATACCATGTTGCGCCACGGCAGCACCCCGGCCGTCTTACCGAGGCCAAAATGCGGAATCAAAAATTTTCCTTACTTGGAAACTGGCGCTACCGCGGACAATAAAACCCGGATCGTTAACCATTAACCTATACTAGCTAACAAGAGATGGGAAGAGAAGTATACCTAGTGATCTGAGTCCTCCAGTCTTCTCGTCATCGTCCCGATCTCCCGCGGAAAGTCCTGTCTCCATGTCGTCGCCTCCTCGCCGGAAGGGCACCACGTCGCCTGCATCTTTTACGGGCTCCCACCTCAATACCGAGGCAACTCGGGCACGAAGCTGGCAAGTCGACATGCCCAAGAATTGCTGTAGAATGTAGTGTAGATGCTATTTGTCTCAATGGGGTTTGTAGTTGCCTTGATGGAGGAATGGAATGGAACTTTCAAGTGGAGCTCTCATTTTTCAAACTAGGAATGAGATGATAAGTTTTTTTCTCATACAAAATGAACCTCTCCTCTCTCTCATAGAAAAAGTGGCCGGCCCCTCCTATATGAGAAATGGTGGAGGAATAAAACCAACCCAAGAAAGAAGGTGAGTGTAGGATACATGAAGGGGTGACCATATCCAAAAGGAATGATAACAAGGTCAAATACAATTCAAATCAACTCTAATCCTTTCTAATCTCAAAAAGCAAACCATCATGAAAAAGCAAAGATGCTTATCTTATCATAATGTCACAAGGGCAAGAAACCCCCCTCCACAATATGTTATTTGCAAACTTGCAAATAACACCCTCCATCGGAAAAGTCCGGCTGGGAAAGAAGAAAGGAAAACCGGCCAGAACGGAATGCAAACTAGCAACACCAGAAAACTGGTCCCGTAAAAAATTACAGGAAAACCCCAATACTATGCATACACACCCGCATCTGTATTCCGACCGGATACAAATGCAATGAGACAAAATCTACACTGTACTATACTAGGATCCGGCTTAAACCAAAGCCGGCTAGTAATATCCGTCCGATCCTGATCCGTGCAATACCGCACGTATCTGATCGAACCCTGCCATATATCCATACGGCCACTAGTACAAACCGTCCGATCCTCATCCATGCAATACCGCACGTATCTGATCGGACCCTGCCATATCTCCATACGGCCTCTACAGCGTTTCGCCCGAAACTTGAGTAACTGTAAGTGTGGTGGACTCTAAAGACTCGTCAATACTATGGCTGTGGATTTAACCACTAGCACGTCAGAGGTATAAGCCAATACGTGACGGGCCACCAGCTATTGACCAAAAAGGGACGTCGATGAGCGAACTCATCCTGACACCCTACTGAGCCTGTCAGTGACAATATCCGTACAGTCCGGTCCGTTCGTCTATGAGTATCGCATGGCGGGCCTAGGGGGTTGGTAAAAGTCAGACCCCCAAAAGCGGTACAAGTCGTGTCGGAGTGTAGCCCAGAACACCCTGAGATACTACTGGAATACCTACCAGTAAATCTCTTGCCTCGGCCGAGGGCTTTGTGTAATGGCTCTCCTAGACACAGCGCGACCTCACCCCCAATACCGGGAGAGACGAACCCCTGCAAATCCGCTCACTGCCTCCATGTGGCTCGGGACTGTACCCAACTAAAACCTGTTTGCATGACTCCTTTGAGCCGTGGTAGGGTAGTAATCAAAGTACAGTGGGAACTCACACGAGACAAATGACGATCTCAGGTCGATGAACTAACCTGTACACATGTCACCAGGGAACTGCCATCTGACGTCTGATATTAGACCAACTAGCATGTTCCTAGCGAGTCCAGTCCGGTGTACTCATAACCCAATGAGCACCTGTATACATCTTAGGTGAACCAACTGACACCAGTGGCTTGTGAGACCGGCCACCGCCCCTCGTCGGGGTCTCGACTGTATACACTAGTCTACTAATGGAGTATCGATGCCCTGTCTCGAAACTCCCACGACAATGGACCTCTTAAGGATGTGCTTATAGACCCCAGCTCCTACGTATATGATCGCCATCATACTGTCGGTCGTCAAGGAAGAATCCTAGGGGCTCTATCAACGTGTAATAGCGACCTGTCAGGTCACCTAAAGCAGTACACGATGATAAAGATGAACCAGATAGCATACTATCATCTCGAGTAAGACTGTCCTACCGGGATAGGTCCTCCCTCAATCATTGCAATCACGTGCCTGTGATCCAATAATTGACTCTGAGGGCACTATCTCCAACAAAGTGTTTGTCCTAGACGCGTCTATGCGATCTTTCAATGAAATTTTGGGCATGGAGGGGTCGTTCGAAATTCGACCAAAGCAAGAACCGTAAGAAGTGATGTCTGGTTGTGGATACCAAAGTTCGGCAAGAGTTTTTCTAGGTGGGGTACCCATGATATGAAGAGAGAAAGAAAGAAAGGAAGAGAAAAGGAGGGGAAAAAGAATGCGAATTTTTTTTATTTTTATTAAAAGAAAAAAATTTGTTTTTGGAGTTTTGAAAATTGTTTGTTTGAAAGAATACGGAATTATGGGACAAAAATTTACAAGCACAATCACAATCACAATATGCACAAACACATCTAGAGCTAGGGTCTTTAAAGTCCATCTAGACCGCTTTTAGACTTCCAAGTGACAAGTTACAGGATAACCCTCGAATCGCCTCTTCACTGCCAATTGTGGCCAGGTAAGCACAAGTGAGGTAAGGAGGGTTCCGCTCACTAATCACCGTGAGACGGGCCTTTTAAAATTACCTCCTCAGTTGTCTAGCCTAGGCACCACAAAGTCAAGTTTAGATAAATGACCGATTCCCCGCAACCTTCACTTGTCCTAATTGAGCGCGACAGTCCTTATAGGTTTGGTCTAGATATTTTTTATTAGCTCAAGGTAATGCGTATGCAATTAGTGATTTGTGGGGTCTTAGGAAGGGTGATGAAATCCCCACCCAATCTGAATTGGTGTTATAGCCCCTTAATGTCTGTATTAATATATGCAAAGCGGTAAACAAACAAAATCTAAATCAACAAAAATTTATTTGGCGGCTGCGCAATCTGTGCAAAGAAACCTGCAGAAAATACAGTATAGTGTAAATCACAGAGAAGATAAAAGGAAAGAGAAAGGGCGGAAAAAAAATAAGGGCACAGAGGCCTCAATGCAGCCGCGGAACCGCCGCCAAAGCCGCACTTTGACCGCGGTTCAGCGGTCAAACAGTGGAATTGGAACCTCTGATTTGGTCCCCTGCACTCCCCTTGATCTCTACTCCAAAATAAAATGCTCTGTTTCTTGATTGAATTACTGTACTTGCTCCAGATTAGCCTGCACACTTGCACACAAAAATTATCAAAAATAACAAAAAGATTTTTTTATTTTATTTTATTTATAATTTTATATATATACAAAAAGAATATTAACCCGAATAACAAGAAAGAAAATACGTTACCGTCTCCCAAGCAACGACGCCATTTGATCGCACGCTTTTGGCGTGTCGGAGTTCAAAGTTCTAACGTTATAACCGCGATCAGGACGATGTCGCTATGCAGCTAGCCGGTTGAGCACGGGTCGATCTGCAGGGAGATGTTTGTATGTCCGTTCGAGTTTTAGACGAGTCAATAAAGAATGCGTATATATTTGTTCAGTTCTATCCTAAGTGTTCGTATTTGTGTTCAAGAAGGCTTGTTAAGGTTAAGGTCGATTAGTAGAGTTAGAATTAGTCTTGTGCTTTTCTTTTGCCATTCTTAAGAACGATGTTGGGATAATCGAAAATAGCGGGGATTCGGAGGACATAGGAATGGGATTTGCGAGTTTAAGCAAGCTTTCCAACGCTAAATCCATTCCTAGTGCCCCTTGTCCGTCCGCTAAATAAGCTTATTTCCAACCCTCGGCCAAACACCCGCAACCATGCATCCAATTAAGTCACAACTACATGTCACGTTATACGCGCTTAAAGGACTTCTCAACTTAGGTCGTGGCTACATGTCACGTATAGCGCTCCTAAGCCAGGGGGTTGCGGTTGTATGGTCGGGGTTCGTTTCAAGATGTTTGGCGAAGAGAAGCACAAGGGATTTCTCTGTCCCTCATACCACCTTCCTTAGCCTTAACAAGAGGGAAATTATTCACACAATATAAAAGAAAAGAAAAGAAAACAAGAAGGATGAAAGGAAAGAAAAGCAAAATACGGTTTTACAAATGAAGCAAGCTAACTCTTAGGTCCTCACCTTAGCAAGGAACTCCGTCAAGTTTCATCGCTTGAAAATACGGATAAGAGAAGAGAAGGAAAAGAGCAAAAGAAAAGAAATAACAACAACTAATTAACAAAAAATAATAAAGTTACACTAGAAATTAAATTACAATACAATGAAATAAAAATACAAGATAAGAAAAATAACCCTCATCTTCATTTCTTCATCCACTCAAAAAGCTCTCACTATAATTTTCATGAAGGAAAGAATGAAGAAGAAGAAGAAGCTAAACTAAATCCTAACAAAAAGAGATGGGAAAAGAAGACATGAAGAAGGCCTTGGCTTGGCACAAAACTGGGCTATTTATAGGCTAAGTGTTGAAACCCTAGGGCCACATTCTGGCCCCAAATGAAATGTCCAAACTAACCCAAAAATTTGGTCAGATCATGACACTAAACCGCGGCGGATGCGCCGCGAAAACCCATATTTGGCGGCAGTTCCGCCGCGGTTTTGTGGAATTGGGGTCTCGTATTTTCTGGGTTTTCCGTGTTTTTCTATCTTATGTTGTTATACATGCCCCAAATTGCAAATTGCCTTCACAATTTCTTCAGATCTGCACAGTCCAAACATAGCATCACTTTTGATTGATTTGACCTTTCTCCCTCGAGCTCCACGCACCCATTGATTCATGTGTTGCCCCTCTCGTGCTCTGTGCTTGTCCGAGACACGAATGACCACTGTCATATGTCTTGTCTCTGGAACTGGTACGCGGCACTGGACGGATACGGATGACCGGGACCCGGCTTTATCTGTTGGCAACAAATGTTCTGTATTTTTGCATAACAGTGGAGATTTTGTATCATTTGTGTTATTTTGGACTAGGAACCTGTAGCCTGAAAATATGTAGCAAACACGGATTAAAAGCACCTACCTATAAACAAACGAGCATAAGAGTGGGCGGTAATAAATGCAATATTCTGGTATGAACAGTGGTGTATCGGCGGTTTTGTTGCTATACATCAAAGACAATTGGGGTACGCATACTTACTTAAGTTGATGATATGTGATATTATATGTTGCTGAGATATGATGTACAGGATCGTCATGAATAAATGGCCTGGGGTTTTATGTGAGATGAGAGTTTTTCTTTTCATTCATGTAAAATTAATTGTATGTAATATTCTTTTATTGTGGCACTTCCGGGTTGAGGATGATGTCACCATTGTTGTATATTATTTACTTTTCCGCATTAGGATACACCTAAGGAGGGGAGCACAAGTGACCGGGTTCTAAGGTTCAGTTGGAGGCCATCTCGAGGAGTCGAGACCGGGTCTCCTAAACTCTAGAATTGGAAGGGTCACTTTCCGCTCTAGTAGGGGTCTAGGGGTGTGGGCTTCGCTATTTATCGCGACCGTGGAATACGTATTTTCTATTGTTCGCTAAATACAAAATACGCACCTCCAAGTATATCGTGTATTTTCATATATGTGCTTCTGCTTTTGATATTCTGTGATGTGATCACTTTATATGCTGAGACGAATGATGTATTATATATATGATATATAATAAACGTTGCTTATGTTTTGCATCCGCGCTAGTCCCGCCCTGCTATGCCGTTAGTTAAGTTACCTAACGGTACATAACGGGGCTTTGTGGAGAATGCGGATGGTATAAGTGTACGTTCTATTTTCGTTTCTTTTCTGTAATGGCTTAAGGACATAAATGATGGGACTACATTAATAAGATTAATGTAAACAAAAAGAAACCTAAAAAGATGTTGTAGAATCAGATTTGAAACCTACTCGGTTTTTTATGAAAAAGCAAGTTTTCAAATTGCGGAGCTTAAGCCACTCCTTTTAAAACCATTGGATTCTACAACGATATCATGTTCAAAGCATTAAAAGTTTTCTTAAAAACAATTCGCAACCCTCCGTCATTTTAGGAAGTAGAGTACTTAGTATTCATGCTACGTATGTTGATTATAGTCTAGGCGTAGTGTACGGTAGCTAAGTGATGTTGTCACGACCCGAAAGTACGGAACATGACCGGCACTTAAACTACGAACGTCTCGAGACGTACGTAATCTAAGTAAACCGAAAACCCAGAAATCCAAACCAAGAAGAGTAGTAGAGAGTAGGAAAAACCAATTTAAATCAAGTAGTTTTAATAGCATAAAGCCGAATTATGCGGGTTTCTAAAAACATCAAAAATTTACTGAAAATTTCGGCAGAGTCTCCTTTGTAAATACTGGCCCCCAAACGGGATACAACATGAATAGTATACGAAATCAAGAAAAAGGCATCCCCAAGCGGGAGCTAACTCTTCGTCAATCGACGGTCACAACCACACAAGCAATATAATATACAATGCCAACGGCGAGAATCAAAAACTCAAAAGGGAACTCAAAACCACCGGAAATATAACGAGCGACTCTAAGGTCGAAAGAATAAACAACACTGGTCTCTATCTCAATAAAATACAAGTTTGGTTGATGGAACTTCTAGATACAACTGAAATATAATATACAAGGTATAATGATGGGTAAGATACAATAAACCCACCTACTAGCAAGTCACCCGAATGAAACTGAGCCCGCAAAGCCGTAATGAAACCTGTACGGCAAATCTGCAAGAAACTAGGGCACAACGGGGGTGAGTTGCCAACTCGTGAATAGAAAAACATCTACGCACAGAAATCGCATAAATAACGCAACCTAGGTCAATGATCATAATATATCCTCAAATATATGTATAACAGGCAGCCTATGACAATGTCTAGGGTAATATCTAACCCGAGTGTAATTTCATGTGCCCGTGTCAGTGCCTCAGGTAGCAATATATCATATGAATGAGGTATGCATGCATGAAACAGAATACATGTAAATGAAGAAACTGTTTTCATAAATTAGTGAGATTTCCTTCGTATTTTTAAACTGAGGTATCATAAACGAAATCAGTATCAACAGTGTCTAGCATCGACACAAAACATAAATCTCACTGTCTCGAAATATCAATGTCTCAATCTCAATATCTAGGGCGCCGTCAGTCCAGACCGGCCCCTACCATCCATCTCAAGACCACGACGGTATCCTCCGAATATCCGACGCGTCGGGTAATATCACCGGTAGGTAGTGCTCCCCAGCCAGGCTCAACGTCAACACCACGTTCCTCTTGCCCCGGGATACCATACCGGGCCCACCATGTACCCGTGACGGTTCCTCCACTCCTCGACACGGATCTCCAAAACCACAGCAAACTCATGGTGGACGACCCTTACATCACTAGAAAACCGCAACATTTTATATTTTAAATGATCATAAGTTGTAAATTTTGCGGCTTTCCCCGAAATCCAGAAATATCATAAATCTCAAGAAATCATCACAAGTGCATATGTCAATGATAATGAACTAGGCATGAACAACTGAATAACAGTATGCATGAAGTGGTAGGTAATAACTACAATGTCTAATATGACATATAAGGGAAGTACACTAATATCATGTCAACACTACTAGCTAACAATCTAAGTCAAGCAATTATATTCTTTAAAGTGTACGTGACATGGCAATTACCGATGAAGATGTGTGTGAGCCGGCAAGTAGGTGTACGTGGTACATACGCATCATCGGTAATGGTGCTGGTGTCCTAACAACATGATATCAATAATGGAATATGCAGCAAAATAAATATGCGAGGCAGAGCGAACAACAATAATGTACGGGAGCTGAATACTAGACACAACGATAACTAATCTGCAATAATCTAATATAAGTCCTACGAATGGTGCCTTTTGAAATAACACGAATCATGGGGTTTTGAAAATAGGGGCTACGGTGTTTTTATGAAAAGAAACGTCGTTTTTTTGAAATATCCGTAGATTCCCTTGAGCTGTCTTTAAAAATGCCCACGATTCGTTAGTTTTTGAAATAGGTAAGAAGTCTAATCTAATCTAACAACTACACTAAACTATACGGCTGAACTAACAAGCTGAACTACAGGTAAGGAAACCGCCTATCATCCGAGTCGATACATATACATACCTGTATATGTATAGTCGGTGATCCCGCCTCAATAATATCATATCCGATACCATATCTATAATCAGGCATCCCAAGTCAAGAGTGCGGATCAATCATCAATATAGCTCGTACGTAAATCCGTCGTACGGCATCCCAAATCTGGGTACGGGTCAAAATCATATTCATCACACTATTCATCCGGTATCCTCTTTATCAAAGATCATAGTCTAAGGTACTAACCTATGTCTAGTACAATACTAATATCATCAATATAGTCATGATCTGACTACTGATCGACAGTCTTGTACAAACCGATATCATCAGCACATATTATCATCAAGGGGTATACATCGCCCAATACAGCCTAGGACCAATATCCTAGCATAACACATCTCCTATCACGATCACATGTCGACCACCTATTTATAATACTATTCATCCGTATCGTCGCCCCAAGATTCGCTATAACACCAGGACGTACCTCAAGTACGAATCCTGCCATATCACCAATATCACAATCTCAACACAAATCTCATCGACTCATCTCAATCCCAAGTATCATCCCCAAATCCGTATGTGAACACATAGTCCTATACCTATGTGAACACATTACTATATATTCCCGTATGTGCACAAAAGAAAGAAGAAAGTATGCAAGTATGGATGGGTGTGTGCAGGTGTGTGCGACCGCTACGCTAGGGTTTCGCGGAACTCAATCATCCAAGAACACCAAATATCCATATTTATCATCAATAACTCAAACAATATATATATAAATATATGTGTGTGTATACGTATTCGTATACATCACCACGAACTGCGGGGGTGCTATACGCCATCCACCCGACTTCTCCCCGTAGATATAAATCTACTCACCTGGTCCTCGCTCGCCGGTGCCGACATCGCCACGCGCTTGCTTGTCGTCTCGAAGTCCACATGGGGTACCTACATATCATAACGCACCATATCGCATTAAAATCGGACTCATGACCAAAACGACGCACGAAACCCACATTGGTCAAAACCTAAGGTTTCTTTCACAAATCGACCTAAAAACTCTCGACGTCGGCGTACAAACGCCAAACCATCGAGAAAGCTCCCCACACATTCATTTGTACAATTACAAGAACTAATTATAATATAAAATAGCTTAAAATTCACAAAAACCCCAATTTCACTTAAAAAGTCATTTTTCCGAAAATCTAGCAAGCACAAATCGCCGTTTTAGTACAGAACTCGATGTATAAATGAATCTAGCGGCCACAATATTCACTAAATATCTTAAATAAGTCATAAAAATAATTCCCATAATTTAATCTCATTAAATTTCATAAACTCCAAAATTCTAGTTTGCAAACATATCAATTTTTACACTTTTTAAAGTAAATTTCACAATTCATCCATTAAGCTTAGTTTTGCATATACAATAGTATTAAACCAAAATTTATAATGCTAATAATGTCATGAAACCTTAATCATATTTTAATTTAAACCATTTAATAAATTTCCAAAAACCTAGTTAGCAATTATATAATTATCACTTTTAAATTAACAAATATGCAAACTAGCAACCTAAATTGGATTTAGCATAACATTAATATGTCAATTATATCACATAAACTAAATCTCACAACACAAAATACCAATTTAAAATCAAACCCCTCTCTTGAATTTTAAATTATGCACCTAAAACTAATTAAAAACCTAATTAAACAATTAATTAAGCTAACCTAAGCAATTAACAACACATTAAGCAAAAAGGTTAGAATTTATACCCAAATAATTTGAAGAACCCACAAGCACACTTAGCCTCCCAAATTGAAATCTAAATCCCTAGATCCATGCTATGGTAGCCAAGGGTAAATGGGTAGGAGGTGGATTTTGATTTTGATTTTTTGCTTGATTTTTTGTGGATTTTTCAAGAATTTTTGAAGAACTTTTTTAAAGAGAAGGAGATGAAGAATGAAGGGCTGTTGGGGTTCAGATTTTGGCCAGAAAATGAGTGGGGGAGGAGAGAGAGGGAGGTGGAGAAAAATGGGGAGAAAGTCAAAGTCAATTCAAGGTCAAAAGTCTAACTAATTTATCCATTTTCTTTTCTTTTCTTTCATTTCTTTTCCTTTGAAATTCAAGTGGGGAAAAATGGGGGCTGCTGAATTTAGCTAAGGGGAGAAGTGAATGGGGGTTTGTGGGTGTGGGTACGGGTGTGGGGTGATGAAAAATGATAAATACAATACCCCAAACATCCATTTACGCTAAAAAAAGCCTTTTTTCTTCAATAATTTCTAAACCGTTTTGGCAAATGATTTCGTTCCAAAAACCACAAGATAAAATTTTATTTAATGTTTTATGATGCACAAAATTTATTTCAACTCATTCCAATTTGTAATTTTTCCTAATTAAATGTATTAGTGACGGCTTAAAATAATAATAAAATAATATTTTTTCAGAAAATTTGAAATTTCACCAGCGGCTCAATAAACACCAAATAATAGCAATTACATAGCTAGAATATGTATATTTAATTTTTATAATAAGATATTTGTATTTTTACTTTTTACAGAAAGCCCCCTATTTTACCGATTTTTTCAAAATTTCACCGAAACGATTTTCAAAACGTTACAGATATCTTCCTACACAACATATGATGCGATTAATTAAGTCATTCTTGTGATTATTTTGATTATAGTCAAGGTTCATGTGAGTGGGTTTAATTAATCATGAAATGGCGGGTAGAACTTGACTAGTACTTATGATATGTTGATTATAGTCAATGTCATAAGTTAATAGGGGTAAAAACCATACCGGGAGATTCAAGTGTTGAAATTTGCAATGAGATTGCATACCTTCTATATGATAATAGGATCTCGATCCCACTGTGAACAATAGTTGCTCCCGGGAGAGTTTTGCACTTTACAATTAGCTAACTCATTAGGTGTCTAGAAAGGTGTAAACGGGGCCATGACTCTGTGAAAATGAGATTTATTTTAATTAGGTCCGTGCGAAAGTACGGGGAACCTCCTTCAGATGTACCAGCACTGGCCTGGCTGAACGGTTAGTGAAGTTAATCCTTGCTAATTTTTTCCTTTTAAGATTTGAAGGAAAATTTGATAAAAGAAGTGGGAGACATCGATTAGATAAGATTAAATAACCAATCTGATCTTTGCAAGAGCTTTCGCTGAGTGTATTCTTTTCTCTCTCCTAATGGCAGATAACTATGACTGGACTAAAGCTACTGTTAGAGAAAAATAAGCTTACCGGACCAAACTATAAAGACTGGTTGAGGAACATTAACATTGCTTTCATATATGATAAAGTATCATATATCCTCACTGCCTCAGCCCCGCCCAAACCAGGCCCTGAATCTTCTATTGCGGATAGGGAAATCCGCAAAATGTGGGATATTGACTGTGCCACCGTCAGATGCCTCACGCTTGCATCGATGGACAATACACATCAAAAACAGCACGAGGAGATGGATGTTCAATCCATCTTTCTCCATACAAAGGAGTTGTATGGAAAGCAATCTCGTATCCTACGATACGAAGCGTCTCGAAAGCTGTTTCAGATGCGGATGGCTCCTTGCACATCAGTAGGTGACCACGTTTTGAAGATGATAGCTCTTATTGAAGAGCTTGAGGGCCTCGGATAGACAATGGATAACGAGCAATATACTGATATTGTTCTACAGTCTCTTCCCTCTGCTTTCGCTCCATTCATAGTGAACTTCAACATGCACAACATGGAGAAGTCACTACCCGAACTTCTCAAAATGTTGAGAAATGCGGAGAACACACTTAAGGAAAAGTCTCCCTCTCTACTTGTTGGACAATCTTCCTCTTCCGTCCCAAAAGTCAAGGCCAAGGGAAAGAACAAGAAGAAATCCACCAAGCCGAAAGGTGGAATCAAGAAGGCAAAGGGGAAAGACAAATCCAAAGCTGCGGAGTCGGGAAAAGGAGAATGTTTCTTTTGCAAGAACACGGGACACTGGAAGAGGAACTGTACTGAGTACCTTGGTCTAATGAAAAGGAAGCATGGCGATGCTTCAGCTTCAGGTGTGTTCATAACTGAGAACTGTTTTTCTATAAACTCTGGTTCCTGGGTATTGGATACCAGTTCGGGTTCTTATATCTGCAATTCTGTGCAGGGGCTGAGAAATAGCAGAGTTTTGAAGAGAGGTCATCATACTCTCCGAGTTGGAAATGGTTCCAATGTTCATGCAGTTTCAGTGGGAGAGTATCACCTAGGGTTACCATCGGGTTGTATATTGGTTTTGAACCCATGTTATTTTATACCAAGCATGCTTTGTAATATAAGATATGTTTCTTTGTTAGACAATGAAGGATATCATTTTGTATTGCAGCATAATGTTATGAACATTAAACTAAATCGAGAGTTGATTAGTTGTGGTACACTTAATAACGGGATATACGTCCTTAATCAACACACAGTTTTCAACATACAACACACAAACAAAAGAAAATTTTCAGATATAAATGAAGATTTTCTTTGGCATTGTTGACTTGGTCATATTAATGAAACAAGACTAAACAAGCTTCATAAAGATGGATATTTAAATTCTTTTGAGTAAAAATCTTATGCGACTAGTCAGTCTTGTATCAAAGGGAAAATGACCAAAACTCCGTTTACTGGACACGGAGAAAGAGCTACTGAGCTCTTGGGCCTCATACATAGTGATGTATGTCGGCCAATGTTTACACATGCGAGAGGCGGTTTTTCTTACTTCATAACTTTTAATGATGATTTCTCAAGATTCGGTCATGTGTTTTTGTTAAAGCATAAGTCTGAAGCTTTGGAGAAATTCAAGTAGTACAAACTTGAAGTAGAAAAAAAACTGGAATTGGAATGAACATGCTTCTATTAGATCGAGGTGGTGAGTATCTTAGTACAGAATTTTCGAACTTCCTAAAAGAGAATGGGATTCTCTCTCAGCTCACCCCTCCTTACACACTACAGCACAACGGTGTGTCAGAGCGGAGGAATCGAACCCTATTAGATACGGTACGATCCATGATGAGTGATGCTGAGTCGCCCCTCTCCTTTTGGGGGCATGCATTGGAGACTGCGGCTCTTCTATTGAACAGGGTTTCGACCAAGACCGTGTCTACCATTCTATATGAGATATGGTATGGGAAGAGACCATCTCTTAAGCGAGTTAAGATTTGGGGTTGTCCGGCTTTTGTCAAAAAACAGAATCCGGACAAACTCGAGACACGATCAATCAAGTGTGTATTTGTGGGATATCCAAAAGATTCATATGGATATCTTTTCTACCACAAGGAGGAACAAAGGGTGTTTGTTTCTCGAAACGCCACATTTTTAGAAAATGAGATTTTTCCAAATGATGCTGATGGCAATGTGGTAGATCTAGAAGAGGTTCCAGAGACACAAGTTACAAATGACAACTTGGTTGAACCTGAAGTTGCAACAGAACCTAATGAACCTCAGCCACTCCGTAGATCTGGTCGGACTTCTCACCCATCGGAGAAGTACTACGGTTTTCTCATTGATGGTGATAGAGAAGATTGCATAATGGATGATGATGATGACCCTACCAGTTTTCAACAAGCTATCACGAGTGGCGACTCTGTGAAGTGGCTGGATGCCATGAGATCCGAAATGGAGTCTGTGTACAACAACAAAGTATGGAATTTGGATATTGTACCCTCTGGGATAAAACCCGTAGGGTGCAAATGGATCTTTAAGAGAAAGATCAGTGTAGATGGGCAGATGGAGACCTAGCAAGGCTTGTGGCGAATGGATTTCGACAAAGACCAGGACTGGACTATGACGAAACCTTTTCTCTTGTAGCCATGCTTAAATCCATTCGGATCCTACTTGCTATTGCTGCTCACTACGACTATGAAATCTGGTAGATGGACGTTAAAACGGCTTTTTTAAATGGTGATTTAGAAGAATATGTTTAAATGGATCAGCCAGAGGGCTTCATCGATAGTGGGAGCAGCGGAAAAGCATGTAGGTTTCTTAAATCCATTTATGGATTGAAGCAGGCATCACGGAGTTGAAACATCTGTTTTGATGATGTTATCAAAGTGTTTGATTTCGTCAAAAATCCATATGAACCTTGTGTTTATAAGAAGATTGTAGGAAGTACTGTCACATTCCTCGTATTGTACGTCGATAACATTCTTCTGTTAGGAAACGATGTTCCTATGCTACAATCGGTCAAACAGTTCTTATCACAGAGGTTCTCCATGAAGGACATGGGTGATGCCTCGTACATATTAGGCATGAAGATCTATAGGGATAGATCTAAAAGGTTATTAGGATTGTCCCAAACCAGGTACATTAACACCAACCTAAAGAGGTTTAGTATGGAAGAATCCAAGCGGGTTGCCTTACCCGCTAGCCATGGAGTCACTCACTCCAAGGACTTTTGCCCAAAGACTAATGAAGAGAGAGCTCGCATGAGCATTATACCCTACGCTTCACCTGTAGGATCTATAATGTATGCGATGTTATGTACATGCCCTGATGTGGCTTATGCACTAGGTGTAGTAAGTAGGTACCAATCCAACCCAGGGGAGAATCACTGGACAGCTGTGAAGAACATTCTTAAGTACTTGCGAAGGACTAAAGAAATGTTCTTGGTGTATGGTAACGGGGATCTCCAAATGGAGGACTTTACCGATTCGAGCTTCCAGAGTGATAAGGATGACAACAAATCTATCTCAGGGTTTGACTTTACCCTCAATGGAGGGGCGGTGTGTTGGAAGAGTTCCAAACAGGATACCGTTGCAGACTACACGATAGAGGCTAAGTATATTGCTGCAAATGATGCTGCCAAGGAAGCCGTCGGGATGAGGAAGTTCATTTCGTAGCTAGGAGTTGTTCCGACCATTATTGATCCAATACCATTGTATTGTGATAATAATAGGGTTATGGTGTTGGCCAAAAAGCCCAGGTCCCATCAGCAATCCAGACACATCCTCAGGCCTTATCATCTGATCCGGGAGATAGTTAATCGCCGCGAGATCGACATGCGGAGAGTAGATACAAAAGAAAACATCGCGAATCCACTAACTAAGGCCCACCCTCTACCGCAGCATGAGCGATTTTTTAAGATGTTGGATCTGAGATACGCCAATAATTGGCTTTAGTGCAAGTGGCAGATTGTTGGATATATGTATGCCCTTAAGGCCTTTATATGATAGTGTATGTACCGGTATGTGTGTGTGTGTATCAGGGGACATTCTTGCTCAACATGATAGTATGCTATCTGGTTGCACTTTTATCATGACATGTTCATTTGATCATGCTTTCATTCATTTGGTACATGTTGATATAGCCCTTAGAATATGCTTGACTACTGAGATTATGATGCGGATCATACTAGTGGGACATATGTAGTTTATGAGCATATCCTTGAAATGTTCATAGTCGTGGGTGTATCGAGACTGGGCATCGATATTACCAGAGTAGACTAGCGTATACGTTACTTGTCCCATATGATGGGCGATGGATGATCCCATATCCATTGGTGTGGTGACACCAAAGACCGTATACGGGTGCTCAGTGAGACTGGGTACACTAAACGGACTCGCCGAGAACTCCTATATGGTATTATATCTATCGTCGGATAGCAGTTCTCAGGTGACACTGGTACAGGTTAGTCTGTAGACACGAGATCTTCATGGAGTCTTGTGTGCCTCCCACTGTACTTTGATCTCCACCCTACCACGGCTCTACTGAGTCGTGCAAACAAGTGGATTTTGGGTACAGTCCCGAGGCACATGTAAGAAATGAGCGATAGGAGGGGTTTCGTCTCTCCTGATATTGGGGGTTGATGTTGCACTATGTACGATTGTCTATAACAGGAAGTCCCTGGCTAGGGCTGCTGAGATTTACTAATAAGTGTTATCAGTAGTTTCTCGATCTGTTATGAGCCATATACCGGCATAACTTATTGAGTTATTGGGGTCGACGATACCATCCCTAGACTTGATATGCAGCATATTTGACGAAGAGACTGGACTGTGCGGTAAGTGTTGCTAGTTGGCTCGACGGGAATTTTAGCAGGTTTGCTTTTGTTTCTTCTGTTCGCTCAATACGTGGGAGCCGTTATGTACAGCTTGTGCCATTGACGGTTTGTGGGCATGTGATGTGATCACTGCCTACTGCAAGCGTATTAACGAGTCTTAGTGTCCGACAAAGGGGACTCCTAGCTCAGGCGAAAAGATGTTGGGTGCATATGTGATATGCGCGGGAGCTCGATTAAATGCGTGTATTGGAAATCATATTTTAATCGGGTGTTTACTATTGGACTGGTCGTATGTGATATGACCGGGTTATTAAATCAAGTGTTGATTTAATATTAAATCCATTAGCTCATTTATTAAAACCTATTTCTTTATGATCCATGCATGAGTGTATGTATATGTTGATATGGATGCACACATGGAAGCTTACTGTAAGTCCACGTTACCTCTCCAGGTTCTTTCGGGCTTGCGGAAATGGTGAAAAACGATTTTTAGGGTTTGGGTAACATGGACTACAAAAACGGATCTTGGCTAAACTACACACTAGCAACCTAACTAGAGAGTTGTCTACTCGATTAGGGGTTATACCTCAACTTGAACTCCTTCTTCTTGACTCTTGATGGTGGTCGGATGGTGCTTTCCTCGTCGCCAACACTTGTCAAAGATGGATCCACCTGAGGGTTTCTTTCTTGAGCTCCTTTCTCGAACTTTGAGAGAACTATGATCTTCGGCTTGCTAGACCTTCAACCTTAGAGAGAGTAGAGAGTATCTTTGGGTGTTTTATCTTCAAGGAGATGTTTCTCAACACATGAGAATTGTTCTCCATGAACTAGAGGAGGAAGAAGAAGAATAGAGGAGAAAGAATGGTTATGATAGAATGAGATGGTTTTTTACAACCATAACATAATAAGTAAATTATCTAATAATAATATTAATCCAAAAATGAAAAAGGTGATGGATGGTTTAATGAGACTATTATCATATCACATTAAATGTTTTTTGCTAGAATCAAAGAGCATCTTTGATGTGTAATGATGATAGTCAATGTTTCAACCATGGTCAACTAGTCAACCTTGGTCAACAAGTCAACCAACCCAACCATGACACAATTTCATTTAATTAATATTATTAATTTATATATCACAAATTCATTAGGGTTTGGAAAAATACGACTGTCAACTGTCTATACACACAGGTTCCAAAACCCTAATGAAAATCCTCTTCCTACGCCTCAAACAACTGTGCATACACAACCGCATTCGTGTTCCGAGGAACATGAATATTATGAGATAAAACTAACCCCAAAACATATACTAGGATCTGTCTCAAACCAGAGCCCGCTAGTAATATCCGTCCGCACGCCAAACGTGCACAAGTGCGCGGATGAGAACGAACCCTGCCGCAAAACCATGCGACCTCTACTCTGTTTTGCCCAAAGGCGAATAACCCTCTGTGTGGGACTCTAAAGACTCGACACTACGCTGGCAATGGGTTTAACCACAGACCGCAAGCGGCACAAGCTGTACGTAACGGTCTCCAGGTAGATGCCGACAAGAAGACTGACGAGGTAAACCCATCTGAACTCCTACTGAGCCTGAATGTGACAATCTCCGTACAGTTCGCTCTGTTCGTCTGATAACATGGCATGGCGGGCCTAGGGGGGCGGTAAACTTCAGTCCCCTAATAGCGGTACAAGTCATGTCGGAGTGTAGCCCAGAACATCCTGAGATAACATTGGAAACCTAGCAGTATATCTCGCTTGCCCTGGCCAAGGACTACTTGTGTAATGGCTCTCCTAGACACAGCGCGATGCCAACCCCCAATACCGGGAGAGACGAATCCTGTCTAACCATCACTGCCTCCAAGTGCTTCGGGACTGCACCCAACTACTACCTGTTTGCATGACTCCTTTGAGCCGTGGTAGGGTAGTAATCAAAGTACAGTGGGAACACACTTGAGGCGAAGTGACAGTGTCAAGTCAGCGGACTAAGCTGTACTCGAGTTACCTGGGAACTGATAACTGACTATAGGTATAATACCAACCAACTGTTCCCGACGAGTCCTGCCCAGTATACTCGTAACCTAACGAGCACCCGCATACTATCTCAAGCACGACGTACTGACGACTGTGGGACAGACCGCCTCCCGCACTAGGATGAGAAGCGCATACGCTAGTCTACTCCGGAGTATCGATGCCCTGTCTCGATAATCCCACGACTAGAGACGTGTGTATATGGATGTGCTTGTAGATTACCCAGCTCCCACGAGTGTGACTGCCATCACAACGCTGGTAATCAAGCAAAGATCCTAAGGGCTCCACTAATGCGTATAGATGATACAATAAAGAAACACATGTACACATTAAAGCAGAGACAAACCAAGTAGCATCCTACCATTTCGAGCAAGATTGTCTATACAACTGTGAATATCCAAAGCTTCCATCAAGTAATATAGATACTAGTATGATACAGTAATGGCCCCTAGGGCATATACACTAACAATCTCCCACTTGCACTAAGTCCATGTACTGGCGTATCGAAGACCTATAATCTCGATCAGCCGCTCGAACTGAGTCTGGGGTAAGGCCTTTGTGAATGGATCTGCAGTGTTATCTTCTGAAGCAACCCTCCGAACCTCGATCTCCTTACGATCCACGATCTCCCTGATCCGGTGATACCGCCTCAAGATGTGTCTGGATTTCTAATGGGACCTGGGTTCCTTTGCTAAAGCTATAGCCCCGTTGTTGTCGCAATACAGAGGTATTGGGTCAACAATGGACGGAACCACCTGAAGTTCTTTCAAGAACTTCCTTATCCAGACGGCTTCTTTTGCAGCATCAGATGCAGCGATATATTCCGCTTCCATAGTCGAGTCAGCAACGGTTTCCTGTTTGGAACTCTTCCAACACACCGCCCCTCCGTTGAGGGTAAAGACAAAATCCAACATGGACTTGGAATCATCCTTGTCACTCTGGAAGCTGGAGTCAGCAAAGGCCTCAATCTGGAGGTCTTTTCCTCCATACACCAAGAACACCTCCTTAGTCGTTTTCAGGTACTTGAGAATGTTCTTTACCGCTATCCAGTGTTCTCCCCAGGGTTTGACTGATACCTGCTTACCACACTCAGTGCATAAGCCACATCTGGTCTGGTACACAACATCACATACATTATAGAGCCTACCGCAGTAGCATAGGGTATAATAGACATGCGATCCCTTTCCAAATCAGTCTTGGGAGACATCTCTTTGGAGAGGGTGATCCCGTGACAAGCCGGTAGATTACCGCGCTTGGAATCTTCCATACTGAATCTTTTCAGTATGGTGTCGATGTACCTGGACTGCGAAAGTCCTAATATTCTCTTGGATCTATCACGATAGATCCGGATCCCCAGAATGTAGGAGGCATCACCCAGGTCTTTCATGGAGAACCTGTGTGACAAGAACCCTTTGACAGATTGTAGCATAGGAATGTCATTTCCTATCAAGAGAATGTCATCCACGTATAAAACGAGGAATACAACAGTTCTCGCTACAAATCTACTATAGATGCATGGTTCATCTGGATTTTTTATAAAGCCAAATTCCTTGATTGTCTCATCAAAACAGATGTTCCAACTCCGTGAAGCCTGCTTTAGTCCATAGATGGACTTAAGCAACTTGCACACCTGTCCGCTGCTCCCACTCTGAACGAAACCCTCTGGCTGATCCATATAGACACACTCCTCTAAATTTCCATTTAGAAAAGCGGTCTTTACGTCGATCTGCCAAATCTCATAATCATGGAAGGCCGCAATGGCAAGAAGGATTCGAATGGATTTCAGCATAGCCACTAGAGAAAAGGTTTCGTCATAGTCCAAACCAGGTCTTTGACGAAAACCCTTTGCAACAAGTCTAGCTTTATAGGTCTCGACCTGTCCATCTAAACCAATCTTCCTTTTGAAGATCCACTTGCATCCTACGGGTTTTACTCCATCTGGAGCAACGTCCAAAGTCCATACTTTGTTGGTGTACATGGACTCCATTTCGGTCCGCATTGCATCCAGCCATTTTACCGAGTCAACGCTCTGAATGGCCTGCTGGAAGCTAGTCGGATCATCACTATCAATGATGCAATCTTCTCTATCCCCGTCTATGAGAAAACCGTAGTATCTCTCGGGCGGATGAGACTGCCTACTACTCCTGCGGAGCGGTGTAGGAATGTCCTGATCTTTTGAACCCTCTGGTTCTACTAAGCTTTCAGTAATAGCTTGTGGTTCTGGAATTTCTTCCAGTTCTATTGCGCTCCCACTTATTTCCTTTTCTAAGAACTTGTGTTCCAGAAAGTGGGCATTACGAGAAACAATGATCTTTTGTTCCTCTGCGTAATAGAAAAGATACCCCCTGGAGTTCTTTGGGTATCCCACAAACTTGCACAGTACTGAGCGTGCCTCGAGTTTGTCCGCATGCTTCTTTTTGACAAAAGCTGGACATCCCCAAATCTTCAGGTATTGAAGATAGGGTTTCTTCCCACTCCATAACTCATATGGTGTGGTAGGCACAGTCTTAGTGGGAACTCGGTTCAAAAGGTATGCAGCTGATTCTAGCGCATATCCCCAGAATGATCGCGGTAACTCAGCGTTACTCATCATTGACCGTACTATATCCAATAGAGTTCAGTTCCGTCTCTCCGATACACCGTTATGTTGCGGAGTGTAGGGAGGAGTAAGCTAAGAGAGAATTCCATTCTCTTTTAAGTAGTCCAGGAACTCGGCACTCAAGTATTCACCACCTCGATCAGATCTTAGTTTCTTGATACTTTTGCCTGTTTGTTTTTCTACTTCATTCTTATATTCCTGGAATTTTCCAAAGGCTTCGGATTTATGCTTCATTAAGAAGACATGTCCGAACCTTGAAAAATCATCCGTAAAAGTAATGAAGTAAGAATAACCGCTTCGCGCATGTGTAGACATTGGACCGCACACGTCGCAGTGTACGAGTCCCAGGAGCTCGCTCGCTCTTACTCCGTGTCCAGTAAACGGTGTTTTTGTCATCTTCCCTTTGAGACAGGATTGACAAGTTACATACGATTGATATTCGAACGGATCCAAATATCCTTCTGTATGTAACTTCGTCAACCTTCTCTCATTGATATGACCGAGTCTACAATGCCATAAGAAAGCCTGATTGATTTCTGGAGACTTTCTTTTGTGTGTATTCTGGACATTGAAAATCTATGGTTGGTTTAATACGTATATACCATTGCTCAATGTACCTGACCCAATCAGAACTTGATTAAGGTGAATGTTTACAACATTACTTACAAACGCAAATTCATAACCTTCTTTAGAAACTAAAGATACAGAAATGATATTACAAGTTGCATTGGGTACAAAAAAGCAATTACGTAAAACCAAAATATGTCCATCTGACATTCCCAGGTGATAGTCCCCCACGGCCTCAGCATCCATGCTAGCTCCGTTTGCAACTTTGAGGGTCATGTCACCTGCCTTCAAAAACCTACGCTTTCTCAACCCCTGCAAAGAATTACAGATATGAGATCCTGATCCGGTATCCAATACCCAGGAAGTAGAGTTTATTGATGTGGGGTTCCTATGCACTCTTGTGAAGGTTCATAAGGCATCAAACATGCCCGGATAAAATTTTAAACGTGCCGAACAACCCAAAGACGCGATCTTTGCTAGATTATTAGGGTTTAGCATGCAAGATGATATCTTTAAAGCTAAGTGTGAGGGATTACAACCTTTGTAGTCCGCTCCTTCGCTTTACAAGCTCCGAGTAGTAGTCCCTTCGCCGCGATCCACGATCTCCCGGACTCAAGAGAGGCTCCACGACTCGAACGATCCATGCTAGCTTGAAGTGTTCCGAATCTCCGATGATCTACGTCGTAGTTGCAAAAACCCAAGCTTTCTCACTCTAAAGAGATGAACACCCTAATCTCATGGGCTAGATGAGATGAGGATGAGGGACTAGTATTTATGCTTTCTTTTTATTCACTTTCTCACTTGAAATTATCACACAAGAATTAACTAGTAAGCTTTTTCTTTTAGAACTCAAGAGAGAAGAAGATGATAATGCAAAAGATAATCCTTTTGTGATGAATAGAAAAGAAATCTATATGATTGATATATCAACCATGGTCAAGGATGATAGGCTAAGAGTTTGTAGAGAATAAACTAGGGTTAGGGATTGGTTAGGTTAGAAATGAGTCATGGAAAAATATCAACCATAATATCTTAACCAAGACAAAAGCAAAGCTTCTAGAATGAACAAGAAGAAGCTAACCCTAATCAAACCCTAATCCCATTTAATCATCCTTAAACATGTTTAATGATAAATCATATCATGTCACAATAATATATATCACATATATATTATATATTTGCAACAAAAGAAAATAATACATTTAACATATATCGCATATATATCAATGTATTAATCCAGTAAGAAAATGAAATAATAAAGTGAGCCAATATTAGATAATGTAATACAATATATCATATATACTATTATACATTAAATCATCGAATCAACACTTGATCCAACAATCCGGCTATATCGAATATAACCGGCTAATATATCATGTACCGATTCATCGAATCAACACTTAATCCGATGTCCCGATTCATATCAAAATATCGTGAGAATATAATACGGTATCTCATATCGCATTATCCTCGGTCCTGCACATATCACATATGTGCCTCTACTCCGTTTCGCCTGAGCCAAGAAACCTCTGTGTAGGACTCTAAAGAATCGTCAATACGCCGGTAGCAGGTGATGATCATATCAAACACCCACAAGCTGCAAGCGGTCAGCTAAACGTAACAGCCACCCAGGTATTGAGCGATCAGAAGATCAACAAGCTGGCCTGTGCGTTCTCCTGTGAATCCAATTAGTAACACTCCCGTACAGTCCGGTCTGTTTGTCTGATATATCGCATATCAAGTCTAGGGGTGGTAAACGTCAGACCCCAGTAACCGATAAGTCGTGTCGATGTGAGGCTCATAACAGGTCGAGAAACTACTAGTAACACTTACCAGTAAATCTCTATATCAGCCCTGGCCAGGGACTTCCAGTTATAGCCAATCGAACACAGCACAACATCAACTCCCTATACCGGGAGAGACGAATCCCCTCCTATCGCTCATTTCCTCCATGTAATTCAGGACTGTACCAAAAAGACACCGTTTTGCACGCCCTCTTGGACGTGGTAAGGTGGAAATCAAAGCACAGTGGGAATCACACAAGACTCTATGACGATCTTGGGTCTACAGACTACCCTGTACCAGTGTCACCGGAGAACTGCCATCTGACGTGTGGTATATCACCAACTGGGAGTTCTCGGCGAGTCCGTCCAATGTACCCAGTCTCCACTGAGCACCCGTACATCATCCTTGATGTCAAACACCGATGGACATGGGATCATCCATCGCCCATCATATGGGTCAAGATGCGTATAAGCTAGTCTACTCTGGTGTATCGATGCCCTGTCTCGATATACCCTCGACTAGGAACAATTATAGGATGTACTCATCGACTACTATGGCCCCACTAGTATGATCTCATCATAGTCCCAGTAGTCGAGTACAGATCCTAAGGGCTTTATCAACATGTGAGAGAAAGACTGTAAACCAATACAAGTCAACATGTTAAGATAAAGTGAAACCAAATAGCATACTATCATGACGAGCAAGAAAGTCCTCTCTGTATATATCTAAGCATCCATCATAATATACATCAAATGTACAACAATGGCCTCTAGGGCATATACATAACTAACAATTGATAGACAATTTTCAATAACATATACACCTGAAGCTGAAGCCGCAACTTGCTTCAGATCCTGTGTTCTGGCCTTCCAGGCCCTGTAATCTTTCTTCCAGTGTCCACTCTTGTGACAGTAAAAGCATTCTTCCTTATCCACAAGTTTTCCCGCTACCTTTGTTGCTTTTGCCTTTCCCTTCGTATCCACTTTACTAACACCGCCCCTTGGTCTGGCGGGGACTTTCTTCTTCTTTCCCTTGGATTTCGCCCTGGACTTAGAAGAGGAAGATCCTCCTACAAACAAAGTGGATGTTTCCCTACCTTTCTGTAGGTTGCCCTCTGCACTCCTCAGCATGTTGAGGAGTTGTGAAAGTTCAACTTCCTTTTCTTGTAAGTTGAAATTCAGGATGAACTGGGCGTAAGTGGAAGGAAGGGATAGAAGAATCAAGTCCGTATAGAGCTCATTTTCCAATGTGGTCCCAAGGTCCGCGAGCTCCTCTATGTAGCCAATCATCTTAAGCACGTGTTCCGCTACCGATGATCCGACGGCCAATCTTGCCGGAAACAACTTCTTCGACACTTCGTATCTTGCGATACGAGATTGCTCTCCATACAGTTCTTTTGTATGGAGAAATATGGATTCGAGGTCTATATTCTCATGCCTCCTCTGATGTTCGTTGTACATAGAGGCAAGCAGGAGGCATTTGGCCTTCGCGCAATCGATCTCCCATGTCTTACGGATTTCTATATCCGCGACGCTGGAGGTGGGACCTGGGACAGGGGGAGCTTTGGTGGTAAGGAGATACCCCAACTTGTCGTAAGTGATTGCCATTTTGACATTCCTGAGCCAATCTTTGTAGTTTGGCCCTGTCGGTATGTTTTTATCTAGTAGTAACTTAAGTCCAGTCAAGATGTTTGGTCGCTGCAATTAGGAGAGAGAGAAAAAACACTTTAGCATGACGCTCTTGCAAGTTTAGAGTGGTTTTTAATTTGTCTAAACATGATGGCTCCCACTGTCTCTCGAATCCCTCCTCAAACCAAAAAGGAAGAATTAGTCAGGATCAATCTCACCGTACAATACTTGCTTAACCGTTCAGCCAGGCCAGTGTCAGTATTTCGAGGGAGGTTTTCCAACGCTTTCGCGAAGTTCCTTAATTAAATAACCTCTTTTCTCTGGGGGCGTAGCCCCGCTAACACCTTTCTAGACACCTACTAGGTTTATAGCATTGATCGTTTAGTGAGAAATTTCCCGAGGAGTAGCATATACTCACAGTAGGATCGAGATCCAAATATCATCGCGTGATGAAAAAGAAGGAATCCTACCAGAATCATCACGCTCCAAATGGTATGCAACACTAGCAAGTTTCAGTACTTTTGAAACTCCCGGTGTGGATTTTTGCCCCATGCTCTTATGACCTTGGCGTGAGGTAGAAATGTCATAAGTCACATGTCAAGTTCTACCCATCATTATCCAGGTTAATTTGAACCCACCCGTACCTACCCTTGACGTAGGCCAAAATGGCAGTACGACCGTCTCAAATCAACGCATTCTATCTATGCAACAGATAAATATCCGGCAACTACCAATCACTATACCTTGGCGTGAGGTCAAAATACATAGCTTGAATACTACCGAATATTTAACTGAAATGATGGAGGGCTACGAATGGTTTTGGCAAAAACCGTGAACGTAGTGAACTTGATATAATCGATGGAACGAGATAACTTTTAAAAGGAGTGGTTCAAGCTCCGCATTTAAAAAGTTGGTTTTGAAAAGAACCGAGTGGTTTTCAATGTGTTCCAACGACTTTAACTTGGTTTATTTTTTTTCTTGCACTAATTCCAATGCGTCCCATCAATTAAACCTACCATTGCAGAAAACAACCAAAATATGGCGTACGCTTATGCCATCCGCATTCGCCACGGGGCTCCGTCATCACCCGTTAGGTTACTTAACTAACGACAGAGCGGGGGCTGGACTAGCGCGGATGCAAAACATAAGCAATACCTAAATAGATATATAGCAATGATAGACATTACAGATCACAGATGAATACATTGGATATACTAGGAATCCTCAATCCGTTCGAGCCTGTAACGAAAAGCGGATTACACGGTCGCGATGAATAGCCACACCCTACCCTAGACCCCTACGGGTGCGGCAAACTACCCGCCAAGTACCCGAAGCGAAGCAACCTCCCTCAACTCGTGAGTAGGACACTCGGCACTTCGAGATACCCGGTAGTTTGTGCACCCCACCTTGGGTCTATCCTAGGAGCAAAAACAGTAAAAAGAAATTATACAATGACGGCTACAACCCCGACCCGGTTGTGCGGCCATACAAATAATATTACATCAATTTACATATTACAAGAATTGAAAGATAAACAAAACTCTCATCTCACAATCCCCCGGCTATTCATCCGCGACAATCCAACGAATTCATATACACAAACCATCAACATCACAGATCACAGATATGTATAACCTCCACTAATCGACGTATAGCGATTAGTAGACGTTCAATACATATAAAACATTACAGATATAACCTTTAGCCAAAGTCTACAGAAAATCGACCAAAAATACGGATTTGTAACCACCCTAAAAACCAACATGTTCTCTGGAAAATCTGGGCAGAAACAAACCATCCCAAAAATCACAAAATACCCTCAGAAACAAACTGCAGGAGAAACGATCCACGGCCGAGTCAACTCGGCCGCGGATCCGCGGCAGAAGCAAGCTTCAGCCGTGGAACTGCGGCGCTTTGGTCGGCTCGTGCGATCGTTTTTCTTGCCTATTTATAGAAATGCCGGAGCCGATTTTTAAGACATGATTTTTTATTTTTAGAGCTGAAAAAAAATTCGGCAGCAACTAGGGTTTTTCGAGGTGTTTTGCGGTTTTTTCGTTCGGTCGATATTCTAAATACTTTGCTAATATGCTAGGGTGTGTTTAGTTAGGCTCTGATACTACTGTAAGTCCATGTTACCTCTCCTGGTTCTTTCGGGCTTGCGGAAATGGTGAAAAACGATTTTTAGCGTTTGGGTAACATGGACTACAAAAACGGATCTTGGCTAAACTACACACTAGCAACCTAACTAGAGAGTTATCTACTCGGTTAGGGGTTATACCTCAACTTGAACTCCTTCTTCTTGACTCTTGATGGTGGTCGGATGGTGCTTTCCTCGTCGCCTACTCTTGTCAAAGATGGATCCACCTGAGGGTTTCTTCCTTGAGCTCTTTTCTCGAACTTTGAGAGAACTAAGATCTTTGGCTTGCTAGACCTTCAACCTTCGAGAGAGTAGAGAGTATATTTGGGTGTTTTATCTTCAAGGAGATGTTTCTCAACACATGAGAATTGTTCTCCTTGAACTAGAGGAGGAAGAAGAAGAATAGAGGAGAGAGAATGGTTATGATAGAATGAGATGGTTTTTTACAACCATAACATAATAAGTGAATTATCTAATCATAATATTAATCCAAAAATGAAAAAGGTGATGGATGGTTTGATGAGACTATTATCATATCACATTAAATGTTTTTTGCTAGAATCAAAGAGCATCTTTGATGTGTAATGATGATAGTCAATGTTTCAACCTTGGTCAACTAGTCAACCTTGGTCAACAAGTCAACCAACCCAACCATGACACAATTTCATTTAATTAATATTATTAATTGATATATCACAAATTCATTAGGGTTTGGAAAAAGACGACTGTCAACTGTGCATACACACCGGTTCCAAAACCCTAATGAAAATCCTCTTCCTCCGCCTCAAACAACTGTGCATACACAACCGCATTCGTGTTCCGAGGAACATGAATACTATGAGATAAAACTAACCCCAAAACATATACTATGATCTGGCTCAAACCAGAGCCCGCTAGTAATATCCGTCCGGACGCCAAACGTGCACAAGTGCGCGGATGAGAACGAACCCTGCCGCAAAACCATGCGACCTCTACTCTGTTTTGCCCAAAAGGCGAATAACCCTCTGTGTGGGACTCTAAAGACTCGACACTACGCTGGCAGTGGGTTTAACCACAGACCGCAAGCGGCACTAGCTGTACGTAACGGTCCCCAGGTAGATGCCGACAAGAAGACTGACGAGGTAAACCCATCTGAACTCCTACTGAGCCTGAATGTGACAATCTCCGTACAGTCCGGTCTATTCGTCTGATAACATTGCATGGCGGGCCTAGGGGGGCGGTAAACGTCAGTCCCCCAATAGCGGTACAAGTCGTGTCGGAGTGTAGCCCAGAACACCCTGAGATAACACTGGAAACCTACCAGTATATCTCGCTTGCCCTGGCCAGGGACTACATGTGTAATGGCTCTCCTAGACACAGCACGATGCCAACCCCCAATACCGGGAGAGACGAATCCTGTCTAATCGTCACTGCCTCCAAGTGCTTCGGGACTGCACCCAACTACTACCTGTTTGCACGACTCCTTTGAGTCGTGATAGGGTAGTAATCAAAGTACAGTGGGAACACACTTGAGGCGAAGTGACAGTGTTAAGTCAGCGGACTAAGCTGTACTCATGTCACCTGGGAACTGATAACCGACGATAGGTATAATACCAACCAACAGTTCCCGATGAGTCTTGTCCAGTGTACTCGTAACCTAACGAGCACCCGCATACTATCTCAAGCACGACGTACTGACGACTGTGGGACAGACCGCCTCCCGCACTGGGATGAGAAGCGCATACGCTAGTCTACTTCGGAGTATCGATGCCCTGTCTCGATAATCCTACGACTAGGGACGTGTGTATAAGGGTGTGCTTGTAGATTACTCAGCTCCCACGAGTGTGACTGCCATCGCAACGCTCGTAATCAAGCAAAGATCCTAAGGGCTCCACTAATGCGTATAGATGATACGATAAAGAAACACATGTACACATTAAAGCAGAGACAAACCAAGTAGCATACTACCATTTCGAGCAAGATTGTCTATACAACTGTGAATATCCCAAGCTTCCATCAAGTAATATACATACTAGTATGATACAATAATGGCCTCTAGGGCATATACACTAACACTTACATGTGTCATGGTTGATGATACATTGGTGGTGGCAATGCAAGACTCACATGGTTACATATTTAGATATTTTGATTATTTGAGAAAAGTAAAAATGGGATTAATACCATGTTTTAATTACCAAAGGTTTTAGCCCATGGTTTTTCTTAAACTCAAGTTACAAAATATCTAGATATTTTGTAACCATAGTTGAGCATGGCATGACTCTCACTTACTCTCTTGAGTTTAGTTTGAGTTATTCATTATTATTTTTTTGAGTCAAGCTTGAGCCGTCTCCTTCTTCCTCTCTCTCCTCAAAGCTCTCTAGGTTTTAAAAAGAAAGAGAAGAAATTAAAAAGAAAAGGGTTTTAAGTGAAATCCAAACCCACATCACCATTCTACTTTAGTCTAGCCCACTAGTGTGGAGTGTTTGCTTCATCTTCATCCTTGATCAAGTGAAGCTTGGAGCTTGGTGCAAAGGGACTTCGTGGTGGATCATCGTAGAGCGCACCTTATCTCATAGGGCGCAATACCTCCGCCCCGATACATCGTTGTGCTGTAGTGTATACGAAGGAGTAAGCTGAGAGAGAATCACATTCTCCTTTAAATAATCCATGAACTCCATGCCCAAGTATTCTCCTCCTCGATCTCATCGAAGTACTTAATACTTCTACCCGTCTGGTTTTTCAACTTCAAGCTTATATTCCTTGAATTGCTCAAAAGTTTCAGACTTGTGTTTTAACAGGAACATATGTCTGAATCTTGAGAGATGATCTGTGAATATAATGAAGTACAAAGAACCAACCCTGGAATTTGTAGACATAGAACTGTATACATCATCACGTATCCCTCCCAAGAGTTCAGTAACTCTTTCTCTGTTTCCAGTAAACGGAGTATTGGTCGTTTTATATTTGAGACGAGACTGGTAAGTATCATAAGATGCAAATTCGAATAGATTCTAATATTCATCCATATGTAACTTACCTAGTTGTGTCGCACTGATATGACCTAGTCTACAATGCTACAAGAAGGATTCGTTCATTTCTGAACTCTTCCTCTTGTGTGTGTTCTAAATACTTTGAACTGTGGTTTGATTTAGAACTTATAGGCCATTACATAACGTGCCTGATGCAATCAACTCTTGATTCAGGAAAAATGTTCACAATATTATCCTCTAATACATAAGTATATCCTTCTTTAACTGAATAAAGAAACTAATGTAATAGTGTATATCAGGTTCGGCATGTAATAACATTTGTTCAGAATCAATGTATTTACCATTTGGTAATACAAGGTGATATTTGCCAACTGACTTGGCTGCAACAATTGCACCATTCCCTAACACTTAGAAATATATCACCCAATCCCAGTTCTCTATCTTTCTGAAGCCTATGTAACATATTACATATGTAGGATCCTGATCCGATATCACATACCCAGGATGTAGAAGATACTGAAAAATAGTTCACGGCAATGAACACACCTGAAGAAGATGCATCATTATGCACTTTCTTCGATTGGGTGGAATGCGAATCCGGATATTCCCCTATTCCCTGCTCGGACTTATAACATTTATAAGATAGAGCGGAACCAACGTTCCCCAGCTCAGTATAATAAGCAGGTTCGGTCAATGCATTCATATTATTATCTTGATTAAAGCGTGACATGGTTGCTACCAGGAGAAAGAGAATAAAACACTTTGCGTGCGCACTTATAAGTTTAGATTGGTTATTATTTTATCTAATCAGGATGGCTCCCACTATTTTTATCAAATTCATTCAAACCCTAAAAGGTAAGACTAGCCGGGATTAATTACACCCTATAAGTTCGCCAATCATTCGGCCAGGCCAGTGTCGTTACATTGAGGGAGGTTCCCCGTGCTTTCGCACGGACCTAATTAAAATAAACCTCGTTTTCCCAGGGGCGTAACCCCGTTAACACCTTTCTAGAAACCTACTTGATCGGCTAATTGTAATGTGTAAAACTCTCCCAGGAGTAACAATTACTCGCAGTGGGTATCAAGATCCAACACATAACCCTTGACTATAATCAACATAATCACATGAATGTCCTAATTAATCGCATCATATGCTGTGTAGGAAGACATCACTTAGTTACCGTACACTACGCCTCGACTATGATCAACATACGCAGCACGAATACTAAGTACTCTACTTCCTAAATTAATGGAGGTTCTGCGGATGGTTTTTTATAAAAACCGTTAACGCTTTGAACTTGATATCATTGTAGAATCGAGTGAATTTTAAAAGGAATGTCTTTAGGCTTTTACTAGTTTTGCTAAAGAGGTCACTCCCGGTGAAGAGATCTCGGCAATTTCCTTATCGAATAAGGTGCAGGATATTTCACAAATACAACTATGCAAAGCAAAAACTATAGAAGCAATCAAAAGACAAACCAAGTGGGTTGTTGCATCTGCTAGTTTCTCTAAAGAGGCCACTCCCGGTGAAGAGATCTCGGCTCTTTCCTTATCGAATAAAATGCTGGATATTCTACAAGAAATACCACTATGCAAAGCAAGAACTAGAGCTACCAGTCTTTTTAAAACAAGTTTCAACAAAATCTTCAGGTTTCTTTTATTTCATTAATCTTATTAATGAATTCCCATCAACTATGCTTCCTAACCAACACATAAGAAACGAAAGCATCAATATTTATTATATATCATATATATATAATATAAGCATTCATCTCAGAATATCAAGTGATCACATCACAGAATATCAGCCGCAGAACAACACATATGAAATACTGGATATATTAGGAATTCCGTGTTTTAAATTAAGCCAGTATAAAACACGGATTCCACGATCGCGATGAATAGTCAAACCCATATCCCTATATTCCTTCGAGAACGGCAAGCAACCCTCCCAATACTAGAGTTTGGAGACCCGGTCTCGACTCCTCGAGATGGTCTCCTACTGGACCCTAGAACCCGGTAACTTATGCTCCCCACCTTGGTTCTATCCTAATGCGGAAAAGTAAATAATATATATCAATGGTGACATCATCCTCAACCCGGAAGTGCCCCAATAAAAGAATATTATATACAAGCTTTTACATGAATGAAAATGAAAAACTCTCATCTCACTAAAAATACCGGCAATACAGAATACGGCGATATAATATAACATATCACAGTAACACATAACATCACATGTCATCAACGTAAGTAAATATGCGTATCCTGATCGCACGCTTTTGGCGTGTCGGATGTTCAAAGAATTAAAGTGTAACCGCGATCAGGACGGTGTCGCTTTGCAGCTAGTCGGTTGAGCACGGGTCGGTCCACAGGGAGATGGTGTTATCTTACCTTCTTGTCTTAGACGAGTCAATAAAGAATCTGTATGTTTGTTCGGTCTAACCTATGTGTTTATTTGCAAGTATAAAGTTGTTAAGAAAAGATACGAGATTGTAAGCTAAGAAATCCGTACTCAAAACCTTTGAGCCGAGTCTTGACCAATTGAAGCTAAAGCAATCGACAACAACATGGATTAGGGGATTTAAGCGCGGTATTCGTGGAATCCGGCTTATTTACCCTTGTCCTTCCGTTCTTGTCTCTTGCTTTCGCCTCCGGCCAAACCGAACGCAACCGGTCGCGGTTTGGAATCACCGTTACCTTGTCAGGGTACGGTGCCTAACGGAGCGCTTGCGTATGGTTTGGGCGAAGTTCAAATGGAAAATAACGGGAAAAGGAATTGGCAAAGAAATGTTAACTTATAATGCCGTATTTTATCTTAACAACAATAATTACATACATTCACAAAAGAGAACCAAAAAGAGAGGACAAAAAGAAAAGAACGAAGAAAAGAGAAGATACAAGTAATTAAAGTACATGGAATAAAAGTGCATGAAATAAATTGCAAGAAATTAAAGACAAGGTAATAAATTGCAAGTAATAAAAAGCAATAAAAAGAATACGGAACTAGGACTCAAGACAAGCATGTGATCAATAGCCAACCCTTAAACTTGCAAGCTCAATGAAGAGGTTGCAAGATCAAGGGAAGGGTAGAGAACGCATGTGAAATGAAGTGCTAGTCCGTGAGAAAATACGACCCTTGAGATCAATAACTAACCCTTAACCATTCAAGCTCAATGAAGAGGTTGAATGAGCAAGAGAAAGCAAAAATCTCAAGGGGAAGAAGAAACACAAGAGAATGATACAAAACCCTCATCTTCATTAATCTCTCACTCAAAAGCTCTCACTACATTTTAATGGAAGTGGAATGAAGAAGAAGAAGAAGAACTATACAAAACACTACAAAAGAGGCTACAAGAATGAACTAAAGAATGACCCCTTGGTTGAGCTCAGTTCTGCTGTATTTATAGGCTGGAGAATGGAAATCTAGGGCAACCACCAGAGCACATGGGAAGTTACAAAAAAGCCCCTGAAAAACGATGCTCTGAAGCCACAGTATAGCCGCGTTTCCGCGGCCAATACCCCCTATTGGCCGCGGAAACGCGGTCGTATAGGGGAGTTGGGGTGTGTGCTTTGGTCAGGATTCCTGGTTTTCTGTGTACATTATTCTGGTATCTGTGTATTCTGAAAATACCTCCACATTTCTTCCAGAATTTCTGTTAAGGGAAAGGTGGACTTTTTGTCAAGATTTGGAATGATTGCCTCGAGCTCCTCGTAGATCTCTTGGATTTTATGCTACCATTGAGCCTTGTGCATGAGGATGACATTGATTTGACATTTTGTCTTCCTAAACTGGTATCTGGCAGCATACAGATGAAGAGCGGAGACCGTGTTTTATCAGTGGTTGGCAGGAACCCGGATTTTGTCGTGTTTTCCATGAATTTCTCCGTTTTAGAACCGAGAACCTGTATCCTGCAAATATGTAACAAACACGGATAAAAAGCTCCTACCTATAAACACACGAGCGTAAGAATAGGCGGTATAAAATGCAGTATTCTGGTATGAACAAATACACCCAAACTTAACTTTTGCTCGTCCCGAGCAAAACCAATTATTCATAAAAATAAAATGATAACCGCACTTTCGCAGGGAACGCGATTGCACTGAGCGTGTGTAACAAGCCGTTAAACCTCTAGGTGTCCCTAGTAGGAGGAGTGTTGTCTCCTGAGGGTTTTCAGCGGATTACACCCACAAAATCCGGTCAAGCTAGTTTTGTAAAATAACTAAGATTCAACCCCTAAAGTTTTGTTTCAAAAAATAACAATTCTATAATCCTATGTCTAGACTATCGAACCTTTAGTTTTCACACCTCGCTTCTTATTTAACTACAGGTTTTATATGTCTTTACGTGTAGTGCAAACAGTGCCGTTAAGTTCCAGAAAGGTCGATTAAAGTCATCATGTCGCACATTAAAGCCCAGATAACAATTTTAAAAGGATCACATAAGTTTTATAAAGAGTTAAGTATTTTTCAAGTTTCGTTTTCCATTAAGGTTTCAACTTCAGAATTTCTATCTTCCCTAACAGGAAACTAGGTCTTATTCTTCACTCCACCTTTTTCTTGTTTTCATTTCATACACACCTCTGTGAACGTGCAATAGTCTTTATCATAGAATAAAACCTTCATATCTCCGTTAAAATTTTTTATAAAAGCCTGTCTTTTATCAAGATTATTCTCACACAAAGAACCGTTAGGAATTTTAACTCGGAGAGAACACTTGCTTGACTTTGTTTTAAAACTGGACTTTCTAGGCTTCTTAGCGAGCTTTGGGCCAATGCACCCAAACCAGTTGGTTTTAGGGCATTAGGTGTAGAAACACCCCAGCGGACTTAATTACTCAAGTTACCTACGTCCAAAAACAAAAGACAGTTTTGCGTGAAAATCAGATGATTTAATACGAACGGAGATATAACCGGCAGTTCCATTATTTTTTTGGATAAAAGACGTGTTTAGTAGGTTTGGTGTGTAATCATTCCAATCATGTTTCAGATGGGTTATTTTTCAGACTTAGTTCCAATTAGGGCATCAATAACATTCCTACATATTCACTTCACTTCATAAACTATTCTTGATATTACTTATTTCAGAACAAACCTATTTGATCCTCAGAAAATCATTGATCTGTTTAAAAGTTTTTAAACATAAAAGACTTGTCATCTAATTCCCAAAAACTCACGACACGTGTAGTGTGATGCAAAGACGTATATTAGCTATAGTTAACTTCAAAGGAGAGTTATCTTTTAGGTTTTCAAAATCTAAACATAAGATTTAGTTATTCCTATTTTATTAAACAAAACCGTCGAAATGTTGAATCAGAGTCCTCCCACTAGCTAACTTGACAGAAAAGTTTTTATGTTTTTAGAAAATTTTTGATTTTTGTGGGTTTTTAATAAGGTATGCAAATGCAAAATATACAAATGAATGCGAAGGAAGAAAGCTTACCGAGCACACCCCCAAACTTAAACTTGACAGTGCCCTCACTGTCAGGCTATACCAAGAGGGTCAAAATTGCCGGCGCTCCCTAAAAACAAATTATATACAAAACAAAAAAAAGAAAACAAAAAATATATACAAAAAAAAGTGTCTCCCCCAAACTTAAGTAAAACAGTGTTTCCACTGTTAAGCGTTGAAGTTCAGGATTAGGGGGGAAAGAACAGTTTCAAACTATACAAGGCCTTACACAGGCCAAAAGTGAGCACCAACCATTCAAAGATCTTA
Organism: Agapanthus africanus; assembly: GCA_030015575.1. Lineage (NCBI taxonomy): Eukaryota > Viridiplantae > Streptophyta > Magnoliopsida > Asparagales > Amaryllidaceae > Agapanthus > Agapanthus africanus. The sequence goes on along the minus strand of JASDDO010000006.1, from coordinate 53,836,584 downwards.
TCGTGATGAAGCAGTGGCCGGTGAAAGTAGGCGTAGGGGTAAGAAATGGAGACTACGCGAGACCGCTTGTGGAGAGAAGTGGAATGCGGTCTCGGTAGATGAGAAGAAGAATGGCGGAAGGGAAAAAGAAGTGGAATACGAGCTTGAGGGTGCAAATGGAGTAAATAGATTAGCACAATTTGTGATGAGCGATGTGTGAAAAGTGATTGTGCTAATATATTTACCCGTCGAGAAATGGGGTCAAATCCCTCAAGATTCGTAAGAAAGCATGGGTACGCCGAACTTGGTAAGCCAGACACAGGAAGTGAAAATGATACGGGTTCTTGCAAGGTCGGAACGATGGAAAGGATGGAGGGAAGTGGTTGAGGAAGGGTATCGGTTAAGGGTTCAGGAGGGTGTACACAGTCAGTGTAAGGAACATGATGAATTGGAAAATCCGACTCATCATCTTGAACTGTTTCATCCTCAAAAATATCCTCAAAATTTTCCTCAAAGTTAAGCTTATCCATGCATATTTCATCAAAGTCCAGACGCATATGGGGTTCGGGAAAAACATTTAATGACTCGGGATGATGATTTGAAGAGACAAACTCAGCCAAATCTATGGGTTCATCATCCAAAATGTTCCCAGCGTCAATATCCTCGATCAAGTGAAAATCTATATTCTCAGACACCTCAACAACAGCATGGATATCAATCGATTTAGGTTCTAAAGTGGAGGTGTAGAGGTCAAAAGGATTGGGTGTGGTTTCACTTGGCAAGGTCCCTTCACAATCTGGCAAATCAAACACTACAAAGTCGCACAACTCATTAAACATTCTATCTTTAACTGATAATTCATTTGGGACACTTGATAGACTTTCAACACGGGAGTTGTGGGATTCAATTTGAGACGGGTAGGTTTGATTTGGAAGGGGGTATATCTCACTCTCTCCACTCAAATTCACATCCTGTCCTGCCGCCTCATCATACATTGAAAAATTTGGAGCTAGTTGAAAACTAGCTACCGGATCACTAGGTTGTATGAGGGCGGCCATGGACGCATTCAAATCCATCGTCTGTTATGAAGCTACCCGAAATTCTTCCAAGGACTGTTCTAGGCTAGACATAGGTTGTGATGGGGTTTCAGTAAAAAATTCGAAGTTGGTTGGATACTGGAAACCCCCAAATGGCTGTGTAGAAGCAATGTCTAGGGAAGGCGCAAAATTCGGGTAGGACTGGTAGGAATTGAATGGCTGGACAGGAGTGGGATCAACATTGGGATAAGAAGGTGAATGGATTTGTTGGTCCCAAGAATTTGTAGTGGCGAAAGGAGTGAAAGATCGGATACGGGATTGTTCAATACGTTCAGCGATGGACAAAGGACGACTTGCAGAAGGGGTATCAACATTAGCGGGTGCGGGAGGTTGAAAAGGTTGATACAAAGTGGAATGAGGAGTGCAAGTGTTTGTCCTAGACGCTGCTATCCGATCTCTCAATGAAATTTTTGGCATGGAAGGGTCGTTCGATGTTCGGCCAAAACAAGAACCGTATGAAGTAATGTCTGATTGTGGGTACCAAAGTTCGGCAAGAGTTTTGCGAGGTGGAGTACCCATGATATGAAGAGTGAAAGAAAGAAAGGTAGAGAAAAGGAGGGGAAAGATAATGTGATTTTTTTTATTTTTTAAATTTTTTTTTTTAGTTAGTTGTTAGCAAAAGAATGAAATATACACAAAAAAAATATGGACAAAAATAATCACGACACAAAAATACCGCACACCTAATCGTTCTAGGGTTCACCTAGGTCAACTAGACCTGCTCCAGAACTTGATTGTCGAAGTAAAACTGTGTCGAGAAACAGGCTCAAGATACACTGATGACGAGGCCAGGTAAGTGCAGAGATAAGGGGAGGTTTTCCAACGCTTTCGCGAAGTTCCTTAATTAAATAACCCTTTCTCTTTTGGCGGTTTCGCCGTTAACACTTTCCTAGACACCCCGTAAACAATATACCGTTAAGCAAGCTTCTAAATACAGTCAACTTCTCCTAGTGAGCGCGAAGTCCTTAAGGCTTAAAGTCTAGTTTCTTTTAAATTTTGTGTGGGTAAACGTTATATGCAAGTTCGTGATTTGTGGGCCACGGAAAAGGTGATGAAATCCTTTACCGTATGTTGTGGGGTTCGCTTGCCCTTAAGTCCGTATTAATGTATGCAATGCGCAAAAAAAAAAATTCTATAAAGAATAAAACAATCGTTTTTTAGTTTAAGCGCGGCACTGCAACAAATACGGGTTAGTCAATTTTGGCGTTTGCTAGCGAACTTGCAAAGAATCCTGCAAAGAATAGTATATTGGAAGCGTCGGATTTGAGAAGAAGGTGTTAGTAAAGTACGTACCGTTTAAGTTTTGGGTTAAGAAACCCCCGTTGAATCAAATCCGGTAAGCTTGAAAGGTTCGCTTGCGCGGGTCAAACTACCCGGATCTTTGGCACTGTACTCCGTAATCACCTTAACTTTGAATGTACACTTTGCTCCCACAATCGCAGTTTGCAAACTTGCAAAAATCTGCACACTTGCCCACAAAAATATTGTCCAAAAAAAACAAAAAGAATATTTTTTTTTATATATATACAAAAAGAATATTAACCCGAATAACAAGAAAGAAAATACGCTACCGTCTCCCCGGCAACGGCGCCATTTGATCGCACGCTTTTGGTGTGTCGGATGTTCAAAGAATTAAAGTGTAACCGCGATCAGGACGGTGTCGCTTTGCAGCTAGCCGGTTGAGCACGGGTCGGTCCACAGGGAGATGGTGTTATCTTACCTTCTTGTCTTAGACGAGTCAATAAAGAATCTGTATGTTTGTTCGGTCTAACCTATGTGTTTATTTGCAAGTATAAAGTTGTTAAGAAAAGATACGAGATTGTAAGCTAAGAAATCCGTACACAAAACCTTTGAGCCGAGTCTTGACCAATTGAAGCTAGAGCAATCGGCAACAACGTGGATTAGGGGATTTAAGCGCGGTATTCGTGGAATCCGGCTTATTTACCCTTGTCCTTCCGTTCTTGTCTCTTGCTTTCGCCTCCGGCCAAACCGAACGCAACCGGTCGCGGTTTGGAATCACCGTTACCTTGTCAGGGTACGGTGCCTAACGGAGCGCTTGCGTATGGTTTGGGCGAAGTTCAAATGGAAAATAACGGGAAAAGGAATTAGCAAAGAAATGTTAACTTATAATGCCGTATTTTATCTTAACAACAATAATTACATACATTCACAAAAGAGAACCAAAAAGAGAGGACAAAAAGAAAAGAACGAAGAAAAGAGAAGATACAAGTAATTAAAGTACATGGAATAAAAGTGCATGAAATAAATTGCAAGAAATTAAAGACAAGGTAATAAATTGCAAGTAATAAAAAGCAATAAAAAGAATACGGAACTAGGACTCAAGACAAGCATGTGATCAATAGCCAACCCTTAAACTTGCAAGCTCAATGAAGAGGTTGCAAGATCAAGGAAGGATAGAGAACGCATATGAAATGAAGTGCTAGTCCGTGAGAAAATACGACCCTTGAGATCAATAAATAACCCTTAACCATTCAAGCTCAATGAAGAGGTTGAATGAGCAAGAGAAAGCAAAAATCTCAAGGGGAAGAAGAAATACAAGAGAATGATACAAAACCCTCATCTTCATTAATCTCTCACTCAAAAGCTCTCACTACATTTTAATGGAAGAGGAATGAAGAAGAAGAAGAAGAAATATACAAAACACTACAAAAGAGGCTACAAGAATGAACTAAAGAATGACCCCTTGGTTGAACTCAGTTCTGCTGTATTTATAGGCTGGAGAATGGAAATCTAGGGCAACCACCAGAGCACATGGGAAGTTACAAAAAAGCCCCTGAAAAACGATGCTCTGAAGCCACAGTATGGCCGCGTTTCCGCGGCCAATACCCCCTATTGGCCGCGGAAACGCGGCCGTATAGGGGAGTTGGGGTGTGTGCTTTGGTCAGGATCCCTGGTTTTCTGTGTACATTATTCTGGAATCTGTGTATTCTGAAAATACCTCCACATTTCTTCCAGAATTTCTGTTAAGGGAAAGGTGGACTTTTTGTCAAGATTTGGAATAATTTCCTCGAGCTCCGCGTAGATCTCTTGGATTTTGTGCTACCATTGAGCCTTGTGCATGAGGATGACATTGATTTGATATTTTGTCTTCCTAAACTGGTATCTGGCAGCATACAGATGAAGAGCGGAGACCGTGTTTTATCAGTGGTTGGTAGGAACCCGGATTTTGTCGTGTTTTCCATGAATTTCTCCGTTTTAGAACCGAGAACCTGTATCCTGCAAATATGTAACAAACACGGATAAAAAGCACCTACCTATAAACACACGAGCGTAAGTGTAACGTTTTGAAAATCGTTTCGGTAAATTTTCGAAAAAACGGTAAAATAAGGGTGTTTTCTGTAAAAAGTCAAAATGCAAATATCTTTATTATAAAATTAAATATACATATTCTAGCTATATAATTGTTAGTAATTGGTGTTTATTGAGCCACTGCTAAAATTTCAAATTTTCTGAAAAATTTTCCGTTTTAAGGTAAAATAGTCAGTATTTTCCGTTTTAACCCGATTGTGATCAAACGTCCGTAAAAACTTACCGGCACCTAGTTTAGCTAAAATAAAGCTAGTGCGCAAACTTTGGGGGTATATGGAAGGTTTTGGTTCAGATAAAATTTTTCCCAAATAAAATATTATTTTAAGCGGTACATTGTGCACGTAAATCGAGAAATTCCCTATTTTCTACTCTTGGCCGAATTCTTTGAAGGGGGATTCATTTGGATGGTTGAGTCATGGTTGTAAAATTTTTGGAATTGATGAGGTGTTATTTGATTCATTTGGTGCATTATTAGAAGCTTTAATTTGCTTTTGGAAAGGGATATTTTATTATATGGTGTGCTCACCCCCTCCACCTTGGCCCACCACATTAATTCAGCCCCTTCACTGCTGTGAATGGCCGGCCCCCCCCCTGATTGGCATAGGAATGCATTGTTTATATTAATTAAGGTGGCTTGGGAATGAATTATTTATATTAATTAGCCTATGGTTTCAATCTCATTCATTCTCCCCTTAAAAATTCCACAGAGCAAAATGAGCCCATCACTTGGCCGAGCCCCCCCCAAGTCTGTCCCATCTTTTTCCTTCCTCAATTTCTTCATCTCAAAGCTCATTTTATCTCCAAAATTCCTTCAATAAATCCATAAAACTCCTAAATAAAAGTAAACCCATCATTTCCCTTCACAAATCTAGCTTGGATCTACAAGAAAAACATCATTTTTGGAGGAAAAAATGATGGATCTAGTTGCTTGTTTGTGTTCTTGAAGAGGTATAATTTTCAAAACTTAATCTTTATGTAATATGTTTAAATCTTTATTTAGCTATTTAATTGGTTATTATAGCTTTTAAACTCTTGATTAATTCATTATTCGCAATTTTTAGGAAATTCAAGTTAGGGTAAAACTTGGTAAAGTGTTTAATGTTAAATTGTGTTTAAGGAAACTTATTCTAGTGATGGAATATGATAATTATTGTTAATTACTACTTTGTCTAATTGAGTTAATTAGCATACTAGGTTTTTATAAATCATTTTTAGGCAAGATTAAAAATTATGAAATGGTTTGGATCACTAAATTAAGTTATTTTGTGTTGTTGGAAATTACTAGAATTGTTAAAGTTCTAGTTTTGTGTTAAAATGAGCTGAAATGATATAATTTGCTTACTAGCTTTTCGACATAATTTGGCGTGGGTTTTAGATGAAATTGGAAATGACGTAAATATTAATACCTACAATATTTATTGTGTTTATAAATGTGTATTTGTATTATTGGGTTTCAATGTGGCAGTTTTCATGTATAGAGACCCTATTTAAGGGTTTCGACTATGTTTATGGTATTTGGATTCTTGGTTTTGAGTTTGGGATGTTGTACTTGGCCGTTGGATGTTTGTACGTCAACGACAAGTGTAGTTGATTGTTTTGGATGTGTAAGCTATAGGTTCTAACCTATGAACGCACCACATGCCATTTTGAATTTCGGAATTTGATGTTAATAGCGTTGCGAATTCGTATTGATTGTAGGTACCTTCATGTAGATTCCGAGACGACGAAGTGCATCGACTACGGCTAAGCGAAGAGTTAAAAGGTGAGTAGATTTATATCTACGGGGAGAAGTCGGGTGGATGGCGTATAGCACCCCCGCAGTCCGTGGTGATGTATACGGATGCGTATACACACCTACGATTATTATTTTGTTGTTGGGATATTATTGATGTTTAGGATGGATAATTGGTGGACTTGGATGATTTAGTGTTGCGGACCCTAGGTAGTGGGTGCACTACACATACCTATACACACATGCATACTCGCGTACATCCTCACTCATATGTACTTTGGGATTCTATATTGTCATGTGTTCATATGGGTATTAGACCATGTGCTCACATGCAGATTGAGGGTGATACATGGGATTGAGGTGAGTCGATGATTTTGATCCGAGTTTATGATGTCGGTGATACGGTAAAATTCGTATTTGAGATACGACATGATGTTTTAGCGGGTCCTTTAGCGTAGTGTTTCATACACCTGCTTGCTTACATAGATGGTATCAGCATTGTACTAGACGTAGTTCATTACCCTGGATCATGATATTTGATAAAGATGATACCGGATGAATAGTGTGATTGATGTGACTTTGACCCGTACCCAGATTTGGGGATGCAGTACGACGGATTTACGTACGAGCTATATATTGATGATTGATCCGCACTCTTGACTTGGGATGTCTGATTATAGATATGGTATCGGATATGATATTATTGAGGCGGGATCACCGACTATACATATACAGGTATGTATATGTACCGACTCAGATGATAGGCGGTTTCCTTACCTGTAGTTCAGCCGTATAGTTTAGTGTAGTTGTTAGAATAGATTAGATTTCTTACCTATTTCAAAAACTAACGAATCGTGGGTATTTTAAAAGACAGCCCAAGGGATCCTACGGATATTTCAAAAGACGCATCTTTTCATAAAAACACCGTAGCCCCTATTTTCAAAACCCCATGATTCTTGTTATTTCAAAAGGGCACCATTTGTAGGGTTTATTAGGGTAATGCAGTTTAGTTATCGTTGTGTCTTGTATTCCGTTCATTATTGTGTTCGCTCCGCATCGCATACTTATGTTATAATTTCTTTTGAAATGTTGATATCATGCTATTAGGACACCAGCACCATTATCGATGATGCGTATGTACCACATACACTTACTTGCCGGCTCACACACTTCTTCATCGGTAATTGCCATGCCACGTACACTTTAGAAATACTATTGCATTGGCGTAGGTTGTTAGCTAATAATTTAGACATGATATTAGTGTACTTGCCTTATATGCTAGATTAGACATTGTAGTTATTACTTGTTACATCATGCATGATATTATTCATGGATTTTTATGCCTATATACACTGTTTACATGTTATTGAGGATTGGATTCGGATTTCCATGAGATTTTCTGGATTTGGGGGAAAACCGCAAAATTTATATAAACTTCTTTTTCTCTTTAAAGTAAAAAGTGCGGTTTTCCCATGATGTATGAGTCGTCCACCATGAGTTTGCTGATGGATTTGGAAACCCGATTCGAGGAGATGGATGAACCGTTTCGGGTACATGGTGGACCCGGTAAGGTACCCCGGGGCAAGAAGCGCGTGATGATGACGATGTGAGCCTGGCAGGGGAGCACTACCTACCGGTGATTTTACCCGACGCGTCGGATATCCGGAGGATACCGTCGTGATCTTGAGATGGATGGTAGGGGCCGGTCTGGACTGACGGCGCCCTAGATATTATGATCGAGACATTGAGATTTCGAGATTTTGAGGTACAGAGACTGTGATACAGAGATACCGAGATATTGGGATTATGTTTTGTGCCGATGCTAGGCACTGTTTTATGCTGATTTCATTATGATACCTCATTTTAAAAATACAAAGGAAATCTCACTAAATTATGAAAACAGTTCTTCATTTACATGTATTCTGTTTTCATGCATTCATACCTCATTCATATGATATATTGGTACCCTTGGGCACTGACACGGGCACATGAGATTACACTCGGGTTAGATATTTACCCTAGCATTGTTATAGGCTGCTGGTTATATATTTTTGAGGATATATTATGATCGTATGACCTAGGATTGCGTCATACATGCGATTTCTGTTCGTAGATGTATTCTATTCACGAGTTGGCAACTCACCCCCGTTGTGCCCCAGTTTCTTGCAGGTTTGCTGTACTGGTTTCATTAAGGCTTGGCGGGCACAGTTTCGTTCGGGTGACTTGCTAGTAGGTGGGTTTATTGGTATCGCACCCATCATATTACCTTGTATTATATTATTCAGTTGTATCTAGTAAATTCCAACAACCAAACATGTACTTATTTGAGATAGAGACCAGTGTTGATTATTCTATCGACCTTAGAGTCGCGCTGTGTATTTTTACGGATTTCTTGTTGTTATGAGTTTCTATTTGAGTTTTGATCCTCGCCCATGGCGTTGTATATTATATTGCTTATGTGGTTGTGGCCGTCGATTGACGAAGTGCTAGCTCCCGCTTGGGGATGCCTTTTTATTGATTTCGTATACTATTCATGTTGTATCCCGTTTGGGAGCCAGTATTTACAAAGGAGACTCTGCCGAAATTTTCAGGAAATACTTGATGTTTTAAAACTGCATAACTCGGCTTATGCTATTAAAACTACTTGATTTTAAATTGGTTTTCCTTCACTCTACTACTTTTCTTGGTTTGGATTTCTGGGTTTTCGGTTTACTTAGATTACGTACGCCTTGAGACGTTCGTAGTTTAAGTGCCGGTCATATTCCGTACTTTCGGGACGTGACAAAGTTGGTATCAGAGCGTTAGGTTTTACCTTCGGAGCGTAGGATGACCCTTGGTTGATGGAATAGGTGACTAAAGTAGAGTGACGTACCGTTGGTATGTTCCGCGGCATATTTACGACACGCCACTCCACTTAAGAAGCCTTAGGATGTACATTTCCTTGTTCAGTATCATATTCATTCCTAATCTAGCTTCATCGGTACCAGTTTGGTTTTGCTGCCACGATTACGGGCAGGGAGAGCTACGGCTAGAGTTGCGGTCAGCACGAGCTCGTCACGAACGAGGACTGACCAGGGCGTGATCCCGGCGACACACTATTGTAGAGATGTGTCCTTTGATTGTGTTTTGCGCCACGAGCGTTGGATGGATCGCTGTTTGAGACTTCTCGGACGTGCAGATTAGCACTAGAGGATTGAGACACTGACAGAGGCCAGCCAGATTTTGATGACCGTTGGTGTATTGCTTACTCACGATGATTGAGGCATAGTTCAGCATGCAGACGAGTGAGCCAGTTATTGCTGCGAACGACGAGATATCGCCCCAGATGTTGGAGCTATTGCAGTACAAGTTGTACGAAGAGATGATAGAAGGTCGCTAGTCACCGATGATGAATGACTAGGACACATGGATTGTTCGCTACCCCGATGCGAGGTCATCAGATAGATTGATTCCAGCTAGAGGCGACTTCACGCAGATTCGTTGAGAGTCGATTGAGACGATCGAATGTCAGGAACCTATTTTCCAAGTTTAAAGTATACGGAAAGACATGCAGGTGATTCTATGGACCCTCTAGAAGAATGAAACCCTAACTCGACTTAATGACCGTGTGAAAGCCTTTGAACTTTAGGGTTTGCGGCGGTTCCGCGGTGCCATTAGTGAGGCTTGGTTTGCCCTTCTACGGCTGGACCACTGATGCTGTGGTATGTACGCGATATTATCATACTGTACTCAAGATGTTGAGATCTTGGGAGATTATGAGGTTTTGACGAATCGAGCGAATGGTTTGACTTCATTCGGATGCTAGATGGTGAGATGCATTTCTTGGGAGACTCCAGATACGAGGATAGCCGTTGGAGCCCAGTCCATGCAGCCACGACGAGACGAGTCTGAAGCAGTCGACATTAGAGAAAAGTGGAGTAAGAGGTACGCGCAAGGTCTGGATGGGATGACGTTCCACTCCGCCGACATCAGAAATACGATGCGCATACCGAGGCATTGTAACTGGATATACCTTCTAGAAGGAGTCGCGATGAGTATGCGGTCGTTCCAGAGCAAGATGCAGATGTAGGAAAGGACGATGACTTCCGAACAGTTGGCAGAGACGAGACATGGAAGAGACCGTGAGCAGGATTCTTTCCAGGACACTTCTGCAATGATACTTGCACCCAGGATCAGATGTGTCACGTACATTCAGAGAGCCAGAGGCCGACGCCAGTAAAATGCTGTCTTACGAGTGGTCGCGATGATTGACCAAGAGATGACCAGAGAAGTGCCAGAACGGGATCGTCCCCGTTAGCACACCTGACAGGACCGATGAGCCGATGGACCGAAGGATTGGTAATTCACAGTGAAGACCTTGACCCAGGAGTGGACATGGTTACGCACGCCAGCAGGACAGAGTTCATGATCATCGACGAGACGTCCTCCTAGTGACCGCGACGGTTGGCCGAGATTCTTAGAGGATGCGCTTGAGCGATACTGTTCCTCCATTATTGATTTCGATGTTTTGGATGATTTATTCGTATGATTTGATTTTGGTGATTGAGGATTTACGATCCTTGCACAGTGTTGCACTTGATATCGTTTTTGTGCTTGGTTTCACATGTTTGTGATGTTACGGTTTTAGACATTTGAGTTGGTTTTGTGCGTATGCACGCACACGATTTGGTTCCTGCACTCTGTATAGTTATATATGCTTGCATTACAGTGATACGCCTTTTGTGCACTTAGATGCATTGGACTTTGATTTCGATGGTGATGTTCGATATTTGTTTTGTGCACCGTGTGCACTTGATTGGTTTTTGCGCATGTTCGGTGCTTGATATTGGATTTCATGATTTCGTGCATGTCAGATGCACCTGATTTTGCTGTCAGGCACACATGTTGCCTACGACAGATGTTTCGTACACACCCGACGCACTTAGATGTTGTTTCTGTGCGCATGTATGGCACATTCATGGATTTTGATTTCCGTGCGCACCAGACGCACGTAGCATTCATGTGCATATTTTGGGATTGATTTCGTATAGAGCAGTACGTTTTTATGATATTGCTATGTGTTTTCGTACTGAGCAGGACTAGTCAGAGGACAGTACCTGAATATATTTTGCATGCATTGATAGTTATTGAAGGGATTTCCAAAAAGCGAGCTATAGCCTCAGTATTTACCTACGTGTCTGATATGACACGAAATGTTTAAAACAAGGAGACCCTTCTAAATTGTTTCCAAAACGGCGGAACGTACATTTCAAACAAAGGTATATATGTATATAGTTATTTTCTTATGATAGACGTCCGCCACTGTGCAGTGTTATACGCGTTGCACAGCGACTTAAAGAGATTTGGCATGCATTTCCTTCAGATACTTACAGATATAGATTCGATGTTTACATGTATAGTTTTGAGTTATATCATATTGATTTTGCTTTGGATTTGGTATTGATGTCTTCCCCATGACTCCGATGATATCGGGATGCTTGACGGAGTTCTGATTTGAGTTATATGCTCATTTTTCATGCGCATGCGTTGCCCTACGTTTTGTTTTATGTATTTATGATTTCGGAGCCCCGGCGATTTGATGGTTTTGGCTGAAATATTTTAGTATTTGGGGGAAGTTTTAATTTAAATTCGGGGACCGAATTTCTTTAAGGGGGGAAGATTGTAACGTTTTGAAAATCGTTTCGGTAAATTTTCGAAAAAACGGTAAAATAAGGGTGTTTTCTGTAAAAAGTCAAAATGCAAATATCTTTATTATAAAATTAAATATACATATTCTAGCTATATAATTGTTAGTAATTGGTGTTTATTGAGCCACTGCTAAAATTTCAAATTTTCTGAAAATTTTTCCGTTTTAAGGTAAAATAGTCAGTATTTTCCGTTTTAACCCGATTGTGATCAAACGTCCGTAAAAACTTACCGGCACCTAGTTTAGTTAAAATAAAGTTAGTGCGCAAACTTTGGGGGTATATGGAAGGTTTTGGTTCAGATAAAATTTTTCCCAAATAAAATATTATTTTAAGCGGTACATTGTGCACGTAAATCGAGAAATTCCCTATTTTCTACTCTTGGACGAATTCTTTGAAGGGGGATTCATTTGGATGGTTGAGTCATGGTTGTAAAATTTTTGGAATTGATGAGGTGTTATTTGACTCATTTGGTGCATTATTAGAAGCTTTAATTTGCTTTTGGAAAGGGATATTTTATTATATGGTGTGCTCACCCCCTCCACCTTGGCCCACCACATTAATTCAGCCCCTTCACTGCTGTGAATGGCCGGCCCCCCCTGATTGGCATAGGAATGCATTGTTTATATTAATTAAGATGGCTTGGGAATGAATTATTTATATTAATTAGCCTATGGTTTCAATCTCATTCATTCTCCCCTTAAAAATTCCACAGAGCAAAATGAGCCCATCACTTGGCCGAGCCCCCCCCCCCCAAGTCTGTCCCATCTTTTTCCTTCCTCAATTTCTTCATCTCAAAGCTCATTTTATCTCCAAAATTCCTTCAATTAATCCACAAAACTCCTAAATAAAAGTAAACCCATCATTTCCCTTCACAAATCTAGCTTGGATCTACAAGAAAAACATCATTTTTGGAGGAAAAAATGATGGATCTAGTTGCTTGTTTGTGTTCTTGAAGAGGTATAATTTTCAAAACTTAATCTTTATGTAATATGTTTAAATCTTTATTTAGCTATTTAATTGGTTATTATAGCTTTTAAACTCTTGATTAATTCATTATTCGCAATTTTTAGGAAATTCAAGTTAGGGTAAAACTTGGTAAAGTGTTTAATGTTAAATTGTGTTTAAGGAAACTTATTCTAGTGATGGAATATGATAATTATTGTTAATTACTACTTTGTCTAATTGAGTTAATTAGCATACTAGGTTTTTATAAATCATTTTTAGGCAAGATTAAAAATTATGAAAATGGTTTGGATCACTAAATTAAGTTATTTTGTGTTGTTGGAAATTACTAGAATTGTTAAAGTTCTAGTTTTGTGTTAAAATGAGCTGAAATGATATAATTTGCTTACTAGCTTTTCGACATAATTTGGTGTGGGTTTTAGATGAAATTGGAAATGACGTAAATATTAATACCTACAATATTTATTATGTTTATAAATGTGTATTTGTATTATTGGGTTTCAATGTGGCAGTTTTCATGTATAGAGACCCTATTTAAGGGTTTCGACTATGTTTATGGTATTTGGATTCTTGGTTTTGAGTTTGGGATGTTGTACTTGGCCGTTGGATGTTTGTACGTCAACGACAAGTGTAGTTGATTGTTTTGGATGTGTAAGCTATAGGTTCTAACCTATGAACGCACCACATGCCATTTTGAATTTCGGAATTTGATGTTAATAGCGTTGCGAATTCGTATTGATTGTAGGTACCTTCATGTGGATTCCGAGACGACGAAGTGCATCGACTACGGCTAAGCGAAGAGTTAAAAGGTGAGTAGATTTATATCTATGGGGAGAAGTCGGGTGGATGGCGTATAGCACCCCCGCAGTCCGTGGTGATGTATACGGATGCGTATACACACCTACGATTATTATTTTGTTGTTGGGATATTATTGATGTTTAGGATGGATAATTGGTGGACTTGGATGATTTAGTGTTGCGGACCCTAGGTAGTGGGTGCACTACACATACCTATACACACATGTATACTCGCGTACATCCTCACTCATATGTACTTTAGGATTCTATATTGTCATGTGTTCATATGGGTATGAGACCATGTGCTCACATGCAGATTGAGGGTGATACATGGGATTGAGGTGAGTCGATGATTTTGATCCGAGTTTATGATGTCGGTGATACGGTAAAATTCGTATTTGAGATACGACATGATGTTTTAGCGGGTCCTTTAGCGTAGTGTTTCATACACCTGCTTGCTTACATAGATGGTATCAGCATTGTACTAGACGTAGTTCATTACCCTGGATCATGATATTTGATAAAGATGATACCGGATGAATAGTGTGATTGATGTGACTTTGACCCGTACCCAGATTTGGGGATGCAGTACGACGGATTTACGTACGAGCTATATATTGATGATTGATCCGCACTCTTGACTTGGGATGTCTGATTATAGATATTGTATCGGATATGATATTATTGAGGCGGGATCACTGACTATACATATACAGGTATGTATATGTACCGACTCAGATGATAGGCGGTTTCCTTACCTGTAGTTCAGCCGTATAGTTTAGTGTAGTTGTTAGAATAGATTAGATTTCTTACCTATTTCAAAAACTAACGAATCGTGGGTATTTTAAAAGACAGCCCAAGGGATCCTACGGATATTTCAAAAGACGCATCTTTTCATAAAAACACCGTAGCCCCTATTTTCAAAACCCCATGATTCGTGTTATTTCAAAAGGGCACCATTTGTAGGGTTTATTAGGGTAATGCAGTTTAGTTATCGTTGTGTCTTGTATTCCGTTCATTATTGTGTTCGCTCCGCATCGCATACTTATGTTATAATTTCTTTTGAAATGTTGATATCATGCTATTAGGACACCAGCACCATTATCGATGAAGCGTATATACCACATACACTTACTTGCCGGCTCACACACTTCTTCATCGGTAATTGCCATGCCACGTACACTTTAGAAATACTATTGCATTGGCGTAGGTTGTTAGCTAATAATTTAGACATGATATTAGTGTACTTGCCTTATATGCTAGATTAGACATTGTAGTTATTACTTGTTACATCATGCATGATATTATTCATGGATTTTTATGCCTATATGCACTGTTTACATGTTATTGAGGATTGGATTCGGATTTCCATGAGATTTTCTGGATTTGGGGGAAAACCGCAAAATTTATATAAACTTCTTTTTCTCTTTAAAGTAAAAAGTGCGGTTTTCCCATTATGTATGAGTCGTCCACCATGAGTTTGCTGATGGATTTGGAAACCCGATTCGAGAAGATGGATGAACCGTTTCGGGTACATGGTGGACCCGGTAAGGTACCCCGGGGCAAGAAGCGCGTGATGATGACGATGTGAGCCTGGCAGGGGAGCACTACCTACCGGTGATTTTACCCGACGCGTCGGATATCCGGAGGATACCGTCGTGGTCTTGAGATGGATGGTAGGGGCCGGTCTGGACTGACGGCGCCCTAGATATTATGATCGAGACATTGAGATTTCGAGATTTTGAGGTACAGAGACTGTGATACAGAGATACCGAGATATTGGGATTATGTTTTGTGCCGATGCTAGGCACTGTTTTATGCTGATTTCATTATGATACCTCATTTTAAAAATACAAAGGAAATCTCACTAAATTATGAAAACAGTTCTTCATTTACATGTATTCTGTTTTCATGCATTCATACCTCATTCATATGATATATTGGTACCCTTGGGCACTGACACGGGCACATGAGATTACACTCGGGTTAGATATTTACCCTAGCATTGTTATAGGCTGCTGGTTATATATTTTTGAGGATATATTATGATCGTATGACCTAGGATTGCGTCATACATGCGATTTCTGTTCGTAGATGTATTCTATTCACGAGTTGGCAACTCAACCCCGTTGTGCCCCAGTTTCTTGCAGGTTTGCCGTACTGGTTTCATTAAGGCTTGGCGGGCACAGTTTCGTTCGGGTGACTTGCTAGTAGGTGGGTTTATTGGTATCGCACCCATCATATTACCTTGTATTATATTATTCAGTTGTATTTAGTAAATTCCAACAACCAAACATGTACTTATTTGAGATAGAGACCAGTGTTGATTATTCTATCGACCTTAGAGTCGCGCTGTGTATTTTTACGGATTTCTTGTTGTTATGAGTTTCTATTTGAGTTTTGATCCTCGCCCATGGCGTTGTATATTATATTGCTTATGTGGTTGTGGCCGTCGATTGACGAAGTGCTAGCTCCCGCTTGGGGATGCCTTTTTATTGATTTCGTATACTATTCATGTTGTATCCCGTTTGGGAGACAGTATTTACAAAGGAGACTCTGCCGAAATTTTCAGGAAATACTTGATGTTTTAAAACTGCATAACTCGGCTTATGCTATTAAAACTACTTGATTTTAAATTGGTTTTCCTTCACTCTACTACTTTTCTTGGTTTGGATTTCTGGGTTTTCGGTTTACTTAGATTACGTACGCCTTGAGACGTTCGTAGTTTAAGTGCCGGTCATATTCCGTACTTTCGGGACGTGACAGTAAGAATGGGCGGTATAAAATGCAGTATTCTGGTATGAACATATCCCAATTGTCGTTGACATATAGCAACGAAACCGGCGATACACCACATATTACACTTACGGTCACAGAAAACAAATTGAAAAACAACAACAATTGGAATCCGCAACCACCTTAGACATCAAAAACCCAATGTATCACATACTTTGGATTTCATGCCTAACCTAATGAATTCCTTAGACATCACATGCGTAACAATTATAAACCCCGCATTTTAGTCTCGATATAGAAAACACTTTCCAATAACCTATCGGGTAATTCAACAAGATTCCCGATAACCTGATCGAATGCTCGTCGGAAGCTTTATTAGACGGTCGCACCCCCGATGCCGTCGACGAAGTGCACTAAGGCGGAACAACGCGGCCGCGAGCATCCGAACGGATGCTTTCGGCGACGGGGTTCTCCTACAGTCACTTTGTCGGGACTATGGGGCATGGCTATCCAGTAAGGTTACCCGACGAGTATCCTCGTACACTACGTAATTGCGACGGACTTTTTATCCTCATCAAAATTCTATGGCAACCGATCAATTGAGACTAAACTGCTAGATTTATAAGATTTAAATTATTTATCACATAACTAAATTTTTGGATTCCAAATATTGTATCACAATCACAGATAGCTAGACGATGTTAAACTTTTCAATCGAATAAACAAACACCCAAACTTTCCCAAAGAGCTCAACACTTGAGCGGAGTTCAAAAAAGTACCCAGAACATGGCACAACTCCTATGAACCATCCGTAGAAGGGCCGACCCATGCTTCACTTATGTCGCCACGGAACTGCCGCAAACCCTAGGGCATTACTGCGGTTCTGCGATCCAAAAAGTCGAGTTTGGGTATCGTTCTTCTAGAGGGTCCACAGAATCGCTTTCAAGATTTTCTGAATATTTTAAACACGGAAAAAATCCAAATCTTGGAAAATTTCCAGCGAAGGAAAATATGGGTGATTGATATCCGTTCGAACTTTTTAACGCCGTCTAAATAACCTGAATACATGTTATTACGATTACGAAACACTCCGAATTGCCTTTAAAGAAAGTTAACATCACATGCAAATTTAGCAAAAACAAGCAACACCTGAAACACCAAAACCCAGAGACTGGAACACCCTAAAAATTTGAAGCCCAGAGGAGCCAAATGAACCGAGCAGGCCGATTTTTGGGGCTATGTGGCCGGCCACTTTGAGGCCAAATTGCTTCAAATTTTGATAGTGTTCATGTTATATCTCATACAACTTTCTGAAGTTGCTAGAAAAATTTTTGGACACCTTTAAAAATTCGACAGAAACAAGATTTTATATCGGGTGTTTCGGAGTTGTTTCGGTTTCGTAATTCTAATAAAAATCATTTAAATCTATAGCCTTGCTCTGATACCACTATAAGGTTCCCTCCGGCGGCGGCGAAATTTCGGGAGGCATCGTCCATGCCGTTTTCAAATTTTTGCCGTTCTAAATAACCCTAACCTAGAATCTTTAATTAGAGAATTAAACAAAACAACATGCAAACATAGTGAATGAGGAATACAACCTTTGTTGATCGGTCCTTCACTTCTAAAGCACCATGTAGTACTCTCTTCGCTCCAAGTAGTGAACTCCCAAACTCTAGTAAGGGTTCACATGAAGAAATGAATAATCTTGCTCAATGTCTTCGAGGCCGAAGATGATCTACGTCGAGCAGACTCAAGCTCATGCTACCTCATCACTAATTGTAGATTAGTGAAGCGAACACCCTAAACTAAATGGCTAATAAATTAGAGGATGATGAAGTTGGAAATGGGCTAACTTTAGATTTATTTTTCTCACAATATTTTCTCACTTAGAAAAAAGCTAGCAAGCCTTTTCTCATAAGAAGAAGATGAAGTATGAAGATGAGTGAATGAGCTCATGAGGTGAGAATAGCAACCATGGGTGAGTTAGTGTCATACACTAACCCTTGTAGAGAATAAACCATGGGTTAACAAAAATGTTTGGGTTAATAAATATCTTCAATTAAAACAAAATGAGTAGACTTGGTTAATGGTTCCACAAGCTTCTACAAGCTTCAACCATGTGACTAATTACCACTAATTTGTGAGTTACCAAAATAAATAAAACCTTAGGATTATCATAACCATGGTGTAAGTCTCATACACCCATGTTGCAAGTGTCATCAAACATGACACATAAATCCTGTACATTAATATATATCACATATATACTAAGTGTACACAAGTGAGAAAAAGAAATGCTTAAGTGAGCTAATATTAGTTAATGTAAATTAATATATCACATATATAATTATACATTAAATTATTAAATCAACACTTGATTTAATAATCCGGCTATATCACATACAACCGGATAATATCAAATGTAACAATCTATCGGATCAACACTTGATCCGATAACCCAGCAATATCACATATAACCGACCGATATCACATATCGGGAGAATAGAATGCGGTATCACAAACGTGCATTAATCTCGGTCCCGTACATATCACATATGTGCTCCTACTTCGTTTCGCATGAATCAGGAAACCTCTGTGTTGGACTCTAAAGACTCGTCAATACGCCGGCAGTAGGTGATGATCACATCAAACACCCACAAGCCGCAAGAATCTGCTAAACGTAACGGCCACCCGGGTATTGAGCTATCAGAAGATCAACTAGCAAGCCTGCTCATTCTCCTACGAATCCAATTAGTAACACTAGCGTACAGTCCGGTCTCTTCGTCAGATATGTCGCATATCACAGCCTGGGGGTGGTATAACGTCAGACCCCAATAGCCTGATAAGTCATGCCGATTCATGGTCCATAACGGTTCGAGAAACCACTGTTAACACTTACCAGTAAATCTCAGCAACCCTAGCTAGGGATTTCCTGTTATGGCCAATCGAGTATAGCGCAACATCAACTCCCAATACTGGGGGAGACGAATCCCCTCCTATCGCTCATTTCCTCCATATGACTCGGGACTGTACCCAAAAACCACCTTTTTGCACGATCTCATGACCGTGGTATGGTGGAAATCAAAGCACAGTGGGAATCACACAAGACTCTATGACGATCTCGGGTCGACAGACTAACCTGTACCAGTGTCACCAGAAAACTTCTATCTGACGATAGGTATAATACCATCTCAGAGTTCTCGGCGAGTCCGTTCAGTGCACCCAGTCTCCACTGAGCACCCTATACCATCTTTGATGTCAAATACCAATGGATGTGGGATCTTCCATCGCCCATCATATGGGTCAAGATGCATATACGCTACTCTACTCTGGAATATCGATGCCCTATCTCGATACACCTTCGACTAGATACAATTATAGGGAGTACTTATGGACTACCCTTGGCCCCACTAGTAAGATCTCCACCATTGTCCTGGTAGTCAAGTACACATCCTAATGGCTTTATCAACATGTGAGAGCAAGACAGCATCACTTATACAAGTCAACATGTTAAGACAAAGAACAACCAGACAGTATACTATCATATCGAGCAAGAAAGTCCTCCATATATATGTCCAAGCATCCACTACAATATACATCCCATGTACAGTAATAGCCTCTAGGGAATACATATAACTAACAATCTCCCACTTGCACTAAGGCCATCTGCTGTAGTATCCAATACCCAACAATATAGCAGTGGTTGTAGTATCCCATACTCAACCATCCCAAAATCTCACAAATAGAATTTGGGAAAGCAGGTCTTGGTGAGTGGATCCGACGTGTTAACCTAAAAATCTACTCTCCTTACGTCAATGCCTAGGAAATCAACCATCTCCCTGATCAGGTAATACTTGCCTCAGAATATGTCTGGATTGCTGATGGGACTGGTGTTCCTAGGCCAAAGCCACAACACCATTGTTGTCACAATAACAGTTATTGGATGCTAAAAGGTAGGAACCATGTTCATCTCATGAACATGAAATGTCCAAACAGCCACTTTGGTAGTATCGTTGGTAGTGATGTATTCATCCTTTATCGTCTAGTATGCCTCGGTATCTAGTTTGAAACTCTTCCAACATACCGTCCCTCTACTGAGGGTAAAGATAATGCTTGTGACTGACTTTCAGTCGACCTTATCACTCTGGAAGCTCGAATTGGTAAAGGACTTCCACTGGAGTTCACCGTTACCAAAACCCCAAGAACATATCTTTAGTGCTTCTCAAGTACTTTAGAATGTCCTACAGAGCAGTCCAGTGATTCTCCAAAGATCCGATTGATTCCTGATCACTACACCTAGTGAGTTAGCTACATCTGGTCTGGTACATAACATCGCATACATGATAGAGCCTACTGCCGAAAAATAGGATTTCCCTTGCATGCGAGCTCTCTCCAAATCAGTCTCGGGAGACATCTTTTTGGAAAGAGTGATTCATGAGTAAGTGGGGGAACCGCCATGCTTAGAATCTTCCATACAAAACCCCTTTAGTATGGTGTTTATATACCAGGATTTGGGGCTTTCCCAACATTTATTTAGATCTATCAGCATAGATCATAATCCACACGATGTAGTAGGTATCATCCAGATCTTCCATGGAGAATCCTCATGATAAGAGGAGCTTGACCGAGTGTAGCATATGAAGCCCTTTCCTATCAAGAGTATGTCATCTACGTACAATACGTGGAAGACAACCATACTCTCTACAACCTTCTTGTATATACATGGTTCATCTACCATTTTGATGAAGTCAAACTCTTTGACTGCCACATCAAAATAGATGTTCCAACTCCGCGATGCTTGCATTGATCCTGATGGACTTAAGCATAGCTTTGAAAGTCTCAACTTTTCCATTTACACCAATAATCTTCTCAATATCCATTTGCTCATGATGGGTTTTACCCTTCAGGTGCAATAAACAATGTCATACTTTGTGGGTGTACATGGATTCCATCTTTGATCGCATTGCATCCAGCCTTTCCATAAAGTCCCTATTCATGATGGCCTGCCTGAACCTGGTTGGGTCATCATCTACCATGATGCAATCCTTGCTCCCACTGTCACCGAGAAGATCGTAGTATCTCTCAAGTGGATGAGGAACCCTACCAGATTCGCGAAGAGGCTGAGGTTCATTGGATACTATTGAATCCTTTGGTTTCACCAAATCATCAGCTGTTAGTTTGTCAAGCTGGAACTCCTTCTAGTTCTACCCCATGGCCAGTAATTTCTACACAAGAAATACCTTTTCTCAAAAAGGTGGCATGCTGAGAAACAAAACACATTTTGCTCCTTAGTTAGGTAGAAGATATTCCCTCACTAATGTTCGGGATATCCAACAAACTTATACATAACTGACCTTGCCTCGAGCTTGTCTGGATTTTGCTTTTCAACATATACCGGACAACCCCATATCTTAACTCGTTTAAGACATGGTCTCTTCCCATAGCATATCTCATATGGAATGGTAGGCTGTGATTTGGATGGAACCCCATTCAATAGGTATGCAGCCTCTTATGTGCATAACTCCAAAAGAAAATAGGCAACTCATCAGTACTCATCATAGAGCGCACCTTATCTCATAGGACGCGATACCTCCGCCCCAATACACCGTTGTGCTGTGGTGTATACGAAGGAGTAAGCTGAGAGAGAATCACATTCTTCTTTAAATAATCCATGAACTCCACGCCCAAGTATTTTCCTCCTCAATCTCATCGAAGGAATTAATACTTCTAACCGTCTGGTTCTTCAACTTCATCCTTATATTCCTTGAATTTCTCAAAAGTTTCAGACTTGTGTTTTAACAGGAACATATGTTTGAATCTTGAGAGATGATCAGTGAATATAATAAAGTACAAAGAACCAACCCTGGCATTTGTAGATATAGGACTGTATACATCATCATGTATCCGTCCCAAGAGTTCAGTAACTCTTTCTCTGTTCCAAGTAAACGGAGTATTGGTCATTTTATCTTTGAGACAAGACTGGCAAATATCATAAGATGAAAATTCAAATAGATTCAAATATTCATCCTTATGTAACATAGCTAGTTGTGTCGCATTGATATGACCTAGTCTATAATGCTACAAGGATTCGTTCATTTCTGAACTACTCCACTTGTGTGTGTTCTAGATACTTTGAACTGTGATTTGATTTAGAACTTATATATAATTACATAACGTGCCTGATGCAATCAACTCTTGATTCAGGAAAAATGTTCACAACAATATCCTCCAATACATAATTATATCCTTTCTTAACTGAATAAAGAAATTGATGTAATATTGTATATCAGGTTTGGTATGTAATAACAATTGTTCAGAATCAATATATTACCATTTGGTAATACAAGGTTATATTTGCCAACTGACTTGGCTGCAACAATTGCACCATTCTCTAACACATAGAGATATATCAACCAATCCCAGTTCTCTACCTTTCTGTAGCCCATGTAACATATTACATATGCAGGATCCTGATCGGGTATCACATACCCATGACGCAGAGGATACTGAGAAATAGTTCTCGGCAATGAACACACCTGAAGAAGATGCATCAATATGCACTTTCATCGATTGGGTGTCATGGGAATCCGGATATTCGCCTATTCCCTGCTTGGACTTATAACAATTATAAGATAGAGCGGAACCAACGTTCCTCAACTCAGTATAATAAGCAGGTTCGGTCAATGCATCCATATTATTATCTTAATTAAAGCATGACATGGCTGCTACCAAGAGAGAGAGAGAGAGAAGAAAACACTCTGTGTGCTCTTGCAAGATTAGATTGGTTATTATTTTATCTAATCAGGATGGCTCCCACTGTTTTTATCAAATCTTCATTCAAACCCTAAAAGGCAAGAATAGCCGGGATTAATTACACCCTACAAGTTCACCAATCTTCCGGCCAGGCCAGTGTCTGTACTTTGAGGGAGGTTCCCTGTGCTTTCGCACGGACATAATTAAAATAAATCTCATTTTCCCAGGGGCGTAACCCCGTTAACACCTTTCTAGAAACCTACTTGATCGGCAAATTGTAATGTGTAAACTCTCCCAGGAGTAACAATTACTCGCAGTGGGTATCGGGATCCAACTATCTTATAGAAGGTACGCATTCTCATTGCAAATTTCAACTCTTGAAACTCCCGATAAGGGTTTTTACCCCAAATAATTTATGACCTTGACTATAATCAACATATCACAAGCACTGGTCAAGTTATACCCGTCATTTCATGATTAATTAGACCCACTCACATGACCCTTGACTATAATCAACATAATCACATGAATGTCCTAATTAACCGCATCATATGCTGTGTAGGAAGACATCACTTAGCTACCATACAGTACGTCTTGACAATGATCAACATACGCAGCACGAATACTAAGTACTCTACTTTCTAAAATGATGGAGGGTCTGCGGATGGTTTTTATAAAAACCTTTAACGCTTTGAACTTGATATCGTTGTAGAATCGAGTGAATTTTAAAAGGAGTGTTTTTTATGCTTTTACTAGTTTTGCTAAAGAGGTTACTCCCGGTGAAGGGATCTCGGCTATTTCCTTATCGAATAAGGTGGAGGATATTTCACAAATACCACTATGCAAAGCAAAAACTATAGAAACAATCAAAACTAAAACCAAGTGGGTTGTAGCATCTGCTAATTTCGCTAAAGAGGTCACTCCCGGTGAAAGGATCTCGGCTCTTTCCTGATCGAATAAGGTGCTGGATATTCTACAAGGAATACCGCTATGCAAAACAAGAACTAGAGCTACCGGTCTTATTTAAACAGGTTTCTACAAAATCTTTACGTTTCTTTTATTTCATTAATCTCATTAATGAATTCCCATCAATTATGCTTCCTAAAAATCACATAAGAAACAAAAGCATCAATATTTATTATATATCATATATATATAATATAAGCATTCGTCTCAGAATATCAAGTGATCACATCACAGAATATCAGCAGCAGAAGAACACATATGAAATATTAGATATACTAGGAATTCCGTATTTTAAATTAAGCCAGTATAAAACACGGATTCCATGGTCGCGATGAATAGCCAAACCCATATCCCTAGACCCCTACGAGAGCGGCAAGCAGCCCTCCCAATTCTAGAGTTAGGAGACCCGGTCTCGACTCCTCGAGATGGTCTCCCACTGGACCCTAGAACCCGGCTACTTGTGCTATCCTCCTTGGGTCTATCCTAATGCGGAAAAGTAAATAATATACATCAATGGAGACATCATCCTCACCCCGGAAGTGCCCCAATAAAAGAAAATTACATACAAGCTTTTACATTAATGAAAATGAAAAACTCTCATCTCATATAAAAAAACCCTAGCTATTCAGAACACGACGATCTAATATAACATATCACAGCAACACATAATATCACATGTCATCAACGTAAGTAAATATGCGTATCCTAATTGTCGTTGACATATAGCAACGAAATCGGCGATACACTACTTATTACACTTACGGTCGCAGAAAACAAAGTGAAAAACTACAACAATTGGAATCTGCAACCACTTTAGACATCATAAACCCAAGGTATCACATACTTTGGATTTCATGCCCAACCTAATGAATTCCGTAGACATCATATGCCTAACAATTATAAACCCCGCATTTTAGTCTCGATATCGAAAACACTTTCCAATAACTAGTCGGGTAATTCAACAATATTCCCGATAACCTGATCGAATGCTCATCGGAAGCTTTATTAGACGGCCGCATCCCCGATGCCGTCGACGAAGTGCACTAAGGTGGAACACCACGGCAGCGGGAACCCGAACGGATGCTTTTGGCAACGGGGTTCTCCTACAGTCACTTGGTCGGGTCTATAGGGCGTGGCTATCTAGTAAGTTTACCCGACGAGTATCCGCGTACACTACGTAATTGCGACGGACTTTTGATCTTCATCAAAATTCCGTGGCAACCGATCAATTGAGACTAAACTGCTAGATTTATAATATTCAAATTAGTTATCACATAACTAAATTTGTGGATTCCAAATATTGTATCATAATCATAGATAACTAGACTATGTTAAACTTTTCGATCGAATAAACAAACACCCAAACTTTCCCAAAGTGCTCAACACTTGAGCAGAGTTCAAAAAAGTACCCAGAATATGCCACAGCTCCTATGAACCATCCGTAGAAGGGACGACCCAAGCCTCACTCATGTCTCCATGGAACTGCCGCAAACCCTAGGGTATTACTGCGGTTCCACGATCCAAAAAGTCGAGTTTGGGTATCTTTCTTCTAGAGGGTCCACAGAATCGCTTGCATGATTCTCTGAAGATTTTAAACAAGGAAAAAATCCAACTCTTGGAAAATTTCCAGCGAAGGAAAATATGGGTTATTGATATCCGTTCGAACATTTTAATGTCGTCTAAATAACCCGAATACATGTTAGAATTACGATTATGAAACACTCCGAATTGCCTTTGCAGAAAGTTAACATCACATGCAAATTTGGCAAAAACAAGCAACACCTGAAACACCAAAACCAAGAGACTGAAACACACTAAAAATTTGAAGCCCAGAGGAGCCAAATGAACCGAGCAAGCCGGTTTTTGGGGCTATGTGTCCGGCCACTTTGAGGCTAAATTGCTTCAAATTTTCTCAGTGTTCATGTTATATCTCATACAACATTCTGCAGTTGCTAAAAAAAATTTTGACACCTTTAAAAATTCGACAGAAACTAGATTTTATATCCGGTGTTTCGGAGTTTTTTCGGTTTCGTAATTCTAATAAACATCGTTCAAATCTCTAGCCTGGCTCTGATACCACTGTATGGTTCCCTAGGGCGGCAGCAAAGTTTCGGGAGGTATCGTCAATGCCGTTTTCAAATTTTTGCCATTCTAAAGAACCCGAACCTAGAATCTTTAACTAGAGAATTAAACAAAACAACATGCAAACATAGTGAATGAGGAATACAAGCTTTGTAGATCGGTCCTTCATTTCTAAACCTCCATGTAGTAGTCCCTTCGCTCCAAGTAGTGAACTCCCGAACTCTAGTAAGGGTTCACATGAAGAAATGAACAATCTTGCTCAATGTCTTCGTGGCCGAAGATGATCTACGTCGAGAAGACTCAAGCTCATGCTACCTCTTCACTAATTATAGATTAGTGAAGAAAACACCATAAACTAAATAGATAATATAGTAGAGGATGATGAAGTCGGAAATTGGCTCACTTTAGATTTATTTTTCTCACTTAGAAAAAAGCTAGCAAACTTTTTCTCATGAGGAAGAAGATGAAGTATGAAGATGAGAGAATGAACTCATGAGGTGAGAATAGCAACCATGGGTGAGTTAGTGTCATACACTAACCTAGGTAGAGAATAAACCATGCGTTAACAATAATAGTTGGGTTAATAAATATCTTCAAGTAAAACAAAATGAGTGGACTTGGTCAATGGTTCCACAAGCTTCTTTAACCATGTGACTAATTACCACTAATTTGTGAATTACCAAAATAAATAAAAACCATAGGATTATCATAACCATGGTGTAAGTCTCATACACCCATGTTGCATGTGGCATCAAACATGACATATAAATCATGTACATTAATATATATAACATATATACTAAGTGTACATAAGTGAGAAAAAGAAATGCTTAAGTGAGCTAATATTAGTTAATGTAAATTAATATATAACATATATAATTATACATTAAATTATTAAATCAACACTTGATTTAATAATCCGGTTATATCACATACAACCGGCTAATATCAAATGTAACAATCTATCAAATCAACACTTGATCCGATAACCCGGCTATATCACATATAACCGACCGATATCACATATCACGAGAATAGAATGCAGTATCACATACGCGCATTAATCTCGGTCCCGCACATATCACATATGTGCTCCTACATTGTTTCACATGAACCAGGAAACCTCTGTGTAGGACTCCAAAGACTCGTCAATAGGCCGTGAGTAGGTGTTGATCATATCAAACACCCACAAGCCTCAAGCGGTCTGCTAAACGTAACGGACACCCGGGTATTGAGCGATCAGAAGATCAACAAGCAAGCCTGCTCATTCTCCTGCAAATCCAATCAGTAACACTGCCGTATAGTCCGGTATCTTCGTCAGATATGTCGCATATCACAGCCTAGGGGTGGTATAACGTCAGACCCCAATAGCCTGATAAGTCATGCCAATGCAATGTCCATAACGGTTCAAGAAACTACTGATAACACTTACCAGTAAATCTCAGTAACCCTGGACAGGGATTTCCTGTTATGGCCAATCAAGCATAGCGCAACATCAACTCCTAATATCGGGAGAGACGAATCCCTTCCTATCGCTCATTGCCTCTATGTGACTTGGGAATGTACCCAAAAACCACCTTTTTGCACGATCTCATGACCGTGGTATGGTGGAAATCAAATCACAGTGGGAATCACACAAGACACTATGACGATCTCGGGTCGACAGACTAACCTGTACCAGTGTCACCAGAGAACTGCTATCTGACGATAAGTATAATACCATCTACGAGTTCTCGGCCAGTCCGTTCAGTGTACCCTGTCTCCACTGAGCACCCGTATACCATCTTTGATGTCAAACACCAATGGATGTGGGATCATCCATCGCCCATCATATGGGTCAAGATGCATATACGCTAGTCTATTGTGGAATATCGATGCCCTGTCTCGATACACCCTCGACTAGGAACAATTATAGGGTGTACTTGTAGACTACCCTTGGCCCCACTAGTATGATCTCCATCATTGTCCCGGTAGTCAAGTACACATCCTAAGAGCTTTATCAACATGTGAGAGCAAGACAACATCACTTATACAAGTCAACATGTTAAGACAAAGAGCAACCAGATAGCATACTATCATATCGAGTAAGAAATTCCTCCCTATATTTGCCCGAGCATCCACTACAATATACATCCCATGTACAGTAATAGCCTCTAGGGCTTACATATAACAAACAACCATACCGGGCCCACAATGTCCCCGAAACGGTTCATCCCACTCCTCAAATCGGGTTTCGAAAACCAAAAGAAATCATGAAAACTCATGGTGGACGACACATACATCACAAGAAATCCGCAACTTGCATTTTAAAATTATAATAAGTTTATGAAATTCTTGCGGTTTTCCCTAAAATCCAGAAATCTCATAAATACTGAAGTCCTCGAGAAGAATCATAATACATAAACATCTAGGAAAATGATAATGTCTATGATATCCATAACATGAAATGCAGTTTATGACTAGCAATCCTTCGTATCAATCTTGATGAAATGGAAAACACAACTACAAGTTTAAGTATCATGTATGATGCAATGTTTTGATACTGATCTAGCAAGGTCTAAAGTGTTCATGGCATAGCAATTACCAAAGGCGTGTGTGTTCACATGAATAGTGCACGTGCAGTATGAACCAATGGTAATAGTGCAGCAGTCCTATGAGATGATACCGCATATTTGCATATATATGAGATGGTGCGATGCAATGAGATGTTTAACTGGGTAACTATGCATATAGAATACAAATAATCCTAAACTATGGGGCGCCTCGCACTATCCTGACGATTCCCCCATAGATGTGTATATCTACTCACCCGGACGCCTCGGCTAATCAGATCCGATCACAGCTTTGCCTTTCTGCGCCGTGTCCGATGCCTCCGGAACCGATCCTAGACTTGCAAAAACACAATATTTGAGGCTAAAACTCTATGAAGATATGAGGTAACGATACGAAGAATACACGTCCTCGAGCTGGACTTGTGTGCACAAAACGTGTACGACGCCACCACTACCTCAACTAATATCTCTATACGAGACAACCACCAAACCTAGAACCCAATCGTACCGATCGCGCATTCACAACACAATATATATCGTAGAAGATAATATATATATATCATCACAACGTCAATTTAAACCAGCGTCTATTTATACCGTAAACCTAGTAAGCAACCGAAAGGAATTTTTTTTTGGTGCAAAACATCGTGGATTAGCGATCTTGTCACGACCAAAAATAGCACGCGACTGACACTTGAATCATATGAAGTCTATAGGACCACATCTAATTCAAGTAATCCAAAAGCCTAGAAATCTAAAACCATTTTAAATAATAAATGATGGAAAACTCGTTTTAAAGAAAGTGGTTTTAATATCATAAGCCGAATTATGCGTTTTTAAAACATCAAGTCTTTTCTGAAAATTTCGGCAGAGTTTCCTTTGTAAATACAGGCCCCGAACGGGGTACAACATGAATAATATATATATATATATGAATGAGAAAAGGCATCCCCAAGCGGCAACTAGCTCTTCGTCAATCGACGGTCATAACCACGCAAGCAATATAATATACAACACCGAAGGGCGAGGATCAAAACTCAAAAGGAAACTCAAAACATCAATGAAACCATAATAATACAATGCGCGACTCTACGGTCGAAAGAATAAACATCACTGGTCATCTAAGAAAAATAAATATACATGTTTGGTTGATGGAGTTTACTAGATACAACTGAAAGTAAATAAAAATACAATGGTGGTCACGATGCAAGTGAACCCACCCACCAAAGCAAATCACCCGGAATGGAAGCAGTGTTCCAGCAAAGCCGTAATGAAACATGTAAGGAAAAGCCTGCAAGAAACTGTGGCACAACGGGGGTGAGTTGCTAACTCGTGAGTAGAAAACATCACCGAGCAGAAATCGTATGTATGACACAATCCTAGGTCAAAACGATCAATAATATAAATAACCTCAATATGATAAGATCTGAAGCATGAAAAGGTGGCAAGGGTAAACATCTATACATAAGTGTAATCCCATGTGCTCGTGTCGGTGCCTCAGGTAGCAATATATCACAATAAGAGGTATGAATGCATGAAAACAGAATACATATAAATGAGAAACCGTTTTCTTGTTTTAGTGTGATTTCTATAATTTAAAATGAGGTATCATCAATGAAATGAACAAAAATCAGTGTCTAGCATCGACACAAAACATAAATCTCAATATCTCAATATCTAGGGCTCCGGCTATCCGGACTGGCCCATATCATAATATCTCAATACCTTAATATCAATATCTGGGGCTCCGGCTATCCGGACTGGCCCCTGGGCTCCGTCTATCCGGACTGGCCCGATTCCGATCGATATCCTACGGATATCCGTCGAGTCACAAAACAATTACCGGTTAGCAATGCTCCCCTATCACAGGCTCAACGCCGATCAACTGCGATCTTCTTGCCCTGGGGTACCGCACCGGGTCCACCATGCACCTACAGACGGTTCCTACTCCTCCTCGAATTTGGTGTAAGATATCGCTCAAGAGCCGAGAAAACTCATGGTGAAAAATCTCAAATCATATCATGAGAAAACCGCAACTT
This sequence comes from Agapanthus africanus, assembly GCA_030015575.1. Lineage (NCBI taxonomy): Eukaryota > Viridiplantae > Streptophyta > Magnoliopsida > Asparagales > Amaryllidaceae > Agapanthus > Agapanthus africanus. Next base: position 53,805,870 of record JASDDO010000006.1, on the reverse strand, counting down.
TCATTTTAAAATGATAATTAGTTTTATAAAATCTTGCGGTTTCTCCAAATCCATAAATCTCATGGAAACCCAAAACTCGAGAATAAATAACAATGAATTTAAAAGTATTGGGCACCGTCAAATCCGGACTGGCCCTAAATAAAAATGCATGGTAATGAATAATAAATATGCATGAAGTATAATAGTAATGAATGTGATATCTAACCTAGCACAATAATAATATGTCGAAACTATCCGCTAAGTGATATTAATCAAATAATATTCTCTAAAGTATACGTGACATGGCAATTACCTATGATGATGTGTGTGAGCCGGCAAGTATGTGTATGTGGAACATACGCATCATCGGTAATGGTGCTGGTGTCCTGACAGCATGATTTCAATATTAACACATGAAAATACAATATAAGCATGCAATGTGATGCGAACAGCAATAATATGCGGGAGCTGAATAATAAACACAACAATAATGAATATGTAATAAATAATATGGGTCATACAGTAAACTATAGGTCTAAACTAACAGACTAATCAAAGGTAAGGAAACCACCTAAATATGAGTCGACACACACACACACACACACACACATATATAATAGTCGGTGATCCCACCTCAATAGTATCTCATATGATACCCTATATAATATGATATTCTCGAGTCAAGAGTGCGGATCTATCATCAATATATAGCTCGTACGGTAAATCCGTCGTACGGCCTCCCAAATCTGGATACGGGTCAAATATCACATTTATCTCATTATTCATCTGGTATCTTTTTCATCATATATCAGAATCTGGGGGTACTGATCTATTTCTAGTACAATACTGATACCATCTATGTATGCATACGTGTGTATGAAAACACCACGCCTAAAGGACCCATTAAAAATATCATGTCGTATCCCTAATATGAACCATGTCACATCACCGATCTCATGGCCTCAAGCCCAATCTCATCGACTCATCTCCAATCCCAAGTACTATCCTCATAATCCATGTATATGTATACGTGTGTATATATATATATATATATATATATATATATATATATATATATATATATATAGTCCCATACCTATGTGCATACACACACACACACACAGATATCCCCATATACGCACAGGTAAATAAAAGTATGCAAGTGTGTGTGCGCGTGTGGGTATAAACCTATTCTAGGGTTCGCGAGTAAGAAGCTATGCTAGTTTAATTCTAATTACCCTAAAACTAATCCATAACATCAAATCTATCCCGAAGTCATAACCTCCCAATACACATATATATATCATATATATATATATATATTTAGAATAACATATTCAGCACTACGAACTGCGGGGGTGCTATACGCCATCCACCCGACTTCCCCCGTAGATATATATCTACTAACCTTGATCTTCGCTTGCCGATGCCGACGTCGCCACGCGCTTGCTTGTCGGTTCAAATTCCTCGTGGGGGTACCCACACATCATAACGTATCGTTCCCTATTAAAATCCAATTTAAGACCAAAACGACACACGTTTCTCACATAGGTCAAAACCTATTGTTTCCTCTCGCAAACCAACCAAATAACACTCAATTTCGACCTACAAACGTCAAGTGATCGAGGGAAAACACAAATACTAAAATACAGAATCCAAAATATGAAAAATATAACCCCGAATCAAAACATCAACTCATGAATTTAGTCCCAGATTTTGTAAGGTGAAAACAAGGTAAGCAAACAATATTGGGTGCTATATAGGGTGTATGTGAGCTACTGAAGCAACCTGAGCACCTAACTCACCAAAGTGGCCGACCTCTACCCATGAATTTCCGAGCTCGCCGGCCTGGGGGTCTCCAATGGGGTTCATCTTGCTACAGTGGGTTCCTAGGGTCAATCCTAGTCTACTAGGGTTGTTTTCTTAAATAGTAAAATTCCCAGATCATCCCAGATTTCCCTGCACACCCTAAAACTCACAATACCGACATTGGAATTTTCAGTTTTCAGTATTTTGGTTTGTTTCGAGTTGTCCTGGGTTTCTAACATCTTAGGGGTTTTAAGGTCACCACTAAGGCATAATTACACTGAAACAACCCAAAACCCCACAACTCTCTTCTAGGAATTTTCAAAGTTTACTAAACTTCGTCAAATCGGTTTTAAACTTGAAAAGAGGCCTAAGCAAATGAAATACTATACTTAATGTGAAAGAATTACCTCATTTGACACTCATGAATCTCCTAGAGCATCAAAATCCCATTTTTCTTTGTCCAAAGTGTAGCTTGTGAGCTTGTGCATGTTTTTTGTGAAATGGAGATGGAGTTTTGGTATTGTTTTGATGATGATTTGAGGGTTTGAAGTGGAGGGGGAGTGAGGTGTAAGTCGACGTTAGACCCCCACATGATGCGGGGAGGCAGAATAGGTAAAGCAATCATTTTGTTTAAGTTAACAATGACTAACTTTACGGATCTTTGCTAAACCCTGACTAACAACTATCTAGAAGTGCTAAACTACTATGGTAGATGATTATACCTCAAGATACTAGTCCTTCTTATTCTCGTTGTCACCTCCTCGTCGGCCTCCTCGATGTGATAGAAGATCCACCCGAGAGTTCCTCCTCCATGCTTTAACCTCTCACTTGAGGTAACTAAGTGGCTAGGATTGCTAATCCAAGTGACCTAGAAGATATAGATGTGGATTAATGATCTATTAGTCTTGCTAACCCTTGGGATCTCAACACATGAGAGGATTAGGGTTAGGTTTAAGAAGTGGAGAGCTTTAGGAGAGAGAATGTGGTTGTAAGAATCAAATGAAAAATAACTCATTTGTGTATATATTATGAAGCATAAAATATCTTGCACAAATATCTTCATGCTTCATTTAATACAAATGAATGAATCATCTAATGAGTCATTAAAACAATTAATGCTTCATTAACTCATTTGGATGAATCATCTCATGAGTCACTAATTCATTTAATGCAAATTACACTTAAGCTCTACACTTCACCATTCTTCTAGAAGCTTCTCGACTAATTACGAGAATGCCCCTCCCATCCGTAAAAACACGAAAATACTGAGACTGTATAAATCCAATAATCCAATACTAGAATCTGGCTCAAACTAAAGCCTGCTAGTATAATCTGTCTGAACATCATACGTGCACAAGTACACGTATATGTCCGAACCCTGTCGTAAAACCATACGACCTCTATATCGTTTCACCTGAAGCAGGGAAACTCTCTGTGTGGGACTCTAAAGACTCAACACTACGCTGGCAGTGGGTTTAACCACAGGCCGCAAGCGGTACTAGCTGTACGTAACGGTCCCCAGGTAGATGTCTAATAAGGCCGATGAGGAAACCCATCCGAACTCCTATTGAGCCTGATGTGACAATTTACGTACAGTCCGGTCTGTTCCTCTAAGACTATCGCATATCGGGCCTAGGGGGCGGCAAGCGTCAGTCCCCTAAAAGGCGGTATAAGTCGGGTCGGAGCGAAGCCCGTTACACCTTGAGAAGCTACTGGAAATCCTACCAGTAAATCTCGTTTGCCCTGGCCAGGGACTTTGCGTAATGGCTATCCAAACACAGTGCGATATCAACTCCCAATACCGGGAGAGACGAATCCTTTCTAACTGCCACTGCCTCCAAGTGCTTCGGTACTGCACCCAACTGCTACCTGTTTGCATGACTCCTTTGAGCCGTGGTAGGGTAGCAATCTAAGAAAAGTGGGAACACACTCGAGACAAAGCAGCAGTATCAAGTCAACGGACTATGCTGTACTCATGTCACCTGGGAACTGTTAACTGACGACGGGTATAATACCAAACAACAGTTCCCTGCGAGTCCTGTCCGGTGTACCCGTAACCCAACGAGCACCTGCATAGACCATCTCCCCTGCTGGGATGAGAAGCGTATACACTAGTCTACTCTGGAGTATCGATGCCCTGTCTCGATAATCCTACGACTAGGGACCTGAAAAAGGATATGCTTGTAGACTACCCAGCTCCCACTAGTGTGACTGCCATCACAACGCTGGTAGTCAAGCAAGATCCTATGGGCTCTATCAATATGTATTCGCGATATGTTAAAAGAAACATATACACATATTAAGATAGATATAAACCAAGTAGCATACTACTATGTTGAGCAAGACTGTTAATACAACTGTGAATATCCCAAGCTTTTATTAAGTAATATACAAGCTAGTATGATACAACAATGGCCTATAGGGCATATACACTAACAATCTCCCACTTGCACTAGGGCCATATACTTGCGTATCGAAGACCTATCATCTCGAATAGACTCTCGAACTGTGTCTGAGGTAAGGCCTTTGTGAATGGATCTGCAGTGTTCTCCTCTGTAGCAACTCTCCGGACCTCGATCTCCCGGCGATCTATGATCTCCCTGATTAGGTGATACCGCCTTAAGATGTGTATGGACTTCTGATGGGACCTGGGTTCCTTCGCTAAAGCTATAGCGCCGTTGTTGTCACAACATAGAGGTATTGGATTAACAATGGTAGGAACCACCTGAAGTTCTGTTAGGAACTTCTTCATCCAGACTGCTTCTTTTGCGGCATCGCAAGCAGCTATATACTCCGCTTCCATCGTCGAGTCAGCAACAGTGTCCTGTTTGGAACTCTTCCAGCACACCGCCCCTCCATTGAGTGTAAAGACATAACCTGACATGGACTTGGAGTCATCCTTGTCACTCTAGAAGCTGGAGTCAGCAAAAGCCTCGATCTGGAGGTCTTTTCCGCCGTAAACCAAGAACATATCCTTAGTCCTTCTCAGGTACTTGAGAATGTTTTTTACTGCTATCCAGTGCTTCTCCCCTGGGTCTGACTGATACCGGCTTACCACGCTCAGTGCGTAAGCTACATTTGGTCTGGTACACAACATCGCATACATTATAGAGCCTACAGCAGAAGCGTAGGGTATAACTGACATGCGATCCCTTTCCAAATCAGTCTTGGGAGACATCTCTTTGGATAGGGTGATTCCGTGACAAGCCGGTAAATTACCGCGCTTAGAATCTTCCATACTGAATCTTTTCAGTATAGTGTTGATATACCTGGACTGCGAAAGTCCCAATATCCTCTTAGATCTATCACGATAGATCTGGATACCCAGAATGTAAGAGACATCACCCAGGTCTTTCATGGAGAACCCGTGTGATAAGAATCCTTTGACAGATTGTAGCATAAGAATGTCATTTCCTATCAAGAGAATGTCATCCACGTACAAGACGAGGAATACGACAGTTCGTGCTACAATTTTACTATATATACATGGTTCATCTGGATTTTTGATAAAGTCATATTCTTTGACCGTTTCATCAAAACAGATGTTCCAACTCCGCGACGCCTGCTTTGGTCCATAAATGGACTTAAGCAACTTGCACACTTTCCCGCTGCTCCCACTCTAATTGAAACCTTCTGGCTGATCCATATAGACGCACTCGTCCAAATTTCCATTTAGAAAAGTCGCCTTTACGTCCTTCTCCCAGATCTCATAAACATGGAAGGCGAAAATGGAAAGAAGGATCCGAATGGATTCCAGCATAGCCACTGGAGAAAAAGTTTCGTCATAGTCCAAACCTGGTCTTTGACGAAAACCCTTTGCAACAAGTCTAGCCTTATAGGTTTCCACCTGTCCATCTACACCAATCTTCTTCCTGAAGATCCATTTGCATCCTATGGGTTTTACCCCATCTGGAGCAAAGTCCAAAGTCCATACTTTGTTGGTGTACATGGACTCCATCTCGGTCCGCATTGCATCCGGCCATCTTACTGAGTCACCGCTCTGGATGGCCAGCTGGAAGCTAGTAGGTTCATCATTATCAATGACGCAATCCTCTCTATCCCCGTCTATGAGAAAACCGTAGTATCTGTGAGGCGGATGAGACGGCCTACTACTCCTGCGGAGGGGTACGGGAATGTGTTGTTCTTTTGGAACTTCTGGCTCTACCAAACTTTCAGTAGTAGTTTGTGGTTCTAGAATTTCTTCCAGTTCTACTGCGCCCCCATTTGTTTCCTTTTCTAAAAACTGTTGTTCTAGAAAATTGGCATTACGAGAAACAAAAACTTTTTGCTCCTCTACGTAATAGAAAAAATACCCCTTGGAGTTCTTTGGATATCCCACAAACTTACACTGTATAGAGCATGCCTCGAGTTTGTCCGCATGCTTCTTTTTAACAAAAGCTGGACATCCCCATATCTTCAGATACTGAAGATAGGGTTTCTTCCCACTCCATATCTGATATGGTGTGGTAGGCACAGTCTTGGTAGGAACCCTGTTCAAAAGATATGCAGCTGATTCCAGTGCATAACCCCAGAAAGATCGCGGTAACTTAGCATTACTCATCATGGAACGCGCCATATCCAATAGGGTTCGGTTCCGTCTCTCCGATACACCGTTATGTTGTGGAGTGTATGGAGGAGTAAGCTGAGAGACAATTCCATTCTCTTTTAGGTAATCCAGGCACTCGACACTTAAGTATTCACCACCTCGATCAGATCTTAGAGTCTTGATACTTTTGCCCATTTGGTTTTCTACTTCATTCTTATATTCTCGGAATTTCTCAAATGCCTCGGATTTCTGCAACATCAAGAAAATGAATCCATACCTAGAGTAATCATCCGTAAAAGTAATGAAATATGAAAAACCGCCTTTGCATATGTAGACATTGGACCACAAACATCGCTGTGTATGAGTCCTAAGAGCTCGCTCGCTCTTACTCCATATCCAGTGAATGGAGTCTTTGTCATCTTTCCTTTGAGACATGATTGACAAGTGGAATAAGATTGATATTCGAACGGATCCAAATATCCTTCTCTATGTAACTTAGTTAACCTTGTCTCATTGATGTGACCTAGTCTACAGTGCCATAAGAAATCCTGATTTATATCTGGAGACTTTCTTTTTAGTGTGTTCTGGACATTGAAAATCTATAATTGGTTTAACACGTATATATCGTTATCTAGTGTACCGGACCCAATCAAACCATGATTAAGGTGGATGTTAACAACATCGCTTACAAACGTGAAATCATAACCATCTTTTGATAACAACGATACTGATATGATATTACACGTTAAACTAGATACACAAAAACAGTTGCGCAAAACCAAAATATATCCACTCGTCAATTCAAGGTGATAATCCCCTACGGACACAGCATTCACTCTAGCTCCGTTAGCAACCTGGAGGGTCATATCACCAACCTTCAGCACTCTACGGTTTCTCAGTGCCTGCAATGAATTGCATATATGAGATCCTGATCCGGTATCCAATACCCAGGAAGTAGAGTTGATTGACAGACAATTTTCAATTACAAACACACCTGAAACTGAAGCCACAACTTGCCTCGGGTCCTGGTTCTTGGCAATCCAAGCTTTGCAATCCTTCTTCCAATAGCCTTTCCTACGACAGTGGAAGCACTCATCCTTTGCCACTACTGGCACCACAACCTTTGCCTTTCCCTTGACTCCCACCTTACCAACACCACCTCTCGGTTTGGTAGCGGCCTTCTTCTTCCTTCCTTTGGCCCTTTACTTGGACCTGGAAGAGGAAGCACCACGAAAAAACATAGTGGGCGTTTCCCTTGCCTTCTTCAAGGTGCCCTCTGCACTCCTCAACATATTAAGGAGTTCTTGAAGTTCAACTTCGTTACCTTGAATGTTGAAATTCAAGATAAACTGGGCGTAGGTGGAAGGAAGGGACTGAAGAATCAAGTCTGTATATAGCACGTTCTCTAACGTTGTCCCGAGGTCTGCAAGCTCTTCAATATAGCCAATCATCTTAAGGACATGTTCCCCTACAGATGATCCGACGGCCATCATCGACTGAAACAAGTTTTTCGAGGTCTCGTATCTAGCTATACGAGATTGCTCTCCATACAGTTCCTTGGTGTGGATAAATATGGATTCTAGATCCATATTCTTGTGCCTCCTCTGATGTTCATAATTCATAGAGGCAAGCACGATGCACTTGGCCTTCGCGAAGTATAACTCCCAGGTCTTGCGGATTTCCTTATCCGCGACACTGGATTCAGGACCTGGGACGGCAGGGGCCTTAGTAGTAAGGACATACCCCAATTTGTCATAGGTAACCATCTTAACATTCCGGAACCAATCTTTATAGTTTGACCCTGTCAAAATATTTTTATTTAATAATAACTTAAGGCCTGTCATGTTCTGGGTCGCTGCAATTAAGAGAGAGAGAGGGAACACTTTAGCATGATGCTCTTTCAAGTTTAGAGTGGTTTTTAGTTTATCCAAACATGTTGGCTCCCACTGTTTCTCGAATCCCTCCTCAAACCAAAAAGGAAGAACTAGTCAGGACTATTCCAACCGTGCAATACTTGCTTAACCGTTCATCCAGGCCAGTTTCGGTACTTCGAGGGAGGTTTTACGACGCTTTCGCGAAGTTCCTTAATTAAATAACCTCTTTTCTCTGGGGGCGTAGCCCCGCTGACACCTTTCTCGACACCTACTTGGTTTATAGCATTGATCGTTAAGTGAAAGAATCTCCTGATGAGTAGCATATACTCACAGTAGGATCGGGATCCAAATATCATCGTGTGATAAAGCTGAAGAAATCCTACCAAAATTATCACACTCCAAATGTTATGCAATCTATTAGTAAGTTTCAGTTTCTTTAGAAACTCCAGATATGGATTTCTGCCCCATGCTCTTATGACCTTGGCGTTGGTCAAAATGTCATAAGTCACATGTAAAGTTCTACCCATCATTATCTTGTTAATTTGAACCCACCCGTACATACCCCTGACGTTGGCCAAATGGCAGTACGACTGTTCCAAACAAACTCATCTATCTATGCAACAAATGAATACCCAGCAGCTACCAAACATTATGCCTTGGCGTTGGTCAAAATACAGAGCTTGAATACTACTGAATACCCAAATGAAATGACGGAGGGCTATGAATGGTTTTGGCAAAACCTTGAACGTAATGAACTTGATATGATCGAAGGAACCTGATAGCTTTTAAAAGGAGTGGTTTAAGCTCCGCAATTAAAAAAAATCTTCTGTTTTAAAATAACCGAGTGGTTTCTTTTAAACTGTTCCAACGATCCAACTTTGGTTTATTTTCTTTGCATTAAAATAATGCGTCCCATCATTTAACCTATCATTGCAGAAAACAACGAAAATACAACGTCCTCTTATGCCATCTGCATTCGCCACTGGGCCCCGTCATTCACCAGTTAGGTTACTTAACTAACGACAGAGCGGGGGCTGGGCTAGCGCAGGTGTAAAACATAAATGACTCCTACAAGATATCATATATAGATATTATACATTCGTCAGACGCAATAATAAGCATTCCAGATCACAGATAAACATATTGGATTTTCTAGGAATCTGTATTCCTTTTGAGCGTGCAAAGAAAGAAGGATTACATAGTCGCGATGAATAGCCAAACCCCACCCTAGGCCACTACAGGTACTGCAAACGACCCGCCAAGTACCCAAAGTGAAGCGGTCTCCCTCAACGACGTGAGTAGGCTACTAAACACTTCAAAGTACCCGGTAGTTTGTGCACCCCACCTTGGGTCTATCCTAGGAGCAGAAAACAGTAAATGAAATAATACAACGGTGGCTACAAACTCAACCTGGATGTGCCCCGCAAAAGAATATTACAACAAATTACAATTTACATTTGATGAAAGAAACACTCGTCTCACATCCCCGGCTATCCATTCACGACAATCCAACAAGTTCATATTCACAAACCAGTAAAAACCATTACAGAAATGTGCAACCCCCTGCTCACCGACATACTAGCAGTTACAGTTAGGGAAGGTTTACGAACACATTAATCACAACACAGATATAATCCAGTTAGTCAAACATCTTAGAGTAGGTTTCCTAGGCACCCTAGTGAGGTCTCACAAGGCATCGATCATGCCAATTTCAAAAATTCTAGGTGCCGAGAGACCCGACTACGGATCTTAGACTAGATGTTTAGGCGAAAACAAGAACTAGTTAACACTTAACTAATAGATACGGAAATACAACCTTTGTAGATCCGTTTGTCCACCTCCACGGCTCCGAAATGAGGTCCTCTCCACTGTCTAAAAAGAATCCGGGCTCTAGCGTCGACTTCATCGGAGAGTAAGCGAGCTAGGTCGTCGATGTCCATACCGAAGATGATCTACGTCGAGGCATCGCTAAATCAAGCTCCGACTTCACCAAGTCAAGAAACATGTGAAGAAAACACACTCTACTACTTGGCAAGAGGTAGAGGATGAAGAAATAGGAAGTGGGTTCACTTTAAAATTGGATTTCACACTCATATGCTCAATATGCCATTGATGAAGACAAGCTTCTTCATGAAGAAGAAGAAGAGCAAGAAGAAGATAAATATTATGATAAGTTTATTTAGAATAGAAAAGAATAATCTTATCATAATTTTCACCATGGTTAGGTGTAGAGAATTAACTTGAGTTAATAGAATTGGTTAGGGTTAAGCATGAGACAAAATGTTGACGAAGTCAAAAGTTCATGAAGCTTCATGAAAGAAAACAAAAGAAAGCCACCATTCTATTTTATGCAATTTATTTTCCAAAAATAAAAACAAATGAATAAATGAATAATCAAATTAAAACCCTAACCATTTCTTTAACCAAGATTTAATTCTTTACACAAACCCTAATTTGCATGCATCATCAAATATGATACAAACAAGTGCACAAAATCATATCGCATATGCAATGCGCACAGCCGAGCGAGAAAATCCATTTAAAGTGAACCGATACCAGTTAATGCAAAGTAATATATCAAATATATAATTATGCATTAAATCATTAAATCAACACTTGATTTAACGATCCGGTCATGACGCACATAACCGACTGGTATCATTAGTAACATCTTATCGAATCAACACTTGATCCGATAACCCGGCTATATCGCATATAACCGATCAATGTCACATCGCGAGAATCGAATACAGTATCACATACTCGTATTATTCTCGGTCCCGCACATATCTCATATGTGCTCCTATTTCGTTTCGCTTGAGCCAGAAAACCTCTGTGTAGGACTCTAAAGACTCGTCAATACGCCGGCAGCAGGTGATGATCATATCAAACACCCACAAGCCGCAAGCGGTCTGCTAAACGTAACGGTCACCCGGGTATTGAGCGATCAGAAGATCGACGAGCAAGCCCGCTCACACTCCTGTGAATCCAACCAGTAACACTACCGTACAGTCCGGTCTGATCGTCTGATACGTCGCATATCTCGCCTAGGGGTGGTAAACGTCAGACCCCAATAGCTCGATAAGTCGTGTCGATATGAGGTCTATAACTGTTCGAGAAACTACTGGTAACACTTACCAGTAAATCTCAGCAACCCTGGCCAGGGATTTCCTGTTATAGCCAATCGAACACAGCGCAACATCAACCCCCTATACCGGGAGAGACGAATCCCCTCCTATCGCTCATTGCCTCCATGTGACTCGGGACTGTACCCAAAAACCACCGTTTTGCACGCCCTCTTGGACGTGGTAAGATGGAAATCAAAGCACAGTGGGAACCACACAAGACTCTATGACGATCTCGGGTCAACAGACTACTCTGTACCAGTGTCACCAGAGAACTGCCATCTGACGTGAGGTATAATACCATCTGGGCGTTCTCGGCGAGTCCGTCCAGTGTACCCAGTCTCTACTGAGCACCCGTATATCATCTCCGATGTCAAACACCAATGGATATGGGATCATCCATCACCCATCTGTATGGGTCGAGAAGGTACACGCTAGTCTACTCTGGCATATCGATGCCCCATCTCGATACACCCACGACTAGGGACTTTGAAGGATGTACTTATGGACTACCATGTCCCCACTAGTATGATCCGCATCATAGTCCAGGTAGTCAAGTACACATCCTAAGGGCTTTACCAACATGTAACAGAGAGACAATCAGTGTACACATTAAGGTAAAGAGCAACCAGATAGCATACTATCATGTCGAGCAAGAAAGTCCGCCCTATATACGTCCCAGCATCCACTACAATATACATCCAATGTACAGTAATGGCCTCTAGGGCATACATATAACTAACAATCTCCCACTTGCACTAGGGCCATCTGTAGCAGTGGTCGAAGTATCTCATACTCAACCATCCCATAAAAGTCTCTCTCTGGGAATAGGCCTTTGTGAGTGGATCCGCCGTGTTGTCCTCTGAGTCTACTCTCCTAACCTCGATCACCCTGGAGATCAACTATCTCCATGATCAGGTGATGCTGCCTTAGAATATGTCTGGATCACTGATGGGACCTATGTTCCTTGGCATAAGCCACAACTCCATTGTCCCACAATGGCAGGAATGTAGTTCATCTCATGAACCAATATACACCCAAACAGCCTCTTTGGTAGCATCTTAAGTAGCGATGTATCCTGCCTTTGTCGTCTAGTATGTCACGGTATCTAGCTTGGAACTTTTCCAACATACCGTACCTTTACTGAGGGTATAGACAATGCCTGCGACTGACATTCAGTCGTCTTTATCACCCTGGAACACTTCCAGTGATTCTCCCCAAGATCGATTGATACCATCTCACTACAGCTAGTGAGGTACCTAACATCCATTTAGATCTATCTCATAGATCCAAAATCCAGGATTTAATAGGTATCACTTTGATCCTATATGGAGAATCCTAGTGATAAGCGGAGATTGATCGAGCGTAGCATAGGAAACTCCTTCCCTATCAAGAGTATGTCATCCACGTACTCTACGAGGATCATTACCATACTCCCTACTACCTTTTTGTATATACAAGGTTCATCTACCATTTTGATGATGTCAACTTCTTTGACTAACGCATCAAAACAGACGTTCCAACTCCACGATGCCTGCTTTATCTTATAAAACATCTTGCACACGTTTCCGCTGCTCCCACTGTCTACGAGGCCCTCTGGCTGTGTACTTATAGACGCACTCTTCTAAAACAACATTTAGAAAAGCAGTCATGACACCCAACCACCAGATATTGTAGTCATGGTATGTAGTCGTGGCAAGTAGGATCTGGATGGACTTAAGCATAGGTATTGGAAAAGGTTTCATCATTATCCACGCCTGGTTGATGACGAAAACCTTTAACAAGTCTAGCTTTTGAAAGTCTCAACTTCTCCATATACACCAAGTAATCTTCTCAAGATATACTTGCTCCTGATGGGGATTTAACCCTTCAGATATAGCAACCAAAGTCCATACTTTGTTGGTGTATAAGGATTCCATCTCAGATCGCTAAGCATCCAGCCATTCTTACAGAGTCTTACTCCCGATGGCCAGCTCGAAACTAGTTGGGTCATCATCTCATGATGCAATCCTCGCTCCCACTGTCATAGAGAAACCGAAGTATCTCTCAGGTGGGTGAGGAACCCTACTCGATCGGCGGAGAGGCTGAGGTTCGTTGGAATCTACTGAATCCTTTGGTTCTACCAAATCATCTGCTGTAGTTTGCATAACTGGAACCTTTCCATTTCTACATAACAGACCTTGCCTCGAGCTTGTCCGGATTTTGCTTTTAGACATAGGCTGGACAACCCCAAATCTTAACTAATTTAAGATATGCTCTCTTCCCATTCCATATCACATATGAAATGATAGGCTACTGATTTGATTAGAACCCTATTCAATAGGTATGCAGCTTCTCAAGTGCATAATCCCCTTAAGGAAAAAGGTAACTCAGTATTACTTATCATAGAGCACACCATATCGAATAGGGTGCAATTGCTCCGCCCCGACATACCATCGTGCAATGGTGTATACGGAGGAGTAATGCTGAGAGAGAATCTCATTCTCCTTTAGAATAGTCCAGGAATTCCATGCACAAGTATTCTCCTCCTTGATCACATCAAAGGACATAATACTTATACCCATATTTTGGTTCTCTACTTCTAACTTATATTCTGTGAATATCTCAAAAGGTTCGGACTTGTGTTTCAACAAGAACATATGTCTGAATCTAAAGAGATCATCAGAGAACGTAATGAAGTATAAAGAACCAATCCTGGTATGTGTAGACAGGAAACCTACATACATCATCATGTATCAGTCCCAAGAGTTCACTAACTCTTTCTCTGTTTCCAGTAAATGGAGCTATGGTCATCTTATCTTTGTGACATGACTGGCGAGTTTCACAAGATGTAAGTTCAAACTAATTTAAATATGCATCTTTATGTAACTCTAGCCAGTCGGGTCGCATTGATATGACCTAGTCTACAATACCTCAAGAAGAATTCGTTCATTTCTGAACTCTTCCTCTTATGTGTGTTCCATATACTAAGAACTGTAGTTTGATTTAGAACGTCAATGCTTTTAGACAACGTGCCTGAACCGATCAACTTTTGATATAGGAAATGTTCAAAACATTATCCAACAATACGAAATTTTATCGTTTCTTTACTAATAAAGAGACGGATATGATTTTGTATATCAGGTTCAGTATCTATTAACATTCGTTCAGAATCAATGTATTACAATACAGGGTGACAGTGACCAACAGACTTGGCTGCAACACTTGCCCCGTTTTCTGCCTCATGAAACTTATCACCCGTTCTCAGTTTTTCTACCCTTTTGTAGCCCTATGTAACAGATTACATATCTGGGATCCTGATCCGGTATCATATACCAAGGATGCGGAGGATACTGAGAAACAGTTCTTTGTAATGAACACACCCGAAGATGATGCATCAGCATGCACTCTCTTCGTTTGGGCGGCACGGGAAATCTGGTATTCCCCAATTTCCTGCTCGGTCTTATAACAATTATAAGTTGGAGCGGGACCAACGTTCCCCAGCTCAGTATAACAAGCGGGTTCGGTCAATTATCCGTATTATTATCTTGATTAAGACGTGATATGGTCGCTACCTGGAGAGAGAGAGAAGAAAACACTCAGCGTGCGCTCTTGCAAGAATAGATTGGTTATTATTTTATCTAATCAGGATGGCTCCCACTGCTTTTTATCAAATCTTCCTTCAAACCCTAAAAGGAAAGACTAGCCGGGATTAATTACACACTACAAGTTCGCCAATCTTTCAGCCAGGCCAGTGTCGGTACTTTGAGGGAGGTCCCCCGTGCTTTCGCACGAACCTAATTAATGTAAACCTCGTTTTTCCAGAGGCGTAACCCCGTTGAAACCTTTCTAGACACCTACTTGATTGGCTAATTGTAATGTATAAAACTCTCCCAGGAGTAACAATTACTCGCAGCGGGTATCGGGATCCAACTATCTCATAGAAGGTATGCAATCTCATTGCAAATTTCAACACTTGAAATTCCCGATAATGTTTTGCCCCTAGCGTCCTATGAACTTGACAGAGGTCAACAAACCATAGGCTGCTAGTCAAGTTCAACCCGACATTTCTTGATTGAAGTAAACGCACCCGCACGACCCTTGACAGAGGTCAACAAGGTTGCACGACTACCCTAAATCAATCACATCATATGCTTATGCAGATAAGCGCTAATCAGCTACCGCACACTACGCCTTGACAGAGGTCAACAAACGTAGCACGAATACTAACCAGTACATATCTGAAATGACGGAGGGCTACGACAGGCTTTTCTGAAAACCTATTGCGTAATGAACTTGATATCGTTGTAGGATCGAATGAATTTCGAAATGGAGTGTTTTTGAGTCTTTTCTAGTTTTGCTAAAGGAGTCACTCCCGGTGAAGGGATCGTCGGTCCTTTCCTCGTCGAATGAGGTGCGGGATATATCATATATATCACTGTGCAAAGCAAAAACAGTTAAAAGCAATCAAAAGACAAACCGAGGGTGTAGCATCTGCCAGTTATTGCTAAAGGAGTCACTCCCGGTGAAGGGATCTCGGTCCTTTCCTTATCGAATAAGGTGCAGGATATATCGCATATACCGCTATGCAAAGCAAGAACTGTAGCTACCTGTTTTATTTTGAAATTCGATTCTACAACATCTTAGGTTTCTTTTATTTCATTAATCTCATTAATGAAGTCCCATCATTTAAATACCTAAACTTCACAGATAAATACGACGTACACTTATGCCATCCGCATTCGCCTCGATGTCCCCTCGTGCACCGTTAGGTTAGGTAACTAACGGCAGAGCGGGGCAGGGCTAGCATGGGTGTAAAACATAAGTAACGGCTATATAATATATCATATATACTATATACTGTATCTATCATAGAACATCACATGATCACATCACAGATATCGCAGCAGAAGAAACATATGAAATATTGGATATACTAGGACGTCCGTGTTTTCAATACGAGCCAGTATAAAACACGGATTCCACGGTCGCGATGAATAGCCAAACCCACACCCCTAGACCCCTACGAGAGCGGCAAGCAACCCTACCAATTCTGGAGTTAGCAGACCCGGACTCGACTCCTCGAGTTGGTCTCCCACTGGACTCCAGAACCCGGTTACTTGTGCCCTCCTCCTTGGGTCTATCCTAGTGCGGAAAAGTAAATAATATACAAAGGGTGACTACTTCCGCAACCTGGAAGCGTCCCAATAAAAGAATATTACATACAAGTTTTTACATGAATGAAAATGAAAAACACTCATCTCACATAAAAAAAACCCCGCCTATTCAAACACGACGATCCAATATAACATATCCAGCAACACATAACATCACATGTCATCAACGTAAGTAAATGTGCGCATCCCAATTGTCGTTGACATATAGCAACGAAACCGGCGATATCACATATTACACTTACGGTCACAGAAAAGAAAGTGTAAAACTACAACAGTTGGAATCCGCAATCTGCATAGACATCGCATGCCTAATCATTTGAATTACTTAGACATCGCATCCCTAACAATTATAAACCCCGCATTTTAGTCTCATTATCGAAAACTCTTTTCAATATCAAGTCGGGCAATTCAACAAGATTCCCGACAGTCTGATCGAATACTCGTCGCAAACTTCAGTAGGCGGCCGCACCCCCGATACCGTCGACGAAGTGCATCAAGGCGGAACACCGCTACCGCGAGCACCCGAACGGATGCTTTCAGCGACGGGGTTCTCCTACAGTCACTTGGTCGGGGCTATGGAGTGAGGCTGTCTATTAAGTTTACCCGGCGAGTATCCGCGTACGCTACGTGATTGCGACGGACTTTTGATCACATCAAAATTCCGTGGCAACCGATCAAGTGAGACTAAACTGCTATGTTTATAACATTCATTCAGTTATCACATAACTAATTGTGAATTCCAATTATTGTATCCCATTCCGGATAAATAGAAAATGTCAAACTTTCCGATCGAACAATCGAACACCCAAGTTTTCCCGATACAGTCCAACACATGAAATAAGTCTAACAACATTCAGTTCGTGCCTCAGTACCAACGGTCCAGCCGTAGAAGAGTCAAGCCAACGCCTCACATGTGGCACGCCGTACTGCCCCAAACCCGAAGGTTCAAAGGGCAGTTCAAGACGGTCACATAATCGAGTTAAGGTTTGTTGTCTTCTAGAGGGTCCATCGAGTTACTTGCACTACTTAGAACGTCGTTAAACTACGGAAAAATCCAACACTTGGAAATTTCCCGACAGGGGAAAAATTGGGTATTTATATCCGGTCGAACTTTTAACATATTCTAAAATTTATCCGGAAAGCCAAATAGACAAAATTTGATACCCCGATCGAAATACCGAATCCCCAAAACAACTCCAAATTATTCAACTCTTGAATAAATTTAAAAAGTACCCAGAGAATTCAACACTGGAAATATTGAATTACTGTACAAAACTGGAACTGTGACGTCACCAAGTGGCGGCGGAACCGCCGCACGAGGCATGCTCGTGCCGCGGTTCCGCGCCTGTTTAAAGTCCAAATAATCTCGTATTTGCACAGTAATTCTTATAATTGCCTGCTGGGTTTTCTGGATATTTTTAATTTGGAAAAATCCCAGTTTTTGAAAAAAGGACAGAGAGCTATTTTGGAGTTGGTTTCGGGTTCGTTCCGGTTTCAAACTCCGTCTGGATTTCGCCTAAGGCTCTAGCTAGGCTCTGATACCACTGTAGGGTTCCTAGGCACCCTAGTGAGGTCTCACAAGGCATCGATCATGCCAATTTCAAAAATTCTAGGTGCCGAGAGACCCGACTACGGATCTTAGACTAGATGTTTAGGCGAAAACAAGAACTAGTTAACACTTAACTAATAGATACGGAAATACAACCTTTGTAGATCCATTTGTCCACCTCCACGGCTCCGAAATGAGGTCCACTCCGCTGTCCAAAAAGAATCCGGGATCTAGCGTCGACTTCATCGGAGAGTAAGCGAGCTAGGTCGTCGATGTCCATGTCGAAGATGATCTACGTCGAGGCATTGCTAAATCAAGCTCTGACTTCACCAAGTCAAGAAACTTGTGAAGAAAACACACTCTACTACTTGGTAAGAGGTAGAGGATGAAGAAATAGGAAGTGGGTTCACTTTAGAATTGGATTTCACACTCATATGCTCAATATGTCATTGATGAAGACAAGCTTCTTCATGAAGAAGAAGAAGAAGAGCAAGAAGAAGATAAATATTATGATAATTTTATTTAGAATAGAAAAGAATAATCTTATCATAATTTTCACCATGGTTAGGTGTAGAGAATTAACTTGAGTTAATAGAATTGGTTAGGGTTAAGCATGAGACAAAATGTTGACGAAGTCAAAAGTTCATGAAGCATCATGAAAGAAAACAAAAGAAAGCCACCATTCTATTTTATGCAATTTATTTTCCAAAAATAAAAACAAATGAATAAATGAATAATCAAATTAAAACCCTAACCATTTCTTTAACCAAGGTTTAATTCTTTACACAAACCCTAATTTGCATGCATCATAAAATATGATACAAACAAGTGCACAAAATCATATCGCATATGCAATGCGCACAGCCGAGCGAGAAAATCCATTTAAAGTGAACCGATACCAGTTAATGCAAATTAATATATCAAATATATAATTATGCATTAAATCATTAAATCAACACTTGATTTAACGATCCGGTCATGACGCACATAACCGACTGGTATCATTAGTAACATCTTATCGAATCAACACTTGATCCGATAACCCGGCTATATCGCATATAACCGATCAATGTCACATCGCGAGAATCGAATACAGTATCACATACTCGTATTATTCTCGGTCCCGCACATATCTCATATGTGCTCCTATTACGTTTCGCTTGAGCCAGGAAACCTCTGTGTAGGACTCTAAAGACTCGTCGATACGCCGGCAGCAGGTGATGATCATATCAAACACCCACAAGCCGCAAGCGGTCTGCTAAACGTAACGGCCACCCGGGTATTGAGCGATCAGAAGATCGACGAGCAAGCCCGCTCACACTCCTGTGAATCCAACCAGTAACACTACCGTACAGTCCGGTCTGATCGTCTGATACGTCGCATATCTCGCCTAGGGGTGGTAAACGTCAGACCCCAATAGCTCGATAAGTCGTGTCGATATGAGGTCTATAACTGTTCGAGAAACTACTGGTAACACTTACCAGTAAATCTCAGCAACCCTGGCCAGGGATTTCCTGTTATAGCCAATCGAACACAGCGCAACATCAACCCCCTATACCGGGAGAGACGAATCCCCTCCTATCGCTCATTGCCTCCATGTAACTCGGGACTGTACCCAAAAACCACCGTTTTGCATGCCCTCTTGGACGTGGTAAGATGGAAATCAAAGCACATTGGGAACCACACAAGACTCTATGACGATCTCGGGTCAACAGACTACTCTGTACCAGTGTCACCAGAGAACTGTCATCTGACGTGAGGTATAATACCATCTGGGAGTTCTCGGCGAGTCCGTCCAGTGTACCCAGTCTCTACCGAGCACCCGTATATCATCTCCGATGTCAAACACCAATGGATATGGGATTATCCATCGCCCATCTGTATGGGTCGAGAAGGTACACGCTAGTCTACTCTTGTATATCGATGCCCCATCTCGATACACCCACGACTAGGGACTTTGAAGGATGTACTTATGGACTACCATGTCCCCACTCGTATGATCCGCATCATAGTCCAGGTAGTCAAGTACACATCCTAAGGGCTTTACCAACATGTAACAGAGAGACAATCAGTGTACACATTAAGGTAAAGAGCAACCAGATAGCATACTATAATGTCGAGCAAGAAAGTCCTCCCTATATACGTCCCAGCATCCACTACAATATACATCCAATGTACAGTAATGGCCTCTAGGGCATACATATAACTAACACTTAGAATTTCGATCAAGCAATACTTATGAATCCACTCCAAACAATTCTCTGTGCACATAAAACCTGAGCAGAAACAAATCATCCCAGAAAATACAATATCAACACAGAAGAATAACTGAGCAAATTTGGGTTGACTCGGTGTCAACTCGGCCGCGGATCCAAGGAGGATGGCTTGGATCGGCCGCGGTTCCACAGTTGTTTGGACGAGTCACGATTCCAAATTTATTCACAATTCTTAAAAAACCCTTCTTGTATTTTTAAGGGTCCCTGAAAAATTTTTAGACCCCGTTTTAAAATCGGCAGAAACAATGTGACAATGTCGTTTTTTCGGTTTCGTTTTGCGATCGAATTTTTAAATACTTTGCTAACATGTTAGTTATGGTTTAGCTAGGCTCTGATACCACTGTAAATCGACGTTAAACACCCCACATGATGCGGGGAGGCG
Source organism: Agapanthus africanus (assembly GCA_030015575.1). NCBI lineage: Eukaryota > Viridiplantae > Streptophyta > Magnoliopsida > Asparagales > Amaryllidaceae > Agapanthus > Agapanthus africanus. Next base: position 53,785,174 of record JASDDO010000006.1, on the reverse strand, counting down.
GAATAAGTAAAATAATCATTTTGTTTAAGTTAACATCGACTAACTTTACGGATCTTTGCTAAACCCTAACTAACAACTATCTAGAAGTGTTAAACTACTATGATAAAAATTATATCTCAAGATACTAGTCCTTCTTGTTCTTGTTGTTCACCTCCTCGTCGGCCTCCTCGAAGTGATAGAAGATCCACCCGAGAGTTCCTCCTCCAAGCTTTAACCTCTCACTTGAGGTAATTAAGTGGCTAGGATTACTAATCCAAGTGACCTAGAAGATATATAAGTGGATTAAGGATCTATTAGTCTTGCTAACCCTTGGGATCTCGACACATGAGAGGATTAGGGTTAGGTTTAAGAAGATGAGAGCTTGAAGAGAGAGAATGTGTTTGTGAGAATCAAATGAAAAATAACTCATTTGTGTATATATTATGAAGCATAACATATATGGCACAAATATCTTCATGCATCATTTAATACAAATGAATGAATCATCTAATGAGTCATTAAAACAATTAATGCTTCATCAACTCATTTGGATGAATCATCTCATGAGTCACTAATTCATTTAATGCAAATTACACATAAGCTCTCCACCTCACCTTTCTTCTAGAAGCTTCTCGACTAATTACGAGAATGCCCCTCCCATCCATAAAAACATGGAAATTCTAAGACTGTATAAATCCAATAATCTAATACTAGAATCTGGCTTAAACTAAAGCCTGCTGGTATAATCTGTCCGAACATCATACGTGCACAAGTACACGCATATGTCTGAACCCTGTCGTAAAACCATACGACTTCTATATCGTTTCTCCTGAAGCACGGAAACTCTCTGTGTGGGACTCTAAAGATTCGACACTACGCTGGAAGTTGGTTTAACCACAGGCCGCAAGCGGTACTAGCTGTACGTAATGGTCCCCAGGTAGATGTCGATAAGAAGGCCGATGAGGAAACCCATCCGAACTCCTACTGAGCCTGATGTGACAATCTTCGTACAGTCCGATCTGTTCATCTAAGACTATCGCATATCGGTCCAAGGGGGCGGCAAGCGTCAGTCCCCTAAAAGGCGGTATAAGTCGTGTTGGAGCGAAGCCCATTACACCTTGAGAAGCTGCTGGAAATCCTTCCAGTAAATCTCGTTTGCCCTGGCCAGGGACTTTGCGTAATGGCTTTCCAAACACAGTGCGATATCAACTCCCAATACCGGGAGAGACGAATCCTTTCTTACTGTCACTGCCTCCAAGTGCTTCGGGACTGCACCCAACTGCTACCTATTTGTAAGACTCTTTTGAGCCGTGGTAGGGTAGCAATCTAAGAAAAGTGGGAACACACTCGAGACGAAGCAGCAGTATCTAGTCAACGGACTACGCTGTACTCATGTCACCTGGGAACTGTTAACAGACGACGGGTATAATACCAACCAACTGTTCCCTGCGAGTCCTATCCGGTGTACCCGTAACCCAATGAGCAATTGCATACTATCTCCAGTACAACGTACTAATGGCTGTGGAACAGACCATCTCCCCTGCTGGGATGAGAAGCGTATACACTAGTCTGCTCTTGAGTATCGATACCATGTCTCGATAATCATAAGACTAGGGACCTGAAAAACGATGTGCTTGTAGACTACCCAGCTCCCACTAGTGTGACTGCCATCACAACGCCGGTAGTCAAGCAAGATCCTAAGGGCTCTATCAATATGTATTCGCGATATTCTAAAAGAAACATATACACATATTAAGATAGATATAAACCAAGTAGCATACTACTATGTTGAGCAAGACTGTTAATACAACTGTGAATATCCCAAGCTTCCATTAAGTAATATACAGGCTAGTATGATACAATAATGGCACCTAGGGCATATACATTAACATGAGGTGCTGCCATGAGAGGAAGAAGAAGAAAAGATGAAGATGATGAAGTGAGAACAATGGGCCATGACTATGGTTGACCCCTCACCCTCTCTCTCTCTCATGCCCATACCCCTTTCTTTATTCATTTCCCTTTTCTTTTCTTTTCTTTTCTTTTCTTTTCTTTTCTTTATCTTTTCTTCTCATTTCATTTAAACCAAATCATACTTGAAAATGATGAAAAGCCATGCTAGGAAAAATGTAAAAATGCCAAAAAAGACATGTGCATGTCATGTACAAAACACGCTTAATGCGCGATTAGCGATATTTAATTGCGATTAGCATTAAAATAGTGTATAATAAATCATAAAAACTTATAATTTGCATAAATCACATAAAGCACCATCTTTTCACTAGTTTCTATAATTTTCCAATTTTTTCCTAATTTATCGGTATTTAATTATACCGCCTTATTAAAATATTCAATATATTATTATTTAATTATAAAGATTCCTAAAAATAATATTTTATTTTCTAAAATGTTACAATCTTTCCCCCTTAAAGAAATTCGGTCCCCGAATTTAAATTTAAACTCCCCCAATTTCTAAAACATTTCAGTAAATTGATGAAGGCGACGGGGCTCCGAAATCATCAATACATAAAACGCATCGTACTGCAATGCATGCGCACGAACAATGAGCAGATAACTCAAAATCAAAACTCCGTCAAGCATCCCACAATCATCAGAGTCATGGTGAAGACACCAATGTCAAATCCAATACGAAAACCGACATGATATACATCAAAAGTATGACATGTAAATATCATTAAAACATCTGAAGAAATGCATGCCAAACCTTTTTAAGCTGCTGTGCGATGAGCATAACACTGCACAGTGGCAGACGTCTATTGTAAGAAAATAACTATGTATATATATATATATATATATCATTTATTTATTATGCACGTCCTGCCGTTTTGAACACAATTTAGAAGGGTTTCCTTGTTTTAAACGTTTCGTGTCATCTCAGACACGTAAGTAAATACTGAGACTATATCTCCCTTTTTGGAAATCCCTTCGATAGCTATCAATGCGTGCAAAATATATCCAGGTACTGTCCTCTGACTAGTCCTGCTCAGTACGAAAACAAATAGCAAATATCATAAAACGTACTGCTCCACAAGAAATAAATCCCCAAATGTGCATAAGAATGTCGCGTGCGTCTGGTGCGCACGGAAATCAAAATCCATGAATGTGCCATACATGTGCACAGAAACAACATCTAAGTGCAACGGGTGTACACGAAACACCTGTCAAGGGCAACGGGTGTGCCTGACAGCAATATCAGGTGCATCTGATATGCACAAAGAATCCCGATTTAGTGCATCTTGTGTGCATCAAAATCGCATCTCATATCATGCGTCCAATATGCGCAAAAATCCAAATCAGGTGCATCCATCATGCATGAATAGGATCTAAATCATGTGCATTCAACATGCACGAAATCACGAAATCCAATATCAAGCGCCGAACACGTGCAAAATCCAATTCAAGCGCGTCAAATATGCGCAAAGATTCAATCAGGTGCACAAGGTGCACAAAACAAATATCGAGTATCATAATCGAAATCGACGGTATACAACACATTTCAATCCAAATCCAAATCAGGTATACCGTGGTATATAACTCACAACCATGTGGATCAGCATGCACAAAAGCAAATCAAAATACTAAAAGTGCATGAAAACTATGCCGAAAGCATAAGTCAAATCATATGCATGCCCTAGGCATGAAATCAAAATCAATGTCCCGAATGACATCAAAACGAAATCAGGTGCAACTGTGGTGCACAAAATACGTATCGATGCACTGCAATCATATGTGAACTATAACGAGTGCAAAAACCAAATCGAGTGCATACCATATGCACAAAATCAACCCAACTGTATGAAATCCATGAAATCACAACATGTGCAGCCAAGGCACAAAAACGATATTAAGTGCAATAACTGCGCGCAAATCATAAATCAACTCTACGGTGTATAAAGCATATCGTATGTGTAATAACTATCCACAAAATATAAATACCCAGTAGGTGCAACCATGGTGCACGAAAACAAATATCATGAAACTCAGTCATCAAAACTCAATCATGCGAATAGATCGCCTAAAATACTGAAATCAAGTATAGAGGAATAGTCCTGCTCAAGCACATCCTCTAAGAATCCCTGGCCAACTGTCGTGGTCACTCATAACATGTCTCGTCAACGGTGCCGAACTCTGGCCTGCGGGGTGTGCGTAAAATGACCACTCCTGGGTCCAAGTCTTCTCGCATAATATTCTAGAAAGGTCCTGTCGAGATCTCTCCCAAATCTCGTTTCTGCCGAACTGACCGGAGGTTATCACCCTTTACTATATCTGTTTCTTGTTCCGGAACGGCTGCATACTCATCGCGGGTCCGTCTAGAAGATATATCAATATATATAGCGCCTTTGCATGCGTGTCACATCTCTGATGTCGGCGGAGTGGAACGTCATCTCATCAAGATCTTGTACGACCCTCTTACTCCGCTTTTCTCTAATGTCGACTGCTTCAGACTCGTCTCTTCGTGGCTGCATGGACTGTGCTCCAACGGTTATACTTGTATCTGGAGTCTCCCAAGCAATGCATCCCATAACATGATATCCGAATGAAGTCGAACCATCCGATCGATTCGTCAAAACCTCACAATCCCCCAAGAGCTCAACATCTGGGGTACAGTTTAATAATATCGAGTACATGCCACAACACCTATGGACCAACCGTAGAAGGTCAAACCCAAGCCTCATTAATGGCACCGCGGAACTGCTGTAAACCCTAAGATTTCAAAGCGTTCTCATGGTCATTATATCGAGTTAGGGTTTCATTCTTCTAGAGGTTCCACGGAATTACCTGCATGTTTTTCCGAATACTTTAAACTTGGAAAAATGGGTTTCTGACATTCGATCGTCTTCTATCGACTTTCAACGTACCTGCGAACGAACCACATGTCCTAGTCATTCATCCTCGGGTAACTAGCGACCTTCTATCATATCTCTAAGTACATATCGTACTGCAATAGTTCCAACATCTGGGGCGATATCTCGTCGTTCGCAGCAACAACTGACTCATTCGTCTACACGCTGAACAGTGCCTCAATCATCAATAATAAGCGATACATCAATGGTCATCACATTCTGTCTGGCCTCTATCAGTCACTCAATCCTCTGGTGCTGATCTGCACGTCCGAGTAATCTCGTAAAAGCGATCCATCAACGCTCATGGCGCGAAAACACAATAAAACGATGCCACTCTATGTAATCGTATGTCCCTGGAATCATGCCCTGGTCAGTCCTCGTTCGTGACGAGCTCGTGCTGACCGCAACTCTAGCCGTAGCTCTTTCTGCCCGTGTAATCGTGGCAGCCAAACCATAAACCTATATCGATGAGGATAGATCATAGGAATGAATATAATGTTATGCAAGGAAATTTACATCGTAAGGCTTCTTAAGCTGAGTAGTGTATCGTAAGTATGCCGTGGAACATACAAACGGTATGTTACTCTCCTTAAGTCACCTACTCCATCAACCAAGGTCAACCTATGCGACGAAAGTTCGGGTCTAGTACCCTCTCGACTAAGTCTAAGTTCCATAAAGTCAAGCCTAGATTCCATATATATACAAACGCCCTAGGCTCCGCATAGTCAAACCTAGACTCGAACAAAGGTTAACGTAGCGCTCTGATACCAACTTTGTCACGACCTGAAATAGCACGTGACTGGCACTTGAATCATATGAAGTCTATAGGACCACATATAATTCAAGTAAGCCAGAAGCCCAGAAATCTAAAACCATTTTAAATAATAAATAATGGAAAACTCGTTTTAAAGAAAGTGGTTTTAATAGCATAAGCCGAATTAGGCGTTTTTAAAACATCAAGTCTTTTCTAAAAATTTCGGCAGAGTTTCCTTTGTAAATACAGGCCCCGAACGGGGTACAACATGAATAATGTTAGTGTATATGCCCTAGAGGCCATTACTGTATCATACTAGTATGTATATTACTTAATGGAAGCTTGGGATATTCACCTTGTATTGACAATCTTGCTCAATATAGTAGTATGCTACTTGGTTTGTTTCTACTTTAATGTGTGCATATATTTATTATAGCATATCGCCTTTATACATTAGTGGAGCCCTTAGGATCTTTTACTTGATTACCAGCGTTGTGATGGCAGTCACACTCATGGGGGCTGGGTAATCTACAAGCACATCCTTATTCAGGTCCCTAGTCGTAGGACTATCAAGACAGGGCATCGATACTCCGGAGTAGACTAGCGTATGCTCTTCACATCCCAGCTTGGGAGTCGGCCTGTCCCACAGCCGTCAGTACGTCGTACTTGGGATAGTATGCGGGTGCTCGTTAGGTTACGAGTACACTGGACAGGACTCGTCAGGAACTGTTGGTTGGCACTATACCTATCGTCAGTTATCAGTTCCCAGGTGACATGAGTACAGCTTAGTCCGTTGACTTGACACTGTCACTTCGCCTCGAGTGTGTTCCCACTGTACTTTGATTACTACCTACCACGGCTTAAAGGAGTCGTGCAAACAGGTAGTTTTTGGGTGCAGTCCCGAAGTACTTGGAGGCAGTGACGGTTAGACAGGATTCGTCTCTCCCGGTATTGGGGGTTGATATCGCGCTGTGTCTAGGAGAGCCATTACACAAAGTCCCTGGCCAGGGCAAGCGAGATATACTGGTAGGTTTCCAGTGTTATCTCAGGGTGTTCTGGGCTACACTCCGACACGACTTGTACCGCTTTTAGGGGACTGACGTTTACCGCCCCCTAGGCCCGCCATGCGATATTCTCAGACGAACAGACCGGACTGTATGGAGATTGTCACATTCAGACTCAGTAGGAGTTCAGATGGGTTTCACCTCGTCCGTCTTCTTATCGGCATCTACCTGGGGACCGTTACGTACAGCTAGTGCCGCTTGCGGTCTATGGTTAAACCCACTGCCAGCGTAGTGTCGGGTCTTTAGAGTCCCACACAGAGGGTTATTCTCCTTTGGGCAAAACCGAGAAGAGGTCGGATGGTTTTGCGACAGGGTTCGTTCACATCCGCGCACTTTTGCACGTTTGGTGTCCGGACAGTTGTTACTAGCGGGCTCTGGTTTAAGCCAGATCCTAGTATATACTTTAGGGTTAGTTTTATCTCATAGTATTCGTGCTCCTCGGAACACGAATGCGGGTGTGTATGCATAGTTGACTGAGGCAGAGGAAGAGGATTCTCATTAGGGTTTTGGTACGGGTGTGTATGCACAGTTGACGGTTGTCGTTTACCAAACCCTAATGAATATGTGAAATATCAATTGATAATGTTATTTAAATGAAATTGGGTTATGGTTAGGGTTTGTTGACTTGTTGACCAAGGTTGACTAGTTGACCAAGGTTGAAACATTGACCATCATCATTTTTTTCCAAAGATGTTCTTTGATCTTTGCAAAAAACATTTAATGTGAAATGATAATGGTCTTATCAAACCAACCATCACCTTTTTCATTTTGGATTAATATTATTAATTAGATAATTCACATATATGGTTATGGTTGTAAAACTATTCTCATTCTATCATATTGATTCTCTCTCATCCTTTCTTCTTCCTCTTCCTCTAGCTCAAGGAAAATTCATCTCATGTGTTGAGAACCATTTCCTTGGAGATAAAACATCAAAGCCACTCTCTACTCATCCAAAGGTTGAAGGTCTAGCAAGCCGGACACTTTAGTTTTCTCAAGTTCGAGAAAGAAGCTCAAGGTAGAGACCCTAAGGTGGATCCATCTTGGTCAAGAGAAGGAGAGGAGGAACGAACCAGCCGACCACCACAAAGATCCTAAGAGATGGAGTTCAAGTTGAGGTATAACCCCTAACCGAGTAGCAATAGCTCTTGTTAGTTGCTAGTGTGTAGTTTAACAAAGATCCGTGTTTCATAGTCCATGTTACCATGACCCGAAAAATCGTTTTTCATCATTTCCGCATGCCCGAAAGAACCGGGAGAGGTAACGTGGACTTACAGTGGTATCAGAGCCTAGCTAAACACACCCTAGTATGTTAGCAAAGTATCTAGAATTTCGATCGGACGAAAAACCGCAAAACACGTTAAAAATATCAAGTTTCTGCCGATTTTTATTTCTGCTCAAAAAATAATAAATCATGTATTAAAAATCGGCTCATGCATTTTAAAGAACAGGCAAGAAAAATGATCCAGTGAGTCGATCAACTCTCCGCGGATCCGCGGCGGGAGCTTGCTCCTGCCGTCCGCCGTGGATCCGCGACTGAGTTGACTCTGCCGTGGATCGTTTCTCCTGCAGTTTTCTCCTGTTGGTGTTTTGTGATTTTTGAGATGGTTTGTTTCTGCCCAGATTTTCCAGAGAACAAGTTTGTTTTTGGGGTGGTTACAAATCCGTATTTTGGTCGATTTTCTGTAGACTTTGGCTAATGGGTTGTATCTGTGATGTTATATATGTATTGAACGTCTGCTAATCGCTATACGTCGATTAGTGGGGGTTATAAATATCTGTGATCTGTAATGTTGATGGTTTATGTATATGAATTCGTTGGATTGTCGCGGATGAATAGCCGGGTGGTTGTGAGATGAGAGTTTTCTTTATCTTTCAATTCATGTAATATGTAAATTGATGTAATATTATTTATATGGCCGCACAACCGGGATGGGGTTGTGGTCGTCATTGTATAATTTCTTTTTACTGTTTTTGCTCCTAGGATAGACCCAAGGTGGGGTGCATAAACTACCGGGTATCTCGACGTGCCGAGTGGCCTACTCACGTCGTTGAGGGAGGTTGCTTCGCTTCGGGTACTTGGCGGGTAGTTTGCCGCACCCGTAGAGGTCTAGGGTGGGGTTTTGGCTATTCATCGCGACCGTGTAATCCGCTCTTCGTTACAGGCTCATACGGAATGTGGATTCCTAGTATATCCAATGTGTTCATCTGTGATCTGGAATGGCTATCATTGCATCTGACGAATGTATATATCTATTTAGGCGTTGCTTATATTTTGCATCCGTGCTAGTCCAGCCCCCGCTCTGTCGTTAGTTAAGTAACCTAACGGGTGATGACGGGACCCCGTGGCGAATGCGGATGGCATAAGCGTACGTCATATTTTCGTTGTTTTCTGCAATGGTAGGATTAATTGATGGGACACATTAAAATTAATGCAAGAAAAATAAACCAAAGTAAAAGTCGTTGGAACACTTTCAAAAACACTCGGTTTCTTTTCAAAATAACTTTTAAACGCGGAGCTTAAACCACTCCTTTTAAAAGCTATCTCGTTCCATCGATTATATCAAGTTCACTACGTTCACAGTTTCGCCAAAAACATTCGTAGCCCTCCGTCGTTTCACATGGATGGTCAATAGTATTCAAGCTATGTTTGTTGGCCAAAGTCAAGGCATAGTGATTGGTAGCTATTGGGTATTCATGTGCAGCATAGATAGATGTGTTGGTTTGGGACAGTCGTACTGCCTTGTTGGCTAAAGTCAAGGGTAGGTGAGGGTGGGTTCAAATTAACCTGGAGAATGACGGGTAGAACTTGAAATGTGACTTATGATTTGTTGGCCAAAGTCAAGGTCATAAGAGCATGGGGCAAAAATCCATATCGGGAGTTTCAAAAGAACTGAAACTTTCTAGCGCTGTATACCATTTGGAGTGTGATGATTCTGGTAGGATTCCTTCAGTTTTGTCACGCAATGATATTCGGATCCCGATCCTACTGTGAGTATATGCTACTCCTCGGGAAATTTCTCACTTAACGGTCAATGCTATAAACCTAGTAGGTGTCCAGAAAGGTGTTAGCGGGGCTACGCCCCCAGGGACAAGAGGTTATTTAATTAAGGAACTTCGCGAAAGCGTTGGAAAACCTTCCTTGAAGTACCGACACTAGCCTGGCTGAACGGTTAAGCAAGTATTGTATGGTGAGATTGATCCTGACTAATTCTTCCTTTTTGGTTTGAGGAGGGATTCGAGAGACAGTGGGAGCCATCCTGCTTAGACAAATTAAAAACCACTCTAAACTTGCAAGAGCATCATGCTAAAGTGTTTCTTCTCTCTCTCCTAATTGCAGCGACCAATTATCATGACTGGACTTAAGTTACTACTAGATAAAAACATACTGACAGGGACAAACTACAAAGATTGGCTCAGGAATGTGTAAATGGAAATCACTTATGACAAGTTGGGGTATCTCCTCACCACCAAAGCTCCCCCTGTCCCAGGTCCCAATACCAGCGTCGCGGATAAGGAAATCTATAAGACCTGGGAAATCGATTGCGAGAAGGCCAAGTGCCTCGTGCTTGCCTCTATGGACAATGAACATCAGAGAAGGCACGAGAATATGGACCTGGAATCCATATTTCTTCATACAAAAAACTGTAAGGAGAGCAATCCCGTATCGCCAGATACGAAGTCTCGAAAAGGTTGTTTTCGGTGAGATTGGCCGTCGGATCATCAGTAGCGGAACACGTGCTTAAGATTATTGGCTTCATTGAGGAGCTCGCGGACCTTAGGACCACGTTAGAGAACGAGCTCTACACGGACTTGATTCTTCAGTCCCTTCCTTCCACTTACGCCCAGTTTATCCTGAACTTCAACTTGCAAGAAAAAGAAGTTGAACTTTCAGAACTCCTCAACATGCTGAGGAGTGCAGAGGGCATCCTACAGAAAGGTAGGGAAACATCCACTTTGTTTGTAGGAGGATCTTCCACTTCTAGGTCCAAGGCGAAAGCCAAGGGAAAGAAGAAGAAAACCCCCACCAAACCAAGGGGCGGTGTTAGTAAAGTGGATACAAAGGGAAAAGCAAAGGCAACAATGGTAGCGGGAAAGCTTGTGGGAAAGGAAGAATGCTTTTACTGTCACAAGAGTGGACACTAGAAGAAAGATTGCAGGGCTTGGAAGGCCAAAACACAGGATCTGAAGCAAGTTGCGGCTTCAGCTTCAGGTGTGTATGTTATTGAAAATTGTCTATCAAAAAACTCTACTTCCTGGGTATTGGATACCGGATCAGGATCTCATATCTGTAATTCTTTGCAGGCGTTGAGAAATTGTAGGGTTTTGAAGGCAGGTGATATGACCCTCAGAGTTGCAAACGGAGCTGGCATAGATGCTGAGTCCGTGGGGGACTATCACCTAGGGTTGTCAGATGGACACGTTTTGGTTTTGCGTAATTGTTATTTTGTACCCAATGCAACTTGTAATATCATTTCTGTATCTTTAATATCTAAACAAGGTTATGAATTTGCATTTATAAGCAATGTTGTAAACATTCACCTTAATCAAGTTCTAATTGGGTCAGGTACATTAAACAATGGAATATGCGTATTAAACCAACAACAGATTTTCAATGTACAGAATACACACAAAAGAAAGTCTCCGGAAACAAATCAGGCTTTCTTATGGCATTGTAGACTGGGTCACATCAATGAGAGAAGATTGACGAAGTTACATACAGAAGGATATTTGGATCCGTTCGAATATCAATCATATGCAACTTGTCAATCCTGTCTCAAAAGAAACATGACAAAGACTCCGTTCACTGGACATGGAGTAAGAGCGAGCGAGCTCTTGGGACTCGTACACAGAGACGTGTGCGGTCCAATGTCTACACATGCGCGAAGCAGTTATTCTTACTTCATTACTTTTACGGATGACTTTTCAAGATACGGATATGTATTCTTAATGAAACATAAATCCGAAGCCTTTGGAAAATTCCAGGAATATAAGAATGAAGTAGAAAAACAAACAGGCAAAAGTATCGAGACACTGAGATCTGATCGAGGTGGCGAATACTTAAGTGCCGAGTTCCTGGATTACTTAAAAGAGAATGGAATTCTCTCTCAGCTCACTCCTCCATACACTCCGCAACATAACGGTATATCGGAGAGACGGAATCGGGCCCTATTGGATATGGTACGTTCCATGATGAGTAACGCTGAGTTACCGTGATCATTCTGGGGATATGCACTAGAATCAGCTGCATACCTTTTGAACCGAGTTCCAACTAAGACTGTGCCTACCACACCATATCATATGTGGTGTGGGAAGAAACCCTATCTCAAGCACATTAAGACATGGGGATGTCCAGCTTTTGTCAAAAAGCAGCATACAGAAAAACTCGAGGCAAGCTCAGTACAGTGCAAGTTTGTGGGATATCCAAAGAACTCCAAGCGATATTTCTTCTATTGCGAAGAGGAACAAAAGGTTTCTGTTTCTCGTCATGCCTACTTCTTGGAAACTGAGTTTTTGGAAAACCAGATAAGTGGGAGCGCAATAGAACTGGAAGAAATTCCAGAACCACGAGCTATTACTGAAAGCTTAGTAGAACCAGAAGGTTCGAAAGATCAGGACATTCCTACGCCACTCCGCAGGAGTAGTAGACAGTCTCATCCGCCCGAGAGATACTACGGTTTTCTCATAGATGGGGATAGAGAGGATTGCATCATTGATAGTGATGAGCCGACTAGCTTCCAGCAGGCCATTCAGAGCGTTGACTTGGTAAAATGGCTGGATGCAATGTGGACCGAAATGGAGTCCATGTACACCAACAAAGTATGGACGTTGGACGTTGCTCCAGATGGGGTAAAACCTATAGGATGCAAGTGGATCTTCAAAAGGAAGATTGGTGTAGATGGATAGGTTGAGACCTATAAAGCTAGACTTGTTGCAAAGGGTTTCCGTCAAAGACCTGGTTTGGACTATGACGAAACCTTTTCTCCAGTGGCTATGCTGAAATCCATTCGGATCCTTCTTGCCATTGCTGCCTTCCACGATTATGAGATTTGGGAAATGGACGTAAAGACCGCTTTTCTGAAAGGAAATTTAGAGGAGTGTGTCTATATGGACCATCCAGAGGGTTTCATTCAGAGTGGGAGCAGCGGAAAGGTGTGCAAGTTGCTTAAGTCCATCTATGGACTAAAGCAGTCATCGCGGAGTTGGAACATCTGTTTTGATGAGACGGTCAAAGATTTTGGATTTATCAAAAATCCAGATGAACCATGCATCTATAGTAGATTTGTAGCACGAACTGTCGTATTCCTCGTTTTATACATGGATGACATTCTCTTGATAGGAAATGACATTCCTATGCTACAATCTGTCAAAGGGTTCTTGTCACACAGGTTCTCCATGAAAGACCTGGGTGATGCCTCTTACATTCTGGGGATCCAGATCTATCGTGACAGATCCAAAAGGATAATAGGACTTTCACAGTCCAGGTACATAGACACCATACTAAGAAGATTCAGTATGGAAGATTCCAAGCGTGGTAATCTACCGGCTTGTCACGGGATCACCCTCTCCAAAGAGATGTCTCCCAAGCCTGATTTGGAAAGGGATCGCATGTCTATTATACCCACGCTTCTGCGGTGGGCTCTATAATGTATGCGATGTTGTGTACCAGACTAGATGTAGCTTATGCACTGAGTGTGGTAAGCCGGTATAAGTCAACCCCTGGGGAGAAGCACTGGATAGCGGTAAAGAATATTCTCAAGTACCTGAGAAGGACTAAGGAGATGTTCTCGGTGTATGGCGGAAAGGACCTCCAGATCGAGGCCTGTGCTGACGCCAGCTTCCAGAGTGACAAGGATGATTCCAAGTCCATGTCGGGTTATGTCTTTACCCTCAATGGAGGGGCGGTGTGTTGGAAGAGTTCCAAACAGGAAACCATTGCTGACTCGACGATTGAAGCGGAATATATCGCTGCATCTGATACTGCAAAAGAAGCCATCTGGATGAGGAAGTTCTTGATAGAACTTCAAGTGGTTCCGTCCATTGTTGATCCAATACCTCTGTATTGCGACAACAACGGGGCTATAGCTTTAGCGAAGGAACCCAGGTCACATCAGAAGTCCAGGCACATCTTAAGGCGGTATCACCTGATCAGGGAGATCGTGGGTCGCCAGGAGATCGAGGTTCGGAGAGTTGCTACAGAAGATAACACTGCTGATCCACTCACAAAGGCCTTACCCCAGACTCAGTTCGAGCGGCTGATCGAGATGATAGGTCTTCGATACGCCAGTACATGGCCTTAGTGCAAGTGGGAGATTGTTAGTGTATATGCCCTAGATGCCATTACTGTATCATACTAGTATGTATATTACATGATGGAGGCTTAGGATATTCACCTTGTATTGACAATCTTGCTCAATATAGTAGTATGCTACTTGGTTTGTTTCTACTTTAATGTGTGCATGTGTTTATTATAGCATATCGCCTTTACACATTAGTGGAGCCCTTAGGATCTTTGCTTGATTACCAGCGTTGTGATGGCAGTCACAATCGTGGGGGCTGGGTAATCTACAAGCACATCCTTATTCAGGTTCCTAGTCGTAGGACTATCGAGACAGGGCATCGATACTCCGGAGTAGACTAGCGTATGCGCTTCTCATCCCAGCTTGGGAGACGGCCTGTCCCACAGCCGTCAGTACGTTGTACTTGGGATAGTATGCGGGTGCTCGTTAGGTTACGAGTACACTGGACAGGACTCGTTGGGAACTGTTAGTTGGCACTATACCTATCGTCAGTTATCAGTTCCCAGGTGACATGAGTACAGCTTAGTCCGTTGACTTGACACTGTCACTTCGCCTCGAGTGTGTTCTCATTGTACTTTGATTACTACCCTACCACGGCTCAAAGGAGTCGTGCAAACAGGTAGTTTTTGGGTGCAGTCCCGAAGCACTTGGAGGCAGTAACGGTTAGACAGGATTCGTCTCTCCCGGTATTGGGGGTTGATATCGCGCTGTGTCTAGGAGATCCTTTACACAAAGTCCCTGGCCACGGCAAGCGAGATATACTTGTAGGTTTCCAGTGTTATCTCAGGGTGTTCTGGGCTACACTCCAACACGACTTGTACGGCTTTTAGGGGACTGACGTTTACCGCCCCCTAGGCCCGCCATGCGATATTCTCATACGAACAGACCGGACTGTATGGATATTGTCACATTCAGGCTCGGTAGGAGTTCAGATGGGTTTCACCTCGTCCGTCTTCTTATCGGCAACTACCTGGGGACCGTTACGTACAGCTAGTGCCGCTTGCGGTCTATGGTTAAACCCAGTGCCAGCGTAGTGTCGGGTCTTTAAAGTCCCACACAGAGGGTTATTCACCTTTGGGCAAAACCGAGTAGAGGTCGCCTGGTTTTGCGACAGGGTTCGTTCACATTCTCGCACTTGTGCACGTTTGGTGTCCGGACAGTTGTTACTAGCGGGCTCTGGTTTGAGCCATATCCTAGTATATGCTTTGGGGTTAGTTTTATCTCATTGTGTTCGTGCTCCTCGGAATACGAATGCGGGTGTGTATGCATAGTTAACTGAGGCAGAGGTAGAGAATTCTCATA
This sequence comes from Agapanthus africanus, assembly GCA_030015575.1. Taxonomy (NCBI): domain Eukaryota; kingdom Viridiplantae; phylum Streptophyta; class Magnoliopsida; order Asparagales; family Amaryllidaceae; genus Agapanthus; species Agapanthus africanus. The sequence continues at coordinate 53,769,909 of JASDDO010000006.1, read as the reverse complement.
AGGGTTTTGGTACGGGTGTATATGCACAGTTGACGGTTGTCGTTTACCAAACCCTAATGAATATATGAAATATCAATTGATAATATTATTTAAATGAAATTGGGTTATGGTTAGGGTTTGTTGACTTGTTGACCAAGGTTGACTAGTTGACCAAGGTTGAAACATTGTCCATCAATATTTCTTTCCAAAGATGCTCTTTGGTGTCCGGACAGTTGTTACTAGCGGGCTCTGGTTTGAGCCAGATCCTAGTATATGCTTTGGGGTTAGTTTTATCTCATTGTGTTCGTGCTCCTCGGAATACGAATGCGGGTGTGTATGCACTGTTGACTGAGGCAGAGGAAGATGATTCTCATTAGGGTTTTGGTACGGGTGTGTATGCACAGTTGACGGTTGTCGTTTACCAAACCCTAATGAATATGTGAAATATCAATTGATAATATTATTTAAATGAAATTGGGTTATGGTTAGGGTTTGTTGACTTGTTGACCAAGGTTGACTAGTTGACCAAGGTTGAAACATTGTCCATCATCATTTCTTTCCAAAGATGCTCTTTGATCTTGGCAAAAAACATTTAATATGAAATGATAATGGTCTTATCAAACCAACCATCACCTTTTTCATTTCGGATTAATATTATTAATTAAATAATTCACATATATGGTTATGGTTGTAAAACTATTCTCATTCTATCATATTGATTCTCTCTCATCCTTTCTTCTTCCTCTTGCTCTAGCTCAAGGAAATTTCATCTCATGTGTTGAGAACCATTTCCTTGGAGATAAAACATCAAAACCACTCTCTACTCATCCTAAGGTTGAAGGTCTAGCAAGCCGGACACTTTAGTTTTATCAAGTTCGAGAAAGAAGCTCAAGGTAGAGACCCTCAGGTGGATCCATCTTCGGCAAAAGAAGGAGACGATGAACGAACCATCCGACCACCACAAAGAGCCTAAGAGAAGGAGTTCAAGTTGAGGTATAACCCCTAACCGAGTAGCAATAGCTCTTGTTAGTTGCTAGTGTGTAGTTTAGCAAAGATCCGTGTTTCATAGTCCATGTTACCATGACCCGAAAAATCGTTTTTCATCATTTTTGCAAGCCCGAAAGAACCGGGAGAGGTAACGTGGACTTACAGATAATATATACATGAATGATAAAAGGTATCCCCAAGAGGGAGCTAGCTCTTCGTCAATCGACGGTCACAACTATGCAAGTAATATAATATACAACGCCGAAGGGCAAGGATCAAAACTCAAAAGGAAACTCAAAACATCAATGAAACTATAATAATACAACGCGCGACTCTAAGGTCGAAAGAATAAACATCACCGGTCATCTAAGTCAAATAAATATACAAATTTGGTTGATAGAGTTTACTAGATACAACTGAAAGTAAATAAAAATACAATGGTGGTAACGATGCAAGTGAACCCACCCACCAAAGAAAATCACCCGGAATGGAAGAAGTGTGCCAGCAAAGCCGTAATGAAACCTGTACGGCAAAACCAGCAAGAAACTGTGGCACAACAGGGGTGAGTTGCCAACTCATGAGTAGAAAACATCAACGAGCAGAAATCGTATGTATGACACAATCCTAAGTCAAAACGATCAATAATATCAATAACCTCAATATGTTAAGGTCTGAAGCACGAAAAGGTGGCAAGGGTATACATCTATACATAAGTGTAATCCCTTGTGCTCGTGTCGGTGCCTCAGGTAGCAATATATCACAATAAGAGGTTTGAATGCATGAAAACAGAATACATATAAATGAGAAACTGTTTTCTTGTTTTAGTGAGATTTCTGTAATTTAAAATGAGGTATCATCAATGAATCAACATAAATCAGTGTCTAGCATCGAGACAAAACATAAATCACAATATCTCAATAATTAGGGCTCCGGCTATCCGGACTGGCCCATATCATAATATCTCAATACCTCAATATCAATATCTGGGGCTTCGGCTATCCGGAATGGCCCGACTCCTATCGATATCCTCCGGATATCCGTCTAGTCACAAAACAATCACCGGTCAGCAATGCTCCCCTGTCACAGGCTCAACGCCGATCAACTGCGATCTTCTTGCCCCGGGGTACCACACCGGGTCCACCATGCACCGACAGGCGGTTCCTACTCCTCCTCGAATTTGGTGTAAGATATCGCTCAAGAGCCGAGAAAACTCATGGTGAACAATCTCAAATCATATCATGAGAAAAACGCAACTTTCATTTTAAAATGATAATCAGTTTTATAAAATCTTGCGGTTTCTCCAAATCCATAAATCTCATGGAAACCCCAACGCGATATTAAATAACAGTGAATTTAAAAGCATTGGGCTCCGGCAAATCCGGACCGGCCCTAAATAAAAATGCATGGCAATGAATAATAAATATGCATGAAGTATAACAGTAATGAATGCGATATCTAAACTAGCATAATAATGATATGTCGAAACTATCCGCTAACGAGTGATATTAATCAAATAATATTCTCTAAAGTGTACGTGACATGGCAATTACCGAAGATGATATGTGTGAGCCGGCAAGTAAGTGTATGTGGAACATACGCATCATCGGTAATGGTGCTGGTGTCCTGAAAGCATGATTTCAATATTAACACAAGAAAACACAATATAAGCATGCCATGCGATGCGAACAACAATAATATGCGGGAACTGAATAATAAGCACAATAATAATGAATATGCAATAAATAATATGGGTCATAAAGTAAACTACAGGTCTAAACTAACAGACTAATCAAAGGTAAGGATACCACCTAAATCTGAGTCGATACATATATATATATATATATATATATATATATATATATATATATATATATAATAGTCGATGATCACGCCTCAATAGTATCCCATACGATACCCTATATAATATGACATTCTCGAGTTAAGTGTGCGGATCTATCATCAATATATAGCTCGTACGGTAAATCCGTCGTACGGCCTCCCAAATCTGTGTACGGGTCAAATATCATATTTTTCTTATTATTCGTCTGGTATCCTTTTCATCATATATCAGGATCTGGGGGTACTAATCTATGTCTAGTACAATACTGATATCATCTATGTAGGCATGCGTGTGTATGAAAACACCACGCCTAAAGGACCCACTAAAAATATCATGTTGTATCCCTAATACGAACCATGTCACATCACCGATCTCATGGCCTCTAGCCCAACCCATCGAATCATCTACAATCCCAAGTACTATCCTCATAATCCATGTATATGTATACGTATTTATATATAGTCCCATGCCCATATATATATATATATGTATATGTATACGTATATATATATAGTTCCATGCCCATATATATATATATATGTAGACACACACAAACACACAGACATCCCCATATACGCACAGGTAAATAAAAGTATGCAAGTGTGTATGTGCGTGTGGGTATAAACCTATTCTAGGGTTCGCGAGTAAGAAGCTATGCTAGTTTACTTCTAATTACCCTAAAACTAATCCATAACATCGAATCTATCCCGAAGTCATAACCTCACAATACACATATATATATCATATATATATAGAATAACATATTCTACACTACGAACTGCAGGGGTGCTATAAGCCATCCACCCGACTTCCCCCGTAGATATATATCTACTCACCTTGATCTTCGCTTGCCGATGCCGACGTCGCCACATGCTTTCTTGTCGTCTCGAAGTCCCCGTGGGGGTACCTACACATCATAACATATCGTTCCACATTAAAATCCAATTTAAGACCAAAACGACACATGTTTCTCACATAGGTCAAAACCTATGGTTTGCGCTCGCAAACCAACCAAATAACACTCGATTTCGACGTACAAACGTCAAGTGATCGAGGTAAAACACAAATACTAAAATCCAGAATCCAAAATATGATAAATATAACCCCGAATCAAAACAACAACTCATGAATTTAGTTCCAGATTTTGTTTAAGGTGAAAACAAGGTAAGCAAACAATACTCGGGTGCTATATAGGGTGTATGTGAGCTACTGAAGCAACCTGGGCACCTAACTCACCAATGTGGCCGACCCCTACCCATGAATTTCCGAGCTCGCCGGCCAGGCGGTCTCCAATGGGGTTCATCTTGCTATAGTGGGTTCCTAGGGTCAATCCTAGTCTACTGGGGTTGTTTGCTTATCTAGTAAAATTCCTAGGTCATCCCAAATTTCCCTGCACACCCTAAAACTAACAAAACCGACATTGGAAGTTTTAATTTTCAGTATTTGGGTTTATTTCGAGTTGTCCTGGGTTTCTAACATCATAGGGAGTTTTAAGGTCACCACTAAGGCTTAATTACACTAACACAACCCAAAATCCCACAACCCTCTTCTAGGAATTTCCAAAGTTCACTAATCTTCGTCAAATCGGTTTTAAACTTGAAAAGAGGCCTAAGCAAATGAAATACTACACTTAATGTGAAATTATTACTTTATTTGGCACTCATGAATCCCCTAGAGCATCAAAATCCCATTTTTCTTTGTCCAAAGTGTAGCTTGTGAGCTTATTCATGTTTTTTGTGAAATGGAGATGGAGTTTTGGTGTTGTTTTGATGATGATTTAAGGGTTTGAAGTGGAGGGGGAGTGAGGTGCTGCCATGAGAGGAAAAATAAGAAGAAAAGATGAAGATGATGAAGTGAGAACAATGGGCCATGACTATGGTTGACCCCTCACCCTCTCTCTCTCATGTCCATACCCCTTTCTTTATTCATTTCCCTTTTCTTTTCTTTTCTTTATCTTTTCTTCTCATTTCATTTAAACCAAATCATGCTTGAAAATGAAGAAAAGCCATGCTAGGAAAAATTTAAAAATACCAAAAATGACATGTGCATGTCATTTGTACAAAACACGCTTAATGTGCGATAGGCGATATTTAATCGCGATTAGCATTAAAATAGTGTATAATAAATCATAAAAACTTGTAATTTGCATAAATCACATAAAGCACCCTCTTTTCAGTAATTTCTATAATTTTCCAAATTTTTCCCAATTTATCGGTATTTAATTATACCGTCTTATTAAAATATTCAATATATTATTATTTAATTATAAAAATTCACAAAATTAATATTTTATTTTTCTGAAATGTTACAGATCTAGTGGCCACAGTCACAAGAAAACATCCAACTAAGCCAACTAGATAGCAACTGCACTTAGCTAACCTAGTTGTGATGGTTAAAACCCTAACTCAAAAATCAAACCCTTTTCTTGAAAATCTTAAACTAGCAATTAGAACCAAATCAACACTTGAATAATTTAGATTAAGGCAACTAACTAACACTACTACAAATAAGGGTTGCCCCTACGGCTATATCCGTAGGGGCGAAAAAATACCCCGTAGGTGCAAAGGCCGCTGGTGTAAGTTGAAGCCCTGAACTTGCCCCTACGGGCAAATTCTTGCCCCTACGGATTTCTGTGTAGGTCCTGTTGCCCCTACGGAGTAGGCCGTAGGGTAAAAAAAGTTATATTATTTACGGTTTTTTTTAATATATTAAATATACCTACGGATATAACCATAGGGCCAAGTACTACCCCCTACGGATATATACGTAGGTATCTATCCGTAGGGGCAACATATCAGGATTCCTGATATTTTGCCCCTACGGATAAGTCGGTAGGGGTGAAGCAATCGCCCCTACGGATATGTCCGTAGGGGCACTCCCAACCCCTTGGTACTGAAATCAGGGGGGAAATATCAGTTACTGCTGATATTTTGCACCTACGGTTTAAGCCGTAGGGGCAACAGTTGTACCTACGGCTTAATCCGTAGGTACATATTATCTGTATTTTTTTTTAAAAATGAGCTGCCTGATTTTTTCCCGCCCTGTGCACAATAATATATACATCAATCAAATATAAAATTAATCATCACACAACATATATCGCAGTATTCATAATCACATCTCACGCATATATATAATATACAAAAGAAACCCAAAAACTGAATATGAAATAATTATAAACCAATATCAATATCGTTTCAAAATGTAGTACAATATGTATGATATAAATAAATACATGTTTCAAAAAATAAGAACCAAAAAGCTACCCTAGTTCGGTCCAGCTCCACCTCTGAATAACGATAGAATAACGCACGCCCGCTCCTCGGTCAATAAACTCTGCAATTCGGCGCGAGCGGGAGTCTGAGCGGCCTGTGGAGCTGGCGATGTGGTCTGCGCAGCCGCCGTCGAGGTAGTCGCTTGCGGAGCCGCGACTGCGGGAGTCTGAGCCGGCGGTGGAGCTATAGGAGCTGTCTGCGGAACCGCAGCCGATGTAGTGGCTTGCGGAGCCGCAGCCGAAGGAGATGCATGTGGAGGCTCGGCCGATGTACCCTGTCGCGTCTGGACCTAACGTGTGTAATAAGCGTGTAAGAACTGTGTATTATTCGAATTCGTATCATTATTAAGTTATTTCGAAACCCCGTTTGGATATCTAGTTTGTTGTTTATTTTAATTACATCTGTATGTATGATTAATCAAACTTAAGTCTAAAACCAAATAAGCTCAAGCTACGTACTAATTATGGATATGTTGATATCTATATAATATGACATGATATTTTACTATAAAGTAGTATACATACCAGCATCTCCTTCAACTCCTGAACGGTGGCCCTCAAGCTCTCCAGTTCCTGATGGACACGTCGGTCACTGGAGACGGAGGAAGTAACCGCCGGGGTGGAGTCCAACCTCATATGGGCCCTGCTAGGGCCCAGTCCCCGGCCTCTCTCCCAACCTCCGTGGTGCCCTCCGTGTGCGGTGTCCAGAACTGGGGCCAGCAGCCTCGGATCGCTGTGTCCGGTAAAATCGATCCCCGAGGCCTGGGCCTGCTCAACCACCCGCTCCTACACCCACATTAAGCAGTAAAGTATAAGTATAAAATTTAAACTTGAACCTTCCAAAACTAAAATTTCAAATTTGGGTAGAAAAATTATTAACACTTACGCAGTACTCCTGGGTAGCGACGTCGGGATATCGAAGCTCGCCCGTGGCGGGATCTGTCGAGGTGCCGTGGACGGCAAGATATGCGGACAGCACGCTCGGTGTACCACCTGACGCCACGGTCCGAGATGTCTACAATATTAGAAAGTAACTCTTAATATTAGAAATATTAGAAAATAACTCTTAATATTGCAGAATATCACAAAGGTCGGTCTATTGTAACTTACCGATAACTCCATGGCTCGAGTAATGTTCCTCGAGCCACCTGTGTAAGTGGGGCGATCCCTCTTCGTCGACTTCCTGTTCTTTGTATTCTGAGCGGCCTGTTTCTGCACAACGCATTAACATTTAGTTTTCTAATTAAGAAATAAATTATATCATAAATAATGAATTACATTTAAAATACATACCTGTTTGCGTTCGGAGTCGAAATAAGCGCACAATAGAGGCCATGTCTCTACGTCGACTCTCGCAAATGCCGGAGTAGATAGGAAGGCCGCTCTCTCTGTCTCGGGGGTCGCCATCAACAGGGAGTAGTAGTCGGCCTTCAGCTCATTCCTGTTGTATCGGACCTTGGCCTGCATGTTCTTCATCAGGCCATTGTATAGAGCATGAAGGTCGAGCACCCTCCCCGGGTGATCAGGGTCGGCTACAGGCTGAAAATCGTAATCCAACTGAAAATACAAAAAAAACATTGTTATTAGATTGCTAGTGTTAATAATAAATATATTGGATAGATCAAATGAAAATATATATTAATACATACCCGAGCCTGATCAAAGAAGAGGGCGAATGAGCGCTGGTGCTGCTCGCCCCACTCAACGTGAAGTGGATAGTTCTTCACGAGCCGGCTCTCGTCCCCCAAATACCGGCCGAACCTCTCGGCATGAGGACCGGTATAGCGATAGTCAAGGGTAAAAAAAAGGGGGAATGCTGCCTCCCCCTAGCTCTGTCAGGCCTCAGCCTATGGGACTAATTCGGGCCTCGAGTCCCCCTCTAGGGTTGGGGAGGCCCTGCGTCTGCACGAAATATAAAGACAATTAATAATAAGACAAAGTTGTATTAAGAAATCAAGGTTAAACGAAAATTCAAGTGTGATATACACCTCCGGTGACTATCGCACGAGCCTGGGCCCGGGCAGCAGCACGAGCGGGACGATAGTTCCTCCGGTGAGGAACAACCAGGGTCCTGGATGCGGACGCATCCCCTCCAACTAGAAAATAAACATCGACGCTAAATTTCCATGAAGTTCATATTTATTCTATAGAGCATATGTAAAATGAATAAATATTTTAAATTTATTCATACTAACCTGCAGACGATGCGGAGGGCATGGAAGCGGCAGGAGTGGCCCCTGCGGAAGATGTGGACGCACCACCTATAATTAGACAATTAAAAATAGATTATATAAATAATTGCAAAAAGAATGTGTATATCAATAATATAACGTTCTAAATCAATATGCATGCACTATAGGATATATAAACATACCCGCAGGTGCGGTGGTGTCACCACCTACAGCTAGATAATAATAAAAATTGCTAAGTAAGAGCAAAAGGAATGTGTGTATTTATGATATAGTATTCTAAATCAATATACATACACTATATGATATATAAACATACCTGGAGGAGCGGGGGTGGCCTCTGTCCCAGATGTGGACGCATCACCAACAACTAGACAATCAACATTGACAATATAAGTAATTTTGACATAAATAGGCATGAATATCTGTAATATTACATTCAAAATGGATATGCGTGCAGTATACCTGGAGATGTGGCAAAATCCACACGGAAGGAGGCATCCGAAGGGTTCTCCGATCTGGGTGCAAGACCGGCCCTCTGAAGCTCCCTACGGAGCTCTCAGGGCGGCAGAATCGCTCTGCTTCTGCCTCTGCCTCTGCCACGGCTGGAGCTCCTACTGCCCCTCGCTGCTCCCGACATCGTCATCAAATCTAGATAAATGGTTCGTGGACGCATTAGACAATCATTAAAAGTATTGACTATATATGTATAGAGCGTAAAATGTGAACTAATAATATAACATTACTGATAACCTTTTTCATTTCGTGGGCGCATTATACATATCTACTTGGATTTCATCGTCGATGTCATTTCTAACCCACGTAACTTCATGATCGGTCGAAGACAACCCTTCCTTCGCAACAGACGGTCGGAGCACTTTAAGCCTTCTCTCTTCTTCGTCCTCATCGCTGTCCTCGTATTCTGGGACATCAGAGACATCTCTGGGTTTCCATCGGCATACAACACTCCACCCCGGATGCTTCAAACACTGTGAGTAGTATACTTGGAACGCTTGGTTCGGAAAGATAAACGGATCGTCCTGACCGTAAAATCGAAGTGTGTTCACACTGGTCAATCCATATTCATCTTTCCAAGTCCCAAGACTGCTTCTCCACCTGTCCGTATCGGTTCGCGGATCGTACCAAGTACACTGGAATATATAAAAGGGTTCGATCGTCCGGGATATTGGATGCCGAGTATAAAATTTAAGTACCCATAGTAAATCACACCATCCGATCCTACCGTCGCAATCCCACTATTCTGAGTGGTTCTAGATGTTTCTATCTCCTTAACTTCGAATTTGTATCCAAAGACACCAAATCCTTTGTAATATGCAACCTCCATACTAGGAATTTGAGCTAAACATCTTGAATCACTTTCAAATGATGCAGATAAGTTCGGATCGTGGATCTAACAAAACAAATTTTACGACAAATACATAACGATACAAGTTTAGATTAAAACTGATAGCCATAAAATGTTATTCGAATAACTTACATGATCTGTGACCCAATCACAAAAATTATCCTGATGGTATTTTTCCAAACGTTCTTCGTTACAATCAGGATGCCCCTCACGTACCTCGTTAAAATGAATTATGTTTTCGACAAATAATTGTGACATTAATATTATATCATTTCATACACACACAAACACAGATATAACAATTAATCCAAAAGAACTTACTCTCTAATTTGTTCAAGACATGCGCAATTAAGCAAGATAAACCGGTATATCTTGTTGATAAACATAGTGTCTACCCTCTTATACTCGGCTTTACCATATGGCCCGTCTTGAATTCTTCGTGGTCGGTTAACCCTTGTCTCAATGTTCTCGTCCAGATGGCGGGAACAAAATTTGGTTGCTTCATCAAGAAGATAACCTTGCATGATAGAACCCTCTGGTCGATTTTTATTGCGTATATACTTCTTAAGAGTGTAGAGGTACCTAATGAGAATATGTTGAATAAATAAATACGGGCATACAAGACAACAATAAATTTATAAATTACGCGAAAAGAAAAATTACACGTACCTCTCGACGGGATACATCCATCGATATTGTACCGGTCCGGCTAACTTCGCCTCAGTTGCAAGATGAACCGTCAAGTATATTATGATATCGAAGAATGAGAGTGGGAAAATACGCTCAAACTTGCAAAGTATCAACGCAATAGAATTTTCAAGTTTATCCAGCGTCGCAACCTCCAGTGTTTTAGCACACAACTCCTTGAAATAAACAACAGAGGTTGTTGATTACTAAACCAACCGAGTCGGGGAGAGAAGTCCTGAGGGCTAATAGAAGAAGGTGCTCCACGATAACATGGTGATCATGACTCTTCAACCCATCGATCTTGCCCTTCACAATTTTTATTTTCTTGCTGAATGATCCTGAGAAACCTGTGGGGACTTTCAAATCATGCAACACCTGCAGGAATCTTTTCTTCTCCGGTTGTGACATATGATAAGCGGCATTGGGAAGTACAAACTTGCACGGTTTACCCGCTACCGGTCTAGGGTGCAATTCACTTCTTATTCCCCACTCTTGTAGAACCATCCGAGCATTCATGTTGTCTTTCGATTTCCCGTCATTACAAAGAAGCAAGTTAAGTATGTGCTCTAATACTCCCTTCTTTATATGCATGATGTCCAGACAATGACGCACTGAATTTGTAGACCAGTACGGAAGCTCGAAGAAAATTCTTAACTTGTTCCAATATTGTGCTTTGACCTGTTTCGTCGGATCCATCACGAAGGTCACGTTATTGTAACCATCCCATTTAGCAGTCACGTCCTCTCCGGACAATGACGATGGAGGTCCAAGAAGCTCCTGATGACCATCAAAGTGAACCGTATCTAACCTATAGGGGTAGTCTGGAGGCAGAAAACGTCGATGGCCGCAATAACAAACCTTCCTGCTAAAATTCAAGAATTTTGTTGTTGTGTGTTCATGGCAATGAGGACATGCTTTGTGACCATGTACGGACCAACCTGATAGCATTCCATACGCAGGAAAGTCATTAATTGTCCTCATTAAAGCCGCACGCGGTATGAAGGTTGTATTTGTGTTTGAATCATATGTCTCTACACCATCAATGAACAAAGATTTCAACTCCTCGATCAGAGGTCGGAGATAGAAGTCGATATTGTTCCCCGGTGAGTTTGGTCCGTCGATAAGAAGAGGCATCATAAAGTATGATTGGTCCATAGCCAACCAAGGCGATATATTATAAATTATCATTACAACGGGCCATGTGCTGTGACTTCCAACCATATAGTTGAATGGGCAGAAGCCATCGGTAGCCAGTCCGAGCCGGACATTGCGAGGATCGCTACTGAATATTGCGTGCCTCCTATCGAAATCCGTCCATGCCGGTGAATCTCTTGGATGGCTCATTTTTCCATTTTCACTTGGAGGAGCACGGTGATGCCAAATCATTGCCTCGGCTGTTTTCTTACACCTGAATAGCCTATGTAGCCTCTGTGTTATGGGAAAGTATCGTGCTATCTTCACAGGTATATCAGGCTTCTTATCAGAATCTTTCGGCTTATACCTGGCCTCTCCGCATGTTGGACACTCTTTCGAATCTGAATTCTCTTTTCGGTACAACACGCAATTTTTAGGACATGCTTGAATCTTCTCGCACTTTAGACCCAAATCAGACATCATCTTCTGGGCTTCGTACCAGCTTTCGGGCACATTATTTCCCGGAGGCATAGAATCTTTCAAGAACGAAAGAAGCATTGTGAATGACTTGTTACTCCATCCATTTAGGCACTTAATCTGGAAAAGTTGGACGAACCATGAGAGGGTGGAATACTTCGCATTCTCATAAATTGGTTTCCTAGCATCTTTCATGAAATTTTCATATTTATCCGCACGCGGTCCTTGATCGGAAGGAATGTCATCTTCGGTACGAATAGATTCACCTAGGGCAGCCTCTACCATATCCTCCATTTCTTCTGAAGGAAATAAATTTCCGTGTCCTGCCGCATTACCGAATTCTTCTTCTTCTCCTGCCGCATTATCGTGTTCTCCTTCTTCTTCTGCCACAGTACTGCATTCTTCTCCTTCCCCATGATATTTCCAAGTTGTATAAAGTCTAGTAAACCCATGTTTTACAATATGAAGCTCTGCCAATTCTACCTTCTGCCAGTACTTATTGCCACATCTATCGCACGGACAGAGAATCTTCTCTATTATGATCTTATTATGTGCGCGTGCAAATTCAAGGAAAGCAGCAACTCCTGCGACAAACTTAGGTTGCATACGTTGTTTCCAATCCACATACATCCAGTCCTTAACTCTGACGTACTCATAGGCCATGTTAGACTGTATAACATATAAATTGTAGGTTATGCTGACTTTATTGAGAAATATAAGAACGGGATAGTTACTGACAAAGGAGAAAATCCGTGTATATGCTTTGTGTGTGCGTTTGTCGTTGAAAAGAATAAATTATCGCACGTATGTTAACCGATAGACGGGGACTAAGTGGCGCTTTTAGTTTTATATATGAGTATCGATGGGAATATGAAAGTTTCATATTATCATATATTGGTTTTAACCCGAACATCTCGAATCGCTCTCTAATTATGCGTTTGTTGTGTATTCTTGTTGTATGTGTGTGTTCCGGCTGTCGAGGGTAGGCTTCTATCCCATTAAGAAAGTATAGAGTGAACGCCCATCACTTGTGCTTTCAACCGTTTCGAGTAAATTTCGGCAGCACCTCCCCGCTGTTCTCCGAGTACACTGTAATAGAATAGATAATCATTTCAAAGCTGTGAAACAACATTGAAATGAACATCTAATCTATCTTTGTACACGGAGAACCAGCGGAAAGGTACCGACGAAATATGTCGAAACGGATGAAAACACAAGTGAATGAAGGCATTTGCTTTATACATTCTTAACTTGTCCAGACGGGACAAATCTATGGGTTACCATACGATTGAATTTTCTTGTCGCGTAGACTATACGACGGTTGTTAGTATCGAGCTATACTGTCCGATATTTAACAACCTTCGTATAGTTCTAGGTCACGACGAGCATCGCACGTATGTTAACCGATAGACGGGGACTAAGTGGCGCTTTTAGTTTCATATATGAGTATCGATGAGAATATGAAGATTTCATATTATCATATATTGGTTTTAACCCGAACATCTCGAATCGCTCTCTAATTATAGGTTTGTTGTGTATTCTTGTTGTATGTGTGTGTTCCGGCTGTCGGTGGTAGGCTTCTATCCCATTAAGAATGTATAGAGCGAACGCCCATCACTTGTGCTTTCAACCGTTTCGAGTAAATTTCGGCAGCACCTCCCCGCTGTTCTCCGAGTACACTGTAATAGAATAGATAATCATTTCAAAGCTGTGAAACAACGTTGAAATGAACATCTAATCTATCTTTGTACACGGAGAACCAGCGGAAAGGTACCGACGAAATATCTCAAAACGGATGAAAACACAAGTGAATGAAGGCGTTTGCTTTATACATTCTTAACTTGTCCACACGGGACAAATCTATGGGTTACCATACGATTGAATTTTCTCGTCGCGTAGACTATACGACGGTTTTTAGTATCGAGCTATACTGTCCGATATTTAATAACATTCGTATAGTTCTAGGTCACGACGAGCATCGCACATATGTTAACCGATAGACGGGGACTAAGTGGCGCTTTTAGTTTCATATATGAGTATCGATAAGAATATGAAGGTTTCATATTATCATATATTGGTTTTAACCCGAACATCTCGAATCGCTCTCTAATTATGCGTTTGTTGTGTATTCTTGTTGTATGTGTGTGTTCCGGCTGTCGGGGGTAGGCTTCTATCCCATTAAGAATGTATAGAGCGAACGCCCATCACTTGTGCTTTCAACCGTTTCGAGTAAATTTCGGCAGTACCTCCCCGCTGTTCTCCGAGTACATTGTAATAGAATAGATAATCATTTCAAAGCTGTGAAATAACATTGAAATGAACATCTAATCTATCTTTGTACATGGAGAACCAGTGGAAAGGTACCGACGAAATATCTCGAAACGGATGAAAACACAAGTGAATGAAGGCGTTTGCTTTATACATTCTTAACTTGTCCACACGGGACAAATCTATGGGTTACCATACGATTGAATTTTCTCGTCGCGTAGACTATACGACGGTTGTTAGTATCGAGCTATACTGTCCGATATTTAACAACCTTTGTATAGTTCTAGGTCACGACGAGCATCGCACGTATGTTAACCGATAGACGGGGACTAAGTGGCGCTTTTAGTTTCATATATGAGTATCGATGGGAATATGAAGGTTTCATATTATCATCGAGTATCATATATTGGTTTTAACCTGAATATCTTGAATCGCTCTCTAATTATGCGTTTGTTGTGCATTCGTGTTGTATGTGTAACATGATTTTAAACCATTGAGATCAAGATTGATAGAACTGATCATCCTACATTGCAATAGCATTCATCAACCAAAAACTATTATTGCAATGGCATTCATCTATAACAATCAACAATTAAAACTACAAATGTGGGATACTGATATCATAAAGCGTTATACGCAACATATGAATTCACATGACTGAAACATGCATCAAAATATTAAAGTAGGGGGGCAGAAAAAAAACCCTATTTGATTATCAAAAGCATGGGTTTGTATGATTTATATGTATGTATTTGAGTGCTGCAATTCCGAAATTTGCTTTAACTTGTACGTTGCTTTATGTTGTTAATTTGATCATTTTTAAAATTGTAATTGGTTCTACACATAATTATTTCGTTATTGTAATAGAAAATTTTGTTTCTTTCGATATGAAACAGATACGATACACGATATGATAAATAAATAAACGAAACACAAACCGTATCAAGATTTAACAACTTTGATTATGTCATATACGCGGGCCGATATTTTCATATTAGCCAATTGGCAAAAATAGATTGCGGTCTGGATATGGCATATTGGCAGATGTTACCTATATGCATACATGCATGTTGTCTCCCCATTTTTTCATAAATTAAACCAACTTTTCTATACATGCTAGTAATTACTGGATACATTCAGGTTAAATGCATAGAGCTAGCCGTAATTTCCTCTACGGTAAACTTTCATCAATGCAACACTTTGGTTCGCCTAACTAGATCGCCATTCATGAACACAATCTATTTATATGGCATGATTTTATACACTTAATTTTACCACATTTAATGAAAATGAATCATTCATGATATGATACATGTATATACATCGATACCCAACCCCAACCTAACCCTAGCCCCAGCCCCAGCCCTAGCCCAGCCCCAGCCTAACCCTAGCCCCAGCCCCAGCCCCAGCCCTAGCCATAGCCCTATGTAAGTCGATGTAGTACACCCCAGTACTTGTGGGGAGGCGGAATTTACAAAAACAATCAAGTTTAAACAACGAACATCGACTAACCGCTTGAATCGAAGCTAAACTATAAATAACCGTATCATATGAGTTTCTTTTCACAAGTGATTAGGGATTATACCTAATGAAACCGGTCCTTCTTCTTTACGTCCTCCTTTGTTCTCCTCGACCTTCTCTAGGTAGTAGACGATCCACCCGAGAGCGAAACTCCAAGCTAAACCTCTAACTTGAGGTAACTAATCAACTTTGATTGCTAATCAAAGATGAGAGGATGATATAGAGTGAAGGTTATGGATTGTTTAGTCTAACTAATCCTTTGATCTCAACACATGAGGATTAAGGATTAGGGTTTGAAGATGAGAGCTTGAGGAGAGAGAATGTGTGATAAGATAATGAGAGAAGAGAGAGAGTGTATCATAATATTATGAAGCATTCTTATTTTAGAATAATCAATAAAGGAAATGAATAAGCATGCTTCATAAAATATCTTGTGATGATTCATTAGCATGAGTCATTAAGCAATAAATGTGCATTAATGAAGTGAATGAATCACCACCATGACTCACTCTCTTATCCAAAAGAAACCTCCTTAGTCACATCTTCTAGAAGCTTCTCGAGTAATTACGAGAACGCCCCTCCGATCCGTAAAAATACGGAAAAACTTTAGACTGTAAAAATCCAATAACCGGATACCAGTAACTGGCTTAAACCAAAGCCGACTGGTAAAAACTGTCCGAAAGTCGTACGTGCGTAAACGCACGTATGCGTCCGAACCCTTTGTCGCAAAACCATGCAACCTCTATATCGTTTCGCCTGGAGTAGGAAACTCTCTGTGTGGGACTCTAGAGACTCGACTACTACGCTGGCAGTGGGTTTAACCACAGACCGCAAGCGGCACTAGCTGTACGTAACGGTCCCCAGGTAGTTGTCGATAAGAAGGCCGATGAGTAAACCCATCCGAACTCCTACTGAGTCTGATGTGACAATCTCCATACAGTCCGGTCCGTTCGTCCAAGACTATCGCATATCGGGCCTAGGGGGGCGGCAAGCGTCAGTCCCCTAATAGCGGTATAAGTCGTGTCGGAGTAAAGCCCATTACACCCTGAGAAACTACTGGAACCTACCAGCAAATCTCGCTTGCCCTGGCCAGGGACTTTGCGTAATGGCTCTCTGACACAGCACGATATCTACTCCCAATACCGGGAGGGACGAATCCTGTTTAACCGCCACTGCCTCCAAGTGCTCGGGACTGCACCCAACTGCCACCTGTTTGCACGACTCCTTTGAGCCGTGGTAGGGTAGCAATCTAAGAACAGTGGGACACACTCGAGGTGAAGTAGCAGTGTCAAGTCTGCGGACTACGCTGTACTCATGTCACCTGGGAACTGTTCACTGACGACTGGTATCAAACCAACCAATAGTTCCCTGTGAGTCCTGTCCGGTGTACCCGTAACCTAACGAGCACCTGTATACTATCTCCAGTACGACGTACTGACGGCTGTGGGACAGACCATCTCCCCAACTGGGATGAGAAGCGTACACACCAGTCTACTCCGGAGTATCGATGCTCTGTCTCGATAATCCAACGACCGGGGACCTGAATAAGGATGTGCTTGTAGACTACCCAGCCCCCACTAGTGTGACTGCATCACAACGCTGGTAGACAAGCAAGATCCTAAGAGCTCTATCAATACGTACACTCACATATTAAGATAGAAAAACCAAGTAGCATACTACCATGTTTAGCAAGACTGTTATATACATGCGAATATCCTAAGCTTCCATTAAGTAATATACAAGCTAGTATGATACAGTAATGGCCTTCTAGGGCATAAACACTAACAATCTCCCACTTGCACTAGGGCCATGTACTGGCATATCGCAGACCAATGATCTCGAGTAGCCTCTCGAACTGAATCTGAGGAAGGGCCTTCGTGAATGGATCAGCAATGTTCTCTTCTGAAGCAACTCTCCGAACCTCGATCTCCTGACGATCAATGATCTCCCTGATCAGGTGATACCGCCTCAAGATGTGTCTGGACTTCTGATGGGACCTTGGTTTCTTCGCTAAAGCTATAGCTCCGTTGTTGTCGCAATACAGAGGTATTGGATCAACTATGGTAGGAACCACCTGAAGTTCTGTTAGGAACTTCTTCATCCAGACTGCTTCTTTTGCGGCATCGCAAGCAGCTATATACTCCGCTTCCATAGTCGAGTCAGCAACGGTGTCCTGCTTGGAGCTCTTCCAGCACACCGCCCCTCCATTGAGGGTAAAGACATAACCTGACATGGACTTGGAATCGTCCTTATCACTCTGGAAGCCGGAATCAGCAAAGGCCTCCAACCTGAGGTCTTTTCCGCCGTAAACCAAGAACATCTCCTTAGTCCTCCTTAGGTACTTGAGAATGTTCTTTACTGCTATCCAGTGCTTCTCCCCTGGGTCTGACTGATACCGGCTTACCACGCTTAGTGCGTAAGCTACATCTGGTCTGGTACACAACATCGCATACATTATAGAGCCTACCGCAGAAGCGTAGGGTATAATAGACATGCGTTCCCTTTCCAAATCAGTCTTGGGAGACATCTCTTTGGAGAGGGTGATTCCGTGACAAGCCGGTAGATTACCGCGCTTAGAATCTTCCATACTGAATCTTTTCAGTACAGTGTCGATATACCTGGACTGCGAAAGTCCCAACATCCTCTTGGATCTATCACGATAGATCCGGATCCCCAGAATGTAAGAGGCATCACCCAGGTCTTTCATGGAGAACCTGTGTGACAAGAATCCTTTGACAGATTGTAGCATAGGAATGTCATTTCCTATCAATAGAATGTCATCCACGTACAAGACGAGGAATACGACACTTCTTGCCACAACTTTACTATATATGCACGGTTCATCTGGATTTTTGATAAAGTCATATTCTTTGACTGTCTCATCAAAACAGATGTTCCAACTCCGCGATGCCTGCTTTAGTCCATAAATAGACTTAAGCAGCTTGCACACTTTCCGTCTGCTCCCACTTTGATTGAAACCCTCTGGCTGATCCATATAGACGCTCTCTTCTAAATTTCCATTCAGAAAAGCCGTCTTTACGTCCATCTGCCAGATTTCATAATCATGGAAGGCAGCAATAGCAAGAAGGACCCGAATGGATTTGAGCATAGCCACTGGAGAAAAGGTTTCGTCATAGTCCAAACCAGGTCTTTGACGAAAACCCTTTGCAACAAGTCTAGCCTTATAGGTTTCCACCTGTCCATCTACACCAATCTTTTTCTTGAAGATCCATTTGCATCCTATGGGTTTTACCCCATCTGGAGCAAAGTCCAAAGTCCATACTTTGTTGGTGTACATGGACTCCATTTCGGTCCGCATTGCATCTAGCCATCGTACCGAGTCGCCGCTCTGGATGGCCTGCTGGAAGTCAGTAGGTTCATCATTATCTATGATGCAATCCTCTCTATCCCCGTCTATGAGAAAACCGTAGTATCTCTCAGGCGGACGAGACGGCCTACTACTCCTGCGGAGGGGTGCGGGAATGTTCTGTTCTTCTTGAACCTCTGGTTCTACCAAACTTTCAGTAGCAGTTTGTGGTTCTGGAATTTCTTCCAGTTCTATTTCGCTCCCACTTGATTCCTTTTCTAAAAACTGATGTTCTAGAAAATGGGCATTACGAGAAACAAATACCTTCTGTTCCTCTGCGTAATAGAATAGATATCCCCTGGAGTGCTTTGGATATCCCACAAACAAACACTTTACTGATCGTGCCTCGAGCTTGTCCACATGCTGCTTTTTAACAAAAGCTGGACATCCCCAAATCTTTATATACTGTAGATGGGGTTTCTTCCCACTCCACATCTGATATGGAGTGGTAGGCACAGTCTTGGTAGGTACCATGTTCAAAAGATATGCCGCTGATTCTAGCGCATGTCCCCAGAAAGATCGCGGTAACTCAGCATTACTCATCATGGATCGTACCATATCCAATAGGGTTCGATTCCGTCTCTCCGATACACCATTATGCTGTGGAGTGTACGGAGGAGTAAGCTGAGAGAGAATTCCTTTCTCTTTTAGGTAACCTAGGAACTCGGCACTCAAGTATTCACCACCTCGATCAGATCTTAGTGTCTTAATACTTTTGCCGGTTTGGTTTTCTACTTCATTCTTATACTCCTGGAATTTCTCAAAAGCCTCGGATTTATGTTTCATCAGATAAATGAATCCGTATCTTGAGTAATCATCCGTGAAAGTAATGAAATAGGAAAAACCACCTCTCGCATGTGTAGACATTGGACCGCATACATCACTGTGTATGAGTCCTAAGAGCTCGCTCGCTCTTACTCCTTGTCCAGTGAATGGAGTCTTTGTCATCTTTCCTTTGAGACAAGATTGACAAGTGTCATAAGTTTGATATTCGAACGTGTCCAAATATCCTTCTCTATGCAACTTAGTCAACCTTCTCTCATTGATGTGACCCAGTCTACAATGCCATAAGAAAGCTTTATTTAAATCTGGAGACTTTCTTTTTAGTGTGTTCTGGACATTGAAAATTTGGAGTTGGTTTAACACATATATGCCGTTATTTAGAGTACCGGACCCAATCAAACCATGATTAAGGTGGATGTTGACAACATCTCTTACAAACGTGAAATCATAACCTTTATTTGATAACAAGGAAACTGATATGATATTACACGTTAAGCTGGGTACAAAATAACAGTTATGTAAAACCAAAATGTGTCCACTCGTCAATCCTAGGTGATAATCCCCGACGGACGCAGCTCCCACGCTAGCTCCGTTAGCAACCCTGAGGATCATATCACCTTCCTTCAGCACTCTACGGTTTCTCAGTGCCTGCAATGAATTGCAAATATGAGATCCTGATCCGGTATCCAATACCCAGGAAGTAGAGTTGATCGACAGACAATTCTCAATTACAAACACACCTGAAGTCGAAGCCACAGCTTGCTTCGGTTCCTGGTTCTTGGCGTTCCACGCCTTGCAATCCTTCTTCCAATGCCCTTTCCTGTGACAATGGAAGCACTCATCCAGGCCAACTACCGGTGCTGTAAACTTTTTCTTTCCCTTCTTTCCCACCTTACTAACACCTCCTCTAGGTCTGGGTGCGGCCTTCTTCTTCCTTCCTTTGGCCCTAGCCTTGGACCCGGAAGAAGATGAACCGCCAACAAACATAGCGGGTGTTTCCCTTGCCTTCTGCAAGGTGCCCTCTGCACTCCTTAACATGTTCAGGAGTTCCGCAAGTTCAACTTCTTTTCCTTGAAGATTGAAGTTGAGGATAAACTGGGCGTAGGTGGGAGGAAGGGACTGGAGAACAAGGTCTGTATAGAGCTCATTATCCAAAGTCGTCCCAAGGTCCGCGAGCTCTTCAATATAGCCGATCATCTGTAGGACATGTTCACCTACTGATGACCCGACAGCCAACCTCGCTCGAAACAGTTTCTTAGAGGTCTCGTATCTTGCTATACGAGATTGCTCTCCATAAAGTTCCTTTGTATGGAGAAATATGCCATCTAGGGACATATCCTCGTGCCTCCTCTGATGTTCATTGTTCATCGAGGCAAGCACGATGCACTTGGCTCTCGCGCAATCTAAATCCCAGGTTTTGCGGATTTCCTTATCCGCATTGCTGGATTTGGGACCAAGGACAGCAGGTGCTGTAGCGGTGAGGACGTACCCCAGTTTGTCATAGGTCAAAGCCATCTTGACATTCCGCAGCCAATCTTTATAGTTTGGCCCCGTCAGTATATTTTTCTCTAAAAGTAACTTAAGTCCAGTCATTTTCAGGGTCGCTGCAATTAGGAGAGAGAGAAGAAAACTCTTTAGCATGATGCTCTTGCAAGTTTAGAGTGGTTTTTAGTTTATCTAAACTGGATGGCTCCCACTGTTTCTCGAATCCTTCCTCAAACCATAAAAGAAGAATTAGCCAAGACTATTCTCACCGTACAATACTTGCTTAACCGTTCAGCCAGGCCGGTGTCGATACTTCGAGGGAGGTTTTCCAACGCTTTCGCGAAGTTCCTTAATTAAATAACCTCTTTTCTCTGGGGGCGTAACCCCTCTGACACTTTTCTGGACACCTACTAGGTTTATAGCATTGATCGTTAAGCGACGAATATCCTGATAAGTAGCATATACTCACAGTAGGATCGGGATCCAAATATCATCGTATGATAATGTTGAAGGAATCCTACCAACATTCATCAAACTCCAAATGGTATGCATCTCTTTGCAAATTTCAGTTTCTTTAGAAATTCCCGATATAAGTTTTTGCCCCATGCTCTTATGACCTTGGCGTTAGGTCAAAATGTCATAAGTCACATGTCAAGTTCTACCCATCATTATCTTGTCAATTTGAACCCATCCGTATATATCCTTGACGTTCGGCCAAAATGATAATACGACTGTCCCAAACTAACTCATCTATCTATGCAACAAATGAATATCCAGCAGCTACCAAACACTATGCCTTGGCGTTAGGTCAAAATACATAGCTTGAATACTACTGAATACCCAGATGAAATGACGGAGGGCTACGAATGGTTTTGGCGAAACCGTGAACGTAGTGAACTTGATATAACCGAAGGAACCTGATAGCTTTTAAAAGGAGTGGTTAAGACTCCGCATTTAAAAATATCTGTTTTAAAAATAACCGAGTGGTTTCTTTTAAATTGTTCCAACGATTTAAACTTTGGTTTGTTTTACTTTGCATTATAGATAATGCGTCCCATCATTAACCTATCATTGCAGAAAACAACGAAAATATAACGTCCTCTTATGCCATCCGCATTCGCCACGGGGTCCCGTCATCACCCGTTAGGTTACTTAACTAACGACAGAGCGGGGGCTGGGCTAGCGCGGGTGTAAAACATAAGTGACGTCTAAATAGCTATAATAAATATAGATATTTTACATTCGTCTGACGCAATGATATTCATTCCAAAACACAGATAAACAATATTGGATTTGCAAGCAATCTGTATATCTTTTGAGCCTGCAAGAAAAGACAGATTACACAGTTGTGATGAATAGCCGTTACCCCACCCTCGACCCCTACGGGTACGACAAACTACCGACCCGGCAGTCTGTGTACCCCACCTTGGGTCAGTCCTAGGAGCAAAAACAGTAAAATGAAATAATACAACGGTGGCTACAACCGCAACCTGGAAGTGCCCCGCGAAAATAATATTACAACAAATTACATTTACAACAAATGAATTAATCAATAACCCATTGCTAACCCCGGCTATACACCACAACAGTCCAATACAGTTTATATGCACAAACAGATATAACCATTTCAGAAATGTGCAACCCCCTGCCAACCGACATACTAGCAGTTAGGGGAGGTTTACGAACACATTAAACAATCACAGATATAATCCAATACGCAAATACTGTACAATTCGATCGAATAAACAACATCAATATTGCTCCAAAATCTGCTCTGTTAAACAGTAACCTGAGCAATAATTAAATATTCCAGAAAACACTAAATATCACAGGGGACCCACACAAAAAATTTGGGATCATGACTCGGCAACTCGGCGGCGGAACCGCGGCGGATCGGTGGGATCCGCCGCGCTTCCGCGGCGCTTTAGCCGAGTCATGGGCCCAATTTTCTTGGGTGTTCTCCTGGACCCATGTCAAGCTTTCTGAACATCCCTGAAAAATTTTAGGACATCATTTTGGATTCGACAGAAACTGATTTTTATTAGGGTTTTCCGGTTTCGTTTTTCCGTTCGAAATTCGTACAAATTTGCAACTAGGTTATTTATTGTTTAGCGAGGCTCTGATACCACTGTAAGTCGATGTAGTACACCCCAGTACTTGTGGGGAGGCGGAATTTACAAAAACAATCAAGTTTAAACAACGAACATCGACTAACCGCTTGAATCGAAGCTAAACTATAAATAACCGTATCATATGAGTTTCTTTTCACAAGTGATTAGGGATTATACCTAATGAAACCGGTCCTTCTTCTTTACGTCCTCCTTTGTTCTCCTCGACCTTCTCTAGGTAGTAGACGATCCACCCGAGAGCGAAACTCCAAGCTAAACCTCTAACTTGAGGTAACTAATCAACTTTGATTGCTAATCAAAGATGAGAGGATGATATAGAGTGAAGGTTATGGATTGTTTAGTCTAACTAATCCTTTGATCTCAACACATGAGGATTAAGGATTAGGGTTTGAAGATGAGAGCTTGAGGAGAGAGAATGTGTGATAAGATAATGAGAGAAGAGAGAGAGTGTATCATAATATTATGAAGCATTCTTATTTTAGAATAATCAATAAAGGAAATGAATAAGCATGCTTCATAAAATATCTTGTGATGATTCATTAGCATGAGTCATTAAGCAATAAATATGCATTAATGAAGTGAATGAATCACCACCATGACTCACTCTCTTATCCAAAAGAAACCTCCTTAGTCACATCTTCTAGAAGCTTCTCGAGTAATTACGAGAACGCCCCTCCGATCCGTAAAAATACGGAAAAACTTTAGACTGTAAAAATCCAATAACCGGATACCAGTAACTGGCTTAAACCAAAGCCGACTGGTAAAAACTGTCCGAAAGTCGTACGTGCGTAAACGCACGTATGCGTCCGAACCCTTTGTCGCAAAACCATGCAACCTCTATATCGTTTCGCCTGGAGTAGGAAACTCTCTGTGTGGGACTCTAGAGACTCGACTACTACGCTGGCAGTGGGTTTAACCACAGACCGCAAGCGGCACTAGCTGTACGTAACGGTCCCCAGGTAGTTGTCGATAAGAAGGCCGATGAGTAAACCCATCCGAACTCCTACTGAGTCTGATGTGACAATCTCCATACAGTCCGGTCCGTTCGTCCAAGACTATCGCATATCGGGCCTAGGGGGCGGCAAGCGTCAGTCCCCTAATAGCGGTATAAGTCGTGTCGGAGTAAAGCCCATTACACCCTGAGAAACTACTGGAACCTACCAGCAAATCTCGCTTGCCCTGGCCAGGGACTTTGCGTAATGGCTCTCTGACACAGCACGATATCTACTCCCAATACCGGGAGGGACGAATCCTGTCTAACCGCCACTGCCTCCAAGTGCTCGGGACTGCACCCAACTGCCACCTGTTTGCACGACTCCTTTGAGCCGTGGTAGGGTAGCAATCTAAGAACAGTGGGACACACTCGAGGCGAAGTAGCAGTGTCAAGTCTGCGGACTACGCTGTACTCATGTCACCTGGGAACTGTTCACTGACGACTGGTATCAAACCAACCAACAGTTCCCTGTGAGTCCTGTCCGGTGTACCCGTAACCTAACGAGCACCTATATACTATCTCCAGTACGACGTACTGACGGCTGTGGGACAGACCATCTCCCCAACTGGGATGAGAAGCGTACACACCAGTCTACTCCGGAGTATCGATGCTCTGTCTCGATAATCCAACGACCGGGGACCTGAATAAGGATGTGCTTGTAGACTACCCAGCCCCCACTAGTGTGACTGCCATCACAACGCTGGTAGACAAGCAAGATCCTAAGAGCTCTATCAATACGTACACTCACATATTAAGATAGAAAAACCAAGTAGCATACTACCATGTTTAGCAAGACTGTTATATACATGCGAATATCCCAAGCTTCCATTAAGTAATATACAAGCTAGTATGATACAGTAATGGCCTTCTAGGGCATAAACACTAACACCCTAGTCCCAGCCTAACCCTAGCCCCAGCCCCAACCCCAACCTAACCCTAGCCCCAGCCCCAGCCCAGCCCCGCCCCAACCTAACCCTAACCCCAGCGCGCCCCAGCTAAACCCCAACCCCAAACCTAAGCCAAACCCTAACCCTAGCCGCAGCCGCAGCCGAACCCCAACCCTAACCCTAACCCCGACCCCGACCCCGACCGCAACCCATGCCGAACCCCAACTCCAACCGCAACCCTAGACCCAGCCATTAACCCTAGCCCTAAATAATCAAAAATTTCTTTAATTTAGTTGAAGATTTACTAACCTGAACGGCGGTGGCGACGACCTGAACGGCGGTGGCGACGACGAGAGGTGGCGACGAGAACGGCGGTGGCGACAAGGAGTACGGCGGTGGCGATTTGGGGATTTTGTTTCGCGTGCGATCGAGAGAGGAAGAAAGAGAGCGTAGGCGATCGATTTGTGCCTTTATTAAATCGCTATTTAGTTGCCCCTAAGGATTAGTACGTAGGTCCTTGGTTTGCGGCTCCGTAGGGGAAAACACTGTAGGGTTCCTAGGCACTCTTAAGAGGTCTCACAAGGCATCAACCATGCCAATTTCTAAAAATACGGTGCCGAGAAACCATAGACTAGATCGTTGGCTAGATGTTTAGGCGATAAAATGAAACTAGTTTACAGCTAAACTAAAAGAACGGATATACAACCTTTGTAGATCCGGTCCTCCACCTCCATAGCTCCGCAATGAAGTCTCCTCGCTGTCCAAGTCGAACCCCGGGCTCTAGCGTCGGCTTCATCGGAGAATGGACGGGCTAGGTCGTCGACGTCGATGCCGAAGATGTTCTACGTCGATTCAACACTAGATCAAGCTCTCACATCACCAAGTCTTGAAACTTGTGAAGAAAACATACTCTACTACTTGGCAAGAGGTAGAGGATGAAGAAATAGGAAGTGGGTAGACTTTAGAATTGGATTTCTCACTCTAATTCATCAATCACCATTGATGGAGTCTTGCTTCTTCTTGAAGAAGAAGAAGAAGATGAAGTATATATTATGATAAGTTAATTAAAAAGGAAAAGAAAAGGAATACTTATCATGATAATAACCATGGTCAAGTGTAGAGACTAAACTAAGGTTAAGTGAAGTGGTTAGGGTTAAGCATGAGACAAAATGGTCACAAAGTCAAAGCTTCATGAAGCTTCAAAGAAAGAAACAAAACTTGCAACCATTTCATTTCTTTATGCTTAATATTTTTCCAAAACAAATAAACAAATAAATAAATGAATAAATAAATAATGGATAAAACAAAACCCTAATTTCCAACTTAACCATGGTTTAATTCTTTACACTTAACCAAAAAGCATGTATCATCAAACATGATACAATCAAATGTACAAATGCATATCACATATACAATGTGCATAATCCAAGTGAGAAAATCCATTTAAAGTGAATCAATACTAGTTAATGCAAAGTAATATATCAAATATATAATTACTCATTAAATCATTAAATCAACACTTGATTTAATGATCCGGTCATATCGCATATAACCGACTAGTATCCAATGTATCGGCTTATCGAATCAATCCTTGATTCGATAACTAGGTTATATCGCATACAACCATTCGATACATTCATCGCGAGAATAGAATACGGCATCACATACACGCATTATTCTCGGTCCCGCACATATCTCATATGCGCTCCTATTTCGTTTCTCTTGAGCCAGGAAACCTCTATGTAGGACTCTAAAGACTCGTCAATACGCCGGCAGCAGATGATGATCATATCAAACACCCACAAGCCGCAAGCGGTCTGATAAACGTAACGGCCACCCGAGTATTGAGCGATCAGAAGACCGACGAGCAAGCCCGCTCACACTCCAGTGAATCCAACCAGTAACACTACCGTGCAGTCCGGTCTGATCGTCTGATATGTCGCATATCTTGCCTAGGGGTGGTAAACGTCAGACCCCAATAGCTCGATAAGTCGTGTCGATATGAGGTCTCTAACAATTCGAGAAACTACTGGTAACACTTACCAGTATATCTCAGCAACCCTGGCCAGGGATTTCCTGTTATAGCCAATCGAACACAGCGCAACATCAACCCCTATACCGGGAGAGACGAATCCCCTCCTATCGCTCATTGCCTCCATGTGACTCGGGACTGTACCCAAAAACCACCGTTTTGCACGCCCTCTTCGACGTGGTAAGATGGAAATCAAAGCACAGTGGGAACCACACAAGACTCTATGACGATCTCGGGTCAACAGACTACTCTGTACCAGTGTCACCAGAGAACTGCCATCTGACGTAAGGTATAATACCATCTGAGAGTTCTCGGCGAGTCCGTCCAGTGTACCCAGTCTCTACTGAGCACCCGTATATCATCTCTGATGTCAAACACCAATAGATATGGGATCATCCATCGCCCATCTGTATGGGTCGAGAAGGTATACGCTAGTCTACTCTGGTATATCGATGCCCCATCTCGATACACCCACGACTAGGGACTTTGAAGGATGTACTTATGGACTACCATGTCCCCACTAGTATGATCCGCATCATAGTCCAGATAGTCAAGTACACATCCTAAGGGCTTTACCAACATGTAACAGAGAGACAATCAGTATACACGTTAAGGTAAAGAGTAACCAGATAGCATACTATCATGTCGAGCAAGAAAGTCCTCCCTATATGTGTCCCAGCATCCACTACAATATACATCCTATGTACAGTAATGGCCTCTAGGGCATACATATAACTAACAATCTCCCACTTGCACTAGGGCCATCTATAGCAGTGGTTGTAGTATCTCATACTCAACCATCCCATAAGAGTCTCTCTCTGGTAATAGGCCTTCGTGAGTGGATCCGCCGTGTTATCCTCTGAGTCTGCTCTCCTAACCTCGATCACCCCGGAGATCAACCATCTCCATGATCAGGTGATACTGTCTTAGAATATGTCTGGATCACTGATGGGACCGGGGTTCCCGGGCCAGAGCCACACTTCCATTGTCACACAATGGTAGGAACCTAGTTCATCTCATGAACCAATATACACCCAAACAGCCTCTTTGGTAGCATCTTAAGTAGTGATGTATCCTGCCTTTATCGTCTAGTATGTCACGGTATCTAGCTTGGAACTTTTCCAACATACCGTCCCTTTACTGAGGGTAAAGACAATGCCTGCGAATGACATTCAGTCGTCTTTATCATCCAAGAACCCTTCCAGGGATTCTCCCCAGGATCGATTGATACCATTTCACTACAGCTAGTGAGTATTCTAACATCCATTTAGATCTATCTCATAGATCCAAAACCCAGGATTTAGTAGGTATCAGTTTGATCCTATGTGGAGAATCATTGTGATAAGCGGAGATTGATCGAGCGTAGCATAGGAAATTCTTTTCCTATCAAGAGTATGTCATCCACGTACTATACGAGGATCGTCACCATACTCCCTACTACCTTTTTGTTTATACAAGGTTCATCTACCATTTTGATGATGTCAAACTCTTTGACTAATTCATCAAAACAGATGTTCCAACTCCGCGATGCCTGCTTTATCCTATAAAGCATCTTGAACACGTTTCCACTGCTCCCACTGTTTACGAAGCCCTCTGGCTGTGTACTTATAGACGCACTCTTCTAAAACATCATTTAGAACAGCAGTCATGACACCCAACCACCAGATATCGTAGTCATGGTCTGTAGCCGTGGCAAGTAGGATCTGGATGGACTTAAGCACAGATCTTCAGAAATGTTTTTATCATTATCCACGACTGGTCTACGATGCAAACCTTTAACAAGTCTAGCTTTGAAAGTCTCAACTTTTCCATGCACACCAAGTAATCTTCTCAAGATATACTTGCTCCTGATGGGGATTTAACCCTTCAGATGTAGCAACCAAAGTCCATACTTTGTTGGTGTAGATGGATTCCATCTCAGATCACTAAGCATCCAGCCATTCTGACAGAGTCTTACTCCTGATGGACAGCTCGAAACTAGTTGGGTCATCATCTCATGATGTAATTCTCGCTCCCACTATCATAGAGAAACAGAAGTATCTCTCAGGTGGGTGAGGAACCCTACTAGATCGGCGGAGAGGCTGAGGTTCGTTGGCATCTACTGAATCCCTTGGTTCTACCAAATTATCTGCTGTATTTTGTATAGCTGGAACCTTTCCAGTTCTATTTAACAGACTTTGCCTCGAGCGTGTCCGAATTTTGCTTTTAGACATAGGCCGGACAACCCCAAATCTTAACTAACTTAAGACATGGGCTCTTCCCATTCCATATCACATATGAAGCAGTAGGCAACGGATTTGATTGGAACCCTATTCAATAGGTATGCAACTTCTCAAGTGCATAACCCCCTAAGGAAAAAGGTAACTCAGTAGTACTCATCATAGAGCACACCATATCAAATAGGGTGTATCTGCTCCTCCCCGACATACCATCATGCAATGGTGTATACGGAGGAGTAATGCTGAGAGAGAATCTCATTATCCTTTAAAATAGTCCAGGATTTCCGTGCTCAAGTATTCTCCTCCTTGATCTCATCATAGGACATAATACTTATACCCGTATCGGTTCTCTACTTCTATCTTATATTCTGTGAATATCTCAAAAGGTTCAGACTTGTGTTTCAACAGGAACATATGTCTGAATCTCGAGAGATTATCAGAGAATGTAATGAAGTACAAAGAACCTACCCAGGTATGTGTAAACAGGGGACCTTTATACATCAACATGTATCATCCCAAGAGTTCACTAACTCTTTCTCTGTTTCCAATAAACAGAGCTATGGTCATCTTATCTTTGTGACATGACTGGCGAGTTTCACAAGATGTAAATTCAAACTTATTTAAATATGCATCTATATGTAACTCTAGCTAGTCGGGTCACATTGATCTGACCTAGTCTACAATACCTCAAGAAGAATTCGTTCATTTCTGAACACTTCCTCTTGTGTGTGTTCCGTATGCTAAGAACTGTAGTTTGATTTAGAACATTAATGCTTTTAGATAACGTGCCGGAATCGATCAACTTTTGATATAGGAAATGTTCAAAACATTATCCAACAATACAAAATTTTATCGTTTCTTTACTAATAAAGAGACAGATATGATTTTGTATATCAGGTTCGGTATCTAATAACATTCATTCAGAATCAATGTATTACAATACAGGGTGACAGTGACCAACAGACTTGGCTACAACACTTGCCCCGTTTTCTGCCTCATGAAACTTATCACCCGTTCTAAGTTTTTCTACCCTTTTGTAGACCTATGTAACAGATTACATATCTGGGATCCTGATCTGGTATCATATACTCAGGATGCAGAGGATACTGAGAAACAGTTCTTTGTAATGAACACACCCGAAGATGATGCATCAGCATGCACTCTCTTCGTTTGGGCGGCACGGGAAATCTGGTATTCCCCAATTTCCTGCTCTGTCTTATAACAATTATAAGTTGGAGCGGGACAAACGTTCCCCAGCTCAGTATAACAAGCGGGTTCGGTCAATAATCCGTATTATTATCTTGATTAAGGCGTGACATGGTCGCTACCAGGAGAGAGAGAGAAGAAAACACTCAGCGTGCGCTCTTGCAAGAATAGATTGGTTATTATTTTATCTAATCAGGATGGCTCCCACTGCTTTTTATCAAATCTTCCTTCAAACCCTAAAAGGAAAGACTAGACGGGATTAATTACACACTACAAGTTCGCCAATCTTTCAGCCAGGCCAGTGTCGGTACTTTGAGGGAGGTCCCCCGTGCTTTCGCACGAACCTAATTAATGTAAACCTCGTTTTCCCAGAGGCGTAACCCCGTTGACACCTTTCTAGACACCTACTTGATTGGCTAATTGTAATGTGTAAAACTCTCCCAGGAGTAACTCTTACTCGCAGCGGGTATCAGGATCCAACTATCTCATAGAAGGTATGCAATCTCATTGCAAATTTCAACACTTGAAATTCCCGATAATATTTTACCCCTAGCGTGCTATGACCTTGACGAAAGCCAACAAACCATAGCCCGCTAGTCAAGTTCAACCCGTACATTTCTTGATTGAATTAAACCCACCCGCACGACCCTTGACGAAAGCCAACAAAGCCGCACGACTACCCTAATCCAATCGCATCGTATGCTGGCAGATAAGCAGCATATAGCTACCGCACACTGCACCTTGACGAAAGCCAACAAATGCAGCACGAATACTATATACAACTTATCTGAAATGACGGAGGGCTACGACAGGTTTTTTCTGAAAACCTATTGCGTAATGAACTTGATATCGTTGTATAATCAAATGATTTTAAAAATGGAGTGTTTTTTTAGGCTTTTCTAGTTTTGCTAAATGAGTCACTCCCGATGAAAGGATCGTCGGTCCTTTCCTCGTCGAATGAGGTGCGGGATATATCATATATATCACTATGCAAAGCATAAACTCCTAAAAGCAATCAAAAGACAAACCGAGTGTGTAGCATATGCCAGTTATTGCTAAAGGAGTCACTCCCGGTGAAGGGATCTCGGTCCTTTCCTTATCGAATAAGGTGCAGGATATATCACATATACCGCTGTGCAAAGCAAGAACTGTAGCTACCTGTTTTATTTTGAAATTCGATTCTACAACATCTTAGGTTTCTTTCATTTCATTAATCACATTAATGAAGTCCCATCATTTAAGTACCTAAACATTACAGATAAATACGACGTACACTTATGCCATCCGCATTCGCCTCGATGTCCCCTCGTGCACCGTTAGGTTAGGTAACTAACGGCAGACCGGGGCAGGGCTAGCGCGGGTGTAAAACATAAGTAATGTCTATATAATATATCATATATACTATATACTGTATCTATCACAGAACATCACATGATCACATCACAGATATCGCAGCAGAAGAATCATATGAAATATTGGATATACTAGGACGTCCGTGTTTTCAATACGAGCCAGTATAAAACACGGATTCCACGGTCGTGACGAATAGCCAAACCCACACCCCTAGACCCCTACGAGAGCGGCAAGCAACCCTAACAATTCTGGAGTTAGGAGACCCGGACTTGACTCCTCGAGTTGGTCTCCCACTGGACTCCAGAACCCGGTTACTTGTGCCCTCCTCCTTGGGTCTATCCTAGTGCGGAAAAGTAAATAATATACAACAACGGTGACAACTTCCGCAACCTGGAAGTTCCCCAATAAAAGAATATTACATACAAGTTTTTACATGAATGAAAATGAAAAACACTCATCTCACATAAATACCCCCCGGCTATTCAAACACGACGATCCAATATAACATATCCAGCAACACATAACATCACATGTCATCAACGTAAGTAAATATGTACATCCCAATTGTCGTTGACATATAGAAACGAAACCGGCGATATCACATATTACACTTACGGTCACAGAAAAGAAAGTGTAAAACTACAACAGTTGGAATCCGCAATCTCTTTAGACATCGCATGCCTAATCAAATGAATTACTTAGACATCATATTCCAAACAATTATAAACCCCGCATTTTAGTCTCAAAATCGAAAACTCTTTTCAATATCAAGTCGGGGAATTCAACAAGATTCCCGACATCCTGATCGAATGCTCGTCGCAAACTTTAGTAGACGGCCGCACCCCCGACGCCGTCGACGAAGTGCACCAAGGAGGAACACCGCCATCGCGAGCACCCGAATGGATGCTTTCGGCGACGGGGTTCTCCTACAGTCACTTGGTCGGGGCTATGGGGTGTAGCTGTCTATTCAGTTTACCCGGCGAGTATCCGCGTACGCTACGTGATTGCGACGGACTTTTGATCACATCAAAATTCCGTGGCAACCGATCAAGTGAGACTAAAGTTCTGTGTTTATAACATTCATTCAGTTATCTCATAACTTATTGTGAATTCCAATTATTGTATCACATTCCGGATAAATAGAAAATATCAAACTCTCCGATCAAACAATCGAACACCCAAGTTTTCCTTACACAGATCAACACATGAAACAAGTCTAAAAACATTCAGTTCGTGCCTCAGTACCAACGGTCCAGCCGTAGAAGGGTCAAGCCAACGCCTCACATGTGGCACGCCGTACTGCCCCAAACCCGAAGGTTCAAAGGGCAGTTCAAGACGGTCACATAATCGAGTTAAGGTTTGTTGTCTTCTAGAGGGTCCATCGAGTTACTTGCACTACTTAGAACGTCGTTAAACTACGGAAAAATCCAACACTTGGAAATTTCCCGGCAGGGGAAAAATTGGGTATTTATATCCGGTCGAACTTTTTAACATATTCAAAAATTATCCGGAAAGCCAAATAGACAAAATCTGATACTCCGATCGAAACACCGAATCCCCAAAACAACCCAAGAAAATTCAACTCTTGAATAAATTTTAAGAATACCCAGAGAACTCAGCACCTGAAACAATGAATTACTGTGCAAACTGTTAGGGCTGACGTCACACTTCGGCCGCGGAACGGCCGCGTAAGCTAGGCTTATGCCGCGGTTCCGCCGCCGATTGCACTGTTCATGAAATAAATTTTGTGCCGTAATTCTTAGAATTCCCTGCTGAGTTTTCTGAATATTTTTAATTTGGAAAAATCCACGATTTTAGAAAAAGTACTGAGAGCAATTTTTGGGGTTGGGTTTCGGTTCGATCGGACTTCAAACTCCGTCTATACTTCGCCTAAGGCTCTAGCTAGGCTCTGATACCACTGTAGGGTTCCTAGGCACTCTCAAGAGGTCTCACAAGGCATCAACCATGCCAATTTCTAAAAATACGGTGCCGAGAAACCCTAGATTAGATCGTTGGCAAGATGTTTAGGCAATAAATTGAAACTAGTTTACAGCTAAACTAAAAGAACGGATATACAACCTTTGTAGATCCGGTCCTCCACCTCCATAGCTCCGCAATGAAGTCTCCTCGCTATCCAAGTCGAACCGCGGGCTCTAGCGTCGGCTTCATCGGAGAATGGACGGGCTAGGTCGTCGACGTCGATGCCGAAGATGATCTACGTCGAGGCAACACTAGATCAAGCTCTCACTTCACCAAGTCTTGAAACTTGTGAAGAAAACACACTCTACTACTTGGCAAGAGGTAGAGGATGAAGAAATAGGAAGTGGGTAGACTTTAGAATTGGATTTCTCACTCTAATTCATCAATCACCATTGATGGAGTCTTGCTTCTTCTTGAAGAAGAAGATGAAGTATATATTATGATAAGTTAATTAAAAAGGAAAAGAAAAGGAATACTTATCATGATAATAACCATGGTCAAGTGTAGAGACTAAACTAAGGTTAAGTGAAGTGGTTAGGGTTAAGCATGAGACAAAATGGTCACAAAGTCAAAGCTTCATGAAGCTTCAAAGAAAGAAACAAAACTTGCAACCATTTCATTTCTTTATGCTTAATATTTTTGCAAAATAAATAAACAAATAAATAAATGAATAAATAAATAATGGATAAAACAAAACCCTAATTTCCAACTTAACCATGGTTTAATTCTTTACACTTAACCAAAAAGCATGTATCATCAAACATGATACAATCAAATGTACAAATGTATATCACATATACAATGTGCACAATCCAAGTGAGAAAATCCAATTAAAGTGAACCAATACTAGTTAATGCTAAGTAATATATCAAATATATAATTATACATTAAATCATTAAATCAACACTTGATTTAACGATCCGGTCATATCGCATATAACCGACTAGTATCCAATGTATCGGCTTATCGAATCAATCCTTGATTCGATAACTAGGTTATATCGCATACAACCATTCGATACATTCATCGCAAGAATAGAATACGACATCACATACACGCATTATTCTTGGTCCCGCACATATCTCATATGCGCTCCTATTTCGTTTCGCTTGAGCCAGGAAACCTCTGTGTAGGACTCTAAAGACTCGTCAATACGCCGGCAGCAGATGATGATCATATCAAACACCCACAAGCCGCAAGCGGTCTGCTAAACGTAACGGCCACCCGGGTATTGAGCGATCAGAAGATCGACGAGCAAGCCCGCTCACACTCCAATGAATCCAACCAGTAACACTACCGTACAGTCCGGTCTGATCGTCTGATATGTCGCATATCTCGCCTAGGGGTGGTAAACGTCAGACCCCAATAGCTCGATAAGTCGGGTCGATATAAGGTCTATAACAATTCGAGAAACTACTGGTAACACTTACCAGTATATCTCAGCAACCCTGGCCAGGGATTTCCTGTTATAGCCAATCGAACACAGCGCAACATCAACCCCCTATACCGGGAGAGACGAATCCCCTCCTATCGCTCATTGCCTCCATGTGACTCGGGACTGTACCCAAAAACCACCGTTTTGCACGCCCTCTTGGACGTGGTAAGATGGAAATCAAAGCAAAGTGGGAACCACACAAGTCTCTATGACGATCTCGGGTCAACAGACTACTCTGTACCAGTGTCACCAGAGAACTGCCATCTGACGTAAGGTATAATACCATCTGGGAGTTCTCGGCGAGTCCGTCCAGTGTACCCAGTCTCTACTGAGCACCCGTATATCATCTCTGATGTCAAACACCAATGGATATGGGATCATCCATCGCCCATCTGTATGGGTCGAGAAGGTATACGCTAGTCTACTCTGGTATATCGATGCCCCATCTCGATACACCCACGACTAGGGACTTTGAAGGATGTACTTATAGACAACTATGTCCCCACTAGTATGATCCGCATCATAGTCCAGATAGTCAAGTACACATCCTAAGGGCTTTACCAACATGTAACAGAGAGACAATCAGTATACACGTTAAGGTAAAGAGTAACCAGATAGCATACTATCATGTCGAGCAAGAAAGTCCTCCCTATATATGTCCCAGCATCCACTACAATATACATCCTATGTACAGTAATGGCCTCTAGGGCATACATATAACTAACAAACACCAAATTAAGAATTAATATTTTTATTCTTGAACGTCTAGGCCCGTAGGGCCAACATAAATCTGCCCCTATGGATTTCAATATTCGTAGGGGCAACCCCCTATTTTAGTAGTGTAACAACGTAACTATGGGGTTAAGATTATTCCTCAAACTTTATAGAACTAGATTGCAACTTGGCCTCCCAAAATGGCTTCTTGATCCAAGATCCAAGTTAGAATAGGCTAAGGAGAAATGGAGGAAGAATTAGCTTTGAATTTGTGAGTTAATTTGTGTATTTTTGATGGATTTTTGATGAATTTTGAGATGGAGATGAAGTGTGGAAATTAGGATTTTTCCTGCAGTGAGGGCTCGGTCAGCAAGTGGTGGGGGTTTGTGTGGGTTTTGTGTAGATGTTTCTAGGTCAAGAAAACCCTCTCTTAGCTCATTAATGCATTCACACCATTTACTATTTTTATTTTATTTTATTTTATTTGTTCTTTGACCTTAGAACTAACTAGAACTTGGAAATAATATGGAAAACAAATCATGTTACAAACTAGGTTTTAGTTATCATGGTTCATAAGTATGTAATTAACCCATTCAAATTTGTAATTATCACTAATTTAATGTATATTTAAAACTTTAAAATAATATTTAAAATAATTAATTACGGAAACATATTTAAATAACTAGAAATTTATAAGTGACTAATTTATTACCAAATACTTGCAATTACATATCTAAAATAGATATAATTAGGCCTATATTGAAAAATAATTATTATTACGTTTTACGGAAAATACCGGTTATTTACCGATTATCGGGAAATTACCTAAACGATTTTTAAAACGTTACAAGAGGTTTCCTAGCTCAAGCGAAACGAAGTAGAAGCACATATGTGATATGTGTGAGACCGAGATTAATACGCGTATGTGTTACCGTATTCTATTCTCGCGATATGTGATATCGGTCGGTTATATGTGATATAACCGGGCTGTCGAATCAAGTGTTGATTCGACAAGTTGATACATATAATATTAGTCGGTTATATGTGATGTAGCTGGATTATTAAATCAAGTGTTGATTTAATAATTTGATGTATAATTATATATGTGATATATTAATTTACATTAACTAATATTAGCTCACTTAAGTATTCTTTTTCTCACTAGTGTACACTTAGTATATATGTGATATATATTAATGTACATCTTTTGTGTCATGTTGGATGCCACATGCAACATGCAACACGGGTGTATGAGACTAACACCATGCAAATAATAATGAAAGCTTTATTTATTTAATGTAAATCAAAATTAGTTGGAAATAAGTCACATGGTTAATACTTAGTGGAAGCTTGTAGAACCCATTGACTTAGTCCACTAATTTTCTCTCGCTCTAGATATTTATTAACCTAACCATTATTGTTAGCCATGGTTTAGTCTCTACATGAGTTAGTATATTATCTCACTCATGGTTGCTATTCTCACCACTTGATTCATTCTTCACTAGCTTCATTCCATGGTTTCTTTCTTCATCTCCTTCACCAAGCTTTCTAGCTTCATGAGAGGTGAAGAAAATTAGTAAGAAAATTATTTCTAAAGTGAGCAAAATTTCTACTTCATCAACCTCTTCTCAACTAGCCATTTAGATTGGGTTGTTTCTTCACTAGTTCATTACTTAGTGAATAGGTAGCTTGAGTTATTGTCTTCTCGACATAGATCATCTTCGGCCTCGAAGACTTCAAGCAAGCATATTCATTTCACCTTGTGGAGCCTCACTAGAGTCCGGGAGATCACTACTTGGAGCGAAGGGACTACTACACGGAACTATTGAAGTGAAGGACCGGTCTACAAAGGTTGTATTCCTTGTTCACTTAGATGTAAAGATGTTTACATGCTTGTTCGTCTAATTCTCTAGTTTAGATTATAGCGTTAAGGTTCTTTAGCGCACCAATTTTTTGAAAACGGCATGGTCGATGCTTCCCGAAACCCAGCGGCGACACTAGGGAACCCAGCGGTGGTATCAGAGCCATGCTAGAGAATTAGATGATATTTGTTAGATTACGAAACCGAAACTATCCTGAAACATGCAACACTAAAACCTAGTTTCTGTCGATTTTTAAATGGCCTATAAAATTTTTTTAAGTAGTTGCAGAATGTTGCATGAGATGTAACAGGAACACCATAGAAATTTGAGCCCCCCTCGCTGGAAAATGGCCGGCCACATGTGAGGAAAAACTGACCAGTTCGGTTTTGTAGGCTAGTTCAGGGTTCAAATCTATAACGTGTCCAAGTCTCTAAGTTTTGGTATTTCTGGTGTTGCTTGTTTTTGCTAAAATTATATGTGATGTTATCTTTGTGCAAAACCAATTCGGAGTGTTTCGTAATCGTAATTCTAACATCATTTCGGGTTATTTTAGACGACGTTAAAAAGTTCGAACGGATATCAATAACTCATTTTTTCCCTCGCTGGAAATTTTCTAAGAGTTGGATTTTTCCAAGTTTAAAATCTTCAGAAAATCATATAGGTGTTTTCTGTGGACCCTCTAGAAGAACGAAACCCTAACTCGATTATGTGACTGTCGGAACCGCCACTAAACCTTAGGGATTGTGGTAGTTCCACGGCGCCATAGGTGAGGCAAGGGTTGACCCTTCTACGGTTGGTCCATAGGTGCTGTGGCGTGTTCTGGGTACTTTTTAAACTCCGCTCAAGTGTTGAGCTCTTTGGGAAATTTTGGGTGTTTGTTTATTCAATCGAAAAGTTTAACATCATCTAGCTATCTGTGATTGTGATACAATACTTGGAATCCACAATATTTAGTTTTGCAAAAACTAATTTGAATTTTATAAATCTAGAAATTCAGTCTCATTTGATCAGTTGCCACGGGATTTTGATGTTGATCAAAAGTCCGTCGCAATCACGTAGCGTACGCGGATACTCAACGGGAAACCTTACTAGATTGCCACGTCCTATAGCCCCGACTAAGTGGCTGTAGGAGAACCCCGTCGCCAAAAGCATTCGTTCGGGTGCTCGCAGCCGCGGTGTTCCGCCTAAGTGCACTTTGTCGACGGCATGGGGGTGCGGCCGTCTACTAAAGTTTTCGACGAGCATTCGATCAGATTGTCGGGAATCTTGTTGAATTACCCGACTGGTTATTGAAAAGTGTTTTCAATATCGAGACTAAAATGCGGGGTTTATAATTATTAGGCATGCCATGTCTAAGGAATTCATTTGGTTAGGCATGAAATCCAAAGTATGTGATACATTGGGTTTATGATCTCTAAGGTGGTTGCGGATTCCAATTGTTGTAGTTTTTCACTTTCTTTTTTGCGACCGTAAGAGTAATATGTGGTGTATCTCCGATTTCGTTGCTATATGTCAACGACAATTGGGATACGCATATTTACTTACATTGATGACATATGATATTATGTGTTGCTGTGATATGTTATATTGGATCGTCGTGTTTTGAATAGCCGGATTTTTTTTATATGAGATGAGAGTTTTTCATTTTTATTCATGTAAAAGCTTTTATGTAATAGGCACTTCCGGGTTGAGGATGATGTCACCATTAATATGTATTATTTATTTTTCCGCATTAGGATAGACCCAAGGAGGAGAGCACAAGTAACCGGGTTCTAGGGTCCAGTGGGAGACCATCTCGAGGAGTCCGGGTCTCCTAACTCCAGAATTGGAAGGGTTGCTTGCCGCTCACGTAGGGGTCTAGGGATGTGGGTTTGGCTATTCATCGCGACTGTGGAATCCGTGTTTTTTAATGGCTTAATTTAAAACACGAAATTCCTAGTATATCCAATATTTCATATGTGTTCTTCTGCTGCTGATATTCTGTGATGTGATCACTTGATATTCTGAGACGAATGCTTATATTATATATATGATATATAATAAATATTGCTGCTTTCGTTTCTTCTGTGATACTTAGGAAGCATAATTGATGGGACTTAATTAATGAGATTAATGAAATAAAAGAAACCTAAAGATGTTGCAGAATCTTGTTTTAAAAACTGGTACCTATAGTTCTTGCTTTGCATAGCGGTATTCCTTGTAGAATATCCAGCACTTTATTCGATAAGGAAAGAGTCGAGATCCCTTCACCGGAAGTGACCTCTTTAGCGAAACTAGCAGATTCTACAACCCACTCGGTTTAGTTTTTGATTGCTTTTATGGTTCATACTTTGCATGGTAGTATTTATGAAATATCCAGCACCTCATCCGATGAGGAAAGAGCCGAGATCCCTTCACCGGGAGTGACCTATTTAGCAAAACTAGCAAAAGCCTCAAAAACACTCCTTTTCAAAATCACTCGATTCTACAATGATATCAAGTTCATTAAGCAAAAGGTTTTCTTAAAAACCTGTCGTAGCACTTCGTCATTTCAGATTAGGACTATTTAGTATTCGTGCTGCGTTTGTTGGCCTCTGTCAAGGCGTAGTGTGCGGTAGCTGATTAGTGATTATCTGCAAAAAATATGATGTGATTGGATTCGACCTTGTTGACCTCTGTCAAGGGTCGTGCGGGTGGGTTTAATTCATTCATGAAATGGCGGGTTGAACTTGACTAGTGCACTATGGTTTATTGACCTCTGTCAAGGTCATAAGACGCTAGGGGTACAATATTATCAGGAATTTCAAGTGTTGAAATTTGCAATGAGATTGCATAACTTCTATAAGATAGTTGGATCCCGATACCAACTGAGAGTAAAAGTTATTCCTGGGAGAGTTTTACACATTACAATTAGCCGATCAAGTAGGTGTCTAGATAGGTGTTAACGGGGTTACGCCCTTGGGAAAACGACGTTTATTTTAATTAGGTCCGTGCAAAAGCATGGGGAACCTCCCTCAAAATACCGACACTAGCCTGGCCAAAAGATTGGCGAACTTGTAGGGTGTAATTAATCCCGGCTAGTCTTACCTTTTAGTGTTTGAAGGAAGATTTGATAAAAACAGTGGGAGCCAACCTGATTTGATAAAATAATAACCAATCTGATCTTGAAAGAGCGCACGCAGAGTGTTTTCTTCTCTCTCTTTCCTGGTAGAGACCATGTCACTCCTTAATCAAGATAATTATATGGATGCATTGACCGAACCTACTTATTGTACTGTGCTAGGGAACGTTGGTTCCGCTCCAACTTATAATTGTTATAAGTACAAGCAGGAAATAGGGGAATATCCGTATTCCTATGCCACCCAAATGAGGAATGAACATATTGATGCATGTTCTTCGGGTGTGTTCGTTACCTAGAATTGTTTCTCAGTATCCTCTACGTTCTAGGTATGAGATACCGGATTTGGATCACACAAATGTAATCTGTTACATGGGCTACAGAAAGGTAGAGAACTTAGAATGGGTGATATGTCTCTAAGTGTAAGAGAATGTTGCAATTGTTGCAGCCAAATCACTTGGCAAATATCACCTTGTATTACCAATGGGTAAATACATTGATTCTGAACGAATGTTATTATATACCGAGCCTGATATACAACATTACATCAGATTCTTTATTAATTTAAAGAAGGATATAATTATGTATTGGAGTATAATGTTGTGAACATTTTCCTGAATCAAGAGTTGAATGGATCAGGCACGTTATGAAATGGTATATACGTTCTAAATCATATCACGGTTCAAAGTATATAGAACACACAAAAAAGGAGTAGTTCAGAAATGAACGATTCCTTCTTGTGGCATTGTAAACTAGGTCATATCAATGAGACACGACCAGCTAAGTTACATAAGGACGAATATAAGAATTTGTTCGAATCATCTTATGATACTCTCCAGTCTTGTCTCAAAGGTAAAATGACCAATACTCCGTTTACTGGAAATAGAGAAAGCGTTACTAAACTCTTGGGACGGATACATGATGATGTATACGGTCCTATGTCTACAAATTTCAGGGTTGGTTCTTTGTACTTCAATACATTCATCGACGATCTCTCAAGATTCGGACATGTGTTCTTGTTGAAACACGAGTCTGAAACTTTTGAGAAATTCAAGGAATATAAGCTTGAAGTTAGAACCAAACAGGTAGAAGTATTAAAGTAATTCGATGTGATCGAGGAGGAGAATACTTGCGCATGAAGTTCCTGGAGTTTCTAAACAGAGAATAGGATTCTTTCTCAACTTACTCCT
This sequence comes from Agapanthus africanus, assembly GCA_030015575.1. Classification (NCBI taxonomy): domain Eukaryota; kingdom Viridiplantae; phylum Streptophyta; class Magnoliopsida; order Asparagales; family Amaryllidaceae; genus Agapanthus; species Agapanthus africanus. Next base: position 53,727,454 of record JASDDO010000006.1, on the reverse strand, counting down.
TCGTATACACCACAGCACAACGGTGTATCAGGGCGGAGGTATCGCACTCTATGAGATATGATGCGCTCTATGATGAGTACTGCTGAGTTACTTGTTTCTTTTTGGGGGTTATGCACTTGAGAAGCTGCATACCTATTGAATGGGGTTTCGTCCAAATCAGTTCCTACCACTCTATATGAGATATGGTATGGGAAAAGACCATGTCTTAAACGAGTTAGGATATAGGTTTGTCCGGCCAATGTTGAAAAACAAAATCCGGACAAACTCGAGGCAAGGTCGGTTCTGTAAGTTTGTTGGATATCCCGAACATTTGCGAGGGTATATATTTTACCACACTGAGGAGCAAAAGGTGTTTTGTTTCTCAGCATGCCACCTTTTTAGAAAAGAAATTTCTTATGAAGAAATTAGTGGTCATGAGATAGAACTGGAAGGAGTTCCAGCTGGACAAACTAACAGCTGATGATCAGGTTAAACCAATTGATTCAATACACTACTACAAATAAGGGTTGCCCTTACGGATTTATCCGTAGGAGAAAACCACTGCCCCTACGGATATATCCGTAGGGGCACGAAAATACCCTGGAGGTGCAAACGCCGTAGGTGCAACTCGCAGCCTTGAACATGCCCCTACGGTCAAAAACTTACCCCTACGGAGTAATGTGTAGGCCGGTTGTCCCTACGGATACGTTCGTAGGTATAAATTCGTAGGGACAAAATATCAGGTATCCTGATATTTTGTCCCTACGGATACCTGGGTAGGGGCATTGGTTTGCCCCTACGGATATATCCGTAGGGGCAAGCGTAACCCCTAATACTGAGATCATAGGGGCAAAATATCAGGTATCCTGATATTTTGCCCCTACGGATATATCTGTAGGTACATTGTTGGGCTCTACGGATTAATTCATAAGGGCAATGTTGGGCAAAATATCAGTTATCCTGATATTTTTCCCCTACGGATATATCTGTATTTACATTGTTGGGCCCTACCGATTAATCCGTAGGGGCAATGTTGGGCCCTACGGTTATATCCGTAGGTACATATTATCAGAGTTTTTTTAAAAAAAGGGCTGCCTATTTTTTTCTCGCCCTGTGCACAATAATATATACATCATATATAAAATTAATCATCACGCAGAACATATATCGCAGTATTCATAATCACATCTCACGCATAATATACAAAAGAAATCGACAAGCAGAATATGATATCAATATAAACACGCAAACACCACCAATATCAATATCGTCCAAAAAAGTAGTACAATATGTATCTTATAAATATATACATGTTTAAAATATAAGAATCAAAAAGCTACCCTAGCTCGGTCCAGCTCCATCTCTGATAAACGCCAAAAGACGCTGCGCCTGCTCCTCGGATATATCCTAAGTCAATAAATCATGCAATGCGGAGCGTGCGGGAGTCTGAGCGGGCTGTGGAGGTGGCGATGTGGTATGCGCAGCCGCCGTCGAGGTAGTGGCTTCCGGAGCCGTGGCTGTGGGAGTCTGAGTGGGCAGTGGAGCTATAGGAGCTGTCTGCGGAACCGCAGCCGATGTAGTGGTTTGTGGAGCCACAGCCGAAGGAGATGCATGTGGAGGCTCAGCTGAGGTACCCTGTCGTGTTTAGACCTACGTGTGTAATAAGCGAGTAAGAACTGTGTATTATTCGAATTCGTATCATTATCAAGTTATTTCAAAACCCCAATCTATGTATACTTAGGGACTTAGGCCTCGTTTGGATATCTAGTTTTGAAAACCAAATAAGCTCAGGCTACGTACTAATATTGGATATGTTGCTATCTATAATATGACATAATATTTTACTATTAGGTAGTACACATACCAGCATCTCCTTCAACTCAAGAACGGTGGCCTTCAAGCTCTTCAGTTCCTGCTGGAAATGTCGCTCACTGGAGACGGAGGAAGTAACCGCCGGGGTGGAGTCCAGCCTCATATGGGCCCTGCTAGGGCCCAGTTCCCGGCCTTTCTCCCAACCTCCTTGGTGCTCTCCGTGTGCGGCGTCCAGGACTGGGGTCAGCAGCATCGGATCCTTCTGTCCAGTAAAATCGATTCCCGATGCCTCAGCCTGCTCAACCACCCGCTCCTACACCCACATTAACTAGTAAAATATAAGTATATCATTTAAATTTGAAACTTTCAAAACTAAAGTGTTAAACAGGGGTTGAATAAATATTAACACTTACGCAATACTCCTGGGTAGTGACGTCGGGGTATCGAAGCTCGCCCGTGGCGGGATCTGTCGAGTTGTCGTGGACGGCAAGATATGCGGACAGCACGCTCGGTGCACCACCTTGCGCCAGGGTCTGAGCTCTCTGCAATATTAGAAAATAACTCTTAATATTAGATATATTAGAAAATAACTCTTAATATTGCATTATATTACAAAGGACGGTCTATTGTAATTTACCGATAACTCTATGGCTCGAGTAATATTCCTCATGCCACCTGTATAAGTGGGGTGACCACTCTTCGCCGACTTCCTATTCTCTATATTTTGAGCGGCCTGTTTCTGCACAACACATTCACATTTAGTTTTCTAATTAAGGAACAGAAAAAAATAAATTATATACTAAAAAATGAATTACATTTAAAATACATACATGTTTGCGTTGAGAGTCAAAATATTCGCACAATAGAGGCCATGTCTCTACGTCGACTCTCGCAAAGGTCGGAGTAGATAGGAGGGCCGCTCTCTCTTCCTCGGGGGTCGCCATCCACATGGAGTAGCAGTCGGCCTTCAGCTCATTCCTGCTGTATCGGACCTTGGTCTGTATGTTCTTCATCAGGCCATTATACAGAGCATGAAGGTCGAGCACCCTCCCAGGGTGATCAGGGTCAGGCACAGGCTGAAAATCGTAATCCAACTGAAAATACAAAACAAATATTGTTATTAGATTGCAAGTGTTAATAATAAATATATTGGATAAATCAAATGAAAATATATATTAATACCCGAGCCTGATCAAAGAAGAAGGTGAATGAGCGCCGGTGCTGGTCGCCCCACTCAACGTGAAGTGGGTAGTTCTTCACGAGCCAGCTCTCATCCCCCACATACCAGCCGAACCTCTCGGCATGATCGCCGGTATAGCGATAATCAGGGGCAAAAAGAGGGGGAATGTTGCCTCTCCCTAGCTCTGTCAGGCCTCAGCCTGTGGGACTGATTCGGGCCTCGAGTCCCCCCTCTGGGGATGGGGAAACACTGCGTCTGCAAGAAATATCAAGACAATCAATATTAAGACAAAGTTGTATTAAGAAATCAAGGTTAAAAGAAAATTGAAGTTTGATATATACCTCGGGTGCCTAAAGCACGAGCTTGGGCCCGGGCAGCAACACGAGCAGGACGATAGTTCCACCGGTGAGGAACAGCCGGTGTCCCGGATGCGGACGCATCCCCTCCAACTAGAAAATAAACATTGACGCTAAATTTCCATGAAGTTCATATTTATTCTTTAGAGGATATGTAAAATGAATAAATATTTTATATTTATTCATACTAACCTACAGACTGAGCGGAGGGTACGGAAGTGGCAGGAGTGTCCCCTGCGTCAGATGTGGACGCACAACCTATAATTAGACAATTAAAAATACATTATATAAGTAATTGCAAAAAGAATGTGTAGATCAATAATATAACATTCTAAATCAATATGCATGCACTATAGGAAATATAAACATACCCGCAGGTGCGGTGGTGTCACCACCTACAGCTAGACAATAAAAAAAATGATCATCTACGTAAGAGCAAAAGGAATGTGTGTATATTTATGATATAGCATTCTAAATCAATATGCATGCACTATATGATATATAAACATACCTAGAGGTGCGGGAGTGCCTCTGTCCCTGATGTGGACGCATCACCAACAACTAGACAATCAAACATTGACAATATAAGTAATTTTGACATGAACATGGATGAATATCTATAATATTACATTCAAAATGGATATGCGTGCAATATAGCTGGAGGTGTCGCAAAGTCCACACGGAAGGACGCATCCGAAGGGGTCTCTGATCTGGGTGCAAAACCGGCCCTCTGAAGCTCCCTACGCAGCTCTCCGGGCGGAAGAACCGCACTGCCTCTGCCGATGCCGCGGCTGGAGCTCCTGCCGCCCCTCGTTTCTCCCGTCATCGTCATCAAATCTAGATAAATGGTTCGTGGACGCATTAGACAATCATTACAAGTATTGACTATATATGTATAGATCGTAAAATGTGAAGTAATAATATAACATTACTGATAACCTTTTTCGTTTCGTGGGCGCATTAAACAAATCTACTTGGATTTCATCATCGATATCATTTCTAACCCACGTAACTTCATGATCGGCCGAAGATAACCCGTCTTACGAAACAGATGGTCGGAGCACTCTAAGCCTTCTCTCTTCTTCATCCTCATCGCTGTCCTTGAATTCTGGGACATCGTAGACATCCCTGGGTTTCCAACGGCATACGACACTCCATCCCGGATGCTTCAAACACTGTGAGTAGTATACTTGGAATGCTTGGTTCGGAAAGATAAACGGATCTTCCTGACCGTAAAATCGAAGTGTGTTCACACTGGTCAATCCATATTCATCTTTCCAAGTCCCAAGATTGCTTCTCCACTTATCCGTATCGGTTCGCGTATCGTACCAAGTACACGGGAATATATAAAAGTGTTCTGATCGTCCGGGATAGTGGATGCCGAGTATACAATTTAAGTACCCATAATAAATCACGCCGTCCGATCCTACCGACGCAATCCCACTATTCTGAGTAGTTCTAGATGTTTCTATGTCCTTAACTTCGGATTTGTATCCAAGGACACCGAATCCTTTATAATATGCAACCTCCATACTAGGAAATTGAGCTAAATATCTTGAATCACTCTTAAATGATGCAGACAAGTTCAGATCGTGGATCTAACAAAACAAATTTTATGAAAAATACATAACGATATAAGTTTAGATTAAAACTGATAGCAATAACATGTTATTTGAATAACTTACATGATCTGTGACCCAATCGCAAAAATTATCCTGATGATATTTTTCCAATCGTTCATCGTTCCAATCAGGATGCCCCTCACGTACCTCGTTAAAATGAATTCTGTTTTCGACAAATAAGGGTGACATTATTATTATATCATTTCATACACACACAAACACAAATATAACAATTAATCCAAAAAAACTTACTCTCTAATTTGTTCAAGACATGCACAATTAAGCAAGATAAACCGGTATATCTTGTTGATAAACATAGTGTCTACCCTCTTATAATCGGCTTTACCATATGGCCCATCTTGAATTATTCGAGGCCGGTTAAGTCTCGTCTCAATGTTCTCGTCCAGATAGCGGGAACAAAATGTGGTTGCTTCATCAAGAAGATAACCTTGCATGATAGAACCCTCTGGTCGATTTTTATTGGGTATATACTTTTTAAAAGTGTAGAGGTACCTAAAGAAAATATGTTGAACAAATAAATACGGGTATACAGGACAACAATAATTTTAAAAATTGCGCGAAACGAAAAATTCCACGTACTACTCGACGGGATACATCCATTGATATTGTACCGGTCCGGATAAATTAGCCTTCGTTGCAAGATGAACCGTCAAGTGTATTATGATATCGAAGAATGACGGTGGGAAAATATGCTCAAACTTGCAAAGTATCAACGCAATATAATTTTCTAGTTTATCCAGCGTCACAACCACCAGTGTTTTAGCACACAACTCTCCGAAAAAACAACATAGGTCGTTGATTACTAGACCAACCGATTCGGGGAGAGAAGTCCTGAGGGCTAAAGGAAGAAGGTGCTCCACGATAACATGGTGATCATGACTTTTAAGCCCATCGATCTTGCCTTTCACAATTTTTATTTTCTTGCTGAATGATCCTGAAAAACCTGCGAGAACTTTCAAATCATGCAACACCTGCAGGAATCTTTTTGTCTCCGGTTGTGACATATGATAAGCGGCGTTGGGAAGTACAAACTTGCCGGGTTTACCCGCTACCTGTCTAGGGTGCAATTCACTTCTTATTCCCCACTCCTGTAGATCCATCCGAGCATTCAGGTTGTCTTTCGATTTTCCGTCTTTACAAAGAAGCAAGTTGAGTATGTGCTCTGATACTCCCTTCTCTATATGCATGACATCCAGACAATGACGCACCAAATTTGTTGACCAGTACGGAAGCTCGAAGAAAATGCTTAACTTGTTCCAAAATGGTGGTTTGACCTGTTTTGTCGGATCCATCCCGAAGGTCAGATTATTGTAACCATCCCACTGAGCAGTCACGTCCTCTCCGGACAATGGGGCTGGAGGTCCAAGAAGCTCCTGATGTCCATCAAAGTGAACAGTGTCTAACCTGTAGGGGTGGTCTAGAGGCAGGAAACGTCGATGGCCGCAATAACAAACATTCCTGCTAAAATTCAAGAATTTCGATGTTGTGTGTTGATGGCAATGAGGACATGGTTTGTGACAATGTACGGACCAACCTGATAGCATTCCATACGCAGGAAAGTCATTAATTGTCCACATTAAATCCGTACGCAGTATGAAGGTTGTATTTGTGTTTGCATCGTAAGTCTCTACACCATCAATGAACAAAGATTTTAACTCATCGATCAGAGGTCGGAGATAGACGTCGATATTGTTTCCCGGTGAGTTTGGTCCGTCGATAAGAAGAGGCATCATAAAGTATGATTGGTCCATAGCCAACCAAGGCAACAGATTATAAATTATCATTACAACAGGCCATGTGCTGTGACTTCCAGCCATATAGTTGAATGGGAAGAAGCCATCACTAGCCAGTCCGAGCCGGACATTGCGAGGATCGCTACTGAATATTGCGTGCCTCCTATCGAAATCCTTCCATGCCGGTGAATCTCTTGGATGACTCATTTTTCCATCTTCACTTGGAGGAGCACGGTGATGCCAAATCATTGCCTCGGCTGTTTTCTTGCACCTGAATAGCCTCTGTGTTATGGGAAAGTATCGTGCTATCTTGACAGGTATATCAGGCTTCTTATCAGAATCTTTCGGCTTATACCTGGCCTCTCCGCATGTTGGACACTTTTTCAAATATGAATTCTCTTTCCGGTACAACACGCAATTTTTAGGACATGCTTGAATCTTCTCGCACTTTAGACCCAAATCAGACATCATCTTCTGGGCTCCGTAACAGCTGTCGGGCACGTTATTTCTCGGGGGCATAGAATCTTTCAAAAACGAAAGAAGCATTGTGAATGACTTGTTGCTCCATCCATTTAGGCACTTAATCTGGAAAGTTGAACGAACCATGAAAGAGTGGAATACTTTGCATTCACATAAATTGTTTTTCTAGCATCATTCATGAAATTTTCATATTTATCCGCATGCGGTCCTTGACCGGAAGGAATGTCATCTTCGGTACGAATAGATTCATCTAGGGCACCCTCTACCATATCCTCTATTTCTTCTGATGGAAATAAATTACCGTCTTCTTCTTCTGCTGCATTACCGTCTTCTCCTTCTTCTCCTGTCGCGTTATCGTGTTCTCCTTCTTCTTCTGCCGCATTAATGTGTTCTTCTCCTTCCCCGTGATATTTCCAAGTTGTACAAAATCTAGTAAAACCATATTTTACGATATGAAGCTCTGCTGATTCTACCATCTGCCAATACTTTTTACCACATCTATCGCACGGGCAGAGAATCTTCTCTATCACGATCTTATTATGTGCACGTGCAAATTCAATAAAAGCAGCAACTCCTGCGACAAACTTAGGTTGCATACTTTGTTGCCAATCCACATACATCTGTAGGGATCCTAGGCACACTCAAGAGGTTACACAACGCATCAACCATGCCAAAATCAAAAATTTTCTATGTGCCGAGAAACCCTAATGCAAGATCGTTACTAGAGATAAGGCGAAAGCAAGCAAGTTAACTACTTTAACTACAAGTGAATGGGAATACAACCTTTGTAGATCCGGTCATCCACTTCCATAGCTCCGTGTTGACGTCCCTCCGCTGCGATCATCGGGATCCCGGACTCTAACGTTGGTTTCGTCGGAGAAATAAGCGGGCTAGGTCATTGACTTCGATGTCGAAGATGATCTACGTCGAGGCGACTCAAACTCAAGCTCCATCTTCACTAGGTCATGAAACATGTGAAGATAACACACTCTTCTACATGGCAAGTTGTAGAGGATGAAGAAATAGGAAGTGGGTTCACTTTAGAATTGGATTTCTCACTTGATTTCTTCACTTGGAATTTTTCAAGAAAGCTTTCTTCAATTCATGAAGAAAAAGAAGAAGAAGGTAATGAAAAATGAATTATCTCAGAAAGAAAATTCAAGTGAAGTCTATCATTTAGCAACCATGGGTGAGTAAACTCATGTAGAGAGTAAACTAGGGTTTAGGCTAATGGTTAGGTTAATGAACAAAACAAAATGGCTAGACTTTTCAAAGATGCTATGAAGCTTCATGAAGCTTCAAGCCAAAAGAAGAAAAGCCACCATTTAGTTTTTCCAAAATTAATAAAGAAAATAAAACCCTAACCATTAACCTAAACTTGGTGTAAGTCATACACACACCCAAGTTTGCATGTATCATCAAACGTGATACAAACTAGTGCACAAAAATATATCGCATATACAACTTGTGCACATCAAGTGAGAAAATAAATCATAAGTGAACAAATACTAGTTAATGTAAAGTAATATATCAAATATATAATCATACATTAAATCATTAAATCAACACTTGATTTAATGATCCGGTCATACTGCATATAACCGACTAATATCAAGTGTATCAATATATCGAATCAACATTTGATTCGGTAACCTGGCTATATCATATATAACCGTCCGATGATACAAATCGCGAGAATAGAACATAGTATCACATACTGGTATTATTCTCGGTCCCGCACATATCTCATATGCGCTCCTATTTCGTTTCGCTTGAGCCAGGAAACCCCTGTGTAGGACTCTAAAGACTCGTCAATACGCCGGCAGTAGGTGATGATCATATCAAACACCCACAAGCCGCAAGCGGTCTGCTAAACGTAACGGCCACCCGGGTATTGAGCGATCAGAAGATCAACGAGCAAGCCCGCTCATACTCCTGTGAATCCAACCAGTAATACTTACCGTACAGTCCGGTCTGTTCGTCTGATATGTCGCATATCTCGCCTAGGGGTGGTGAATGTAAGACCCCAGTAGCTTGATAAGTCATGCCGATGTAAGGTCCATAACAAGCATGAAACTACTGATAACACTTACCAGTAAATCAGTGCAACCCTGGCCATGGATTTTCAGTTATGGCCAGTCGAGCATAGCGCAACATCAACCCCCAATACCGGGAGAGACGAATCCCCTCCTATCGCTCATTGCATCCATGTGAATCGGGACTGTACCAAAAAACCACCTGTTTGCATGACTCGGTAGAGCCGTGGTAGGGTGGAAATCAAAGCACAGTGGGAGACACACAAGACTCTATGACTATCTCGGGTCAACAGACTAAGCTGTACCAGTGTCACCAGAGAACTGCCATCTGACGTGAGGTATAATACCATCTGAGAGTTCTCGGTGAGTCCGTTCAGTGTACCCAGTCTCCACTGAGCACCCGCATACCATCTCTGATGTCAAACACCAATGGATATGGGATCATCCATCGCCCATCACATGGGTCGAGAAGATATACGCTAGTCTACTCTGGAATATCGATGCTCCGTCTCGATATTCCCACGACTAGGAACATTGAAGGATGTACTCATGGACTATCCAGGCACCACTAGTATGATCTACATCATAGTCCTGGAAGTCGAGCACATATCCTAAGGGCTTTATCAACATGTAACAGAATGACAGAAAGTATACATGTTAAGATAAAGAGCAACCAGATAGCGTACTATCATGTCGAGCAAGAAAGTCCTACCTATATATGTCCTAGCATCCACTAGAATATACATCCCATGTACAGTAATGGCCTCTAGGGCATACATATAACTAACAACATCCAGTCCTTAACTCTGACGTACTCATGGGCCATGTTAGACTGTATAACATATAAATTGTAGGTTATGGTGACTATATTGAGAAATCTAAGAACGGGACAGTTACCGACAAAGGAGAAAATCCGTGTATATGCTTTGTGTGTGCGTTTGTCGTTGAATAGAATAAATTATCGAACGTATGTTAACCGATAGACGGGGACTAAGTGGCGCTTTTAGTTTCATATATGAGTATCGATGAGAATATGAAAGTTTCATATTATCATCGAGTATAATATATTGGTATTAGCTTGAACATCTTGAATCACTCTCTAATGATGCGTTTGTTGTGTATTCTTGTTGTATGTGTGTGTTTCGGCTGTCGGGGGTAAGGCTTCTATCCCATTAAGAATGTATAGAGCGAACACCCATTCGCTTGTGCATTCAACCGTTTCGAGTAAATTTTGGCAGCACCTTCCCGCTGTTCTCCGAGTACACTGTAATAGAATAGATAATCATTTCAAAGCTGTGAAACAACGTTGAAATGGACATCTAATCTATCTTTGTACACGGAGAACCAGCGGAAAGGTACCGACGAAATATCTCGAAACGGATGAAAACACATGTGAATGAAAGTGTTTGCTTTATACATTCCTAACTTTTCCACACGGGACAAATCTATCGGTTATCATACGATTGAATCTTCTCGTCACACAGAGTATACGACGGTTGTTAGTATCGAGCTATACCGTCCGATATTTAACAACCTTCGTATAGTTCTATGTCACGACGAACAGCGAATGTATGTTAACCGATAGACGGGGACTAAGTGGCGCTTTTAGTTTCATATATGAGTATTGATGAGAATATGAAAGTTTCATATTATCATCGAGTATAATATATTGGTTTTAACTTTAACATCTTGAATCACTCTCTACTGATGCGTTTGTTGTGTATTCTTTTTGTATGTGTGTGTTTCGGGTGTCGGGGCTAAGGCTTCTATCCCATTAAGAATTTATAGAGCGAACACCTATTCGCTTGTGCTTTCAACCATTTCGAGTAAATTTCGGCAGCACCTCCCCGCTGTTCTCCGAGTACACTGTAATAGAATAGATAATCATTTCAAAGCTGTGAAACAACGTTGAAATGAATATCTAATCTATCTTTGTAAATGGAGAGCCAGCGTAAAGGTACCAAAGAAATATCTCGAAACGGATGAAAACACAAGTGAATGAAGGTGTTTGCTTTATACATTCCTAACTTGTCCACACGGGACAAATCTATCGGTTATCATACGATTGAATCTTCTCGTCACATAGACTATACGACGGTTGTTAGTATCGACTTATACCGTCCGATATTTAACAAACTTCATATAGTTCTATGTCACGACGAACATCGAACGTATGTTAACCGATAGACGGGGACTAAGTGGCGCTTTTAGTTTCATATATGACTATCGATGAGAATAAGAAAGTTTCATATTATCATCGAGTATCATAAATTGGTTTTAACTTGAACATCTTGAATCACTCTCTAATGATGCGTTTGTTGTGTATTCTTATTGTGTGTGTGTGTTTCGGCTGTCGGGGGTAAGGATTCTATCGGTTATCATACGATTGAATATTCTCGTCATATAGACTATACGAAGTATTTAAATAAAATATAACTGGTATCAGAAACCCGGTCCTAACACACAGGAAGTAACCCTTATCCTCAACTAGCCTGCATACTGAATATTATCTGTCGAGTTAACAAATTTAACTTGATCAGATAAACTCGCTGGGTAAAACCTCACAAAGATAGGCAAGAATTGAATATAGATGGTGCAAAATCAAGTATATCAAATTTACCATACATCAGAGTTACATTCAAGGAAGTTCAATCCCAAGCTCTAAGTTTTTAAATACTTTTGCTAAAAATGAAAATATATTCAACTTTGTTGTCTCTGTTGTATATGCAGTTGCACTCAGCAAATCATAAATAAAATCTCCATCCCCTGAGACTAGTTTTCCCACAAAAAAAAAACAGTTCGTATCTTAACATGCACTGCACCATCAGAATCTATTCGTTCAAGAGGTACGCCTGAGCAAAATGCAAGCAACATTTTCAATTTTCGGCTCTATTTTGAATTGATCTGCAGTCCATGCTCTCACACACTTTTCCCTAGGAAAATTAGTAGCACACCTATCATACTCTAAAATTTAAGAACCCCAACCCCAACCCTAACCCTAACGCCAGCCCCAGCCCCATCCCCATCCAAACCCCAACCCCAACCCTAACCCTAACCCTAACCCCAGCCCCAGCACCAGCCCCAGCCGAACCCCAACCCCAACCCCAACCGCAACCCCGTACCGAACCCCAACCACAGCCCCAACCGCAACCCCAACCCCAACCCTAACGCTAACCCTAACCGATGCCTCATCGGTACCCAAACCATGAACCCTAGCCCTAAAATAATCAAAAATTTGTTTAATTGAATATTTACTAACCTGTGCAGTGGAGGAGACGATCGATCGGTGGCGACGACGAAACATAGGCGACGACGAAAACGGCGACGACGAAGAGCCAGGCGGTGGTGACGACGAAACGGGCTGCGGTGGCGACGACGAGAACGGCGATCAGCGGGAACGAGAGATTTGGGGATTTTGGGTTCGTTTGCTCGAGAGAGATTAACGAGAGATAAGGTAATCAGCGTAGGGGATCGATCTGTGCCTTTTTAATTAAATCCCTATTTAGATAACCCTACGGATTAGTCCGTAGGTCTTTGGTTTGCGGCTCCATAGTGGCAAACAACAATTTACGATTTAATATTTTTAAATTAATACATCAGGACCGTAGGGGCAACCTTATGGCCCTACGGATTAGTCCGTAGGGCCAAAAAAAATCTGCCCCTAAGGATTTCGTTATACTTAGGGGCAACCCCCTATTTTAGTAGTGATAGTCTTCGACGAACCTGTAAGTCCACGGTAGTGCCCCGGCCATCTAACAGACGCCTAATGCGGAATAAAAACTTTTAAGAACTGGCACTATCGCGTACTATAACCTGGATCTGCCATTAAAGCTATACTAACAAATTACAAAGTGGGTAGAAATGTTATACCGAACGATCCGAGTCCTTCGGTCTTCAACCATCATCCCATGCTTTGTTGCGGCTACTCCGATCTCCTGAATCTCCAATCTTCTCGTCCAGGTGGCACCACGCCGACGGATCTTTAAACGGGCTCCCGCCTCTGAACCGAGGCAACTCGGTCGTCAATTTTGCTGGAAGAGACGACCAAGATGATGTAGAGAATGAGTAGAACACTTTGTCTCGATTCGTTCAAAGTCACGGACGAACGGTTAATGAAGTTTCCATTTGAATCGGGTTAATGAGAAGTTGGTATATGAAACTATCATGAACCACAACTAAAATCTTTTTCCAAATCAACAACCTTAACCTTCCACCAAGGGGTGGCCAGCCACTTATAGGAAGAGGGGGGTGAAGGCAGGAGCAAAAAGGGTGACCATAAGCCAAAAGATCTTAAGCAAATACAAAGAAGAGTTAATGCAAAAGAATGTGTCATCATACACCTTGTATGAACACAATAAATGCACAATTAAAGCACTAATGACTCACAAGACTTATCACCACTTCTAGAACCTTCTAGAAGCATGACTCGCCCTCATGACTCGCCCAAGAAGAAAAGATAAATCCGCATTTAACCGAATGTTAAATACGGGTGATAGAAAAATAGAAACTGGAAACTTCCAAAAGCGATCCTGAAACGAATTTCTGGATAACCACGTAACAGTATAAACATACCAGCATTTTTATTACGACTGAATACAAATGCAACTGAGATAAAGATATTATATCTACACAGCATAATACTTGGATCCGGCTTAATCCAAAGCCGACCAGTATTATCTGCCCGAAAAATGACACATGTGTAAACGCACGTGCATTTTCCGAACCCTGCCATAAAACCATACGGCCTATACAACGTTTCGCCCGAACTTGGGAAAGTGTCTGTCGGGGACTCTAATGACTTATCAACACACTGGCACTGGGTATAACCACTAGCACGTCAGAGGTATTGACTGTACGTAACGGTTGCCTATGTATTGATTGGAAGGGAAGCTGACGAGCGAACTCATCCATAAATCCTACTGAGCCTAACAGTGACAATATACATACAGTCCGGTCCGTTCGTCTATGAGTATCGCATATCGGCCTAGGGGCTGGCAACGTCAGAACCTCAATAGCGGTATAAGTCGTGTCAGAGAGTGGTCCAGAACACCCTGAGATACTACTGGAGTACCTACCTGTAAATCTCCTGCCTCGACCGAGGGATATGTGTAATGGCTCTCCTAGACATAGCGCGATCTCACCCCCAATATCGGGAGAGACGAATCCCCTGCCGATCCGCTCACTTGCCTCCATGTGGCTCGGGACTGTACCTAAAAAGACCTGTTTGCACGACTCCTTTGAGCCGTGGTAGGGTAGAAATCAAAGCACAGTGGGAACTGACACGAGACAAATGACGACCTTAGGTCGATGAACTAACCTGTACACATGTCACCAGGGAACTGCTATGTGACGCTAGGTATAATACCAACAAGCAGATTCCCGGCGAGTCCTGTCCGGTGTACTCATAACCCAATGAGCACCTGTATATATCTTAGGTGAACAAACTGACACCAATGGCTTGTGAGACCGGCCACCGCCCCTCGTCGGGGTCTAGACTGTATACACTAGTCTAGTCTGGAGTATCGATGCCCTGTCTTGAAACTCCCACGACTAGGGACACTATAAGGATGTGCTTACAGACCCCAACTCCCACGTATATGATCGCCATCATACTGCTGGTAGTCAAGCAAGAATCCTATCGGCGCTATCAATATGCAATAGCGAACTAAAGCATGTATATGATGATAAAGACAAACCAGATAGCATACAATCATCTCGAGCAAGACTGTCATATCGGTATAGGTCCTGCCTCAATCATTGCAATCACGTACATGCGATCCAATAATTGACTTTGAGGGCACTATCTCCAACAATCTCCCACTTGCACTTAAGGCTAATTATTGCGATGTCGCATACTCACAGCCCGTGTGATACCGAACATCCAACTCCTCTACTAATCAGTTTCACAAAGCTAGTTTGTAAAACTCTTGTGTTCGAGAAATAGCCTCACTGAGTGGATCCGCCCTGATGTTTCTTTCTTTGTCTCTCTTAATCTCAAGTTCGCGGAGAAAGCCATCTCCCAAATTGAGTAATACCTGTCTTAGAACATGTCTGAATATCTGATGGGACCTAGTTCATAAATGAACTCCAAATCCAAACATCTTAGGCTGTATTGATAACTGAACCTAATCAGTATCCAGCACCATGCCTCCCACAGTATCATCTTGGACCAACTGTCTATAATACTATCCCTCGTCAGAGGGAAAACTATAACTCTGACAATCACTCTGTCATCCATGTCACCTTTGAAGCCTGGAATGATAACCGTCTCCCGAAAGAGGCTGCCATTATCAAATCCGTAGAACATACACTTATGTTCTAAAACCGCTTCCTTATGTTTCTTCAGGATTGAATTAATAAAACTTATCGCATCAAGTGAAAAAAAAATATCTGGTGTTGTACTTGACTTTTCACGATTGACTCAATTGCTTAAGCAAGTGATCTGCCAATCATGCACATCCCTCTCCCCTTTAGTCTGTAAGACACCTTTAGAAAGGGTGACTCCATCACCTGCTGGTACACTACCATGCTAGGAGTCATCTATTCTAAAATACTATTAGAATACTGTCAAAGTACCCAGATTGGGAAACTGCCCAATACTAGATCTAAAACCATAGATCTATTAACCAGAATGTCAGATATTATATCCATGTCCTTTGTGGAGAAACAACTGTGTGACGACCAAAATATAACCGATCGTAGTACAGGAATTTTACTTCCTACTATGTGTATGTCATCCAAATACCAGGACATCACACCCTACTACCTTCTTAACAGATCCATCCCCTATTCTGATGAAGTCAAACCCATGACCGTCACATCAAAATTAGATGATCTTATCTCTGCTATATCTGCTCAAGCCTATAAATAGACATAAGCTACTTGCCCACTTTGCTTCCGCTGCTCCCACTGACTACGATAACCCTCTGGCAGAATAATATCTACGTACACTTCTAAATCTTGTTTAGAACAACGTTATACTTATTCTCTTGCCGGGTCTCATAGTCTGGAATAACAGTAGTGTCAAGTCTGGGTAAACAAGAACCTCCCTGTCACCGTCCTTGAGGCTACCGGAGTACCTCTCGGGTGTCTGAGGTTACCCACCATATCTGTGGAGTTGCTATTTGAATGTCAAACCTGATTGAATATATAGGTCCTATTAAATTTTCCATAATCGTTTGCGGTTCTGGAATCACTTCCAGTTCTACCATACTCCCACTACTGTTTTCTGAAAAAATCCATTTTACTAAAACTGTGGCGAGCAAGAACAATATCACTATTGATCTTCCAGATGGTAGAAAATTAACCCTCGACTAAGCCCGGGTCAACCCACAAACTGCCATTACAGAAACGTGTCTTGAGTTATCCAGAGCCTGGTTTTAAGCATAAGCCGGACAACTCCCCGTAACTTAACATCGTTAAGATATGAACCATTCTATATACAATATAGAAATAGAGGCACTAATTTAATTGGAACCAGATTCAAACCATGCAGCTGTCTCCAGTGCATATCAACTTAATGGAGAGAAGCTAATCAACATTACTGTCACGACCCAAAATTGGCCTGTGACGGCCCTAATACTATGCAACGCCTAAAGACGTAACGCAGTAAAAGAAAGCCAAAACCCAAAAATCTAAACCATAAAAATACGGAAAATATAATATAAGTTTTTGAAACATTTGAAATCGCAACCCAAATTCTTTAAAAGTCCCACTTTATTTCTTTAAAATTTTGGCAACACCCCCTTTTTGTAAAAACTAGCCAAGATGAATACAATACAAATATACGACGCCGTAGCGAAGAATAAGGACAATAGAGAGAAAGCTGTATATAAAAAGGCAACAATTCCACAAATAATATACAATATCGTCCTCACCAAGTCTCTAGGTCAACAACATGATAGTAGATGGAGAGTACAAGATACAACGAATGTACAATATGAAATACAGATAATCATCCAACCTACCTAAGTAAAAATAGTAAACTGTGAGCCGATGCGATATCTGTAGCAAAAGATGATAGCTGAATAGCGGAATAGCCTGCCTCGACTACTCTGGGGAACAACCTGAAACACCTGTGGCACAACGGGGGTGAGTTGCCAACTCGAGAATAGTAGATAACATATGCAGGTAATCGCAGGAATGTACGTACAACAAGAATCTAAGATATGCGATTACAGTAATAATGACATGATAATAGTATGCAATAACTATGCAGTAGGGATATGAGAAAGTAGATATGCAGCAATCATGAAGGGTACACTAACAGGTACTCCTAAAACATGGAACAGTGCATAAGTGAAAAGGTACGAGGTATGGAGTGAAATATGTCATCCACGGAATCCTGTCATCGTGGCAGGATCACAATCCATCAAGACACTCAAATCCCAATTCCTCAAATCAGCCCCCACATTGGGCTTTCACATCATATAAGTCTCACATCTCCTCAATGTACAAGTAATCTCCTATATCCCGAATGTACAAATCAGTAATCACATAGGTATGTCCAATATCCAATCTCAATGAATCACCTAATATCCTAAGTCAAATCTCAAGTAAGAATCTAACATCCTAAAGGTAAATATATACAGAAATAAGTATGATGGGGGCAATACACATATATTAGCGTCCCATTCCACTAATATTGGTGTAAGGGTATATATAACAATGGCTAAATCCCATGTTATATATACAAAGGTGTTAAAGAAATATCATGAAAACCATGTGCCTAGTATCGACACAGAAATCCTGATCACGTATCATACGCTATCCCGAAAGCACGAGTGCCTAGCTCTGACCCTCGCCTTTCGACGTATGCATACGTACATGACTCCCAACGGTGTCTCCGTGATCCCCCGCCGAGTCATGGGTACTGTCACCGGTAGGTACTCGCCCGCCTCCAGGCTCAATCGGCAAAGTCCATCGATCTTCTTGCCGAGGGGAACCATACCGGGCCCCACCATGTACCCTCATACGGCAACCACACCTCGTATGGAGTATATAATCAGAACCGATAAATCTCACGGTGGCTACGCAAATATCACATCAAGGAAACCGGGTTTTTCAATGTATGCATAATTTCATGAACTCCCGCGGTTCCCAAATCCAGAAAACATCATGTAAAATCCAAATAACAAGGCGCAAATCCAGGAATAAATATATGCGATATATCTGAATGCGAGCATATAAATGAGAACATATAGCTGAAACCAGATGTATGCGAAATCAATAAGGTACAGCTAAGTATAGGTGTCTACCTATAAGTAAAAGATGTCGTATACCCCCATGGGTATAAGTAGAATATGAAGGGTACCCCCCCGGATATAAGTAAAATATATGCAAGGTAAACCTGTAGCTGTATCGCAAGGTGTAGATGTACCTATCACTAATGGTAAGATACACTATAGGTATACCGATAAGCTAGATGTCAAGTATGATAAGCAATAGTATCTATAAAGGGTTGTGTGTGACATGGCAATTATTGACGGTGTGTGTGTAGCATACAATCCGTGCTCGTGCAACATGAACCGTCAATAATATGTGCAGTGTCCTACGGCTGCTAGTCACAGTACAACTATATGAAGCAAATAAGATAAAGGCGCAATTCTAACAATGACGTAGAATATGCGACAGGTATTTGAATCCTAGCCCAGACGCATAACGCCATGCAGGCGATTCCCCGGTAGATGTTAAATCTACTCACCTACGCTCCACGCTAGGTGAATCCTACAATCTGCTCCCCCATGTAGTAGTGTTCGTAGTCCCTGCCTGCAGACCTGCAAATAAGACATGGAAATCATATATAAGCCAAATATTCTGCAAAACGCGATATCGAACCAAAACGAGAAACTCGCGTCGTGAACTAAACGCGCGTGTGCACGATACGCTGTATTGTGTGTAAACGCGTCTAAAACCATCGCGACACGCCGCGATACGCTGGATCAAAGAACCCACTCACGTATCGTACGTATCGCGCAAACACAACGGACATGCAAAACGATATATTGTCCCAGATTTTCCTACAGGACAAATCTTACAAAACTAGACATGCCAAAGCACTAGACAACACTGCAGACAACCCTAGCCAAGACCCCAACACTCCTGCCCCCTACTAGGCCGCAAATTGCGGCCAAATGGATTAAAATTGCGGCCAAGTTTGGGAATTAGGGGCTCGTGTTCTCGTGGTGGTATCTAGACCTAGTGTACATGCCCCAGTTTTCTCAATTTTAACCTAAAGGTCCCGGGTCAATAGCAGATCACAGAAAGCCAATACATCGCTTTAAAATCACCAATTTGCACAAAACACAATCCCTGTGGTATTTTAGTGTAATCAAGGGTTAAACTCAGCTCAAGTGACCCTAATAACACTTAAATAGGTAGGGTTAACTAACACAATCATCAATTAGCCACAACATTGTTAGTTGTATGTATGCCCTAGAGGCCAGTATTGTACAGATGATGTATTTTATATTGGATGCTTGGACATATATAGAGATGACTTTCTTGCTCGATATGATAGTATGCTATCTGGTTACTCTTTATCTTAACATGTACACTAGTCTCTTTATACTGTCTTATAGTTACATGTTGGTAAAGCCCTTAGGATATGTACTTGACTACCTGGACTATGATGCAGATCATACTAGTGGGGACATGGTAGTCCATAAGTACATCCTTCAAGGTCCCTAGTCGTGGGTGTATCGAGACAGGGTATCGATATACCAGAGTAGACTAGCGTATACGCTTCTCGACCCATGTGATGGGCGATGGATGATCCCATATCCATTGATGTTTGACATCAGAGATGGTATACGGGTGCTCAGTGGAGACTGGGTACACTGGACGGACTCGCCGAGAACTCCCAGATGGTATTATACCTCACGTCAGACGGCAGTTCTCAGGTGACACTTGTACAGGTTAGTCTGTAGACCCGAGATCGTCATAGAGTCTTGTGTGATTCCCACTGTGCTTTGATCTCCACCTTACCACGTCTATGAGGGCGTGCAAAATGGTGGTCTTTGGGTACAGTCCCGAGTCACATGGAGGCAATGAGCGATAGGAGGGGTTTCGTCTCTCCCGGTATTGGGGGTTGATGTTGCGCAGTTCTCGATTGGCCGTAGCAGGGAAGTCCCTGGCCAGGGCTGATCAGAGATTTGCCGGTAAGTGTTACCAGTAGTTTCTCGACCCGTTATGAGCCTCACATCGGCACGACTTATCGGGTTATTGGGGTCTGACGTTTACCACCCCTAGACTTGATATGCGACATATCAGACGAAGAGACCGGACTGTATGGTAAGTGTTACTGGTCGGATTCACAGGAGTGTGAGCGGGCTAGCTCGTCGATCTTCTGATCGCTCAATACCCGGGTGGCCGTTATGTTTAGCAGACCGCTTGCGGCTTGTGGGTGTTTGATATGATCATCATCTACTACCGGCGTATTGACGAGTCTTTAGAGTCCTACACAGAGGTTTCCTGGCTCAAGCGAAACGAAATCGGAGCGCATATGAGATATGTACAGGACCGAGAATAATGCGTGTATGTGATACCGTATTCCATTCTCGCGATATATGTATCGAATGGTTATATTCGATATAACCTAGTTATCGAATCGAAGATCGATCCGATAAGCCGATACATTGAATACTAGTCGGTCATGTGCGACATGACCGGATCATTGAATCAAGTGTTGATTTAATGATTTAATGTATAATTATATATTTGATATATTACTTTGCATTAACTAGTATTGGTTCACTTTAAACGGATTTTTCTCACTTGGATTGCACATTGTATATGTGATATACTTTTGTGCACTTTTTTGTATCATGTTTGATGATACTTAATCATTTAGTTAAGTGTATAGAATTAATCCATGGTTAATTTGATAATTAGGGTTTTGCATATTCATTTATTTATTTATTTGAAATGGATTAAGATAAGAATGGTGGCTTTATTTGTTTTATGTTGAAGCTTCATGAAGCTTTGACTTTGCTAACCATTCTTGTCTTCATGCTTAACCTTAACCCACTTAAATGACAATGGTTTATTCTCTACACTTAACCCTAGTTTAAGTTATGATAAGTATTGTTTTTCTATTTCTTTTTAATAGAACTTATCATAACCATCTTCATCTTCTTCTTCTTCAAGCTTGCTACTCCAATGGCAACTTGAGTTTTAGTGAGAGAAATCCAAATCTAAAGTGAACCCACCTCCTATTTCTTCATCCTCTATCTCTTGCCAAGTGGTTTTGGGTGTTTTCTTCACAAGTTTCACTACTTGGTGAAGTTGTAGGTTGAACTAGTGCAACCTCGACGTAGATCGTCTTTGACACGAAGCCGACGAACTATTCCGCTCACTTCTCCGATGAAGCCGTCGCGAGAGTCCGAGGTTCGTGATGGACAGCGAGGGAATGACCACGTGGAGCTAAGGAGGTAGAAATCCGGATCTACAAAGGTTGTAGCTTTCGATCTTTAGTTAATTTGTTAACTAGCTTTTCCGTTTCGCCTAAAATTCTAGTAACGATCCGTAGTCTAGGGTTTCTCGGCACCAAATTTTTTAAATTGGCATGTTCGATGCCTTGTGAGACCTTACTAGAGTGCCTAGGAACCTTTCACTGGTATCAGAGCCTAGCTAGAGGCTTAGGCGAAGTCCCGACGGAGTCTGAAGTCCGAACGAACCCGAAACTATAATTCCAAGGTGCTCTCTGGAAAATTTCTGAAATTTTGGATTTTTGTCAATTAAAAATGTCCAGAAAATCATGCAGGGTCTTATATGAAATACTGTGAAATTCGAGGGCCTGATTCAACTTTTCCACCGCGGAACCGCGGCACGAGCTATGCATGCGCGGCGGTTCCGCGGCCGTACTGTCCCATTGTCTGGTAATTTTTCCACAGTAATTCATGAATTCAGAGATTATGTTTTCTGGGTATTTTTATTGTGACTCTACAGAAGAGTATTTTGGGGTTGCTTTGGGGATTCAATTATTCGTTCGGGTTATCAAATTTCGTCTTTGTGTATTTCCGGATAATTTCCAGAATATGTTAAAAAGTTCGACCGGATATAAATACCCAATTTTTCCCCTGTCGGGAAATTTCCAAGTGTTGGATTTTTCCGTAGTTTAACGACGTTCTAAGTAGTGCAAGTAACGCGATGGACCCTCTAGAAGACAACAAACCTTAACTCGATTATGTGACCGTCTTGAACTGCCCTTTGAACTTTCGGGTTTGGGGCAGTACGGCGTGCCACATGTGAGGCATTGGCTTAACCCTTCTACGGCTGGACCGTTGGTACTGAGGCACGAACTGAATGTTGCTAGACTTATTTCATGTGTTGGACTGTATCGGGAAAACTTGGGTATTTGACTGTTCGATCGGAAAGTTTAACATTATCTGTTTATCTGGAATGTGATACAATAATTGGAATTCACAAACAGTTATGAGATAACTGGATGAATGTTATAAATTTAGCAGTTTAGTCCCATATGATATTGAAAAGAGTTTTCGATAATGAGACTAAAATGCGGGATTTATATCTGTTAGGCATGCGATGTCTAAAGGAGTTGCGGATTCCAATTGTTGTAGTTTTACACTTTCTTTTCTGTGACCGTAAGTGTAGTATGTTCATATCTCCGGTTTCGTTGCTATACGTCAACGACAATTGGGGTATGCATACTTACTTACGTTGATGACATGTGATGTTATGTGTTGCTGGATATGTTATATTGGATCGTCGTATTCGAATAGCCGGGGGGTTTTATGTGAGATGAGTGTTTTTCATTTTCATTCATGTAAAAACTTGTATGTAATATTCTTTTATTTGGGGCACTTCCAGGTAGCGGAAGATGTCACCTTTTGTATATTATTTACTTTTCCGCATTAGGATAGACCCAAGGAGGGGAGCACAAGTAACCGGGTTCTGGGGTCCAGTGGGAGACCAACTCGAGGAGTCGAGTCCGGGTCTCCTAACCCTAGAATTGGCAGGGTTGCTTGCCGCTCTCGTAGGGGTCTAGGGGTGTGGGATTGGCTATTCGTTACGACCGTGGAATCCGTGTTTTATACTGGCTCGTATTGAAAACACGGACGTCCTAGTATATCCAATATTTCATATGATTATTCTGCTGCGATATCTGTGATGCGATTCTGTGATGGATTTAGTATATGATATATATGATATATTATATAGACGTTACTTATGTTTTACACCCGCGCTAACCCTGCCCTGCTCTGTCGTTAGTTACCTAACCTAACGGTGCACGAGGGGACATCGAGGCGAATGCGGATGGCATAAGTGTACATCATATCTATCTGTGATGTTTAGGTATTTAAATGATGGGACTTCATTAATGTGATTAATGAATGATAAGAAACCTAAGATGTTGTAGAATCGAATTTTAAAATAAAACAGGTAGCTACAGTTTTTGCTTTGCACAGCGGTATATATGATATACCCTGCACCTTATTCGATGAGGAAAGGACCGAGATCCCTTCACCGGGAGTGACTCCTTTAGTAGTAACTGGCAGATGCTACACACTCGGTTTGGCTTTGATAGCTTTTAAGGGTTTTGCTTTGCACAGCGATATATATTATATATCCCGCACCTCATTCGACGAGGAAAGGACCGAGATCCCTTCACCGGGAGTGACTCCTTTAGCAAAACTAGAAAAGCCTCAAAATCACTCCATTTCAAAACTTCATTTGATTCTACAATGATATCAAGTTCATTACGCTCATGGTTTTCAGAAAAACCTGGCGTAGCCCTCCGTCATTTCAGATAAGTACTATTTAGTATTCGTGCTGCGGTTGTTTGGCATGCGTCAAGGCGTAGTGTACGATAGCTAACTAGTATTTATCTGCTTATGCATATGATGCAGATTGGATTAGGGTATTCGCACGGCGTTGTTTGGCATGCGTCAAGGGTCATGCGGGTGGGTTTAATTCAATCAGGAAATGACGGGTTGAACTTGACTAGCGGACTATGGGTTGTTTGGCATGCGTCAAGGTCATAGCACGCTAGGGGCAAAATATTATCGGGAATTTCAAGTGTTGAAATTTGCAATGAGATTGCATATCTTCTATGAGATAGTTGGATCCCGATACCCGCTGCGAGTAAGAGTTACTCCTGGGAGAGTTTTACACAGTGCAATTAGCCAATCAAGTAAGTGTCTAGAAAGGTGTTAACGAGGTTACGCCTCTGGGAAAACGAGGTTTACATTAATTAGGTTCGTCCGAAAGCACGGGGGACCTCCCTCAAAGTACCGACACTGGCCTGGCTGAAAGATTGGCGAACTTGTTGTGTGTAATTAATCCCGGCTAGTCTTTCCTTTTAGGGTTTGGAGGAAGATTTGATAAAAAGCAGTGGGAGTCATCCTGATTAGATAAGATAATAACCAATCTGATCTTGCACGAGCATACGCTAAAGTGTTTTCTTCTCTCTCTCTCCAGGTAGTGACCAGTTCATGCCTTAATCAAGATAATAATATGGATGTATTGACCGAACCCGCATGTTATACTGTGCTGGGGAACGTTGGTTCCGTTCTTTCCAATAAGAGTTATAGGAATGAACAGGATATAGGGGAATACCAGGATTCCCATGCCACCCGAATGAAGAAAGTACATGTTGATGCATTTTCTTCGGGTGTGTTCGTTACTGAGAACTGTTTCTCTATTTGCTCTACGTCCTGGGTATTGGATACCGGGTCGGGATCCAATATATGTAATCAGTTACATGGGCTAAGGAAAGGTAGAGAACTTGGAGAAGGTGATAAAGACATTAAAGTTGGAAATGGTGCAATTGTTGCAGCTAAGACTGTCGGGGAATATCACCTTGCATTACCAACTGGTAATACATTAGTTCTGAACGAATGCTATTACATGCCGAACCTGATATGCAACATTATATCGGTTTCTTTATTAAGTAAAGAGGGATATAATTTTGTATTAAAGGATAATGTTATGAACATTTTCCGTAACCAAAAGTTGGTTGGATCAGGCACGTTATGCAATGGCATTTATGTTCTAAATCAATCAACGGTTCTGAGCATAACAAACACACACAAGAGGAAGAGTTCTGAACTCAACGAATCCTTCTTGTGGCATTATAGACTGGGTCACATCAATGCGACACGACTAGCTAAGTTGCATAAAGATGGATATTTAAATCCGTTTGAATTTTCATCTTATGACACTTGCCAGTCATGTCTCAAAGGCAAGATGACCAAGACTCCGTTTACGGGATATGGAGAAAGAGTTACCGAACTCTTGGGACTTATACATAGTGATGTATGTGGTCCCATGTCTACACATGTCAGGGATGGTTCTTCATACTTCATTACATTCACTGACGATCTTTCTAGGTTCGGGTATGTGTTCCTGATGAAACACAAATCAGAAGCTTTTGAGAAATTTAGGGAATATAAACAAGAAGTTGAGAACCAAACCGGAAAAAGTATTAAAATCCTACGATCTGATCGAGGAGGGGAATTCCTGAGCAATGAATTCCTGGACTTCCTAAAAGAGAATGGGATTCTCTCTCAGCTGACTCCTCCATATACACCACAGCACAACGGTGTATCCGAACGGAGAAACCGCACCCTATTAGATATGGTGCGCTCAATGATGAGTACAGCTGAGTTACCTATTTCCTTCTGGGGACATGCGCTTGAGACAGCCATGGACCTATTGAATTGAGTTCCTACCAAATCAGTGCCTACCACTCCATATGAGATATGGAAAGGGAAGAGACCGCATCTTAATTATATTAAGATATGGGGTTGTCCAGCCTATGTCAAAAGACAAAATCCGGACAAACTCGAGGCAAGATCTGTCTTATGTAAGTTTGTAGGATATCCCAAAAATTCACAAGGGTATATCTTCTACCACCCCGAGGAACAAAAGGTGTTTGTTTCTCGACATGCCACTTTCTTAGAAAAAGGTTTTCTTATGAAACAGATAAGTGGCATTGAGGTAGAACTGGAAGAGGTTCCAGCGACACAGACTACAACAGAAGATTTGGTTGAACCAGAGGATTCCGTAGTTCCCGATGAACCCCAGCCACTCCGCCGATCTAGTAGGGTTCCTCGCCAACCTGAGAGATAGTACGGTTTTCTCATGGATGGTGGGAGCGAGGATTGCATCATGGAGGATGATGACCCAACTAGCTTCGAGCAGGCCATCACGAGTGGGGACTCAGTGAAATGGCTGGATGCTATGCGGTCTGAGATGGATTCCATGTACACCAATAAAGTATGGACTTTGGAAGTTGCTCCTGAAGGGGTAAAACCCATTGGGAGCAAGTGGATCTTCAAGAAGAAACTTGGTGTAGATGGGAAAGTGGAGACTTTCAAAGCTAGACTTGTAGCAAAGGGTTTTCGTCAAAGACCAGGTGTGGACTATGACGAGACCTTTTCTCCAGTGGCTATGCTTAAATCCATCCGGATCATGCTTGCCATCGTTGCATATCATGATTACAAAATCTGGCAAATGGATGTTAAGACCGCCTTTCTAAACGGTGATTTAGAAGAGTGCGTGTACATGACTCAGCCAGAGGGCTTCGTAGACAGTGGGAGCGGCGGGAAGGTGTGCAAGCTGCTTAAATCCATTTATGGATTAAAGCAAGCATCGCGGAGTTGGAACATCTGCTTTGACGTCGTTATCAAAGAGTTTGATTTCGTCAAAAATCCAGATGAACCTTGTATCTACAAGAAGGTGGCAGAGAGTAAGGTTGTCTTCCTCGTATTGTACGTGGACGACATACTCTTGATAGGAAATGATATTCCTATGCTGCAATCGGTCAAGCTCTTCTTATCACAAAGATTCTCAATGAAAGATCTTGGTGATGCCTCCTGCATATTGGGAATAAGGATCTATAGAGATAGATCCAAACGGATTTTGGGATTGTCCCAATCCAGGTACATTGACACCATACTAAAGAGGTTTAGTATGGAAGAGTCCAAACGTGGGAACTTACCCACGATCTCTGGAGTCACTCTCTCCAAAGAGATGTCTCCCAAGACTGATTTGGAGAGCGCTCGCATGCAAGGGATACCCTATGCTTCGGCAGTAGGCTCTATCATGTATGCGATGCTATGTACCAGACCCGATATTGCATACTCACTAAGTATAGTGAGCAGGTATCAAGCTGATCCTGGAGAGAGTCACTGGATAGCTGTGAAGAGCATTCTCAAGTACTTGCGAAGGACTAGAGATATGTTCTTGGTGTATGGTAACGGAGAACTCCAAGTGGAGTCCTTTACCGATTCGAGCTTCCAGAATGATAAGGACGACTCTAAGTCGCAGTCGGGCTTTGTCTTTACCCTTTTCGGAGGGGCGGTTAGCTGGAAGAGTTCCAAGCAGGAAACCGTGGCAGACTCGACGATGGAGGCTGAATACATCGCTGCCAACGATGCTGCTAAAGAAGCTGTCTGGATCAAGAAGTTCATTTCTGAACTTGGAGTGGTTCCATCCATTGAGCATCCAATACCTTTGTATTGCGATAACAATGGAGCGGTGGCTTTAGCCAAGGAACCCAGGTCCCATCAGCGATCCAGGCATATTCTGAGGCGGTATCACCTGATCCGGGAGATAGTTGATCGCCGGGAGATCGAGGTCAGGAGAGTTGACACGAAGAACAACACGGCGGATCCACTCACGAAGGCCATTCCCCAGATACAGTTTCAGAGACTCTTCGGGATGCTCGGTATGCGATACTACAGCAGCTGGCCCTAGTGCAAGTGGGAGATTGTTAGTTGTATGTATGCCCTAGAGGCCAGTATTGTACAGATGATGTATATTATATTGGATGCTTGGACATATATAGAGATGACTTTCTTGCTCAATATGATAGTATGCTATCTGGTTACTCTTTATCTTAACATGTACACTAGTCTCTTTATACTGTCTTATAGTTACATGTTGGTAAAGCCCTTAGGATATGTACTTGACTACCTGGACTATGATGCAGATCATACTAGTGGGGACATGGTAGTCCATAAGTACATCCTTCAAGGTCCCTAGTCGTGGGTGTATCGAGACAGGGTATCGATATACCAGAGTAGACTAGCGTATACGCTTCTCGACCCATGTGATGGGCGATGGATGATCCCATATCCATTGATGTTTGACATCAGAGATGGTATACGGGTGCTCAGTGGAGACTGGGTACACTGGACGGACTCGCCGAGAACTCCCAGATGGTATTATACCTCACGTCAGATGGCAGTTCTCAGGTGACACTTGTACAGGTTAGTCTGTAGACCCGAAATCGTCATAGAGTCTTGTGTGATTTCCACTGTGCTTTGATCTCCACCTTACCACGTCTATGAGGGCGTGCAAAACGGTGGTCTTTGGATACAGTCCCGAGTCACATGGAGGCAATGAGCGATAGGAGGGGTTTCGTCTCTCCCGGTATTGGGGGTTGATGTTGCGCAGTGCTCGATTGGCCGTAGCAGGGAAGTCCCTGGCCAGGGCTGATCAGAGATTTGCTGGTAAGTGTTACCAGTAGTTTCTCGACCCGTTATGAGCCTCACATCGGCACGACTTATCGGGTTATTGGGGTCTGACGTTTACCACCCCTAGACTTGATATGCGACATATCTGACGAAGAGACCGGACTGTATGGTAAGTGTTACTGGTCGGATTCACAGGAGTGTGAGCGGGCTAGCTCGTCGATCTTCTGATCGCTCAATACCCGGGTGGCCGTTACGTTTAGCAGACCGCTTGCGGCTTGTGGGTGTTTGATATGATCATCATCTGCTACCGGCGTATTGACGAGTCTTTAGAGTCCTACACAGAGGTTTCCTGGCTCAAGCAAAACGAAATAGGAGCGCATATGAGATATGTACAGGACCGAGAATAATGCGTGTATGTGATACCGTATTCCATTCTCGGGATATATGTATCGAATGGTTATATTCGATATAACCTAGTTATCGAATCGAAGATCGATTCGATAAGCCGATACATTGAATACTAGTCGGTCATGTGCGACATGACCGGATCATTGAATCAAGTGTTGATTTAATGATTTAATGTATAATTATATATTTAATATATTACTTTGCATTAACTAGTATTGGTTCACTTTAAACGGATTTTTCTCACTTGGATTGCACATTGTATATGTGATATACTTTTGTGCACTTTTTTGTATCATGTTTGATGATACTTAATCATTTAGTTAAGTGTATAGAATTAATCCATGGTTAATTTGATAATTAGGGTTTTGCATATTCATTTATTTATTTATTTGTTTATTTATTTATTTGAAATGGATTAAGATAAGAATGGTGGCTTTATTTGTTTTATGTTGAAGCTTCATGAAGCTTTGACTTTGCTAACCATTCTTGTCTTCATGCTTAACCCTAACCCACTCAAATGACCATGGTTTATTCTCTACACTTAACCCTAGTTTAAGTTATGATAAGTATTGTTTTTCTATTTCTTTTTAATAGAACTTATCATAACCATCTTCATCTTCTTCTTCTTCAAGCTTGCTACTCCAATGGCAACTTGAGTTTTAGTGAGAGAAATCCAAATCTAAAGTGAACCCACCTCCTATTTCTTCATCCTCTACCTCTTGCCAAGTGGTTTTGGGTGTTTTCTTCACAAGTTTCACTACTTGGTGAAGATGGAGCTTGAACTAGTGCAACCTCGACGTAGATCGTCTTTGACACGAAGCCGACGAACTATTCCGCTCACTTCTCCGATGAAGCCGTCGCGAGAGTCCGAGGTTCGTGATGGACAGCGAGGGAATGACCACGTGGAGCTAAGGAGGTGGAAATCCGGATCTACAAAGGTTGTAGCTTCCGACCTTTAGTTAATTTGTTAACTAGCTTTTCCGTTTCGCCTAAAATTCTAGTAACGATCCGTAGTCTAGGTTTTCTCGGCACCAAATTTTTTAAATTGGCATGTTCGATGCCTTGTGAGACCTTACTAGAGTGCCTAGGAACCTTTCAAACATCTCACAAATCACCATAATTAGCACTAAACTAGCTAATTAACACAAACCGACGCTAATTAACACACAAGCTAACAAAACTAGGGAAAGGGTTCAGAAAATATACCCTAACGAACCCTAGAAGGCAGGTGAAGAAGTGGAGAAGAGCTGCTGTAGTGGCTGGGGCTGCTGCTGCTACAGTTGCTCAGGCTGCTTCTGCTGATGATGATGATGGCTGTTGCTGCTGTCTCTGTTGTTGTTGTTGATGATGTCGAGGTTGTTGTTTCTTCCCCTGGTGCTGCTGCCTTGCTTCTGCAGCTGCTACTTGCTTCTCTTGTTGCTGCTGAAGCTCCTTCTGCTGCTGCTCTCAAGAAGCTGGAGCTGATGCTGGTGTTGCTGCCTCTGCTGCTGCCGCCTTGTTGTTGTTGTCTTTGCTGCTGCTGATGATGATGTGTGGGTGTGTGTGTGTGAGTTTGAGAGTGAGAGGATGAGAGAAATGAGTGAGAACGAGAGAACACCAACAAGTCAACCCCCTCCTCTTTCTCTCTCTTCATTAAATGAAGGCATGGGCAAGCCATCTTGCCTCATGATGCTCCCCCCTTCTCTCACACCAAGTCAACACAAAGCAATCATTTAAAAAAAACCTTTTTAAATTCATTTTATTTTTGAAAAGAACCCATATACAAATAAAAAACCAAAAGCACCCAATACAATATTAAACTAGATTAGGGAATGGTTAGTTCACCATGTTGCTAATCATGGTTAAACCCCCAAAACAACCCTAGTTATCATGCACAAGTGTGTGCAAGCCTAGGAAAAATCTAATATAATACTCATTAAATAGGATAAAATATTTGAAACTTAATTTGGTAAACTTTTTATTAAAAACCATACATTAAAATATATTTAGCTACAAAACACATTCTAAGGTGTTACAATCTCCCTCCCCCCCTTAAAAGAAATTCGTCCCCGAATTTAAAAATATAGTTCTACGCGTACCTTTAAAGAGAAGATTACAACTCTCAAATCTCGTTCGCAGCCTCCCAAGTGATTACCTCACTATACGGCTACGTCCAAGAAAACCCTTCACAGATGGTAAGACCCTTGACCGACGTTTCTCCACCTGCCGAGCCATTAACACACATGGCTGCTGGTGAACGAAAGATCGCGTCCAAGCTAATTGGTCTGGTGCCATATCATGTGAGAAAGGTCAAGAAGATAATTGTAAAGTTTCATCATAAGGAATACGGGGTGAAAACTTAATAATCTGGGCGGAAGTGCCAAATTAAAGGCAACGAAACTGACTCGCTTATAGGATCTCAGAAGGACCTAAATTCTGGGATAAACTTCCCAAAATCCAACACGTCATTCACCGGAAAAATCCGCAGGAATACATGATTTGCCACTGCGCACTTAAGTCTACGACCAACACAGTCGGCATAAGACCTCTATTTGCGCTGGGCTACTCTCATCCTGACCTGAACAACCGGATCATCTCCGAAGTCTCAAGACACAGCTGTGGTCCAAAATCCTACTTACGCAGAGTCGGAAAAACAACAGACTGGTGATCTACATGACCTAACCTCTAAACCTAAAGGTAGCCAATTGGAGTGTCTCCTGATAACGGCTATCGATGGAGAACCGTAACGATGGCGAGTGACGATCCCCAACTACTGACGACAACTAACACAAACACACAACTTAACAAAGAACAACTGAGCAAACAGAGTATAACCGGACGACAAGAATCCGAATGGAGTCACACCCTGACTAAACTTGGGTAGAAACCATAACGAAATTCGTGGAGATCTGCTCCCACTCCTACATCGGAACGGTAAAAGGTTGCAACTCTCCAGCCGGCCTCAGATGCTCGACCGACGCACACAACAAGACAGATACCTTGAAACGAACCATGAAACTTCTCCTTACATCCCTGTCCACCCGTAACTATCTCACAAGTCTCGTCAATGTTGGTGGAACTTGAATGGATACAGAGAGTTGACTGATGTGCTTTCTCTAGGATTTCACGTATTTACCTGATAATATCAGGTACACAAACGCGTCCCTAACCTATCACACCATTGTCACAAATCAAAGACTCCGAATCATTACCCAGCCGAGTATGCTCAAGTATCTCGGATGAACAAGCATCGCCGGGCAGTGTCTCGCGAAAGCGATTTAAGGAAAGTGGTCGGGCGCGGACATGAGCAAGCTGTCCCCTCCGTAGAGACGAACTAAAGCTGTACTCGACGATCACACAAGAACTGTAAATATGCAGAAGACTGTCACAACAATCAAATCCGCTGCAGGAAGATGTACATTAAGCTCTGGTGGTCCGTGAAAATCTGACACGACTCTCGAACAATTACTGTCTCCAAATCCCCAACGCAAAACCATCGCGGCCATCTCCAGATCATGAATGAAATATCCTTCTCGTACTTCCTCCAAATGTAGGGAAGCAAAAGCGATAACTCTGTAGTGTCACCTCAGTACACACTCGAGCCCCACTCAAGAAACATTATAGTTAAACAACAAGGTCGCCCGAACCAGAGGCAAAGAAAGACTGATGCAGTTGTTAACTGAATCTTCAACTGCTGAAAACTCCGCACACATGCCTCAGTCCACAGAAAAGAAACCCCCATCTCGGTCAATTCAGTCAACGGTGCAGCACTACTCTAGTAATCCTGCACGAAACGGCGGTAAAACCTGCTAAGCCCAAAAATCTGCGGACCTCCGTCCTGCACACAAGTCTGGGCCTAAGCTGTACGGCCACGATCTCCCTCGGAGCTATATGAAACCGTCTCCCGTGACTACAAGACCTAGGAGTCAACACAAAACAAACCTGAAGAAACACTCCGAGAATTTAGCAAACTACTGGTGCTCTCCCAGTATCTGCATAACAAATCCTCAAATGTTGCTCCTGTCCCTCAAGACACATTAGATAGACCAGAATGTCGTAAATAACACAACAATAACTGGTTGAGGAACGGCCTGCAGAAATATGGTTCATCACATTTACAAATGCTGCCAGGGCACTGCTGAGTCCAATGACACACCATAACACACAAAGCCCGTAGCACGCACAAGGCAGTCTTCGGAATGCCATCACCCCGAATCTGCAATAATGATGACCTGATCCCAAACAAACTTAGAAAATGTATCGCACTCTAGAGCTGATCGAAGAACTCGTCAATGCGAGGTGAAGGATACCCATCCGCACCGTAAGTCGGTTTAAGTAACGATCCGTCGATACACAACCTTAAACTGCCGTCTTTCTCCTTGACGAACAGAAATAGGATCTTCCAAAAGCGAAACACTCAGACACACAAAACTCCCCATACCAAAACTCTTCAGCTGATCCTTAAGCTCCCTAAGCTTTGCCGGCTCATCCCGAACAACGTCGGAAAACTCTCGCACGAAAAGAACACCGGTCCAACAAATCCTCTGTGGCTACGGTATCATGAATGGACGCCAAGAGTCCACGACATCTCCTCAAAAGCCGACTAGCGAAAAAATGCTGAATTCAAGCTGTGAGAGGCGGCACAACTATCCACCTGCATAACAAGAACCGACTTGCCGGAAAAACAACCTGACTGTTTCCTCACGGTAGTCCACGGACGCCTATCACGTAATTAACCAGTCCGTGCCCAGGAGAACGTCAAATCTAACATCTCTAGAAGGATCAAAACGACGGACGAATCTCTATCTCCTATCCGATTGGCACACAACTAAATACGTGTCGCGTAATAAAAGAATCGCTGACAGAAGTTAACACAACTACGACTAATCTACCCAACCATGGCACAAGCATGAAAAACAAACGAATACATCAAAAGAACACGCGAAATAAGGATACCTAAAAACTCCACATTGGACGCCTGCGCGTCCCGATGAGTAGAAGCAAACTCCTGTGTATGCCCTCTACCCGCAACTGGCTGAACTCCTCTGGTAGACTGAGCCCTCTGAGCGAATCTCCCACGTCCACGGCCTCTCTGAAAACGATCCTGACGAGGTGCTAAGGAACAATCCCTGACGAAGTGCTGAAGGCTCCCGCATCGAAAACATCCACGTGGTGACTGGTGACCCTCCTGGGAATGAGAGCTGAACGACTGTCCTCGTCCTAAGCCTCTGCTGCTCCCGCGACGGCCATGGAATCTGTCTCGATGACCAAACCTCTGTCTCTGGACTGGTACACTGGTACGAGTCCTCCACTGTTCTGGAACTCTCTGAGCCTCTGGAATATACGCCTCGTCAACTGGAGCCGCAACCACTGGTGCTATGTAGGTGACGGACTGCTGCATGCTGATCGTAAGTGACTACTGAGTAACAGGTGTGACAACCTCCTATCGTAGCTCCCGAACGACATCAACCAATGAACTCATAGTCTGGCGGAATTCCTGCATCTCTGCCAAAAGTCTATCGATAGTATATGTCGTAGGCTGATCCGTCTGCACCTGTGCAACTAGAGTGCCATCCTGGTCAGTACTCGTCTCACCCGAGCCAACTCTGACCTCGGCCCTCGCTGCATCACTCTGAGTCCCCATAGTCATCGGCGGCAAGGCTATAAATAGATATAAGATTCGATGAGAATAAGGAATCGAATCTCAAGGATATGAATCATTAAGGAAGGAATTTCAAGCAAATTGTACTTAGGTGACTTAAGGCGAAGTACCGCATCGTGGGTATGCTGCAGACATACACACACTACGTTACTCTGCTTAAGCTACCTACTCCATCATACCAAGGTCATCCTACACTCCGAAAGGTAAAACCTAGCGCTCTGATACCAACTTTGTCACGACCCAAAATTGGCCCGTGACGGCCCTAATACTACGCAATGCCTAAAGACGTAACGCAGTAAAAGAAAGCCAAAACCCAGAAATCTAAACCATAAAAATACGGAAAAGATAATATAAGTTTTTGAAACATTTGAAATCGCAATCCAAATTCTTTAAAAGTCCCACTTTCTTTCTTTAAAATTTTGGCAACACCCCCTTTTTGTAAAAACTAGCCAAGATGAATACAATACAAATATACGACGCCGTAGCGAAGAATAAGGACAATAGAGAGAAAGCTGTATATAAAAAGGCAACAAATCCACAAATAATATACAATATCGTCCTCACCAAGTCTCTAGGTCAACAACATGATAGTAGATGGAGAGTACAAGATACAACGAATGTACAATATGAAATACAGATAATCATCCAACCCACCTAAGCAAAAATAGTAAACTGTGAGCCGATGCGATATCTGTAGCAAAAGATGATAGCTGAATAGCGGAATAGCCTGCCTCGACTACTCTGGGGAACAACCTGAAACACCTGTGGCACAACGGGGGTGAGTTGCCAACTCGTGAATAGTAGATAACATATGTAGGTAATCGAAGGAATGTACGTACAGCATGAATCTAAGATATGCGATTACAGTAATAATGAAATGATAATAGTATGCAATAACTATGCAATAGGGATATGAGAAAGTACATATGCAGCAATCATGAAGGGTACACTAACAGGTACTCCTAAAACATAGAACAGTGCATAAGTGAAAAGGTACGAGGTATGGAGTGAAATATGTCATCCACGGAATCCTGTAATCGTGGCAGGATCACAATCCATCAAGACACTCAAATCCCAATTCCTCAAATCAGCCCCCACATTGGGCTCTCACATCATATAAGTCTCACATCTCCTCAATGTATAATATCGAGTAATCTCCTATATCCCGAATGTACAAATCAGTAATCACATAGGTATGTCCAATATCCAATCTCAATGAATCACCTAATATCCCAAGTCAAATCTCAAGTAAGAATCTAACATCCTAAAGGTAAATATATACAGAAATAAGTATGATGGGGGCAATACACATATATTAGCGTCCCATTCCACTAATATTGGTGTAAGGGTATATATAACAACGGCTAAATCCCCTGTTATATATACAAAGGTGTTAAAGAAATATCATGAAAACCATGTGCCAAGCATCGACACAGAAATCCTGATCACGTATCATACGCTTTCCCGAAAGCACGAGTGACTAGCTCTGACCCTCGCCTTTCGACGTATGCATACGTACATGACTCCCAACGGTGTCTCCGTGATCCCCCGCCGAGTCATGGGTACTGTCACCGGTAGGTATTCGCCCGCCTCCAGGCTCAATCGGCAAAGTCCATCGATCTTTTTGCCGAGGGGAACCATACCGGGCCCCACCATGTACCCTCATACGGCAACCACACCTCGTATGGAGTATATAATCAGAACCGATAAATATCATGGTGGCTGGGCAAATATCATATCAAGGAAACCGGGTTTTTCAATGTATGCATAATTTCATGAACTCCCGCGGTTCCCAAATCCAGAAAACATCATGTAAAATCCAAATAACAAGGCGCAAATCCAGGAATAAATATATGCGATATATCTGAATGCGAGCATATAAATGAGAACATATAGCTGAAACCAGATGTATGCGAAATCAATAAGGTACAGCTAAGTATAAGTGTCTACCTATAAGTAAAAGATGTCGTATACCCCCATGGGTATAAGTAGAATATGAAGGGTACCCCCCGGGTATAAGTAAAATATGTGCAAGGTATACCTGCAGCTTTATCGCAAGGTGTAGATGTACCTATCACTAATGGTAAGATACACTATAGGTATACCGATAAGCTAGATGTCAAGTATGATAAGCAATAGTATCTATAAAGGGTTGTGTGTGACATGGTAATTATTGACGGTGTGTGTGTAGCATACAATCCGTGCTCATGCAACATGAACCATTAATAATATGTGCAGTGTCCTATGGCTGCTAGTCACAGTACAACTATATCAAGCAAATAAGATAAAGGCGCAATTCTAACAATGACGTAGAATATGCGACAGGTATTTGAATCCTAGCCCAGACGCATAACGCCATGCGGGCGATTCCCCTGTAGATGTTAAATCTACTCACATAAGCTCCACGCTAGGTGAACCTACCATCTGCTCCCCCATGTAGTAGTATCAGTAGTCCCTGCCTGCAAACCTGCAAATAAGACATGGAAATCATATATAAGCCAAATATTCCGCAAAACGCGATATCGAACCAAAACGAGAAACTCGCGTCGCGAATTAAAGGCGCGTGTGCACGATACGCTGAATCGTGTGTATACGCGTCTAAAACCATCGCGACACCCCGCGATACGCTGGATCACAGAACCCACTCACGTATCGCGCGTATCGTGCAAACACAACGGACATGCAAAACGATATATTGTCCCAGATTTTCCTACAGGCCAAATCTTACAAAACTAGACATGCCAAAGCATTAGACAACAATGCAGACAACTCTAGCCAAGACCCCAACACCCCTGCCCCCTACTTGGCCGCAAATTGCGGCCAAATGGATTAAAATTGCGGCCAAGTTTGTGAATTAGGGGCTCGTGTTCTCGTGGTGGTATCTAGACCTAGTGTACATGCCCCAGTTTTCTCCATTTTAACCTGAAGGTCCCGGGTCAATAGCAGATCACAGAAATCCATTACATCGCTTTAAAATCACCAATTTGCACAAAACACA
The DNA here is from genome assembly GCA_030015575.1 of Agapanthus africanus. NCBI lineage: Eukaryota > Viridiplantae > Streptophyta > Magnoliopsida > Asparagales > Amaryllidaceae > Agapanthus > Agapanthus africanus. Next base: position 53,689,743 of record JASDDO010000006.1, on the reverse strand, counting down.
AACCCTATGGTATTTTAGTGTAATACAGGGTTAAACTCAGCTCAAGTGACCCTAATAACACTTAAATAGGTAGGGTTAACTAACACAATCATCAATTAGCCACAACATCTCACAAATCACCATAATTAGCACTAAACTAGCTAATTAACACAAACCGATGCTATTTAACACACAAGCTAAGCAAACTAGGGAAAGGGTTCGGAAAATATACCCTAACGAACTGTAGAAGGCAGGTGAAGAAGTGGAGAAGAGCTGCTGTAGTGGCTGGGGCTGCTGCTGCTACAGTTGCTGAGGCTGCTTCTGCTGATGTTGATGATGGCTGCTGCTGCTGTCTCTGTTGTTGTTGTTGTTGTTGATGTCGAGGTTGTTGCTGCTGCCCCTGGTGCTTCTGCCTTGCTTCTGCCGCTGCTACTTGCTTCTCTTATTGTTGCTGAAGCTCCTGCTGCTGCTGCTCTCAAGAAGCTGGAGCTGATGCTGGTGTTGCTGCCTCTGCTGCTGCCGCCTTGTTGTTGTTGTCTTTGCTGCTGCTGATGATGATGTGTGGGTGTGTGTGTGTGAGTTTGAGAGTGAGAGGATGAGAGAAATGAGTGAGAATGAGAGAACACCAACAAGTTAACCCCCTCCTCTTTCTCTCTCTTCATTAAATGAAGGCATGGGCAAGCCATCATGCCTCATGATGCTCCCTCTCTCTCTCTCACCATGTCAACACAAAGCAATCATTTAAAAAAACCCTTTTTAAATTCATTTTATTTTTGAAAAGAACCATATACAAATAAAAACCTAAAAGCACCTAATACAATATTAAACTAGATTAGGAAATGGTTAGTTCACCATGTTGCTAATCATGGTTTAACCCCCAAAACAACCCTAGTTATCATGCACAAGTGTGTGCAAGCCTAGGAAAAATCTAATAAAATACTCATTAAATAGGATAAAATATTTGAAACTTAATTTGGTAAACTTTTTTTTAAAAACCATACATTAAAATATAATTAGCTACAAAACACATTCTAAGGTGTTACAATTACTCAACTTAGGAATCCATCAAATTATGAGTAACCTGGAAGAGAAACAAGTTTCTCAAAACCATTACTATCATCTGAATACCAATCACAAGTATCTACATCTTCGATTTCTTTGAAGAATCCCGATACTTGCGACATCTGGTTCTCTACCTTATTCTTATACCCACAACTTCTCAAAATTTAGACATTGTATTTCTACGAAACACTTGTCTAAAAACTAGAGAAGTTTCAAGTAAACAGAACAGAGTACGAGGACCTACCCCTTTGTCCTGACGGACACTGGACAACATACAATACTCTGTATAAGTCCGCTGAGTTTGAATGACTCAAAACCTGTGCATCGTAGGTTGAAAAACTGTACTTATGATTAAGAACTACTCCGTTGTTCAATGCTCCTTACCTAATAGGTAAATGTCACGGACATAATTACAAAAAGTCATATCTCACTTTATAAAAATAAACGGACAGATATATCATTTTGAAATTGGTGCACAACAACGGATACTCAAAACCAAATACATGCCGTCCGGCAAAATCCCAGGCGATCCCCTCAAATATCACCAATTTCAACGAATTCCGATATAATGAGGATAATCACCTAATTCCCAATAACTTACTCCAACTCATCATCTGTAAAACCATACAGATGTGAGAATCATACCTGGTAAATACATACTCAGGAGTAAGTATCTAATTGGGAAAACAGTTTTCCTTTAACAATGCACAGAAACATGAAAATGTTTCGTAGGGGTATCCTGGTATTCCTAGTAATGCCTTTTCCAGAATCTAATTCATGACTTTAACCGTATATTTTATTGCCATCTCTCCAAATCCATTTATTTGTCTTTAGTCGTTACCTTATGTACACCATCGTTAGGCTAAATGGTTTTCTTCCTTCCCTACCGTTCGGCACCAGCCTATGGTTTGGAAGAAGACTATCCAGTAAGCATAATAGGTGTACCCTCCTCAACCTAGGAGTACTCGCAACTTGAGAGAAGGTGATGATAAAAGACAACTGAATAATACCTTATTCTTTTTCTCCCGAACTGGGGAAAAACAAAGGTGAAAGTAGGAGTAGCGATGAAATACGCGGTTTGATCGTGAATGGTAACAGTCGCAATTTACTTTTCCCTCTTTCTAATCCCTTTATCTTGTCTTTACAAATTACCTTCTGCACACCCTACTTAGGCTAATTGGTTTTCTTCATTCCTTACCTTTCGGCACCAGCCTATGGTTTGGAAGAAGACTATCCAATAAGCGTAATAGGTGTACTCTCCTAAACCAAGTAGCCCTCGCAACCTGAGAGAAGGTGATCATAAAAGACAACTGAATAAACCAATTCAATTTCTCCTGAACCTGGATCCATCCTCGAAGAAGTCCCTTCGAGTTCGTATATAACCATACGATGGATCTATCCAATGGAAGTGGATATCCATAGTAATACGGGGCGTTCTGAGAAATGTAAAGGGTAAAAGAAGGAGCGGCAATGACTTATGCAACTATAGACAATCCAAAAGCCAGTATTTAAAGAAGGTTCGGTCAATTTGGTCACTGAGTCATAGTCTAGGGCCGGTCAAAGGTCGCTGCCAAAGAGAGAGAGAAAAGAAACACTCTGCGTGCACTCTAACCTAGATCAGAATGGTTATCACTTTATCTAATCAGGAAACCTCGCACTGTAATCTCTAATTCTCCTCCAAACCTTAAAGAAGAATTAGTTGGGATCACCCGAAGAGTAAACCAACTCATCAATGAGAATCGGGATCCAACTATCATCGTATGATAACTTGATGGAAGCCACTCAAGTTATCACACTCCAGAAGGTATGCGCATGCCTGGCAAGTTTCCTGTATGTTTGAAACTCCCGATGTGATTTTTCCCCCATGCTCTTATAACCTTGGCTTTGGTCAAAATGTCATAAGTCATATGCCAAGTTCTACCCGTCACTGTCCATGTCAATTTGAACCCACCCGCACATGCCCTTGACTTTGGCCAAAATGGTAGAACAACTGTTCGAAACCAACTCATCTATCTATGCAACAGATGAATACCCAGCAGCTACCAAACACTATGCCTTGACTTTGGCCAACAAACATAGCTTGAATACTACTGACTATCCATAAGAAATGACGGAGGGCTACGGCGGTTTTTTACGAAAAAACCTTTAACGTAATGAACTTGATCTCGTTGAAGGAACATGATAGCTTTTTATAAAATATAGTGACGGAAACCTTTGCTAAAGAGGTCACTCCCGGTGAAAGGATCTCGGCTCTTTCCTTGTGGAATGAGGTGCAGGATATTCCAACTTAATACCGCGATGAAAAGCAACTTGTAATCGACTATAGTAAAGTTACTACCCTGACGTAAACTTCTGCCCAAGGGGTCACTCCCGGTGAAGGGATCTCGGCCCTTGCCTCGTCGAATGAGGTGCAGGATATTCTAAATTGAATATCACTATGCAAAACAAAAGGAAACATCTTTGTAATAACACCTTTTAAAATTTGTTCCAACAACATCAAATATAGGTTTGTTTTATCCTTGCATTGATAAGAATCAATGCAGTCCCATCAATCAATCACACCAGAAAATAACGAAAATAAAATGTACGTATATGCCATCCGCATTCGTCACTGGGTCCCGTCATCACCCGTTAGATTACTTAACTAACGACAGAGCGGGGGCTGGACTAGCGCTGGTGTAAAACATATACAACATTTAATAGTATATAAACCAATATACAATAATCGCTCCAGGCATGATAATATGCAACATTACAGAAAAGTAATAAGCATCACAGAACAATACAGATAATCTGGGATCCCCGGGTTTCACAGAGCCGCTGCTGAAACCCGACGTTCTCCTGGTCATGTGGATAGCCTGTGCAATGAAACCTAGACCCCTACGGGTGCGGCAAGTTACCCGCCAAAACCTAAAGCGAGGCAGCCCCTACAGCAAAATGAATGGACCACCCGGCACTTCAAGGAATCCGGTAACTTGAGCACCCCTCCTTGTGTCAACTTGTACCCCCTACGAGTGCGGCGAACAGTCTGCCAATTCTAGAGTGAGGCCCCTCTGCCTCTCAAAGCCATGAGATACGGACCCGTTGCCCTCCAGAACCCGGTTATCCGTGCACTCCGTCGCAGGATAAACCTAGTACAGAAATAAAAATATGTACAACGGGTACATCGACCTCAACCTGGTCGTGCCCCAAAAGAATATTATACAACAGGCAGTGACGGCAGTCCACATGTTGGACGCTCACCCCGCAATATCAAATTTACAAATAAATCCAAACTGCACTATCATTGCACCCTGCTATCCACCACGACAAATCCGCAACATTACACCATAACACAGAACATCAACGCGAATGTCACGTTCGCAAATCCGTCTAAAAGAGCTATAGCAATTAGACGCAATTTACCGCTCGAATGACATTCCCGATCGGAGATATAAAGTAAGTACTGTATACTAGCACGATTAAATTTTGATCGACCAAATATCCCATAGTGGGCCCGACAAACATCTGTTGTATAGTAACAAAATCTGGGCCTAAAAGATATATACCAAAAACCACAATTTCCAAAAAGAAGCTCTCTGGAAAAAGTTGGAGCACTGTTCCCACAAACTCGTCGCGGTTCCGCGGTCAAACCCTAGGTTTGACCGCGGTTCCGCGGTGGTCTTGTGGGATCACGTGCCCAAATTTTTCCATAAAGCTTAGAAAAGCCTGCTTAGTTTTCTGTGATATGTAAAATAATTTTTAGGCTGTTTTAAAAATCGACAGAAACACAGAACTGAAAAAGTGTAGTTTTTGAAAATCGGTTCGATCGATGTTTTAAACGCGTTAGCACAAATTAGTAAAGCTTAATGGTGAGGCTCTAATACCACTGTAAGTCCACGGTAGCGCCCCGGCAGTCTAACAGACGCCAAATGCGGAACAAAAACTTTTAAGAACTGGCGCTATCGCGTACTATAACCCGGATCTGCCATTAAAGCTAAACTAACAAATTACAAAGTGGGAAGAAATGTTATACCGAACGATCCGAGTCCTTCGGTCTTCAACCATCATCCCATGCTTTGTTGCGGCTACTCCGATCTCCTGAATCTCCAATCTTCTCGTCTAGGTGGCACCACGCCGACGGATCTTTAAACGGGCTCCCGCCTCTGAACCGAGGCAACTCGGTCGTCAAGTTTGCTAGAAGAGACGACCAAGATGATGTAGAGAATGAGTAGAACACTTTGTCTCAATTCGTCCAAAGTCACGGACGAACGGTTAATGAAGTTGCCATTTGAATCGGGTAAATGAGAAGTTGGTATATGAAACTGTCATGAACCACAACTAAAATCTTTTTCCAAATCAAGAACCTTAACCTTCCACCAAGGGGTGGCCGGCCACTTATAGGAAGAGGGGGGTGAGGGTAGGAGCAAAAAGGGTGACCATAAGCCAAAAACTCTTAAGCAAATACAAAGAAGAGTTAATGCAAAAGAATCTGTCATCATACACCTTGTATGAACACAATAAATGCACAATTAATGCACTACTGACTCACAAGCCTTATCACCACTTCTAGAACCTTCTAGAAGCATGACTCGCCCTCATGACTCACCCAATAAGAAAAGATAAATCCGTATTTAACCGAATGTTAAATACGGGTGATAGAAAACTGGAAACTGGCAACTTCCAAAAGCGATCCCGAAACGAATTTCAGGATAACCCCGTAACAGTATAAACATACCCGCAATTGTATTACGACTGAATACAAATGCAACTGAGATAAAGATATTATATCTACACAGCATAATACTTAGATCCGGCTTTAAACCAAAGCCGACCAGTATTATCTACCCGAAAAATGACACGTGCGTAAATGCACGTGCATTTTCCGAACCCTGCCATAAAACCATACGGCCTCTACAACGTTTCGTCCGAACTTAGGAAAGTGTCTGTGGGGGATTCTGATGACTCATCAACACAATGGCACTGGGTATAACCACTAGCACGTCAGAGGTACTGGTTGTACGTAACGGTTGCCTATGTATTGATTGGAAAGGAAGCTGACGAGCGAACTCATCCATAAACCCTACTGAGCCTAACAGTGACAATATACATACAGTCCGGTCCGTTCGTCTATGAGTATCGCATATCGGCCTAGGGGCTAGCAACGTCAGACCTCCATTAGCGGTATAAGTCGTGTCAGAGAGTGGTCCAGAATACCCTGAGATACTACTAGAGTATCTACCAGTAAATCTCCTGCCTCGGCCGAGGGCTATGCGTAATGGCTCTCCTAGACACAGCGCGATCTCACCTCCAATACCGGGAGAGACGAATCCCTTGCCGATCCGCTCACTTGCCTCCATGTAGCTCGGGACTGTACCCAAAAAAGACCTGTTTGCACGACTCCTTTGAGCCGTGGTAGGGTAGAAATCAAAGCACAGTGGGAACTCACACGAGACAAATGACGACCTCAGGTCGATGAACTAACCTGTACACATGTCACCAGGGAACTGCTATCTAACGCTAGGTATAATACCAACTAGCAGGTTCCCGGCGAGTCCTGTCCGGTGTACTCATAACCCAATGAGCACTTGTATACATCTTAGGTGAACAAACTGACACCAATGGCTTGTGAGACCGGCCACCGCCCCTCGTCGGGGTCTCGACTGTATACACTAGTCTACTCTGGAGTATCGATGCCCTGTCTCGAAACTCCCACGACTAAGGACACTATAAGGATTTGCTTACAGACCCCAGCTCCCACGTATATGATCGCCATCATACTGCTGGTAGTCAAGCAAGAATCCTATGGGCTCTATCAATATGCAATAGCGAACTAAAGCATGTATATGATGATAAAGACAAACCAGATAGCATACTATCATCTCGAGCAAGACTGTCATATCGGTATAGGTCCTGCCTCAATCATTGCAATCACGTACCCGAGATCCAATAATTGACTTTGAGGGTACTATCTCCAACAGAACCTCAGCCTCTCCGCGAATCTAGTAGGTTTCCTCATCCACCTGAGAGATACTACGGTTTTCTCGGTGACGGTGGGAGCGAGGATTGCGTTATGGTAAATGATGACCCAACCAGGTTCAAGCAGGCCATCATGAGTAGGGAATCTGTGAAATGGCTGGATGTTGTGAAATTAGAGATGGAATCCATGTACACCAACAAAGTATGACTTTGAATGTTGCACCTGAAGGGGTAAAACCCATTGGGAGAAAATTGATCTTGAGAAGATTCTTGGTGTGGATGGAAAGTTAAGAATTTCAAAGCTAGACTTGTAGTAAAAGGCAATCGTCAATAACCAGGTATGGTTTATGATGAAACCTTTTCTCCAGTGGCTATGCTTAAGTCCATCAGGATTAAAGCACGCATCGCGGAGTTGGAACATCTGTTTTGATGTGGCAGTCAAAGAGTTTGACTTTATCAAAATGGTAGATGAACCTTGTATATACAAGAAGGTAGTAGAGAGTAAGGTTTTCTTCCACGTATTGTACGTTGATGACATACTCTTGATAGAAAATGGTTTCCTATGCTACACTCGGTCAAGCTCCTCTTATCACGAGGATTCCCCATGGAAGAACTGGATGATACCTACTACATCTTGTGGATTATGATCTATGGTGATAGATCTACGTGGATGTTGGGAGTGTCCCAAATCAAGGTACATTAACACCATACTAAAAGGGTTTAGTATGGAAGATTCTAAGCGTGGTGGTTCGCCTACTTACTCAAGAATCACTCTCTCCAAAAAGATGTCTTCTAAGATTGATTTTGAGAGAGCTCGCGTGCAAGGGATAACCTATGCTTCGGAAGTATGCTCTATCATGTATGCAATGTTATGTACCAGACCAGATGTAGCTAACTCACTAGTTGTAGTGATTAGGAATCAATCGGATCTTGGGAGAATTACTGGACAGCTGTGTAGGACATTCTTAAGTACTTGAGAAGAACTAAAGAAATGTTGTTGGTGTTTGGTAACGGTGAACACCAGTGGGAGTCTTTTACCAATTCTATCTCCCAGAGTGATATGGTCGACTGAAAGTCAGTCTCGGGATTTGTCTTTACCTTCAGTGGAGGGACAGTATATTAGAAGAGTTCTAAGCTAGATACCGTGGAAATCTAGACGATAAAGGCTGAATACATCGCTACCAACGATGCTACTAAAGTGGATGTCTGGATAATTCTTGTTCATGAGATAAACATGGTTCCTACCATTGAGTGTCCAATAACTGTTATTGTGACAATAATGGAGTTGTGGCTTTAGCCTAGGAATGCCGGTCCCATCTGCGATCCAGACATATTCTGAGGACAGTATCACCTGATCAGGAAGATGGTTGATCTCTAAGAAATCAAGGTAAGGAGAGTTGACGCGAAGGATAACACGGTGGATCCACTCACGGAGGCCTTTCCCTAGAGAGACTTTTATGGGGCGTTGGGTATGAGATACTACAGCAAATGGCCTTAGTTGAAGTAGGAGATTGTTAGTTATATGAATGCCCTAGAGGCCATTTTTATACATGTGATGTATATTATAGTGGATGCTTGGACATATATTGCGAGGACTTTCTTGCTCGACATGATAGTATGCTATTCGGTTGCTCTTTATCTTAACATGTACACTTATTGTCTCTCTGTTACATGTTGATAAAGCCCTTAGGATGAGTAATTGACTACCAGGATTATGATACAGATCATACTAGTGGGGCAGAGGTAATCGGTAAGTAAATCCTTCAAATGTTCCTAGACATGGGAGTATCGAGACGGGACATTGATATTCCAGAGTAGACTAGCGTATACGCTTCTCGGCCCATATGATGGGCGATGGATGATCTCATATCCATTGGTGTTTGACATCAGAGATGGTATACGGGTGCTCAGTGGAGACTGGGTACACTGAACGGACTCACCGAGAACTCCTAGATGGTATTATACATATCGTCAAATAGCATTTCTATGATGACACTAGTAAAGGTTAGTCTGTCGACCCGAGATTGTCTTAGAGTCTTATGTGATTCCCATTGTGCTTTGATTTCCACCTTACCACGTTCATAAGATCGTGCAAAACGGTGGTTTTTGGGTAAATTCCCAAGTCACATGTAGGCAATGAGCGATAGGAGGGGATTTCGTCTCTCCCAGTATTGGGGGTTGATGTTGCGCTATGCTTGATTGGCCATAACAGGAAATCCCTGGCCAGGGTTGCTGAGATATACTGGTAAGTGTTATCAGTAGTTTCTCGGACCGTTATGGGCCTCATATCGGCATGAATTATCAGGCTATTGGGGTCTGACGTTATACCACCCCCAGGTAGTGATATGCGACATATCAGACGAAGAGACCGGAGTGTACGGTAGTGTTACTGATTGGATTCGCAGGAGTATGAGCAGGCTTGCTTGTTGAACTTCTGATCGCTCAATACCCGGGTGGCCGTTACGTTTAGCAGACCGCTTGCGGCTTGTGGGTGACTGATATGATCACCACATACTACCGACGTATTGACGAGTCTTTAGAGTCCTACACAGAGATTTCCTGGCTCAAGGGAAACGAAGTAGGAGCACATATGTGATATGTGTGGGACCGAGATTAATACGCGTATGTGATACCGTATTCTATTCTCGCGATATGTGATATCGGTCAGTTATATGTGATATAACCGGGCTGTCGAATCAAGTGTTGATTCGACAAGTTGATACATATAATATTAGTCGGTTATATGTGATATAGCCGGATTATTAAATCAAGTGTTAATTTAATAATTTGATGTATAATTATATATGTGATATCTTAATTTACATTAACTAATATTAGCTCACTTAAGTATTCTTTTTCTCACCAGTGTATACTTAGTATATATGTGATATATATTAATGTACATCTTTTGTGTCATGCTTGATGCCACATACAACATTGGTATATGAGGCTAACACCATGCAAATAATATTGATGGGTTTATTTATTTAAAGTAAATCAAAATTAGTTGGAAATAAGTCACATGGTTGATGCTTAGATGCATGTAGAACCCGTTGACTAAGTCTACTAATTTTGTCTCACTCTAGATATTTATTAACCTAACCAATATTGTTAACCAAGGTTTAGTCTCTACATGAGTTAGTATATGATATTATCTCACCCATGGTTTCTATTCTCACCACTTGATTCATTCTTCACTTGCTTCATTCCATGGTTGCTTTCTTCATCTCCTTCCTCAAGCTTTCTAGCTTCATGAGAGGTGAAGAAAATTAGTGAGAAAATTATTTCTAAAGTGTGTAAAATTCCTACTTCATCTACCTCTTCTCTACTAGACATTTAGATTGGGTTGTTTCGTCACTAGTTCATTACTTAGTGAAGAGGTAGCTTGAGTTAGTGTCTCCTCGACGTAGATCATCTTCGGCCTCGAAGACTTCAAGCAAGCTTGTTCATTTCACCTTGTGGAGCCTCACTAGAGTCCGGGAGATCACTACTTGGAGTGAAGGGACTAATACACGGAGCTATTGATGTGAAAGACCGGTCTACAAAGGTTGTATTCCTTGTTCACTTATATGTAAAGATGTTTACAAGCATGTTGGTCTAATTCTCTAGTTTAGATTCTAGCGTTAAGATTCTTTAGCGCGCCGATTTTTTTAAAAACAGCATGGTCGATGCCTCCAAAAACCCAGCGGCGACAATAGGGAACCCAGCAATCCGCACGACCCTTAACAAATGATCAACAATGTTATACGGCTGTCTTAACCAATCCACATATCCATGCGACAGAAAAGCATTACAGAGCTACCACACACTACGTCTCGGCGAATAGCAATGACAAATGTAGCATGAATATTAAGCAATAGTAATCTTAAATGACAGAGGGCTACCCAATGCAAACTTAGATGTTCTTTCAAAGGGTGGGATGTTTTTTGGAGAAAAACCTTTAAGGTAATGAACTTTATATCGTTGAAAGAATCCGAGTAGTTTTGCAAATATATAGTGACGTAAACTTTTCCTAAAGAGTCACTCCCTTAGAAAGGATCTCGGATCTTTCCTCATCAAATGAGGTGCAGGATATTCCTAACTGAATACCACGATGCAAAGAAAAAGAATCGACTATAGTGAAGTTATTACAATGACGCAAACTTTTTCCCAAGAGGTCACTCCCTATGAAGGGATCTCGGCTATTTCCTAGTCGAATGAGGTGTTGTATATTCATAACTGAATACCGTTGTGCAAAGCAAAAAGAAACGTCTGTAATAACAGTTTTCAAAAATTTGTTCCGACAACATCATTTAGGTTTAGTTTTCCTTGCATTAATCAGAATTAATGCAGTCCCATCAATTAATCCATATCACACCAGAATAGAACGAAAATACAATGTACGTATATTCCTTCCACATTCATCATGAGGCCCCTCCATGCACCGTTAGGTTACTTAACTAACGGCAGAGCGGGGGCTGGACTGGCGTGGATGCAAAACATATACAACATCTACTAGTATATATAAATTTATATATAACATTCGTCCCAGCCATGATATAAGAAACATCACAGAAAATCGATAAGCAACACAGAATAATGGATAATCTAGGAGCCCCAGGTTTCCTTTGAGCCGCAAATGATACCCGACGTTTCCTGGTCGTATGGATAGCCTGTGCAATGTATTACCAAAGACCCCTACAAGTGCGGAAAGTTACCCGTCAATCCCAGAAGTGAGGCAACCCCAATCAACAAAGTGAATGGGCCACCCAGCACTTTACAGAATCCGGGAACTTGAGCATCCCTCCGTTGGTCATCCTATACCCCCTACGAGTGCGGTGAATAACCCGCCAATTCTAGAGTAAGGCTCCCTCCGTCTCAACGCCATAAGATGCCGACCTGTTGCCCTCTACATTCTGGCTATTCGAGCACTCCACCATGGGGTAATCCTAGTACAGAACAGAAAAGTATATATACAATGGAGACATTGACCTCAACTCGGTCGTGCCCCAATAAAAGATTAAACAAACTGGCGGACACAACAGTCCACATGTCGGACGCATTCCCCGCAATAACGAATAGACAAATGAATCTAAACTCTACAACTACCATTGCACTGGAGGCTATCCCACACGGCAATCCGAACATACTCATAATAGATATCAACATCACAGCAGTATAAGCAAGTATGCGCAACCCCGTCTAAACGACATATAGCAAATAGACAACGTTTGAAAAACACATAAACCACATCACAGATATCAACGATTCAAAATTTCAACTTTTGAAACTTTCCAAGTTGCCTTCAAGCAAAGATAACACTAAGTGAAATCTGGGGAAAATCAAACAAAATAAAAAATACCAATTTACAAAACCCAAAACACAGAATGAAAACGAGATCCAAAGGTGAATAGTGAAAAGGTGAGGCCGGCCAAAACCACTTTTCTGTCGGTCCAATCGTGATGAAATCCGCTCGTTTTCATTGTGTGTCACTATCTAGTCTAGAGTAGGCTTCTGCATAAGTTTTAAAAAAAATTAGAGATAAATTTTTTTTCAGAACAGATAGTGGGTTTTGAAATCGGAATTTTTCGGTTTTGAAACTAATACATCGTCTACTACTAGTTTCTAATGTTTGGATGACATTGATACCATGTTGGGGTTTGCTAGCGCCCTCTCCATCTACCGTGTCCAATACGGAACAAAAATTTTGGTGTTTAAAAAACTTGGCGCTAGAAACAACTATCTAGAATCGAAACCAAACATGAAACTAGCAATCTAGAAGAGTCTATCTACTGTGATAGAAGTGTTATACCGAATGAACCGTGTTCTTTGGTCTTCTACCATCTTCTTTAGCTCCTAGATGTTTCCTCGATCGAACTTGGCCACCAGTCTTTCTCCGTCGAAGATGATCCACCCGAGGGATGTAGATCATTGCTCTAGCTTCACACTAAGAATCTAGTGAAGAAACTAAGGACTCTAGGTTGCTAATCTAGGATGCCTAGGGATGTAGTCTATTGCTCAAAGTGTTTATCTATCTCTTTTTCTACCCTTGATTCTCAACACATGAGATGGTAGGGTAGAAGATGAAGAAGGAGGAGGAGGAGCTCAAGAAAGGTAGTGAAGAGACATAACTAAATGGTGAGAGTGTGAAAAAATCCCATGTCAAAAATAATGAACCATCCAAGTAAGGGAAAGTCTCAAGCAAGGTTTTGTAAAAACCAATTTCCAAATATAATAATGCAACCATACTTGAATAGTGAGCACAAATTAATTAAAAATTCATTTGTCAACACTATTCAAGCATGGGTCTCACCATACTCTCTTCTTTACCTTTACACCTCATTTCCAATTAATTTAATAAATGGATAAACCAAAATGAGGTGTCCACCTTCTAGAATGTTTTCCGTATAAATACAGATTTTACTATACTGTATATACATACCTGTATTCGTACCGAAATACGAATACCCGAAGAGATAGAATAACACAAAAAACATAACACTAGAATATACATATCGAAATACATATACGTAAATTATTAAATCAATACCTGATTTAATAATCCGGCTTTAACCCGAGTCGGCTCGTATTATCAACCGTCCGATCGAAAGTCCGAGTAACTAGTACAATCATTCGATCGGAAACCTGCACGTATCAAAATACAGCTACTACATCATTTCTCCTGAACCAGGGAAACCCTCTTTGTGGGAATCTAAAGACTCGTCAATACGCTTGCAGTGGGTTTAACCACAAGCATGTCAGCGGCACTAGCTGTACGTAACGGCTACCCAGGTATTGAGCGAAAGAAAGGCTGATGAGCGAACTCATCCGAACCCCTACTGAGCCTGTCCGTGAAAATCTTCATACAGTCCGATCTATTCGTCTAAGAGTATCGCATATCAAGTCTAGGGAGTGGATAAAGTCAGACCCCTAATAATATGATATTTCATGTCGTTATGGAGTCCATCACCCACAGAAAAACTACTGATCCAAATCAGTAATTCTTGTCTACCTTGGCCAAGGATTTATAGTGATGGTCACCCGTGCACCGCGCGACATCAATCCCCAATACTAGGAGAGACGAATCCTCGACGATCCGCTCACTGCCTCTATGTGGCTCGGGACTGCACCCAACTAAAACATGTTTGCTTACTACGCAACGTCTACAGGCGTAACGTAGTAAAAGAAAGCCAAAACCCAGAAATCTAAACCATCAAAATTAATAAGAAATAATAGTATTTTCAAAACCTTTGAAATCTCAACCCAAATTCTTTAAAAGTCCAACTTATTTCCTTTAAAATTTTGACAGCACCTCCTTTGTAAAACAAGCCCCCCAAAATGGGTACAACATAAATATAAAGTAAAGCATCCCCAACGGGAGCAAATCCACGCCAAAAGGCGGAAAACAACCACCACAACAGATATACGACGCCGTAGCGAAGAAATTGACGATATAAATAAAAATGCATAAAAATCTCCAAGTCACAAAATAATATACAATATTGTCCTCACATCAAGTCACTAAATCATACAAGATAATGGTACATGGAGAGTACATGATACAACGAATATACAACAAGCAACATTGGATAACCATAAAACCTACCTAAGTAAAACTGCACACTGTCAGGCGAAGCGGTATCCGCAGCAAGGATGATACGATGGATGAAAATAGCCCTGCCTCCGACTATCCTGAGGAACACCTGCAAAACACTTTGGCACAACGGGGGTGAGTTACCAACTCGTGAATAGTAAAATAACATGTGCAGGTAATCGCGGGTATGTACGTACAGCGCGAATCTAACATAAGCATCTAATAGCCATGAATGGTCATATGTAATGCATCAGTCATAAAAGTACACTAGGAGGTACAATTAAAACATGAAACAATAATATGACGATATATATGTAACAGTCATGTAAGGTACTCTATCAGGTACTACAAGTACATGAAGTAATGATATGACAATCGGTATGCAATAATCATGCAATAATGATATGAAAAAGTATATATGCAACAGTCATGTAAGGTACTCTAACAGGTACAACTAACACATGAGTAATACATATAAATAAAGGTATGTAAATGCAACAGTCATGAAAGGTACACTAACAGGTACTACTAATACATGAAGCAGTGCATAAACAATAAATGTGGAGTATGGAATGAAATATGTCATTTCCACGGAATCCTGACATCGTGGTAGGATCAAAATCCATCAAGGCAATCCAAATCCCAATTCCTCAAATCTGCTCCCAAATTGGCTCTCAGATCATATAAGTCTCACAAATCCTGAATGTACAATATCAAGTAAATCTCATATATCTCCTATATGTACAAAATCAGCAAATCTCATATATATCCTGTATTCAATATCAAGTAAATCTCAAATGTCCTAAATCCAAGATCAAGTGCATCTCTTATATCCTAGGTATATTTGCATGAATAAATATGATGATGTATACATATAAATTAGCGTCCCACTCCACTAATATATATATACTTAGGAGTAAAATATCATGAAAATAATGTTTCAAGGATCGACACAGAAAGGATGATCTATCAGGTGCTGTCTCCATGAATGGCTCCCTGATAGGTACGTATTATAAGCTATCCCGAAAGCTCGAGTGCCTAGCTCTCGACGTATCCATACGGACATGACACCCGTCAGTATCCCCATGATAACCGCCGAGTCATTGGTAATGTCACCGGAAAGTATGGTTCCCCCACTAACTCATCTCCTCACTGAGATTCTTGCCCTGGGGTACCTCCGGACCCCACCATGTACCCGCACATAGCTCCCTCCGTTCCTCGCGTAGGGTATATATATATCCGAACCGATAAATCTCATGGTGGCTGCTGAAATATCATATCAAGGGAAACCGGGTTTTTCAAATAATGCATAATTTCATGAAACTACCACGGTCCCCAAATCAAAAAAACATCATGAAAAATCCATATCGCAATGCGAAAATACATGAATATAATATACGCATCAGAAATCTAAAATGCGAGCATATAAAGGAAAAGCCTTTATTTAACTGCAACAAGTTAACATATAAATCATGCGGTTCCTAATTTTCCAAGTCTATATAACATAAAGTGAAGGTAAACATGTAGCTATAACCAGGTATATGTATCTACCTATGAGTAATGATGTAATATACCCCCTGGGTATAAGTGAAGTATGTGTGCAAGGTATACCTATAGCTATGTCATGAAGTGTGTATGTACCTATCGCTAATGGTACAATACTCTATAGGTATACAAGTAACTAGCATGTAGGTATGTCAAGGCATATGTGTAAGTATGTAGGTATACAGGTATGCTATATATATCATATGCGATAAGAAATATGAATCAATGTCACAATGTCCCTAACCAAACATCATCATATCTGTAAGTGGGTTGTGCGTGACATGGCAGTTATTGACGGTGTGTGGCATACAATCAGGGCTCGTGCAACATGAGCCGTCAATAATAATGCAGTGTCCTAAGGATACTAGTCCAAGCACAACAATTAACTAAGAAGTAGGGTGAATGCGCAATTCTAAATATGACATAGAATATGCGACAAGTCAAGTCATTTCTAGCCCAGACGTATAACGCCATGTGGGCGATTCCCCTGTAGATGTTAAATCTACTCACCAACGCTTCTGGCTAAGTGAAGCCAACCACCTGATTTCCCTTTGTAGCAGTGTCCGAAGTCCCTGCTTGCGAACCTACAATATTAAAACAATAAAGCAAATATATATTAATAATAGAACCAAAATACGTACAAACTACATTTGACCGACGTAACAACACAAAACTTACTCTCAGGTGTCCGTATTGTGGCTAACGTGCGTAGCGACACGACGAAAACAACTTAAGAGCAAAACCACACAAAGTGCACGATCCGTATCGTATAACATATCGCGTTTAGACGTAACACAAGAAACTACCTAGGTGATCCCTGATTTTGTATACCGAGAAAACTCAACTACTAAACAAGACCAAATACACCAAAACCACTGCAGACACCTACCCAGAAAAACCCAAACCCTAACTCCTACCCACGGCCGATCTCGCCGGAATGATCTTCAGATGTCGCCGGCCGAGTCCGAGATGATGGGGTTCGTGCTCCAGGTGAGGTCCTATGGTCACTGGTACAACACAACCATATTGTTTGGTTTTCTAGTAAACTTTCCGAGTCACAACAGATTACATATATCACAAATCGACACTAAAATTTGATATTTCGCACAAAACTAAACTTTATACTATCTAAACTAAAACTAACTAGATACATAACACAAAAACATCATAAACAACAGAAAGAGAACATTACCTACACAAAAGAACTCAAAGTTCCTAGCTTTGCATGCACCTAGGCATCCAAGAGGAAAAAAGTGAAGAAAGATGTGATTATTGATGAAATTTGTGAATAAATGAGATGAATTTGGTAAGGGAATGAAAGTTTTCAGTTTGAGGAATGAGGAGGTAATGAAATAATGCTAAGGGAATAAGTGTGAGGGATAATGAGAGAAGAGAATAAAGAGAAAGGGAGAGGTGGGTGTAGGGTGAGGTGAGAGGTGATTGTATCATGCATTAATTCTCACATTAATGCATTCACACACACTTTTCCATCTCTTCTCATCCAAACAAATATCTCGTCTTTCTCACCCAAAAGATCTAGAGAAAAGATTAAGGAATGGATTAAGAAGAAGGATAAGATAAAGGGTTAAGTGTCATGGTTGCTAAAAACAAGATTAGCACAAACAAATCCTCACATTTACGTGCAAACGTGCGTGTATGCCCATAACAAATAATAATAAATTATTAATTAAATGTTATAAAATGTGAGGAAGCCGAATTGGTAAACTTTTACAGTAAACCCGCATTACCGTCTAAACTAACACTAACCGAAATCTAAGGCGTTACAACACTAGTCTACTCCGGAGTATCGATGCATAATCTCGATACTCCCTCGACTAGGGACATTTAAGGATGTGCTTATAGACGACCCAACTACCACGTATATGATCAACATCATAATGCTGGAAGTCAAGAAAGAATCCTATGGGCTCTATCAACATGTAACAGTGATCTGTAATACCACATAATGCATGTACATGATTATAGAGACATACCAGATAGACTACTATCATTTTGAGTGAGACTGTTCTACCCATATAGGTCATCCTTCAATCATCACAATCGCGTCCCTGTGATTGTTGGCTATAGTGCCCTCAAGACAATTATTGAATTGCAGGCACGCGATTGCGATGATTGATGGAGGACCTATACGGGTAGAACAGTCTTACTCAAGATGATAGTATGCTATTTGGTTTATCTTTATTATCATGTACATGTTTTATGTAATATTATAGTTCACTATTACATGTTGATAGAGCCCATAGGATTCCTGCTTGACTACCAGCATTATGATGGCGATCATATACATGGGAGCTGGGTGGTCTATAAGCACATCTTTAAATTTCTCTAGTCGTGGGAGTATTGATTCAAAGAGTTCTAAAGTTAACTGCAATCAAGACAACGTCGCGTGTAGCTAGCCGCAATGAGTATGGGTCGTCCGCAGGGAGATGGTGCGTTTTACGTTCTTGTTATGACAAGTTAATGTGAGGGTCGAAATTGTTCGATTCTAACCTAAGTGTATATATGCAAAGGTCTAAGTTGTTAGGAATAGATAGGTTAGTGTAAGTTAGTGGATTCCGTACTAAATCTTTTGAGCTGAGCTTGACCATTGAAGCTAGAGCAATCGGCAAAAACGTGGATTAGGGTGCTTAAGCACGGTATTAGTGAAATCCGGCTTATTGACCCTTGTCCGTCCGTTCTTGCCTCTTGACTTTCGCCTCCGGCCAGACCGAACGCAACCGGTCATGGTTAGGGGTCACCGATACCTTGGTAGGGTAGGGTGCCTAACGGAGCGCTTGCGTAAGGTTTGGACAGAGTTCAATTGGAAAATATCGGGCAAAGGAAATGAGAGAGGAAAACCTTAACTTACACAACCATTCTTTTTTCTAACAACACCAATATTCACAAACCATAAAAATAACAAAAAGAAAGTGCAAATGAAAAAAGAAAAGAAAAGAATAATACAACAAGCAAGTAAGTAAATGGCATGGAAATATAAGAGCAAGTAAGTTAATGGCAAGAATGAAAATAGCAAGTAAGTAAAGTAAGAGAAATACTAAGAACCCTAGAACACAAATGAAAGCTTTATTAATATTCAAGTGATACAAACATTGAGTTCAATAACAAAAACTTAAACTTGCAAGCACAATGAAGAGCTTGTAAGATGAAGAGAAGGCAAAGAACTCAAGGCAAAATTGCAATGTACAAGAACAAAAATGAAAAGGAAACAAAAAGAAAACTTTTGCTCAAAGTATATCCAAAGTAGTGCCCTTTCCCTTCTCACTGATCTGGCATTTAGAGGCTCTGTCTTTTAGAGGCTCAAAATAAGATTAAACAAGTAATAAAAATAAGATGACGTGGCAGCAAGGGATGGACAGAAGAAAATTGGGGACGAATTGACTTGATAAAACCGGTGGGGCCGGTTTTTGTTGGAATGTCGCGGGTCCAAGGATGAGCAATTGGGCTCGTGTTTGTTGTGTGATGGTGTGTTCTCTCGACAAGTCCACTGGTACTGCTTGATTTCTTTGTAGAAGCCTGGGCTGTACTCAGTAGATTGGAGGGAAACATGTAGCTTTATATCACATCACATCTTTTTGCATTTAACATTCTTGTCCCCCAAGTGTGCCCACTACTTGTCATGGCAGCTACCACCTAGGCTCAAGTCCTCAAAGAGCTAGTGCACAGTTGCTATGTGTTGGACCAAAATTGTGTACACCTTATTTGTTGCAAAATAACTCTTTGAATATAGATCGGTTTGCAGTTCCGGTTGCAGTGTCGGATCACAAACGTTATATCCATGATTTTAGGTGTGTTTCCAGTATTGTGTCATGGATACCTGTAATCTGTATTTACTGAGCAGACACTGGTTAATAGTACCGATCTATAACAAAACAGATAATGAATGAGTGGTATTGAAATGCAGTTTTTGGTTATAAACAAGTATCGAGACCGGGCATCGATACTCCAGAGTAGACTAGTGTGTACTGAACGAAACCCCGATGAGGGGTGGTGGCCGGTCTCACAAGACATTGGTGTTTATTTGTTCACCTAAGATAGTATGCAGGTGCTCGTTGGGTTATGAGTACACTGGACGGACTCACCGAGAACATGCTAGTTTGTATTATATCTGTTGTCATATAGCAGTTTCTAGGTGACATGTGTACAGATTGTAGGGTTACTAGGCACACTCAAGAGGTTCCACAAGGCATCAACCATGCCAAAATCAAATTTTTCTTGTGCCGAGAAACCCTAATGCTAGATCGTTAACTAGAGGTAAGGAGAAAACCATACAAGTAAACAACTTTACTAGAAAGTGAAAGTAACTACAACCTTTGTAGATCCGGTCCTCCATCTCTTTAGCTCTGTGATGATGTCCCTCCGCTGCGATCATCGGATCCCGGACTCTAGCGATGGTTTCGTCAGAGAAACGAGCGGGCTAGGTCGTTAACTTCGATGCCGAAGATGATCTACGTCGAGGTGACTCAAACTCAAGCTCCATCTTCACTTGGTCATGAACCTTATGAAGAAAACACCCTATACAACATGGCAAGTGGTAGAGGATGAAGAAATAGGAAGTGGGTTCACTTTGGATTTGGATTTCTCACTTGGATTCATCACTTGATAATTTTCAAGCAAGCTTTCTTTTTCTTCATCAAAAAGAAGAAGAAGAAGAAAAGAATAGAAAAAGAATTAAATGAATATCCAAAATAGAAAATCAAGTGATGCTTATCATAATGCAACCATGGGTGAAGTAACTTGTGTAGAGAATAAACTAAGGTTTAGGTAAATGGTTAGGTTAAGGAATAAAAACAAAATGGTTTAGACTTTTCAAAGATGCTAGAAAACAACATGAAGCTTCTAGCAAAGAAAAGAAAGAAACCATTATGTTTTTATAAAATAAATAAAGAAAACAAAAACCTAACCATGAACTAAACAGAGGTGTAAGTCACACACCCACCCATGTTTGCATGTATCATCAAACATCATACAAACTAGTGCACAAAAAATATATCACATATACAACTTGTGCACAATCTAATGAGAAAAATAATCTTAAGTGAACCAATACTAGTTAATGTAAAATAATATATCAAATATATAATTATACATTAAATTATTAAATCTACACTTGATTTAATAATCCGGTCATATTGCATATAACCGACTAATATCAATAGTAACAACTTATCGAATCAACACTTGATCCGATAACCCGGCTATATCGCATATAACCGATCAATGTCACAAATCGCGAGAATCGAATACAGTATCACATACTGGTATTATTCTCGGTCCCGCACATATCTCATATGCGCTCCTATTTCGTTTCTCTTGAGCCAGGAAACCTCTTTGTAGGACTCTAAAGACTCGTCAATACGCCGGCAGTAGGTGATGATCATATCAAACACCAACAAGCCGCAAGCGGTCTGCTAAACGTAACGGCCACCCGGGTATTGAGCGATCAGAAGATCAACGAGCAAGCCCGCTCACACTCCTTTGAATCCAACCAGTAACACTTACCATACAGTCCGGTCTCGTCGTCTGATATGTCGCATATCTCTCCTAAGGGTGGTAAACGTCAGACCCCAGTAGCTCGATAAGTCGTGTTGATATGAGGTCTATAACAGTTCGAGAAACTACTGATAACACTTACCAGTAAATCTCAGCAACCCTGGCCAGGGATTTCCGGTTATAGCCAATCGAACACAGCACAACATCAACTCCCTATACCGGGAGAGACGAATCCACTCCTATCGCTCATTGCCTCCATGTGATTCGGGACTGTACCCAAAAACCACCATTTTGCACGCACTCTTGGACGTGGTAAGGTGGAAATCAAAGCACAGTAGGAATCACACAAGACTCTATGACGATCTCGGGTCTACAGACTAACCTGTACCAGTGTCACCAGAGAACTGCCATCTGACGTAAGGTATAATACCATCTGGGAGTTCTCGGCGAGTCCGTCCAGTGTACCCAGTCTCCACTGAGCACCCGTATATCATCTCTGATGTCAAACACCAATGGATATGGGATCATCCATCGCCCATCTGTATGGGTCGAGAAGGTATACGCTAGTCTACTCTGGTATATCGATGCCCCGTCTCGATACACCCACGACTAGGGACCTTGAAGGATGTACTTATGGACTACCACGTCCCCACTAGTATGATCCGCGTCATAGTCCATGTAGTCAAGTACACATCCTAAGGGCTTTACCAACATGTAACAGAGAGACAATCAGTGTACACGTTAAGGTAAAGAGTAACCAGATAGCATACTATCATATCGAGCAAGAAAGTCATCCCTATATATGTCCAAGCATCGACTACATTATACATCCTATGTATAGTAATGGCCTCTAGGGCATACATATAACTAACACAGATTATCCTGTTGACCTGAGATTGTCATTTGTCTAGTGTGAGTTCCCACTGTGCTTTGATTACTACCCTACCACGGCTCAAAGGATTCGTGCAAACAGGTTTTAGTTGGGTACAGTCTCGAGCCACATGGAGGCAGTGAGCGGATCGTCGGGGATTCGTCTCTCCCTGTATTGGGGGTTGATGTCGCGTTGTGCATGGGTGGCCATCACCAGAAAACCCTTGATCAAGGTAGTCGAGAATTACTGATCCAGGATCAGTAGTTTCTCAGTTTGTGATGAGCTTCATACCGACACTAAATGTCGCATTGTTAGGGGTCTGACTTTATCCACCCCCTAGACTCGATATGTGATACTCTTAGATGAAGAGACCGTACTGTACGAATATTGTCACCAGATAGGCTCAGTATGGATCAGGATGAGTTTGCTCGTCGGCCTTCCTTCCGCTCAATACCTGGGTAGCCGTTACGTACAGCTTGTGCCGTTGACGTGCTTGAGGTTAAACCCACTGCCAGCGTATTGACAAGTATTTAGAGTCCCATACAGAGGGTTTCCCTGCTTCGAGTGAAACGATGTAGAGGCCGTATAGTTTTACGGCAGGGTTCGATCATATACGTACACTTGTGCACGTATCATTATTCAGACGGATAATATTAGTGGGTTTTGGTTTAAGCCAGATCCTAGTATTATATTGTTAGATTATTTTCGTCTCATTGTATTTGTATTCTGTCAGAATAGGGATAAGGGTATGTAAATACGGATGAGGGGTATTCTTGTAATTTATTACAAGAATAGGTTTTTGAAGCATACTCCTCATTTTTGTTTTAATCTTTTTGTTTAATGATTTAATGAGGTGGAGAGATGAGTGGGTTTGGCATTGATTGAAGTATGGTTCAAGGCATGAATCATGGTCGTGAGTCATGGAAAAACACTATTGAATCATGCTTGGTTTTTTGTTTGTGGTGTGAGATATTTTTATGAGCTCATGAGATTGTAAGTCTACGTTACCCACCCCGGTACTTACGGGGAGGCGGAATAGGTAAAAAAAAAAATTTTTTATCACAAGGTAACATAGAATTTTCTTAAGGATAATTGCCAAACCATTGCTAACAAACTACATGAGGTTCTATCTACTCTGCAAGGAGATTATACCTCATGCTACTAGTCCTTCGTGTCTTCTCCGCTGTCCTCCTCGTCTCCGTAGGCTCCATGGATCGATCCGGATCTTGGTCACCTCCGCGGCCTCCTTGAGTCGAAGAAGATCCACCCGAGAGTCTATAGTCCGAGCTACACCTCAAGCCGAGGTAACTAGGGCAACAAGTTTGCTATGCTTGATGTCCTAGGTGGTGTAGAAGAAGAATATGGGTTTGTTTGTCTATTTTGAACCTAATTTGCTCAACACATGAGACTATTAGGAATTCTTAGTGAGGAAGAAGAAGAAGGAAACCATGGGAGCTCTCATTAGAAGAGAGAGAATGAGTAAGAGATAATGATGCATAAGAAAAATAATTACCATTCTTTTGTCATGATAAAGTGTGATGGTTACCATTGATTTGACCATTATCATGTCAAATTAAATCTAAGCCAAAAGAAGAGTCTAAAGCTCTCATGAAATATCCAAGTCAACAATGGTCAACTAGGTCAACATGGTTAAATGGTCAAAGCAATTAGCCATAACACAATTATCATTAAAAAGATTAGTAAATATTTTCCTCACCTCATAATGGCTTTGAATGAATCAATGGTCAAAACCCTAATGAGCAAACTCCTTCTTCGCTCCTCACAGCCGTTCATACACACCCGCATCCGCATTCCGTAAAATGCGAATGCACAGAAGACAAAACTAATCCATCTATACAATACTAGGATCCGGCTTAAACCAAACCCCACTAGTATCGTCTGCCCGAACATCATACACGCAGAAGTGCACGTAAGTGATCGTAGCCCTGCCGTAAAACCATACGGCCTCTACACCTTTTGCCCGGTGCAGAGAAACTCTCTGTGTAGGACTCTAAAGACTCGACACAACACTGGCAGTGGGTTTAACCATAGACCGCAAGCGGCACTAGCTGTACGTAACGGTCCCCAGGTAGATGTCGATAAGAAGGCCGATGAGGTGAACCCATCCGAACTCCTACCGAGCCTGAATATGACAATCTCCGTACAGTCCGGTCTGTTCGTCTAAGAGTATCGCATGTCGGGCCTAGGGGGCGGTAAACGTCAGACACCTAATAGCGGTACAAGTCGTGTCGGAGTGTAGCCAGAACACCCTGAGAAACTACTGGAAACACTACCAGTAAATCTCGCTTGCCCTGGCCAGGGACTTTGTGTAATGGCTCTCCTAGACCCTGCACGATATCAACTCCCAATACCGGGAGAGACGAATCCTATCTAACCGCTACTGCCTCCAAGTGCTTCAGGACTGCACACAACTGCTACCTGTTTGCACGACTCCTTTGAGCCGTGGTAGGGTAGTAATCAAAGTACAGTGGGAACACACTCGAGGCGAAGTAGCAGCATCAATTCAACGGACTAAGCTGTACTCCTGTCACCTGGGAACTGTTATCCGACGATAGGTATAGTACCAACCAACAGTTCCCGATAAGTCCTGTCCAGTGTACTCGTAACCTAACGAGCACCTGCATACTATCTCCAGTACGGCATACTAATGGCCGTGGGACAAACCATCTCCACTGCTGGGATGAGAAGCGTATACGCTAGTCTACTCCGGAGTATCGATACCCCGTCTCGATAATCCTATGACTAGGGACCTGTATAAGGATGTGCTTATAGATTACCCAGCCCCCACTAGTGTGACTGCCATCACAACGCTGGTAATCAAGCAAAGATCCTAAGGGCTCCACTAATATGTATAAGCGATATGTTAAAAGAAACATATGCACATATTAAAGTAGAAACAAACCAAGTAGCATACTACCATTTTGAGCAAGACTGTCTATACAACTGTGAATATCCCAAGCTTCTATTAAATAATATACAAAATAGTTTGATATAGTAATGGCTTCTAGGGCATATACACTAACAATCTCCCACTTCCACTTGGGCCATGTACTGGCATATCGAAGACCTATCATCTCGATCAGCCGCTCTAACTGAGTCTGGGGTATGTCCTTCGTGAATGGATCTGCAGTGTTATTCTCCGAATCTACTCTCTTCACCTCGATCTCCCGGTGATCTACGATCTCCCTGATCAGGTGGTACCGCCTCAAAATGTGCCTGGACTTCTGATGGGACCTAGGTTCCTTCGCTAAGGCTATAGCGCCATTGTTGTCGCAATACAGTGGAATTGGATTAACAATGGTAGGAACCACCTGAAGCTCCGTGAGGAACTTCTTCATCCAGACAGCTTCCTTTGCCGCATCGCAAGCAGCTATGTACTCCGCTTCCATCGTCGAATCAGCAACGGTTTCCTACTTAAAGATATTCCAACAAACCGTCCCTCTATTGAGGGTAAAGACATAACCCGACATGAACCTGGAGTCATCCATGTCACTCTGGAAGCTGGAGTCAGCAAAGGCCTCGATCTGGAGGTCTTTTCCGCCATACACCAAGAACATCTCATTAGTCCTTCTCAGGTACTTAAGAATGTTCTTTACTGCTATCCAGTGTTTCTCCCGTGGGTCAGACTGATACCGGCTTACAACGCTCAATACGTATGCTACATCTGGTCTGGTACACAACATCGCATATATTATAGAGCCTACTGTTGACGCGTAGGGTATAGATGACATGCGAGACTTTTCCAAATCAGTCTTGGGAGACATCTCTTTGGAGAGGGTGATTCTGTGACAAGTCGGTAGATTACCGCGCTTTGAATCTTCCATACAGAATCGTTTCAGTATGGTGTCGATGTACCTGGACTGCGAAAGTCCCAATATCCTCTTAGATCTGTCACGATAGATCTGGATCCCCAGAATGAAGTTGGCATCGCCCAGGTCTTTCATGGAGAACCTCTGTGACAAGAATCCTTTGACTGACTGTAGCATAGGAATATCATTTCCTAATAAGAGAATGTCATCCACGTAACGGACGAGGAATACCACAGTTCTCCCTACAATCTTACTGTAAATGCATGGTTCATCTAGATTTTTGATAAAGTCAAATTCTTTGACAGTATCATCAAAGCAGATGTTCCAACTCCGCGATGCCTGCTTTAGTCCATAAATGGACTTAAGCAACTTGCACACTTTACCGCTACTCCCACTCTGAATGAAACCCTCCGGATGATCCATATAGACGCACTCTTCCAAATTTCCATTTAGGAAAGCCGTCTTTACGTCCATCTGCCAGATCTCATAATCGTGGAAGGCAGCAATGGCAAGAAGGATCCGAATGGATTTGAGCATAGCCACTGGAGAAAAGGTTTCGTCATATTCCAAACCAGGTCTTTGACGAAAACCTTTAGCAACAGGTCTAGCTTTATAGGTTTCAACCTGCCCATCCACACTAATCTTCTTTCTAAAGATCCACTTGCAGCCTATGGGTTTTACCCCTTCTGGAGAAATGTCCAAAGTCCAAACTTTGTTGGTGTACAGGGACTCCATCTCGGTCCGCATTGCATCCAGCCATTTCACTGAGTCACCACTCTGAATGGCTTGTTGGAAGATAGTTGGCTCATCATTCTCAATGATGCAATCCTCTCGATCCCCGTCTATGAGAAAACCGTAGTATCTCTCGGGTGGATGAGACTGCCTGCTACTCCTGCGGAGTGGCGCTGGAATGTCCTATTCTTCTGAAACCTCTAGTTCTACCAAGCTTTCAGTAATAGCTTGTGGTTCTGGAATTTCTTCCAGTTCGATTGTGCTCCCACTTATCTGATTTTCTAAAAATTCAGTTTCCAAGAAGCGGTCATGACGAGAAACAAAAACCTTTTGCTCTTCTGCGTAATAGAAAACATACCCCTTGGAGTTCTTTAGGTTTCCCACAAACTTACACTGTACTGAGCGTGCCTCGAGCTTGTCTGCATGCTGCTTTTTAACAAAAGCTGGACATCCCCATGTCTTAAAGTGTTTAAGACAGGGTTTCTTCCCACTCCACATCTGATATGGTGGGGTAGGCACTGACTTAGTAGGAACTTGGTTCAAAAGATATGCAGCTGTTTCCAGTGCATAACCCCAGAAGGATCGCGGTAACTCTGCCTTACTCATCATGGAACGAACCATATCCAATAGGGTTCGATTCCGCCTTTCTGATACACCATTGTGTTGTGGTGTGTATGGAGGAGTAAGCTGAGAGAGAATACCATTCTCTTTTAAGTAGCCCAGAAACTCGGCACTCAAGTATTCACCACCTCGATCAGATCTCAATGTCTTGATAATTTTGCCAGTTTGTTTTTCAACTTCATTCTTGTATTTCCGAAATTTCTCAAAGGCCTTGGATTTATGCTTCATCAGGAAGACATGTCCATACCTAGAGAAATCATCCGTAAAAGTAATGAAATATGAATAACCACTTTGCGCATGTGTAGACATTAGACCACACACGTCACTGTGTATGAGTCCCAAGAGCTCGCTCGCTCTCACTCTGTGTCCAGTGAACGGAGTCTTTGTCATCTTTCCCAAAAGACTAGATTCACAAGTAGCATAAGACTGGTACTTGAACGGATTCAAATATCCCTCTTTATGTAACTTCGTTAACCGTGTCTCATTGATGTGACCCGGTCTACAATGCCATAAGAAAGCCTCATTTGTTTCCGGAGTCTTTCTTTTAAGTGTGTTCTGGACACTGAAAACCTGAGCTTGATTTAATACGTATACTCCGTTTTCTAATGTACCTGACCCAATCAGAACTTGATTTAGGTGGATGTGTACCGCATCGCTTACAAAAGTAAAATCGCATCCTTCCTTAGAAATTAAGGATACAGATAAGATATTATAGGACATACTAGGTACATATAAACAGTTACATAGAATCAATTTCTGCCCACTTGTCAATCCTAGGTGATATTCCCCTACGGATTCAGCGTTCACGCTCATTCCGTTCGCAACTCTGAGAGTCACATCACCTACCCTAATAACTCTACGGTTTCTCAAAGCCTGTAATGAATTACAGATATAAGATCCTGATCTGGTATCTAGTACCTAGGAAGTAGAGTTAATTGACATACAGTTTTCAATTACAAACACGCCTGAAGCCGAAGCCACAACATGCTTCGAATCCTGGCTACTGGCTTTACTAGCCCTGCAATCCCTCTGCCAATGTCCTTTCCCGTTATAGGAACGTCTCTCCTTCACCACATCTAGTCCCGAAACTTTTGCCCTTCCCTTTACTTCTACTTCCCTGGTTTCCTTCTGGGTGTAAGTAGAGGGCAGTGACTGTAGAATCAAGTCAATACTTGACCCGTTCTTCAACGTGGTCTTCAGGTCCGTGAGCTCATCAAAATAGCTAGTCTCTGTAAGGACGTTGTCCTCTTCATATGACCCGACATCCAACCTCGCTTGAAGCAATTCGTTTGAGGTCTAATATCTTGCAATACGAGATTGCTCTCCATATAAATCTTTGTTATCGAGGAAGACAGAAACTAAGTCCATCTTCTCGTGCTGCCTCTGCTATGTATCATCAACTGAGGTCAACACGAGGCACTTGGCATTCGCAAAGTCTTTTTCCAATGTCTTACGGATATCAGTATCCGTGACGATGGAAACTGGTCCTGAGATGGCAGGGGTATGATTAGTGAAGAGGTCTCCCAGTTTGTTATGGGTAATGGGCATCCGGACAGACCTTTGCCAGTCATTACAGTCAAATTCAGTCATTTTATTATCTAGATGTAACCTATGTCTGGTCACTGGGTCGCTGCAATTAAGAGAGAGAGAAGAAAACACTTAGCAAGATTCTCTTTCAAGTTTAGATTGGTTTTTAGTTTATCTAAACAGGATGGCTCCCACTGTTTCTCGAATCCTTCCTCAAACCATAAAAGAAGAATTAGTCAGGATTAATCTCACCGTACAATACTTGCATAACCGTTCAGCCAAGCCAGTGTCGGTACTTCGAGGGAGGTTTTACGACGCTTTTGCGAAGTTCCTTAATTAAATAACCTCTTTTCCCTGTGGGTGTGGACCCATTAACACCTTTCAAGACACCTACTTGGTTTATAGCATTGATCGTTAAGTGAGAAAATTTCCCGAGGAGTAGCGGATACTCACAGTAGGATCGGGATCCAAATATCATTGTGTGATAATGCTGAAGGAATCCTACCAACATTATCAAACTCCCAATGGTATGCAGTACCAGCAAGTTTCAATTTCCTTAGAAACTCCAGATGTTGATTTTTGCCCCATTCTCTTATGACCTTGACTAAGTGTCACGACCCGAAAATACGGAGCATGACCGGCATTTAAACTACGAAATGTCTCGAGGCGTACGTAATCCAAGTAAGCCGAAAACCAAGAAATCCAAACCAAGAAAGTAGTAGAGTGAAGGAAAAACTAATTTAAATCAAATAGTTTGCAACACCCGCCGAAATGCGCATTTTAAATTCACAAGTCTTTTCTAAAAATTTCGGCAGAGTTTCCTTCGTAAAAACTGACCCCAAACGGGTACAAAACGTGATAAAGCATATATAATGAATAAAGTCATCCCCAAGCGGGAGTTATCTCTTCATCAATCGACGGTCACAACCATGCAAGAAATATAATATACAACGCCGAAAGGCATGGATCACAACAGAAAAGGAAACTCAAAACAGCATGAAATCCATAGAAATACAACGCGCGACTCTAAGGTCGAAATAATAAACAACGCTGGTCTCTATCTCTGAAATAAATACATGTTTGGTTGATGGAACTTCTAGATACAACTGAATAATAATAAACAAAATATACCGATGGTCACGATACAAGTGAACCCACCTACTAGAAAATCACTCGGAAATGGAAGTAGTGCCAGCAAAGCCGTAATGAAACCTGTACGGAAAAACCTGCAAGAAACTGTGGCACAACGGGGGTAAGTTGCCAACTCGTGAGTAGAAAAACATCTACGAACAGAAATCGCATGAACAACGCAATCCTAGGTCATACGATCATAATATATATAATCCTCAAATGACAAGTCTGGAGCATGAAAAGGTGGCAAGGGTAAATATCTAACCCAAGTGTAATCCCATGTGCTCGTGTCAGTGCCTCAGGTAGCAATATATTATATGGATGAGGTATGAATGCATGAAAACAAAATACATGTAAATGAAGAAACTGCTTTCATAACTTAGTGAGATTTCTGTATTTTTAAAATGAGGTATCATAAATGAAATCAGCATAAACAGTGTCTAGCATCGACACAAAACATAAATCCCAATGTCTCAAAATCTCAGGCTCCGGCTATTCGGACTGGCCTTCATCATCAAACCTCAGTACCTCAATATCTCCAAAACTCGGTATCTCAATCTAACTATCTAGGGTGCCGTCAGTCCAGACCGGCCCCTACCATCAATCTCAAGACCACGACGGTATCCTCCGGATATCCGACGCGTCGGGTAAAATCACCGGTCGGTAGTGCTCCCCTACCAGGCTCAACGCCTTCATCTGCGACCTTCTCTCCCCGGGGTACCGCACCGGGCCCACCATGTTCCCGAAATGGTTCATCCAGCTCCTCGAATCGGGTCTAGAAATCCATCAGCAAACTCATGGTGGACGACTCATACATCATGGAAAAACCACACTTTTCATTTAAAAAGAGAGAGAAAAGAAGTTTATAAATGTTTTTGCTGTTTTCCCCCAAATCCAGGAAATCTCATGAAAATCTGAATCCAAATCATCAATAGCATGTAAACAGTGAATATAGGCCTAAAAATCCATGAATGCGGTATAAGAGTGAATAACAATATGCATGAAACAGCAAGTAAAAACTACAATGTCTAAACTGGCATGTAAGGGAAGTACACTAATATCATGTCGAAACTACTAGCTAACAAGCTATGTCAATGCAATAGTATTTTCTAAGTGTACGTGACATGGCAATTACCGATGAGGATGTGTGTGAGCCGGCAAGTAAGTGTACGTGGAACATACGCATCATCGGTAATGGTGCTGGTGTCCTAGCAGTATGATATCGATAACGGTATATGAATCACAAAATAAGTATGCGATGCGGAGCGAACATCAATAATGTGCGGGAGCTGAATACTAGACACAACGATAACTAATGTGGTCTAACAACTACACTAAACTATAGGGCTGAGCTAACAGGCTAAACGAAAGGTGAGGCAACCGCCTAACATCTGAGTCGATACACACACACACACACACACATATATATATATATATATATTAGTCGGTGATCCCGCCTCGATAATATCACATCCAATATCATATCTATAATCAGATATTCCCAAGTCAAGAGTGCGGATCAAATATCAATATATAGCTCGTACGTAAATCCGTCGTACGACATCCCAAATCTGGGTACGGGTCAATATCACATTCATCACATTATTCATCTGGTATCCTCTTTATCAAATATCATAATCCGGGGTACTGACCGACGTCTAGTACATACTAATATCATCAATATAATCCTTGATCTGACTACTGATCGACAGTCTCGTACCAACCGATATCATCAACACGTATCATCATAAAGAAGTATACATCGCCCAATGCGACCCATTATAGCTATCTTTACATATATTATCTCATTTTTCGATCACAATCAACTATTCTATGTATATCACCATTCACATGGTATCGTCGTCCAAGGATCCGCTATAACATCATGACGTATCTCAAATATGAATCCTGCCGTATCACCGATCTCACGGTCTCAAATCAAATCTCATCAACTCACCTCAAATCCCAAATACTATCCTCAAATCCAGTATATGAACACATAGTCCCATACCCATGTGAACACATAAATATATATTCCCATTTACGCATATATAAAAGAAGAATGTATGCAAGTATGGGTGTGTGTGTGTATGTGGTGCAACCACTACTCTAGGGTTTCGCAACACTAAACCAATCCAATCACACCTAGAATCCATCTTTATCATCAATACTCTCAAACAATTTATAATCAATATATGTATGTATAAGTATTCGTATGCATCACCACGAACTGCGGGGGTGCTATACGCCATCCACCCAACTTCTTTTCGTAGATATAAATCTACTTACCTTGCTTCCTGTGTGTCGATGCCGATGTCACCATCTTTATCTTCAACGCCTCGACGTCACGTGGGGTACCTACAAGGATATCACAAATGCTAAAGCACATGAAAATCACATCGGAAACCAAAACGGCATAGCTAGCCCATAGGTAAAAACCTATAGTTCCGCATGCAAACAAAACCAATAACCCTTTGCTGTTGACGTTCAAACGCCACCCGACAGAAACGAATCACCAAACACCAAAATCCATGCTAAAACAAGTCGTAAACCATGCGCCAACACTAGAAAACAACCCCAGATTCTACCCTAGATGGAATCAGTCAAAATTGCACTTGCCAAGGGTCAAGTTTACTGGAAATATGGCCCGGAAACAAAAACGAGGAGGTTCCAACCTGATCTGGCCGCAAATTGCGGCCAGAAGGGATAAATTAGCGGCCTGGAGAAGGAGATATGGTCTAGGGTTTTGTGTGGTGGTTCCAGGGTGCCTGCACATCTCACTGTCAAACCAAAATTATTTTAGGAGTCTCGGTGTGAAAGCAGATTTCTAAAAACAGTCACAGAATTACAGTTTTTCCCGATATCGTTTCTATAAATTTGTATTCTGGGTTTTACTCTTAGGTATGGTCCAATGTAACATCACAAACAGGATTTTACGGTCACTACAAGCCTTAATTTCACTTTACAACTCAATTCAACTCCTAACCCTAACTAGAAATTTCCAAAGTCCTCAAAACACACAATATCGACATAAAACAAGTATTGATGCGCAAGGAATTGAAATACTATACTAATGGTGCAGTAATTACCTCCTTTGGCAACTCAAGAATTTTCTTGAGTCACTCAAAGTCCTCAAAATCCACTCTTTCAAGGTCCAATGTGTAGCTAGTGAGCATGGGAACAATATTTGTGAAATGGGAATAGGGTTTTGGGGTGAATTTCATGGTGGATCTAGGATTGAAGAGGGAGGAGGAAGAAGAGGGAGAGGGCAGTAGCAGCAGCACAAGTAGAGGGGAGAGAGAAAAGGGTGGAAGAAATGATGGGGGTCATGGTTCAAAAAGAAGGGTTGACCTACACCTTTCTCTCTCTTCATCATACCTTACCTTTTTCTTTTCTTTTCTTTTCATATCCTTCTCACTCAATGGTCTACCCTAAGCAACCATGCTACATGAAGAGAAGGAAAAGAAACAAATGAAACACATGTGTAAAAATGATATGTGCATGTTTTGCCCAAAAATGCTAAAAAACCGATTAGCGATTTTTAATCGCGATTAGCACTAAATTAGCATATAACTAACCATGAAAACTTAAAAATGGCATAATTCCACAAAATAAACTATTTTAGAATTTTCCATAATTTTTCCAAAATTTTCCCATTTATCGGTATTTAATTATACCGAAATATTAAAATATTCATTAAAATAATATTAAATTATAAAAATTCCCAAAAAATAATAATTTATTTTTTTCAAATGTTAAAATCTTCCCCCCTTAAAGAAATTCGGTCCCCGAATTTAAATTTAAACCCCTAAATTCTAAAACATTTCAATAAAATATCCAAGTCGTCGGGGCTCCGAAATCATCAATACATAAAACGCATCATAGCGCAATGCATGCGCATGAGCAATGAGCAGATAACTCAAAATCGAAACTCCGTCAAGCGTCCCGCAATCATCGGAGTCATGGTAAGGACACGAATGCCAAATCCAAAGCAAAACCAAGATGATAAAAATCAGAACTATGCATGTAAATATCAAATCTATACATGTAAATATCAGAAGGGAATGCATGCCAAATCTATTAAAGTCAATGTGCAATGTGCCTAACACTGCACAGTGGCGGATGTCTAGCATAAGAAAATAACCATATACATATATACCTTTTGTTTAATATGTACGTTCCGCCGTTTTGGAAACAATTTAGAAGGGTTTCCTTGTTTTAAACGTTTCGTGTCATATCAGACACGTAGGTAAATACTGAGACTATAGCACGCTTTTTGGAAATCCCTTTGAAATCTATCAATGCATGCAAAATATATTCAGGTATTGTCTTCTGACTAGTCCTGCTCAGTACAAAAGCACATAGCAAAAATCATAAAAATGTACTATTCCAAAAGAAATCAATCCCAAAATAGGCATATGAATACTACGTGTGTCTGGTGCGCACGGAAATCAAAATCCAGATATGTGCCATACATGCGCACAGAAACAACATTTAGGTGTAACGGGTGTGCACCCAACATTTATCATAGGCAACGTGTGTGCCTGACAGCAAAAACAGGTGCATCTGACATGCACGAAGAATCTCGATTTAGTGCATCTGGTGTGCACCAAAATCGCATCTCATAACATGCGCCCAACATGCGCGAAAATCCAAATCAGGTGCATCCATCGTGCACGAAATCATGAAATCCAATATCAAGCGCCGAACATGCGCAAAATCCAATCAGGTGCACAAAACCAATATCTAGCATTACAATCGAAATCGAAGTCCAGTGCAACTGTGGTGCACAAAATGCGTATTACTGCACTGCAAGCATATGTGAACTATACCGAGTGCAAAAACCAAATTGTGTGTGTACATATGCACAAAATCACTCAACTGTATGCAACCCATAAAATCATAAACATGTAAGACCAAGGCACGAAAACGATAACAAGTGCAACAACTGTGCAAAAGTCGTAAATACTCAGTAGGTGCAACCATGGTGCATGAAAAAAAATATCATGAAACTAAATCATCAAAATCAGTCATGCGAATAGACCGCCCAAAATACCGAAATCAAATATGGCGGAATAGTCCCGCTCAAGCACATTCTCCAAGAATCTCTGGACAACTGTCGTGGTCACTCATAGCATGTCTCGTTGACGATCATGAACTCTGGCATGCTAGTGTGCGTAACATGACCACTCCTGGGTCCAAGTCTTCTCGTAATTTATTCCAGAAAGGTCCTGTCAAGGTCTCTCCCAAATCTCATTTCTGCCGAACTGTCCAGAAGTCATCGTCCTTTACTATATCTGTTTCTTGTTCCGGAACGACTGCATACTCATCGCGACTCCTTCTGGAAGGTATATCCAAGTACAATGCCTCGGCATGCGTACCGCATCACTGATGTCGGCGGAGTGGAACGTCATCTTATCCAGATCTTTTACGAACTTCTTACTCCACTTTTCTCTAATGTCGACTGCTTCGGACTCGTCTCGTCGTGGCTGCATGGACTGAGCTCCAACGGCTATCCTCGTATCTGGAGTCTCCAAAGAAGTGCATCTCACCACCTAGCATCCGAAGGAAGTCGAACCATTCGATCGATTCGTTAAGACCTCATAATCCCCCAAGAGCTCAACATCTTGTGTACAGTTTAATAGTATCGAGTACGTACCACAGTATCGGTGGTCTAGCCGTAGAAGGGCAAACTCAAGCCTCACTAATGGCGCCGCGGAACTGCCGTAAACCCTAAGGTTCAAAGGCTTTCACACGGTCATTATATCGAGTTAGGGTTTCATTCTTCTAGAAGGTCCATAGAATTGCCTGCCTGTCTTTCCGAATACTTTAAACTTGGAATAATAGGTTTCTGACATTCGATCGCCTCTATCGACTCTCAACGTATCCGCGTGAAGTCGTCTCTAGCTGGAATCAATCCATCTGATGACCTCGCATCGGGGTAGCGAACGAACTACATGTCCTAGTCATTCATCCTCGGTGACTAGCGACCTTCTACCATCTCCTAGTACAACTCGTACTGCAATAGCTCCAATGTCTAGGGCGATATCTCGTCGTTCGCAGCAACAACTGGATCGCTCGTCTGCACGCTGAACAATGCCTCAATCATCATGAATAAGCAATACATCAACGGTCATCAAAATCTGGCTGGCCTCTGTCCATGGCCTAATCCTCTGGTGCTGATCTGGACGTCCGAGTAATCTCATACAGCGATCTATCCAGCGCTCATGGCGCAAAAACACCATAAAAAAACACATCTCTACAATCGTGTGTCGCCGGAATTACGCCATGGTCAGTCCTCGTTCGTAACTAGCTCGTGCTGACCGCCACTCTAGTCGTAGCTCTCCCTGCCCGTAATCGTGGCAACAAAACCATAACTGGTACCGATGAGGCTAGATCATGAATGAATATAATACTGAACAAAGAAATGTACATCCTAAGGCTTCTTAAGTGGAGTAGTGTATCGTAAATATGCCGCGGAACATACGCACGGTACGTCACTCTACTCAAGCTACCTACTCCATCAACTAAGGGTCATCCTACGCTCCGAAGGTAAAACCTAACGCTCTGATACCAACTTTGTCACGACCCGAAAGTACGGAACATGACCGGCCCTTAAACTACGAAACGTCTCGAGGCGTACATAATCCAAGTAAGCCGAAAACCCAGAAATCCAAACCAAGAAAGTAGTAGAGTGAAGGAAAAACCAATTTAAATCAAATAGTTTGCAACACCCGCCGAAATGCGCATATTAAAATCACAAGTCTTTTCTAAAAATTTCGGCAGAGTTTCCTTTGTTAAAACTTACCCCAAACGGGTACAAAACCTGATAAAGCATATATAATGAATAAAGGCATCCCCAAGCGGGAGCTGGCTCTTCGTCAATCGACGCTCATAACCATGCAAGCAATATAATATACAACGCCGAAAGGAGAGGATCACAACAGAAAAGGAAACTCAAAACAGCATGAAATCCATAGAAATACAACGCGTGACTCTAAGGTCGAAAGAATAAACAACACTGGTCTCTATCTCTGAAATAAATAAATGTTTGGTTGATAGAACTTCTAGATACAACTGAATAATAATATACAAAATATACTGATGGTCACGATACTAGTGAACACATCTACCAGCAAATCACCCGGAAATGGAAGTAGTGCCAGCAAAGCCGTAATGAAACCTGTACGGAAAAACCTGCAAGAAACTGTGGCACAACGGGGGTAAGTTGCCAACTCGTGAGTAGAGAAACATCTACGAACAGAAATCGCATGAACAACGCAATCCTAGGTCATACGATCATAATATATATAATCCTCAAATGACAAGTCTGGAGCATGAAAAGGTGGCAAGGGTAAATATCTAACCCAAGTGTAATCCCATGTGCTCGTGTCAGTGCCTCAGGTAGCAATATATCATATGGATGAGGTATGAATGCATGAAAACAGAATACATGTCAATGAAGAAACTGCTTTCATAACATAGTGAGATTTCTGTATTTTTAAAATGAGGTATCATAAATGAAATCAGCATAAACAGTGTCTAGCATCGACACAAAACATAAATCCCAATGTCTCAAAATCTCAGGCTCCGGCTATTCGGACTGGCCTGTATCATCAAACCTCGGTACCTCAATATCTCCAAAACTCGGTATCTCAATCTCACTATCTAGGGCGCCGTCAGTCCAGACTGGCCCCTACCATCAATCTCAAGACCACGACGGTATCCTCCGGATATCCGACGCGTCGGGTAAAATTACCGGTCGGTAGTGCTCCCCTACCAGGCTCAACGCCATCATCTGCGACCTTCTCTCCCCGGGGTACCGCACCGGGCCCACCATGTACCCGAAACGGCTAATCTAACTCCTCGAATCGGGTCTCGAAATCCATCAGCAAACTCATGGTGGACGACTCATACATCATGGGAAAACCGCACTTTTCATTTAAAAAGAGAGAGAACAGAAGTTTATAAATGTTTTTGTGGTTTTCCCCCAAATCCAGGAAATCTCATGAAAATCTGAATCCAAATCATCAATAGCATGTAAACAGTGAATATAGGCCTAAAAATCCCTGAATGCGGCATAACAGTGAATAACAATATGCATGAAACAGCAAGTAATAACTACAATGTCTAAACTGGCATGTAAGGCAAGTACACTAATATCATGTCGAAACTATTAGCTAACAAGCTATGTCAATGCAATAGTATTTTCTAAGTGTACGTGACATGGCAATTACCGATGAGGATGTGTGTGAGCCGGTAAGTAAGTGTACGTGGAACATACGCATCATCGGTAATGGTGCTGGTTTCCTAACAGTATGATATCAATAACGGTATATGAATCACAAAATAAGTATGCAATGCGGAGCGAACAACAATAATGTGCGGGAGCTGAATACTAGACACAACGATAACTAATGTGGTCTAACAACTACACTAAACTATAGGGCTGAGCTAACAGGCTAAACGAAAGGTGAGGCAACCGACTAACATCTGAGTCGATACATATATATAAACACACACACACACACACACACACATATATTAGTCGGTGATCCCTCCTCGATAATATCACATCCGATACCATATCTATAATCAGATATTCCCAAGTCAAGAGTGCGGATCAAACATCAATATATAGCTCGTACGTAAATCCGTCATACGGCATCCTAAATCTGGGTACGGGTCAATATCACATTCATCACGTTATTCATCTGGTATCCTCTTTATCAAAGATCATAATCCGGGGTACTGACCTACGTCTAGTATAATACTAATATCATCAATATAATCATGATCTGACTACTGATCGACCGTCTCGTACCAACCGATATCATCAGCACGTATCATTATAAAGAAGTATACATCGCCCAATGCGACACATTATAGCTATCTTAACATATCTTATCTCATGTCTCGATCACAAGTCAACGATTCTATGTATATCACCATTCACATGGTATCATCGTCCAAGGATCCGCTATAACATCATGACGTATCTCAAATACGAATCCTGCCATATCACCAATCTCACGGTCTCAAATCAAATCTCATCGACTCACCTCAAATCCCAAATACTATCCTCAAATCCAGAATATGAACACATAGTCTCATACCCATGTGAACACATAAATATATATTTCCATATACGCACATATGAAAAAAGAATGTATGCAAGTATGGGTGTGTGTGTATATGTGGTGCAACCACTACTCTAGGGTTTCGCAACACTAAACCAATCCAATCACACCTAGAATCCATCTTTATCATCAATACTCTCAAACAATGTATAATCAATATTGTGTGTATACGTATTCGTATACATCACCACGAACTGCGGGGGTGCTATACGCTATCCACCCGACTTCTCCCCATAGATATAAATCTACTCACCTTGCTTCCTTTGTGTCAATGCCGATGTCGCCATCTTTATCTTCAACGCCTCGACATCACATGGGGTACCTACAAGGATATCACAAATGCTAAAGTACATGAAAATTACATCGGAAACCAAAACGGCATACGCTACGCCCATAGGTAAAAACATATAGCCCCGCATGCAAACACGACCAATAACCCTTTGCCGTTGACGTTCAAACGCCACCCGAAAGAAACGAATCACCAAACACCAAAATCCATGCTAAAAGAATTCGTAAACCATGCGCCAACACAAGAAAACTACCCCAGATTTTACCTTCGATGGAATCAGTCAAAATTGCACATGTCAAGGGTCAAGTTTATTAGAAATATGGCCCAGAAACAAAAACGAGGAGGTTGCAACCAGCTCTAGCCGTAAATTGCGTCCAGAAGGGATAAATTGGCGGCCTGGAGAAGGAGATAGGGGCTAGAGTTTTGTGAGGTGGTTCCAGGGTGCCTGCACATCTCACTGTCCAACCAAATTATTTTAGGAGTCTCAGGGTGAAAGCAGATTTCTAAAAACAGTCACAGAATTACAGTTTTCCCCGATATCGTTTCTATAAATCCGTATTCTAGGTTTTACTCTTAGGTCTGGTACAATATAACATCACTAACAGGATTTTAAGGTCACTACAAGCCTCAATTTCACATTACAACTCAATTCAACTCCTTACCCTAACTAGAAATTTCCAAAGTCGTCAAAGCACACAATATCGACATGAAACAAGTATTGATGCGCAAGGAATTGAAATACTATACTAATGGTGCAGAAATTATCTCCTTTGGCAACTCAAGAATTTTCTTGAGTTGCTCAAAGTCCTCAAAATCCACTCTTTCTAGGTCCAATGTGTAGATAGTGACTTGGGAACAATAT
The DNA here is from genome assembly GCA_030015575.1 of Agapanthus africanus. Lineage (NCBI taxonomy): Eukaryota > Viridiplantae > Streptophyta > Magnoliopsida > Asparagales > Amaryllidaceae > Agapanthus > Agapanthus africanus. The sequence goes on along the minus strand of JASDDO010000006.1, from coordinate 53,649,112 downwards.
TTGTGAAATAGGAATAGGGTTTTGGGGTGAACTTCATGGTGGATATAGGCTTGAAGAGGGAGGAGGAAGAAGAGGGAGAGGGCAGCAGCAGCAGCACAAGGAGAGGGGAGAGAGAAAAGGGTGGAAGAAATGATGGGGGTCATGGTTCAAAAAGAAGGGTTGACCTACACCTTTCTCTCCCTTCATCATACCTTACCTTTTTCTTTTCTTTTCTTTTCATATCCTTCTCACTCAATGGTCAACCCTAAGCAACCATGCTACATGAAGAGAAAGAAAAGAAACAAATGAAACACAATTGTAAAAATGATATGTGCATGTTTTACCCAAAAATGCTAAAAAAACGATTAGCGAGTTTTAATCGCGATTGGTACTAAATTAGCATATAACTAACCATGAAAACTTAAAAATGGCATAATTCCACAAAATACCCTATTTTAGAATTTTCCATAATTTTTCCAAAATTTCCCCATTTATCGGTATTTAATTATACCGAAATATTAAAATATTCATTAAAATAATATTAAATTATAAAAAAACAAAAAAAATAATATTTTATTTTTTTTGAAATGTTACACTAAGGCCAACAAATAATAAGTCACATGTCAAGTTCTACCCGTTATTCTCCAGGTTAATTTGAACCCACCCGTATATACCCTAGACTGAGGACAACAAAGTAATACGGCTGTCCCAAACCAACGCATCTATCTATGCAACATATGAATACCCAGAAGCTACCAATCACTATGCCTTGACTAAGGCCAACAAACATAGCTTGAATACTATTGAATATTCATATGAAATGACGAAGGGCTACGAATGGTTTTGGCGAAACCGTGAACGTAGTGAACTTGATATAATCGAAAGAACCTGATAGCTTTTAAAAGGAGTGGTTTAAGCTCCGCGTTTTTAAAAGTATTTCTGTTTTGAAAAAACCGAGTGGTTTTGAAATTGTTCCAACGATTCAGCTTTGGTTTGTTTTTCTTTTCATTAATTTAATGCGCCCCATCAATTAATCCTACCATTGCAGAAAACAAAGAAAATATGGCGTACGCTTATGCCATCCACATTCGCCACTGGGCCCCGTCATCACCCGTTAGGTTACTTAACTAACGACCGAGCGGGGTATGCAAAACATAAGCAACGCCTACTAGATATCATATATAGATATATACATTCGTCAGATGCAATGATAGCCATTCCAGATCACAGATGAACACATTGGATATAGTAGGAATCTGCACTTCGTTTGAGCCTGCAACGAAAGACGGATTACAGGGTCATGATGAATAGCCAAACCCCATCCTAGACCCCTACTGGTGCGACAAACTACCCGCCAAATACCCGAAGTGAAGCAACCTCCCTCAACAACGTGAGTAGGCCACTCGGCACTTCAATGTATCCTGTAGTTTTTGCACCCCACCTTGGGTCTATCCTTGGAGCAAAAACAGTAAAAGAAATAATATACAATGGCGGCTACAACCTCAACCCGGATGTGCGGCCATAAAATAATATTATATCAAATTACAAATATTACATTGAATGAAAAATGAAAACTCTCATTTCACACCCCCGGCTATTCATCACGACAATCCAACAAGTTCATATACACAATCCAATATCACGGATCATAGATATGTACAACCCCCACTAATCGGCGTATAGCGATTACTAAACGTTCAGTACATATATCACAACACAGAAGATCCGATTAGCTAATTTACTTAGAATTTCGATCGATAACTTGATTTGAAACTACCCCAAGCACAACACAGTACTCAACAAAATCTGGGCAGAAACAAAATATCAGAGAAATCACAAAACACCATGCTGGACAGTCTGCATGAAAAACGAGTTGACTCGAAGTCGACTCGGCCTCGGATCCACTGCGAAATGCTTGGTTTCGCCGTGCTTCCGCGGCGGTCTGTCCGATTCATGATCTCATTTTTCTTAGGTAACCCTAAAAAATCCTGCACGTATTTTTGCGATTTCTCCGGCGATCGAATTTCTAACACTTTGCTAACAAGTTAGTAATGGTTTAGCGAGGCTCTGATACCACTGTAAGTCTACGTTACCCACCCCGGTACTTATGAGGAGGCGGAATAGGTAAGAAAACAAATTTTTTTATCACAAGGTAACATAGACTTTTCTTGAGGATCTTTGCCAAACCACGCTAACAAACTACATGAGGTTCTATCTACTCTGCAAGGAGATTATACCTCACGCTACTAGTCCTTCGGGTCTTCTCCGATATCCTCCTCGTCTCCGTAGGCTCCATGGATCGATCCGGATCTTGGTCACCTCCGCGGCCTCCTTGAGTCGAAGATGATCCACCCGAGAGTCTATAGTCCGAGCTCCACCTCAAGCCGATGTAACTAGGGCAACAAGTTTGCTATGCTTGATGTCCTAGGTGGTGTAGAAGAATATGGGTTTGTTTGTCTATTTTGAACCTAATTTGCTCAACACATGAGACTATTAGGAATTCTTAGTGAGGAGGAAGAAGAAGGAAACCATGGGAGCTCTCATTAGAAGAGAGAGAATGAGCAAGAGATAATGATGCATAAGAAAAATAAATACCATTCTTTTATCATGATAAAGTGTGATGGTTACTATTGATTTGACTATTATCATGTCAAATTAAATCCAAGCCAAAAGAAGAGTCTAGAGCTCTCATGAAATATCCAAGTCAACAATGGTCAACTAGGTCAAATGGTCAACATGGTCAAATGGTCAAAGCAAATAGCCATAACACAATTATCATTAAAAAAATTAGTAAATATTTACCTCACCTTATAATGGTTTTGACCGAATCAATGGTCAAAACCCTAATGAGGCAACTCCTTCTTCGCTCCTCACAACCATGCATACACACCCGCATCCGCATTCCGTAAAATGCCAATACACAAAAGACAAAACTAATCCATCTATACAATACTAGGATCTGGCTTAAACCAAAGCCCTCTAGTATCATCTTCCTGAACATCATACGCGCACAAGTGCACGTAAGTGATCGTAGCCCTGCCGTAAAACCATACGGCCTCTACACCTTTTGCCCAGTGCAGGGAAACTCTCTGTGTGGGACTCTAAAGACTCGAAACCACGCTGGCAGTAGGTTTAACCACAGACCGCAAGCGGCACTAGCTGTACGTAACGGTCCCTAGGTAGATGTCGATAAAAAGGCCGATGAGGTAAACCCATCCGAACTCCTACTGAGCCTGAATGTGACAATCTCCATACAGTCCGGTCTGTTCTTCTAAGAGTATCGCATGTCGGGCCTACGGGGCTGGTAAACGTCAGACCCCTAATAGCGGTACAAGTCATGTCGGAGTGTAGCCCAGAACACCCTGAGAAACTTCTGGAAACACTACCAGCAAATCTTGCTTGCCCTGGCCAGGGACTTTGTGTAATGGCTCTCCTAGACACTGCGCGATATCAACTCCCAATACTGAGAGAGACGAATCCTATCTAACCGCAACTTCCTCCACATGCTTCGGGACTACACCCAACTGCTACCTGTTTGCACAACTCCTTTGAGCCGTGGTAGGGTAGTAATCAAAGTACAGTGGGAACACACTCTAGGCGAAGTAGCAGCGTCAAGTCAACGGACTAAGCTGTACTCCTATCACCTGGGAACTGTTATCTGACGATAGGTATAGTACCAACCAACAGTTCCCGACGAGTCCTGTCCAGTATACTCGTAACCTAACGAGCACCCGCATACTATCTCCACTACGACGTACTAATGGCTGTGGGACAGACCATCTCCCCTGCTGGGATGAGAAGCGTATACGCTAGTCTTCTCCGGAGTATCGATGCCCCATCTCGATAATCCTACGACTAGGGACCTATATAAGGATGTGCTTGTAGATTACCCAGCCCCCACTAGTGTGACTGCCATCACAACGCAGGTAATCAAGCAAAGATCCTAAGGGCTCCACTAATATGTTTAAGCGATATGTTAAAAGAAACACATGCACATATTAAAATAGAAACAAACCAAGTAACATACTTCCATTTTGAGCAAGACTGTCTATACAACTGTAAATATCCTAAGCTTCCATTAAGTAATATACAAACTAGTATGATACAATAATGGCCTCTAGGCATATACACTAACAGAGATATTATTTCTTGAGTTGATTTATCTCACACACACACACAACATGGATTCATTCTTTCTTTGCTCTTTGCTTCACGCACTCATCTCCAATGGCTTCTTATTCTTCATCGACCCTAACCCTCTCATGAGTTGAGAAACCTAGGGTGTTTAGAGGCAAATTAATCCCTTATTAGACTCTACATCTCCTGGGCTATCAAGTCTAGCAAACTAGATACCCTAGTTACTTCGGTTTTGGAGTAGGAGCTCGATTCATAGACTCTCGGATGGATCATCATCGATGGAGGGAGACCAGCGACCAAACAAGATCATGGCGGTCACTAGGAGCTTGGGAAGCTTGTTAAAGACCGAAGGTCATGGATCATTCGTTATAATATTATCATCTCTTTATATTGCTTGCTAGTTTTAGGGTTTAAGGCGATCCGTATTCAGGGTTGTGGTAGCGCCGGTTTAGAAAATTTTTGCTCCACATTTGGCCATAGATTGATGGCCGGGGCGCTTCCATAATCCAACATGGTATCAGAGCCAACCTATAAACTCTAATCTAGTAGTTTAGACAACGTTTAAAGTATCGAAATCGAAACAACTCCGAAACAGTACCCTATACTTTCCTGTTTCTGTTGAATTTAAAATAGTCTTCAAAATTTTTTTAAACAATTGCAGAAGACTACCTATGTGAGAACAAGATTACCCTCAAAAAACGAGCCCAAATTGCCTAAATTGACCCTGCGAGATCATGGAAAATTCCGGCCTGGACGGTTTTGTATAGGTGTTTGGACTTGAAATTTTAGGTGTATTCTGTTCTCTGGAAAATAAGTTCTCAGGTATTGTTTGATTGGCCCAGTTTTGGATATAGTGTTATCTTAAGTTTGGGGGCATTTCGGGGTATTTCGAAGTTGATATTTTAACACTGTTTAAATGTTTACAATACATGCATTTCTATCTGCGACCGTGAATGTTATTAGAGCGGTGTAACTCATCTAATTTCTATATATCTTTTAGACGGGTTTGCGAACATGAAATTCACGTTGATGTTCTGTGTTGTGCTATGGTTGTGGTTGGATCGTCGTGGTGGATAGCCAGTGGTGCAATGGTAGTACTGTTTAGTTTCATTTGTACATTTGATATTGCGGTGCGAGCGTCTGACATGTGGACTGCCTTCACTTACAGTTGTATATTATTTGTTTGGGGCACGACCAGGTTGAGGTCGATGTCACCGTTGTACTTATTTTCTTTTCTGTACTAGGATTACCCAGCGGTGGAGTGCACGAATAGATGGGTTCTAGAGGACAACGAGTCTGCATCTCATGGATTTAGAATGGAGGGGATCTTACTCTAGAATTGGCAGGCTATTCGACACACTCATAGGTGGTACAGGTTGACCAACGGAAGGGTGCACAGGTTACCGGATTCTATGAAGTGCTGGGTGGCCCATTCACGTTGTTGATTGGGGTTGCCTCATTTCTGGGATTGGCGGGTAACTTGCCGCACTCATAGGGGTCTAGGTTTTTATTGCATAGGCTATCCACATGACAGGGAACGTCGGGCCTCATTTGCGGCTCAAGTGAAACCCGATGCTCCAGGATTATCCACCACTCTGTGTTACTTGGCTGAGATTCTGTATTGCTTCTGTGATGTTTCTTTATATCATGCCTGGGACGATTGTTATATATATTTATATATATAATAGTAGATGTTGTATATGTTTTGCACCCGCGCTAGTCCAGTCCCCACTCTGCCGTTAGTTAACCTAACGGGTGATGACGGGACCCAGTGGCGAATGAGGGTGGCATATACGTACATCATATTTTTGTTCCTTTATCTGGTGTGATATGATTCATTTATGAGACTGCGTTGATTCTGATCAATGCAAGGATAAAACAAACCTATATGATGTTGTTGGAACCAAGTTTTTAAAAACAGACATTACAGACGTTTGCTTTTGTTTTGCACAGTGGTATTCGATTGGGAATATCCTGCACCTCATTCGACGAGGTAAGGGCCGAGATCCTTTCATCGGGAGTGACCCCTTGGGCAGAAATTTGCATCATCGTAATAAATTTACTATATTCGATTTTTTTGCTCTGCATCTGTTGGAGATAGTGCCCTCAGAGTCAATTATGTTAGTGTTTATGCCCTAGAAGTCCATTACTGTATCATACTAGTTTGTATATTACTTAATGGAAGCTTGGGATATTCACATGTATATAACAGTCTTGCTAAACATGGTAGTATGCTACTTGGTTTTTCTATCTTAATATGTGAGTGTACGTATTGATAGAGCTCTTAGGATCTTGCTGGTCTACCAGCGTTGTGATGGCAGTCACACTAGTGGGGGCTGGGTAGTCTACAAGCACATCCTTATTCAGGTCCCTGGTCGTTGGATTATTGAGACAGAGCATCGATACTCCGGAGTAGACTGGTGTGTACGCTTCTCATCCCAGTTGGGGAGATGGTCTGTCCCACAGCCGTCAGTACGTCGTACTGGAGATAGTATACAGGTGCTCGTTAGGTTACGGGTACACCGGACAGGACTCACAGGGAACTGTTGGTTGGTTTTATACCAGTCGTCAGTGAACAGTTCCCAGGTGACATGAGTACAGCGTAGTCCGCAGACTTGACACTGCTACTTTGCCTCGAGTGTGTCCCACTGTTCTTAGATTGCTACCCTACCACGGCTCAAAGGAGTCGTGCAAACAGGTAGCAGTTGGGTGCAGTCCCGAGCATTTGGAGGCAGTGGCGGTTAGACAGGATTCGTCCCTCCCGGTATTGGGAGTAGATATCGTGCTGTGTCAGAGAGCCATTACGCAAAGTCCCTGGCCAGGGCAAGCGAGATTTGCTGGTAGGTTCCAGTAGTTTCTCAGGGTGTAATGGGCTTCCCTCCGACACGACTTATACCGCTATTAGGGGACTGACGCTTGCCGCCCCCCTAGGCCCGATATGCGATAGTCTTGGACGAACGTACCGGACTGTATGGAGATTGTCACAACAGACTCAGTAGGAGTTCGGATGGGTTTCCTCATCGGCCTTCTTATCGACAACTACCTGGGGACCGTTACGTACAACTAGTGCCGCTTGCGGTCTGTGGTTAAACCCACTGCCAGCGTAGTAGTCGAGTCTCTAGAGTCCCACACAGAGAGTTTCCTATTCCAGGCGAAACGATATAGAGGTCGTATGGTTTTACGACAAGGGTTCGGACGCATACGTGCGTTTACGCGCGTACGACTTTCGGACAGTTTTTACCAGTCGGCTTTGGTTTAAGCCAGTTACTGGTATCCGGTTATTGGATTTTTACAGTCTAAAGTTTTTCCGTATTTTTGCGGATTGGAGGGGCGTTCTCGTAATTGTACGAGAAGCTTCTAGAAGTGGTGACTAAGGAGGTTTAGGTGTCATTTGCATTAAATGAGTTTAGTGAGTCATGGGGGTGATTCATGCATATCATTAATGCATGATAAATGCTTAATGAGTCATAACAATGAATCACCATTAGATATTTGTGAAGCATGCTTATTCATCACTTATTTTCTTTTGTTGATAAAAGAGAATGCTTCATTTATATTATGATAACTTACTATTCTCATTTCATAATAATTCACATCTTCTCTCTCCTCAAGCTCTCATCTTCAAACCCTAATCCTTACACCTCATGAGTTGAGATCAAAGGATTAGAAAGACTAATCAATCCATAACCATCACTCTATTTCATCCTAGCTTCTTTGATTAGCAATCCAAGAAGGTTAGTTGCCTCAAGTTTAGAGGTTTAGCTTGGAGTTTTGCTCTCGGGTGGATCGTCTACTACCTAGAGAAGCCCGAGGAGAACAAGGAGATCGTAAAGACGAAGGACTGGTTTCATTAGGTATAATCCCTAAACACAATAGTTAAGAAACACTTTGTGTTTGGTTATTTATAGTTTAGCTTCGATTCAAGCGGTTAGTCGATGTTCGTTCACTAAACAAGTTCGTTTTTGAAAATTCCGCCTCCCAATAAGTATTGGGGTGTACTACATCGACTTACAGTGGTATCAGAGCCTCGCTAAACAATAAATAACTTTATTGCAAATTTGTACGAATCTCGAACGGAAAAACGAAGCCGGAAAACCCTAAAACTGTCAAGTTTCTGTCGAAATTTAAATGATGTCCAAAAATTTTTCAGGTTCGTTCAGAAAGCTTGTTAAGACATTATAAGAACACCCAAGAAAAATTGGCCCCTGAATCGCCAAACTAGCCACGGAACCGCGGCCTCAGTCTACTGAGTCGCCGCGGATCCGCCGCCGAGTTGGCGATTCAGGATCCCAATTTTCTTGAGTTGCTTCTGTATGATATATGGGATTTTCTGGAATATTTTAATTTTGCTCAGGTTTCAGTTTAACAGAGCAGTTTTTGGAGCAATATTAAAGATGTTTAATCGATCTAAATTATACAGTATTTGCATATTGGATTATATCTGTGATTGTTTAATGTATTCGTAAACCTCCCCTAACTGCTAGTATGTCGGTTGGCAGGGGGTTGCATATTTCTGAAATGGTTATATCTGTTTGTGCATATAAACTGTATTGGACTGTTGTGGTGTATAGCCGGGGTTTTGCAATGGGTTATTATTTAATTCATTTGTTGTAAATGTAATTTGTTGTAATATTATTTTGCGGGGCACATCCAGGTTGCGGTTGTAGCCACCGTTGTATTATTTCGTTTTACTGTTTTTGCTCCTAGGACTGACCCAAGGTGGGGTACACAAACTGCCGGGTGGGTAGTTTGCCGTACCCGTAGGGGTCGAGGGTGGGGTAACGGCTATTCATCACAACTGTGTAATCTGTCTTTTCTTGCAGGCTCAAAAGAAATACAGATTGCTTGCAAATCCAATATTGTTTATCCGTGTTCTGGAATGAATATCATTGCGTCAGATGAATGTAAAATATCTATATATATGATAGCTATTTAGACGTCACTTATGTTTTGCACTCGCGCTAGCCCAGCCCCCGCTCTGTCGTTAGTTAAGTAACCTAACGGGTGATGACGGGACCCCGTGGCGAATGCGGATGGCATAAGAGGACGTTGTATTTTCGTTGTTTTCTGCAATGATAGGTTAATGATGGGACGCATTATCTATAATGCAAAGAAAATAAACCAAGTTTAAATCGTTGGAACAATTTAAAAGAAACCACTCGGTTATTTTAAAACAGATATTTTTAAATGCGGAGATTTAACCACTCTTTTAAAAGCTATCAGGTTCCTTCGGTTATATCAAGTTCACTACGTTCACGGTTTCGCCAAAACCAGTCGTAGCCCTCCGTCATTTCATTTGGGTATTCAGTAGTATTCAAGCTATGCATTTTGGCCAAAGTCAAGGCATAGTGTTTGGTAGCTGCTGGGTTTTCATTTGTTGCATAAGATAGATGAGTTGGTTTGGGACAGTCGTATTACCATTTGACCAAAATCAGGGGTATATACGGATGGGTTCAAATTGACAAGATAATGACGGGTAGAACTTGACATGTGACTTATGACACTTTGACCAAAGCCAAGGTTATAAGAGCATGGTGCAAAAACTTATATCGGGAATTTCTAAAGAAACTGAAATTTGCAAAGAGATGCATACCATTTTGAGTTTGATGAATGTTGGTAGCATTCCTACAACATTATCAGACGATGATATTTGGATCCCGATCCTACTGTGAGTATATGCTACTTATCAGGATATTCATCACTTAACGATCAATGCTATAAACCTAGTAGGTGTCCAGAAAAGTGTCAGCGGGGTTACGCCCCCAAAGAAAAGAGGTTATTTAATTAAGGAACTTCGCGAAAGCGTTGGAAAACCTCCCTCGAAGTATCGACACCAGCCTGGCTGAACGGTTAAGCAAGTATTGTACGGTGAGAATAGTCCTGGCTAATTCTTCTTTTATGGTTTGAGGAAGGATTCGAGAAACAGTGGGAGCCATCCAGTTTAGATAAACTAAAAACCACTCTAAACTTGCAAGAGCATCATGCTAAAGAGTTTTATTCTCTCTCTCATAATTGCAGCGACCCTGAAAATGACTGGACTTAAGTTACTTTTAGAGAAAAATATACTGGCGGGGCCAAACTATAAAGATTGGCTGCAGAATGTCAAAATGGCTTTGACCTATGACAAACTGGGGTACGTCCTCACCGCTACGGCACCTGCTGTCCCTGGTCCCAAATCCAGTAATGCGGATAAGGAAATCCGCAAAACCTGGGATTCAGATTGCGCGAGAGCCAAGTGCATCGTGCTTGCCTCAATGTACAATGAACATCAGAGGAGGCACGAGGATATGTCCCTAGATGGCATATTTCTCCATACAAAGGAACTTTATAGGGAGCAATCTCGTATAGCAAGATACGAGACCTCTAAGAACTTGTTTCGAGCGAGGTTGGCTGTCGGGTCATCGGTAGGAGAACATGTCCTAAAGATGATCGGCTATATAGAAGAGCTCGCAGACCTTGGGACGACTTTGGATAATGAGCTCTCTACAGACCTTATTCTCCAGTCCCTTCCTCCCACCTACGCCCAGTTTATCCTCAACTTCAATCTTCAAGGAAAAGAAGTTGAACTTGCGGAACTCCTGAACATGTTAAGGAGTGCAGAGGGCACCTTGCAGAAGGCAAGGGAAACACCCGCTATGTTTGTTGGCGGTACATCTTCTTCCAGGTCCAAGGCTAGGGCCAAAGGAAGGAAGAAGAAGGCCGCACCCAAACCTAGAGGAGGTGTTAGTAAGGTGAGAGGGAAGGGAAAGAAAAAGTTTGCAGCACCGGTAGTTGGTCAGGATGAGTGCTTCCATTGTCACAGGAAAGGGCGCTGGAAGAAGGATTGCAAGGCGTGGAACGCCAAGAACCAGGAACCGAAGCAAGCTGTGGCTTCGACTTCAGGTGTGTTTGTAATTGAGAATTGTCTGTCGATCAACTCTACTTCCTGGGTATTGGATACCGGATCAGGATCTCATATTTGCAATTCATTGCAGGCACTGAGAAACCGTAGAGTGCTGAAGGAAGGTGATATGATCCTCATGGTTGCTAACGGAGCTAGCGTGGGAGCTGCGTCCATCGGGGATTATCACCTAGGATTGACGAGTGGACACATTTTGGTTTTACATAACTGTTATTTTGTACCAAGCTTAACGTGTAATATCATATCAGTTTCCTTGTTATCAAATAAAGGTTATGATTTCACGTTTGTAAGAGATGTTGTCAACATCCACCTTAATCATGGTTTGATTGGGTCAGGTACACTAAATAACGACATATATGTTTTAAACCAACTCCAAATTTTCAATGTCCAGAACACACTAAAAAGAAAGTCTCCAGATTTAAATCAAGCTTTCTTATGGCATTGTAGACTGGGTCACATCAATGAGAGAAGGTTGACTAAGTTGCATAGAGAAGGATATTTGGACTCGTTCGAATATCAATCTTATGATACTTGTCAATCTTGTCTCAAAGGAAAGATGACAAAGACTCCATTTACTGGACAAGGTGTAAGAGCGAGCGAGCTCTTAGGACTCATACACAGCGATGTATGTGGTCCAATATCTACACATGCAAGAGGTGGTTTTTCCTATTTCATTACTTTCACGGATGATTACTCAAGATACGGATTTATTTATCTGATGAAACATAAATCCGAGGCTTTTGAGAAATTCCAAGAGTATAAGAATGAAGTAGAAAACCAAACCGGCAAAAGTATCAAGACACTTAGATCTGATCGAGGTGGTGAATACTTGAGTGCCGAGTTCCTAGGTTACCTAAAAGAGAAAGGAATTCTCTCTCAGCTTACTCCTCCGTACACTCCACAGCATAACGGTGTATCGGAGAGACGGAATCGAACCCTATTGGATATGGTACGATCCATGATGAGCAATGCTGAGTTACCGCGATCTTTCTGGGGTTATGCGCTAGAATCAGCGGCATATCTTCTGAACAGGGCTCCTACCAAGACTGTGCCTACCAATCCATATCAGATGTGGACTGGGAAGAAACCCCATCTTCAGCATATGAAGATTTGGGGATGTCCAGCTTTTGTTAAAAAGCAGCATGTGGACAAGCTCGAGGCACGATCAGTAAAATGTTTGTTTGTGGGATATCCAAAGAACTCCAAGGGATATAATTTCTATTACGCAGAGGAAAAAAAGGTATTTGTTTCTCGTAATGCCCATTTTCTAGAACATCAGTTTTTAGAAAAGGAATCAAGTGGGAGCGAAATAGAACTGGAAGAAATTCCAGAACCACAAACTGCTGCTGAAAGTTTGGTAGAACCGGAAGTTCAAGAAGAACAGGACATTCCCGCACCCCTCCGCAGGAGTAGTAGGCCGTCTCATCCGCCTGAGAGATACTACGGTTTTCTCATAGATGGGGATAGAGAGGATTGCATCATAGATGATGATGAACCTACTAGCTTCCAGCAGGCCATCCAGAGTGGCGACTCGGTACGATGGCTAGATGCAATGCGAAGCGAAATGGAGTCCATGTACACCAACAAAGTATGGACTTTGGACTTTGCTCCAGGTGGGGTAAAACCCATAGGATGCAAATGGATCTTCAAGAAAAAGATTGGTGTAGATGGGCAGGTGGAAACCTATAAAGCTAGACTTGTTGCAAAGGGTTTTCGTCAAAGACCTGGTTTGGACTATGACGAAACTTTTTCTCCAGTGGCTATGCTCAAATCCATTCGTATCCTTCTTGCAATTGCTGCCTTCTATGATTATGAAATCTGGCAGATGGACGTAAAGACGGCTTTTCTGAATGGAAATTTAGAAGAGAGCGTCTATATGGATCAGCCAGAGGGTTTCAATCAGAGTGGGAGCAGCGGGAAAGTATGCAAGCTGCTTAAGTCTATTTATGGACTAAAGCAGGCATCGCGGAGTTGGAACATCTGTTTTGATGAGACAGTCAAAGAATATGACTTTATCAAAAATCCAGATGAGCCGTGCATATATAGTAAAGTTGTAGCCAGAAGTGTCGTATTCCTCGTCTTGTACGTGGATGACATTCTATTGATAGGTAATGACATTCCTATGCTACAATCTGTCAAAGGATTCTTGTCACACAGGTTCTCCATGAAAGACCTGGGTGATGCCTCTTACATTCTGGGGATCCGGATCTATCGTGATAGATCCAAGAGGATGTTGGGACTTTCGCAGTCCAGGTATATCGACACTGTACTGAAAAGATTCAGTATGGAAGATTCTAAGCGCGCTAATCTACCGGCTTGTCACAGAATCACCCTCTCCAAAGAGATGTCTCCCAAGACTGATTTGGAAAGGGAACGCATGTCTATTATACCCTACGCTTCTGCGGTAGGATCTATAATGTATGCGATGTTGTGTACCAGACCAGATGTAGCTTACGCACTAAGCGTGGTGAGCCGGTATCAGTCAGACCCAGGGGAGAAACACTGGATAGCAGTAAAGAACATTCTCAAGTACCTGAGGAGGACTAAGGAGATATTCTTGGTTTACGGCGGAAAAGACCTCAGGTTGGAGGCCTTTGCTGATTCCGGCTTCCAGAGTGATAAGGACGATTCCAAGTCCATGTCGGGTTATGTCTTTACCCTCAATGGAGGGGCGGTGTGCTGGAAGAGCTCCAAGCAGGACACCGTTGCTGACTCGACGATGGAAGCGGAGTATATAGCTGCTTGCGATGCCGCAAAAGAAGCAGTCTGGATGAAGAAGTTCCTAACAGAACTTCAGGTGGTTCTTACCATAGTTGATCCAATACCTCTGTATTGTGACAACAACGAAGCTATAGCCTTAGCGAAGGAACCAAGGTCCCATCAGAAGTCCAGACACATCTTGAGGCGGTATCACCTGATCAAGGAGATCATTGATCGTCAGGAGATCGAGGTTCGGAGAGTTGCTTCAGAAGAGAACATTGCTGATCCATTCACGAAGGCCCTTCCTCAGATTCAGTTCGAGATGCTACTCGAGATCATTGGTCTATGATATGCCAGTACATGGCCCTAGTGCAAGTGGGAGATTGTTAGTGTTTATGCCCTAGAAGGCCATTACTGTATCATACTAGTTTGTATATTACTTAATGGAAGCTTGGGATATTCACATGTATATAACAGTTTTGCTAAACATGGTAGTATGCTACTTGGTTTTTCTATCTTAATATGTGAGTGTACGTATTGATAGAGCTCTTAGGATCTTGCTTGTCTACCAGCGTTGTGATGGCAGTCACACTAGTGGGGGTTGGGTAGTCTACAAGCACATCCTTATTCAGGTCCCTGGTCGTTGGATTATCGAGACAGAGCATCGATACTCCGGAGTAGACTGGTGTGTACGCTTCTCATCCCAGTTGGGGAGATGGTCTGTCCCACAGCCGTCAGTACGTCGTACTGGAGATAGTATACAGGTGCTCGTTAGGTTACGGGTACACCGGACAGGACTCACAGGAAACTGTTGGTTGGTTTTATAACAGTCGTCAGTGAACAGTTCCCAGGTGACATGAGTACAGCGTAGTCCGCAGACTTGACACTGCTACTTCGCCTTGAGTGTGTCCCACTGTTCTTAGATTGCTACCCTACCACGGCTCAAAAGAGTCGTGCAAACAGGTAGCAGTTGGGTGCAGTCCCGAGCATTTGGAGGCAGTGGCGGTTAGATAGGATTCGTCCCTCCCGGTATTAGGAGTAGATATCGTGCTGTGTCAGAGAGCCATTACGCAAAGTCCCTGGTCAGGGCAAGCGAGATTTGCTGGTAGGTTCCAGTAGTTTCTCAGGGTGTAATGGGCTTCCCTCCGACACGACTTATACCGCTATTAGGGGACTGACGCTTGCCGCCCCCTAGGCCCGATATGCGATAGTCTTGGACGAACGGACCGGACTGTATGGAGATTGTCACAACAGACTCAGTAGGAGTTTGGATGGGTTTCCTCATCGGCCTTCTTATCGACAACTACCTGGGGACCGTTACGTACAGCTAGTGCCGCTTGCGGTCTGTGGTTAAACCCACTGCCAGCGTAGTAGTCGAGTCTCTAGAGTCCCACACAGAGAGTTTCCTATTCCAGGCGAAACGATATAGAGGTCGTATGGTTTTACGACAAGGGTTCGGACGCATACGTGCGTTTACGGGCGTACGACTTTCGGACAGTTTTTACCAGTCGGCTTTGGTTTAAGCCAGTTACTGGTATTCGGTTATTGGATTTTTACAGTCTAAAGTTTTTCCGTATTTTTGCGGATTGGAGGGGCGTTCTCGTAATTGTACGAGAAGCTTCTAGAAGTGGTGACTAAGGAGGTTTAGGTGTCATTTGCATTAAATGAGTTTAGTGAGTCATGGGGGTGATTCATGCATATCATTAATGCATGATAAATGCTTAATGAGTCATAACAATGAATCACCATTAGATATTTGTGAAGCATGCTTATTCATCACTTATTTTCTTTTGTTGATAAAAGAGAATGCTTCATTTATATTATGATAACTTACTATTCTCATTTCATAATAATTCACATCTTCTCTCTCCTCAAGCTCTCATCTTCAAACCCTAATCCTTACACCTCATGGGTTGAGATCAAAGGATTAGAAAGACTAATCAATCCATAACCATCACTCTATTTCATCCTAGCTTCTTTGATTAGCAATCCAAGAAGGTTAGTTGCCTCAAGTTTAGAGGTTTAGGTTGGAGTTTTGCTCTCGGGTGGATCGTCTACTTCCTAGAGAAGGCCGAGGAGAACAAGGAGATCGTAAAGACGAAGGACTGGTTTCATTAGGTATAATCCCTAAACACAATAGTTAAGAAACACTTTGTGTTTGGTTATTTATAGTTTAGCTTCGATTTAAGCGGTTAGTCGATGTTCGTTCACTAAACAAGTTCGTTTTTGAAAATTCCGCCTCCCCACAAGTATTGGGGTGTACTATATCGACTTACAAATTATTGGATCACAGGCACGTGATTGCAATGATTGAGGGAGGATCTATTCCGGTAGGACAGTCTTACTCAAGATGATAGTATGCTATCTGGTTTATCTTTATCATCGTATACTGCTTTAGGTGACCTTACAGGTCACTATTGCACGTTGATAAAGCCCCTAGGATTCATGCTTGACTGCCAGTAGTATGAGGGCGATCATATACGTGGGAGCTGGTAGTCTATAAGCACATCCTTAAAATGCCCCTAGTCGTGGGAGTTTCGAGACACGGCATCGATTCTCCAGAGTAAACTAGTGTATACAGTCGAGACCCCGACGAGGGGCGGTGGCCGGTCTCACAAGCCACTGGTGTCATTTGGTTCACCTAAGATGTATACAGGTGCTCATTGGGTTATGAGTACACCGGACAGGACTCGCCGGGAACATGATAGTTGGTCTTATACCTGACGTCAGATAGCAGTTCCCTGGTGACATGTGTACAGGTTAGTTCATCGACCTGAGGATCGTCATTTGTCTCGTGTGAGTTCCCACTGTACTTTGATTACTACCCTACCACGCTCAAAGGAGACGTGCAAATAGGTTTTAGTTGGGTACGGTCCCGAGCCATATGGAGGCAGTGAGCGGATCTTCAGGGGTTCGTCTCTCCCGGTATTGGGGGTGAGGTCGCGCTGTGTCTAGGAGAGCCAATACACAAAGTCCTTGGTCAAGGAAGGAGATTTACTGTAGGTATTCCAGTAGTATCTCAGGGTGTTCTGGGCTACACTCCGACACGACTTCTACCGCTTTTGGGGGTCTGACTTTTACCAACCCCCTAGGCCCGCCATGCGATGCTCATAGACGAACGGACCAGACTGTACGGATATTGTCACTGACAGGCTCAGTAGGGTGTCAGGATGAGTTCGCTCATCGACGTCCCTTTTGGTCAATAGCTGGTAGCCCGTCACATATGGCTAATACCTCTGACGTGCTAGTGGTTAAATCCACAGCCATAGTATTGACGAGTCTTTAGAGTCCCCCACAGACATTTGCTCAAGTTTTCGGGCGAAACGCTGTAGAGGCCGTATGGAGATATGGCAGGGTTCGATCAGATACGTGCGGTATTGCACGGATCAGGATCGGACGGTTAATACTAGAGGCCTTATGGATATATAGCAGGGTTCGATCGGATACGTGCGGTATTGCACGGATCAGGATCGGACGGATAATACTAGCCGACTTTGGTTTATGTCGGATCCTAGTATAGTACAGTGTAGATTTTGTCTCATTGCATTTGTATTTCGGTCGGAATACAAATGCGGGTATGTATATACATTAGCGGGGTTTTCCTGTAATTTATTACGGGATCAGTTTTTTGGAGTTGCCAGTTTGTTTTCCGTTTCAGCCATATTTCTTTGTATCTTTCATTGGCTGAAGATTGGTGGAGGAGGGCTTATTTGCATTTGTGCAAATAAGCATTTTGGAGGGTGTTATTTGCATATTGTTGTATCATGATGACTTAGCCTCCATTGACTTCTAGGATCATGATGATTCATGATTGCTTATCATTTGACATGGTGATGATGATGGATTATGATGGTTGAGTGTGATTTTGGTTGTGATGATTCTTGATCATCATCACCCCTTTTCTCTCTCATGCATGATAGCCTTTTCACTTTCTCTCCCTTGGATTATTCTTGTGAGACTCTCCCTCATTCTCTCACTCTCTTCTCTTCACAATGAGCATGGCCGGCCAAGGTAGAAGGAGGGGCTGCCCATATTTTTGTATGTGGGATTTTTGGTCTTTTGGCTTCACAAAAATCCCCAAGTTTCATCTCCAAAAAGTCTTAGTTCATTTCCTCTACCAAAGGCAACTTCCAATACCCCAAATGAGACATAGCTTTCTACACTATATTCTACAGCAAATCTTGGGCACGTCGACTCGCCAGCTTCGTGCCCGAGTTGCCTCGGTCCAGAGGTAGGAGCCCGTAAAAGAAGCTGGCGACGTGGTGCCCTTCCGGCGACTTGGTAGAGACCGGAGATTCCGCGGGGAGATCGGGACGAGGACAAGAAAACCAAAGGACACGGATCGCTCGGTATATCTCTCTACACCCTTCTTGTTAGCTATGACTAGATTAATGGCACGGTCCGGGATTTTAGTGCGCGGTGGTGCCGGTTTAGAAAGTTAAAGTAAATCATCGCTTCCGCATTCCGGCGTCTGATTGACGGCTGGGGCGCCGCCGTGCTCTTACATTGGTATCAGAGCCTCGCCATTAACCTAGTCTAGTTTTGTCTAATGTATTTACATTTCCGATCGAACAAAATTCCAAAAACCGCGTTTTCATGTGCATCATTTTCTGTCGAATTTTTTTTGGCTCCAAAAATTTTTTAGGTAGTTGCAGAATGATGTGCAGGGAATTCTAAGCAGTCTGTAAAATTTTTGTCGTGTGACGTCATCATCCCACCGAAGAACCGCGGCCAAACCCATGCTTGGGCCGCGGTTCTGCCGCAGGATTGACTGTTCATTGGACCAAATTTTCACAGAGAGCTTCTGACTTGAAAATAGGGGTTTTGAAATGTTCTTTTTGGGCCCTGATTTTCTGTGAGTGCTACAGTAGTGCTTGGGGCCCACTTTGGTAATTTTGATCGATCGAATATTTTAAACACATTAGTTCACAGTATTTACATTATATCTGCGACCGTGAATGTCACTTGATCGGTAAATCCTGTCTAACTGCTATAGCCCGGTTAGACGGATTTACGAACGTGACATTCACGTTGATGTTCTGCGTATTGCTGTGATGTTGCGGATTGGTCGTGGGGGATAGCCTGGATGCAATGCTAGTACAGTTTTTGTTGTATTATGTACATTTGATATTGCAGGGCGAGCGTCCGACATGTGGACTGCCGTCACTGCCTGATTGTATATTATTCTTTTGGGGCACGACCAAGTCGAGGTCGATGTACCCGTTGTATGTATATTTTACTTTCTGTACTAGGATTACCCCAAGGAGGGGTGCACGGATAGCCGGGTTCTAGAGGGAAACAAGCCCGCATCTCATGGCATTAAGACAGAGGGGGCTTCACTCTAGAATTGGCGGGCTATTCGCCGCACTCGTAGGGGGTACAGGTTGACCCAGGAGGGGTGCCCAAGTTACCGGATTCCGTGAAGTGCCGGGTTGTCCATTCACGTTGCTGAAAGGGGCTGCCTCGCTTCAGGTTTTGGCGGGTAACTTGCCGCGCCTGTAGGGGTCTAGGATTTCATTGCACAGGCTATCCACACGACCAGGGGAACGTCGGGTTTCAGTACCGGCTCTGTGAAACCCGGGGATCCCAGATATCTGTATTGTTCTGTGATGCTTATTACATTTCTGTGATGTTGCATTTTATCACGCCTTGAGCGAAATATTATATATTGATATATATACTAGTAGATGTTGTATATGTTTTGCATCCGCGCTAGTCCAGTCCCCGCTCTGTCGTTAGTTAAGTAACCTAACGGGTAATGACGGGACCCGGTGGCGAATGCGGATGGCATATACGTACATCATTATTTTCGTTCTTTATTGGTGTGATCAATTGATGGGACTGCATTGATTCGGATCAATGCAAGTTAAAAACAAACCTATTCTTATGTTGTTGGAACACTTTTCAAAAAGCTGTTATTGCAAGGACGTTCTCTTTTGTTTTGCATCGTGGTATTCAGTTGGAATATCCTGCTCCTCAGTCGACGAGGCAAGGGCCGAGATCCCTTCACCGGGAGTGACCCCTTGGACAGAAGTTTGCGTCAGGGAAATAACTTCAGTACAGCCGATTACTTTTGCTATGCACCGTGGTATTCGGTTGGAATATCCTGCATCTCATTCTACGGGGAAAGAGCCGAGATCCCTTCACCAGGAGTGACCTCTTTAGCAATGGTTTTCGCCACTATATTTTTAAATGCTATCCGGATCCTTCAACGATATCAAGTTCTTTACGTTAAAGGTTTTCGCCAGAAACCATTCGTAGCCCTCCGTCGTTTCATATGGATAGTCAATAGTATTCAAGCTGTGTTTGTTGGCCAAAGTCAAGGCACAGTGTTTGGTAGCTGTTGGGTATTCATATACAGCATAGATAGATACGTTGGTTTGGGGCAGTCGTATAGCCTTGTTGGCCAAAGTCAAGGGCTTGTGCGGGTGGGCTCAAATTAACCTGGAGAATGACGGGTAGAACTTGACATGTGACTTATGATTTGTTGGCAAAAGTCAAAGTCATAAGAGCATGGGGCAAAAATCCACATCGGGAGTTTCTAAAGAAACTGAAACTTGCCAGATATGCGCATACCTTCTCGAGTGTGATGACGTGAGCGGATTCCGTCACGTTATCATGCGATGATAGTTGGATCCCGATTCCCTCTGATGAGTTAGTTTACTCCTCGGGTGACCCCGACTAATTCTTCTTTCAGGTTTGGAGGAGAATTTGAGGTTACAGTAGGAGGTTTCCAGATTAGATAAAGTAATGACCATTCTGATCTAGGATAGAGTGCACGCTGAGTGTTTCTTTTCTCTCGCTCTTTGGCAGCGACCATTGACCCGACCCTAAGACTGTGACTCAGTGACCAAGTTGACCGAACCTTCTTAACACTGGCTTTTGGATTGTCAGAGTTGCAAACCACATTGCCACTCCTACTCTTACCCTTTTCTCTAGGACACCCCGTATTACTACGAACGTCCACTTCCATTGGACAAAACTATCGTATGGTTATATACGAACTCGAAGAAATTTATTCGAGGATGGTTTCTGGTTCTGGAGAAAACGAATAGGACTATTCAGTTGTCTTTTCCTTTTACCTTCTCTCAGGTTGCGAGTACTCCTTGGTTTAGGAGATAGTACACCTATTACGCAAATTGGATAGTCTTCTTCCAAACCTTAGGCTGGTGCTGAACGGTAGGGAATGAAGAAAACCAATTAGCATAACGATGGTGTACAGAAGGTATTAAGTAAAGACATATCAAGGGATTAGTAAGAGGGCAAAGTAAATTGCGACTGCTATTCACGACGAAACCAAGTATTTATTCGCCAATCCTAAATCACCTTTGTATTTCTCCAGAACACTCCGTATCACTACGAAGATCCACAGATTATTGGATACTCCATCGTATAGTTATATACGAACTCGAAAGGAACTTGTTCCGGTTCGGGGATGGATTCTGGTTCAGGAGAAATAGGAATAAGGTTTATTCGGTTGTCTTTTATCTTCACCTTCTTTCGCTTTGCGAGTGTTCCTAGGAATAGGACAGTACACCCATTATGCTTATTGTATAGTCTCCTTCTAAACCATTGGCTGGTGCCGAACGGTAGGGAAGGAAGAAAACCATTTGGCCTAAAGGGGTGTATAGAAGGTAATGACTAAAGACATAGAAAGGGATTTGGAAAGATGGCAAAGAATTACACGGCTACAGTTGTGAATCTGGATAATGGAAGAGGCATTACTAGGAATACCGGGATACCCCATCGAAACATTTCAATGTTTCAGTTTCACTGTGTACTGTTAAAGGAAAACTGATTTCCCAATTAGATACTTACTCCAGGGTATGTATTTACCAGGTATGATTCTCACATCTGTATGGTTTTACAGATGATGAGTGGGAGTAAGTTATTGGGAATTGGGTGATCATCCTCATTATATTGGGATTCGTTGTAATCGGTGATATTTGAGGATGTCATCTGGGTTATTTGCCGGACGGCAAATATTTGGTTTTGAATATCCGCTGTTATGCACCAATTTCAAATTGACATATTTGTACGTCTATTTTAATAGAGTGAGATATACCTTTTTGAAATTATGTCTATGACATTTACCTATATCAGTGGATGGTTAGGTAAGGAGCATTAAACAGCGGTGTAATTCTTCTTAACCATAAGTACAGTTTTCAACCTGCGACACACAGGGAGTGAGTTATTAGACTCAAGGGACTTATACAGAGTATTGTATGTTGTCCAGTGTCCATTAGGACAGAGGGGATGGTCCTCGTACTGTATTCAGTTTACATATGACTTCTCTAGTTTTTAGACAGGTGTTTCGTGGAAACACAGGGTTCGAATTTTGAGAAGTTATAGGTATATGAATAAAGTAGAGAACCAGGTATTGCAAGTATCAGGATTCTTCAAGGTGATCAAAGATATAGATACTTTTGTATGGTATTCAGTTGATAGTAGTGATTAAGAGAACTTGCTTCTCTTTCAGGTTACTCATAATTGGAAGCATTCCTAAGTTGAGTAACGCCGATCGGCCTCCTTCCATTTTGTTGACATGCACTGGAGACAGCTGCATGATTTGAATATGGTTCAATTAAATCAGTGCCTCTGGTTCTATATTGGATATAGAACAGTTCATATCTTAACGATGTTAAGGTACGGGGAGTTGTCCGGCTTATGCTTGAAACCAGACTCTGGATAACTCAAGGCACGTTTCTGTAATAGCTGTTTGTGGGTTGACCCAGGCTATGACGAGGGGTGACTTTCCACCATCTGGAAGATCAATAGTGATATTGTTCTAGATTAGCCACAGTTTTAACAAAAATGTATTTTTTCAGAAAACAGTAGTGGGAGTATGGTAGAACTGGAAGTGATTCCAGAACCACAAACGATTACTAAAGATTTGATAGGAACCTAAAGATTCAATCTGGTTTGACATTCCATTGGCCTCTCTGCAGATAAGGTGGGTAAGTTCAGGCACTCGAGAGGTACTCCGGTAGCCTCAAGGACGGTGACAGGGAAGTTCTTGTTTACCCAGACTTGCCATTGCTGTTGTTCCAGACCATGAGACCCGGCAGGAGGATGAGTATAGCGTCGTTCTAAACTTGCTTTAGAAGTGTACGTGTATATGACTCTGCCAGAAGGTTGTCGTAGTCAGTGGGAACAGCGGAAGCATTGGTGAACAAGTGGCTTATGTCTATTTATAGACTAAAGCAGATATAGCGGAGATAGATCATCAATTTCTGATGTGACAGTCATAGGTTTGACTTCATCAGAATAGGGAATGGATCTGTGTTGGAGATAGTGCCCTCATAGTCAATTATTGGATCGCAGGTACGTGATTGCAATGATTGCAGAGGACCTATCCCGGTAGGACAGTCTTACTCAAGATGATAGTATGCTATCTGGTTTGCCTTTATCAGTCGTGTACATGTTCAGGTGACTGATTGCATGTTACACTTTGATAGAGCCCTTAGGATCTTGCTTTACTACCAACAGTATGATGGCGATCATATACGTGAGAGTTGGGTAGTTTATATGCATATCCTTAATTGTGGTCCCTAGTCGTGGGAGTTTCGAGACAGGGCATGGATACTCCGGAGTAGACTAGTGTGTACAGTCGAGACCCCGACGATGGGCGGTGGCCGGTCTCACAAGCCACTGGTGTCAGTTGGATCACCTAAGATGTATACAGGTGCTCATTGGGTTATGAGTACACCGGACAGGACTCGCCGGGAATCTGCTAGTTAGTATTATATCTACCGTCAGATAGCAGTTCCCTGGTGACATGTGTACAGGTTAGTTCATCGACCTGAGGTCGTCATTTGTCTCGTGTGAGTTCCCACTGTGCTTTGATTTCTACCCTACCACGGCTCAAAGGAGTCGTGCAAACAGGTAGCTTTTGGGTACAGTCCCGAGCCATATGGAGGCACGTGAGCGGATCGGCAGGGGATTCGTCTCTCCCGGTATTGGGGGCGAGGTCGTGCTGTGTCTAGGAGAGCCATTACACAAAGTCCATGGCCATGGCAGGAGATTTACTGGTAGGTACTCCAGTAGTATCTCAGGGTGTTATTGGGCTATACTCCGACACGACTTATACTGCTTTTGGGGGTCTGACGTTACTAGCCCCCTAGGCGGATATGCGATACTCATTGACGAACGGACCGGACTGTATATACATTGTCACTGTTAGGCTCAGTAGGGTTTTCCGGATGAGTGCGCTCATCGGCATCCCTTGAGGTCAGTCCATGGGCAGCCGTTACGCATTGCTAGTGCCGCTGACGGTTTGTGGTTAAACCCACTGCCAGGATACTGAGAGTCATTAGAGTCCCCCACAGACAGTTTTCCAAGTTCGGGCGAAACGTTGCAGAGGCCGTATGGTTTTATGGCAGGGTTCGGAAAATGCACGTGCGTTTACGCACGTGTTATTTTTCGGGCAGATAATACTGGTCGGCTTTGGTTTAAGCCGGATCCGAGTATTATATTGAGTAGGTATAATATCTTTGTCTCAGTTGCATTTGTATTCGGTCATAATACAAATGCGGGTATATTTATACAGTTTCGGGGTTGTCCTGAAATTCGTTTCAGGATCACTTTTGGAAGTTGCCAGTTTCCAGTTTTCTATCTGCCGTCTTTTAACATTCTGTTAAAGACGGATTTATCTTTTCTTCAGATGAGGTGAGTCAGTGTTCTAGAAGATTCTAGATGAGGTGACTAGGCTATTTGGTGTAGTGTTCTTATTGGATGCATTAAAGACTTGATGACTAGGTTAATTTGAGTCATCATTTACTTTAATGGATTTTGTTTTGGTTTAGATATTTCCTTCATGATATTTGTGATATGGTCACCTCCTTCCTCCTACGGTCACCTCCCTCCAAGAATAAATTTGGCCGGCCACTTCATTGTGAAGAGAAGAAATTGATTCATTAATTTTTGGCCAAAGTTATCATATAGTTTAGTGTATGGAAATTTCCTAGTTCAATTTCCATTCACCCGATTTCCACGACAACTTCATTAACCAATCGTCCACGGACTTGGACGAAGTGAGACAAAGTCATCTACTCATTCTCTACAGCAATCTTGGTCGTCTCTTTTAGCAAACTTGACGATCGAGTTGCCTCGAGTCAGAGGTGGGAGCCCGTTTAAAGAATCGGTGATGTGGTGCCACCTCGACGAGGAAATCGGAGATCGACGAGATCGGAGCAGCCGCAATGGAGCGTGGGATGATGGTTGAAGAACGAAGGACTCGGATCGTTCGGTACAATCTTTCTACACTCTTTACAGTATGTTAGTTTAGCAATAATGGCAGATCCGGGTTAAAGTATACGATAGCGCCAGTTAAAAAGTTTTTGTTCCGCATTTGGCGTCTGTAGACTGCCGGGGCGCTAACGTAGACTTACAATGGTATCAGAGCCTCACCATTTTGCTGTGCTAACTTGTGCTAACGCGTTTAAAACATCGATCCGACCGGAAATCAAAAATCACATTTTTCCAAGCCGACAGTTTCTGTTGTTTTTAAATGGCTTCAAAAATTAATTCTGCATATCTTAAAAATCCGTGCAGGGTTTTTTAAGGGTACGGACAAAATTTGAGCAATTGATCTCACCAGATCGCCGCGGATTAGCGGCCAAACCCATGGTTTGGCCGCGTATCCGCGGCAGTTCTAGGGGATCACTGCACCAAATTTTTTCTGTGTGTTCTCTGTTGGCTTTTGGGGTTTTTGGTAAATATCGTTTTGGCCCAGGTTTTGTTACTGTTCACCAGTAAGAAGTGGGGCCCACTTTTTGATATTTGGTCTTTGGTCGATCGAAATTTAAACACGTTAGTTTACAGTGCTTACATTATATCTCCGACCGGGAATGTCATTTGATCGGTAAACCGCGTCTGATTGCTATAGTTCTTTTAGACGGGTTTGCGAACGTGACATTCGCGTTGATGTTCTGTGTTGTGCTGTGATGTTGCGGATTTGTCGTGGTGGATAGCAGTGTGCAATGGTAGTACAGTTTGTGTTTATTTGTACATTTGATATTGCGGGGCGAGCGTCCAACTTGTGGACAGCCGTCACTGCCTGTTGTATAATATTCTTTTTGGGGCACGACCAGGTTGCGGTCGATGTACCTATTGTACTATTTTTCATTACTGTACTAGGTTTTACCCCGCGACGGAATGCACGGATAGCCGGGTTCGGGAAAGCAATGGGTCCGCATCTCATGGCTTTGAGAGGCAGAGGGGTCCCACTCTAGAATTGGCAGACTATTCACCGCACTCGTAGGGGGTACAGGTTGACCCAAGGAGGGGTGCTCAATTTACTGGATTCCGTGAAGTGCCGGGTGTTCCATTCACTATGCTGTGGGGACTACCTCGCTTCAGGTTTTGGCGGGTAACTTGCCGCACCCGTAGGGGTCTAGGTTTCATTGCACAGGCTATCCACACGACAGGGGAACGACGAGTTTCAGCAGCGGCTCTGTGAAACTCGGGGATCCCAGATATCTGTATTGTTCTGTGATGCTTATTACTTTTCTGTAATGTTGCATATTATCACGCCTGGAGCGATTATTGTATATTGGTTTATATACTATTAGATGTTGTATATGTTTTACACCCGCGCTAAGTCCAGTCCCCGCTCTGTCGTTAGTTAAGTAACCTAACGGGTGATGACGGGACCCAGTGACGAATGCGGATGGCATATACGTACATTTTATTTTCATTCTTTTCTGGTGTGATTAAATGATGGGACTACGTTGATTCTGATCAACGCAAAGTAAAAACAAACCTGTATACAGTTGTTGGAACAATTTAAAAAGTGTTATTGCAAAGACGTTTTCTTTTGTTATGCATAGCGGTATTCAGTGGAATATCCTGCACCTCATTCGACGGGGCAAGGGCCGATATCCCTTCACCGGGACCGACGCCTTGGGCAAAAGTTTGCTTCAGGGTAATAACTTTACTATAGTCGATTACAAGTTGCTTTGCATAGCGGTATTCAGTGGAATATCCTGCACCTCATTCCACGAGGAAAGAGCCGAGATCCCTTTACCTGGAGTGACCTCTTTAGCAAAAGGTTTTCGCCACTATATTTTAAAAAGCTATCAGGTTCCTTCAGCGATATCAAGTTCACTACGCTAAAGGTTTTTCGCCAAAAACCAGCCGTAGCCCTTCGTCACTTCTTTTGGGTATTCAGTAGTATTCAAGCTATGTATTTTGACCTAACGCCAAGGCATAGTGTTTGGTAGCTGCTGGGTATTCAATTGTTGCATAGATAGATGAGTTGGTTTGGGACAGCCGTTCTGCCATTTTGACCTAACGCCAAGGGCATGTGCGGATGGGTTCAAATTAACAAGATAGTGACGGGTAGAACTTGGCATGTGGCTTATGACATTTTGACCAACACCAAGGTTATAAGAGCATGGGGCAAAAAATAATATCAGGAGTTTCTAAAGAAACTGAAACTTGCCGAGTATGCGCATACCTTCTGGAGTATGAGTAACGTGGATGCATTCCATCACGTTATCATGCGATGAGAGTTGGATCCTGATTCCCACTGATGAGTTGGTTTACTCTTCGGGTGATCCCGATTGATTCTTCTTTAGGTTTGGAGGAGAATTTGACAGGACAGTGGGAGGTTTCCGGATTAGATAAAATGATGACCATTCTGATCTAGGTTAGAGTGCACGCAGAGTGTTTCTTTTCTCTCTCTCTCTTTGGCAGCGACCTTTGACCGACCCTAGACTATGACTCAGTGACCAGGATGACCGAACCTTCTTAAAATACTGGCTTTTGGATTGTCTGAGTTGCATAAGTCATTGCCACTCCTTCTTTTACCCTTTGTATTTCTCAGAACACCCGTATTACTACGGATATCCACTTCCATTGGATAGAGCCATCGTATGGTTATATACGAACTCGAAGGGACTTCTTCGGGGATGGATCCAGGTTCAGGAGAAATAGAATTGGTTTATTCAGTTGTCTTTTATTATCACCTTCTCTCAGGTTGCGAGAGCTCCTTGGTTTAGGAGAGTACACCTATTACGCCTATTGGATAGTCTTATTCCAAACCATAGGCTGGTGCCGAAAGGTAGGGAATGAAGAAAACCAATTAGCCTAAGTAGGGTGTGCAGAAGGTAATATGTAAAGACAAAATAATGGGATTAGAAAGAGGGCAAAGTAAATTGCGACTGATATCATTCACGACCAAAACCGCGTACTTCATCGCCGCTCCTATTTCACCTTTAAAAAGAATAAGGTATTATTCAGTTTTCTTTTATCGTCACCTTCTCTCGAGATGCGAGTACTCCTTGGTTTAGGAGGGTACACATATTATGCTTACTGGATAGTCTTCTTCCAAACCATAGGCTGGTGCCGAACGGTAGGGAAGGAAGAAAACCAGTTAGCCTAACGATGGTGTACAGAAGGTAACGACTAAAGACAAATAAAGGGGATTTGGAGAGATGGCAATAGAATATACGGTTGAAGTCATGAATTGGATTATGGAAGAGGCATTACTATGAATACCAGGATACCCCTACGAAACATTTTCATGTTTCAGTGCATTGTTAAAGGAAAAACTGTTTTCCCGATTAGACACTTACTCCAAGGGTATGTATTTACCAGGTTTCATTCTCATATCTGTATGGTTTTACAGATGATGAGTGGGTGTAAGATATTGGGAATTAGGTGATCATCCTCATTATATCGGAATTCGTTGTAATTGGTGATATTTGAGGAAATCGCCAGGGTACAGTTTTCCACCTACAACGCACAGGTTTTGAGTTGTTTAACTCAGCGGACTTATACAGAGTATTGTATGTTGTCCAGTGTCCATCAGGACAAAGGGGTAGGTCCTCGTACTATGTTCTATTTACTTATAACTTCTCTAGTATTTAGACGAGTGTTTCGTAGAAATACAAGGTCTAAGTTTTGAGAAGTTGTGGGTATAAGAATAAAGTAGAGAACCAGGTATCACAAGTATCGGGATTCTTCAAAGAGATCGAAGATGTAGATTCTTGTGATTGGTATTCAGATGATAGTGATGGTTTTGAGAAACGTGTTTCTCTTTCAGGTTACTCATAATTGGATGGATTCCTAAGTTGAGTAATGCTGATTAGCCTCTTTCCATTAAGTTGATATGCACTGGAGACAGATGCATGGATTGAATATGGTTCCAATTAAATAAGTGCCAAAGTTTCTATATTGGATATAGAATAGCTCGTACCTTAAAAGAAATTAAGGTACGGGGAGTTGTCCAGTTTATGCTTAAAACAAGACACTGGATAACTCAGGGCACGTTTCTGTAGAGGCTGTTTGAGGGTTGACCCTAGCTATGATGAGGGTTGATATTCTACCATTTGGAAGATCAATAGTGATATTGTTCTTGACTCGCCACAGTTTTAGTAAAAATGGATCTTTTTCAGAAAACAGTAGTGGGAGTATGGTAGAACTGGAAGTGATTCCAGAACCGCGAACGATTACGGAAAATTTAATAGGACCTATATATTCAATCAGGTTTGACATTCCAATAGCCACTCCGCAGGTATGGTAGGTAACCTCAGACACCCGAGAGGTACTCCGGTAGCCTCAAGGACGGTGACAGGGAGGTTCTTATCTACCAAGACTTGACACTACTGTTGTTCCAGGATATGAGACCCGGTAGGAGGGTTGTCGTAGTCAGTGGGAGCAGCGGAAGCATAGTGGGCAAGATGCTTATATCTATTTATAGACTTGAGCAGTTATAGCGGAGATAGATCATTTAATTTTGATGTGACAGTCATGGGTTTGACTTCAATCAGAATAGGGGATGTATCAGTTAAGAAGGTAGTAGGGTGTGATGTCATGGTATCTGGATGACATACACAGAGTGGGAAGTAAAATTCCTATACTACGATCGGTTGTACTGTGGTCGTCAAACAGTTGTTTCTCCAGACAGGATATGGATATAATATTTGACATTCTGGTTTCTGGATCTATGGTTTTAGATCTGGATTTGGGTAGTTTCCCAATGTGGGTACTTTGACAGATATTCTAATGGTTTTTGGAATAGTTGACTCCTAGCATGGTGGTGTACCTGCAGGTGATGGAGTCACCCTCTCTAAAGCTGTCGTATAGACTAAAGGGGAGAGGGATGTGCATGATTGGCAGATCACTTGCTTAGGCAATTGAGTCAATCATGAGATGTCAAGTACCACACCAAATGTTGGTTTTGCACTAGATGCAATAAGTTTGTATTAATCCAATCCTGGAGAAACATAAGGAAGCAGTTATAGAACATAAGTGCATGTTCTACGGATTTGATAATGGCAGCCTCCTTCGGGAGACGATTATCATTCCAGGCTTCAAAGATGACGTGGATGACAGAGTGACTGTCAGAGTTTTAGTTTTTCCCTCTGACGAAGAGGGACAGTATTATGGACAGGTGGTCCAAGAGGATACTGTGGCAAGCAAGGTGCCCGATACTGATTAGGTTCAGTGATCGATTCAGTCTAAGAAGTTTGGATATGGAGTTCATTTATGAACTAAGGTCCCATCAGATATCCAGACATGTTCTAAGACAGGTATTACTCAATTCGGGAGATGGTTTTCTCCGCGAACATGAGATTAAGAGAGATATAGAAAGATACTTCTAGGCGGATCCACTCACTGAGGCTATTTCTCGAACATAATAGTTTTACAAACGGGCTTTGTGAAACTGATTAGTAGAGGAGTTGGATGTTCGGTTTCACACGGGCTGTGAGTAGTCGACATCGCAATATTAGCCTTGAGTGCAAGTGGGAGATTGTTGGAGATAGTGCCCTCATAGTCAATTATTGGATCGCAGGTACGTGATTACAATGATTGCGGAGGACCTATCCCGGTAGGACAGTCTTACTCAAGATGATAGTATGCTATCTGGTTTGCCTTTATCAGTCGTGTACATGTTCAGGTGACTGATTGCATGTTACACTTTGATAGAGCCCTTAGGATCTTGCTTTACTACCAACAGTATGATGGCGATCATATACGTGAGAGTTGGGTAGTTTATATGCATATCCTTAATTGTGGTCCCTAGTCGTGGGAGTTTCGAGACAGGGCATCGATACTCCGGAGTAGACTAGTGTGTACAGTCGAGACCCCGATGAGGGGCGGTAGCCGGTCTCACAAGCCATTGGTGTCAGTTGGATCACCTAAGATGTATACAGGTGCTCATTGGGTTATGAGTACACCGGACAGGACTCGCCGGGAATCTGCTAGTTAGTATTATATCTACCATCAGATAGCAGTTCCCTGGTGACATGTGTACAGGTTAGTTCATCGACCTGAGGTCGTCATTTGTCTCGTGTGAGTTACCACTGTGCTTTGATTTCTACCCTACCACGGCTCAAAGGAGTCGTGCAAACAGGTAGCTTTTGGGTAAAGTCCCGAGCCATATGGAGGCACGTGAGCGGATCGGTAGGGGATTCGTCTCTCCCGGTATTGGGGGCGAGGTCGTGCTATGTCTAGGAGAGCCATTACACAAAGTCCATGGCCATGGCAGGAGATTTACTGGTAGGTACTCCAGTAGTATCTCAGGGTGTTATTAGGCTATACTCCGACACGACTTATACTGCTTTTGGGGGTCTGACGTTACTAGCCCCCTAGGTGGATATGCGATATTCATTGACGAACGGACCGGACTGTATATACATTGTCACTGTTAGGCTCAGTAGGGTTTTCCGGATGAGTGCGCTCATCGGCATCCCTTGAGGTCAGTCCATGGGCAGCCGTTACGCATTGCTAGTGCCGCTGACGGTTTGTGGTTAAACCCACTGCCAGGGTACTGACGAGTCATTAGAGTCCCCCACAGACAGTTTCCCAAGTTCGGGCGAAACGTTGTAGAGGCCGTATGGTTTTATGGCAGGGTTCGGAAAATGCACGTGCGTTTACGCACATGTTATTTTTCGGGCAGATAATACTGGTCGGCTTTGGTTTAAGCCGGATCCGAGTATTATATTGAGTAGGTATAATATCTTTGTCTCAGTTGCATTTGTATTCGGTCGTAATACAAATGCGGGTATATTTATACAGTTTCGGGGTTGTCCTGAAATTCGTTTCAGGATCACTTTTGGAAGTTGCCAGTTTCTAGTTTTCTATCTGCCGTCTTTTAACATTCTGTTAAAGACGGATTTATCTTTTCTTCAGATGAGGTGAGTCAGTGTTCTAGAAGATTCTAGATGAGGTGACTAGGCTATTTGGTGTAGTGTTCTTATTGGATGCATTAAAGACTTGATGACTAGGTTAATTTGAGTCATCATTTACTTTAAAGGATTTTGTTTTGGTTTAGATATTTTCTTCATGATATTTGTGATATGGTCACCTCCCTCCTCCTACGGTCACCTCCCTCCATGAATAAATTTGGCCGGCCACTTCATTGTGAAGAGAAGAAATTGATTCATTAATTTTTGGCCAAAGTTATCATATAGTTTAGTGTATGGAAATTTCCTAGTTCAATTTCCATTCACCCGATTTCCACGGCAACTTCATTAACCAATCGTCCACGGACTTGGACGAAGTGAGACAAAGTCATCTACTCATTCTCTACATCAATCTTGGTCGTCTCTTTTAGCAAACTTGACGATCGAGTTGCCTCGAGTCAGAGGCGGGAGCCCGTTTAAAGAATCGGTGATGTGGTGCCACCTCGACGAGGAAATCGGAGATCGACGAGATCGGAGCAGCCGCAACGGAGCGTGGGATGATGGTTGAAGAACGAAGGACTCGGATCGTTCGGTACAATCTTTCTACACTCTTTACAGTATGTTAGTTTAGCAATAATGGCAGATCCGGGTTAAAGTATACGATAGCGCCAGTTAAAAAGTTTTTGTTCCGCATTTGGCGTCTGTAGACTGCCGGGGCGCTAACGTAAACTTACAATCTGTTAAGAAGGTAGTAGGATGTGATGTCATAGTATTTGGATGACATACACAGAGTAGGAAGTGATAATCCTATACTACAATCGGTTATACTTTGGTCGTCATACAGTGGTTTCTCCACATGCGACTTGGACATTATATCAGACATACTGGTTACTGGATCTATGGTATTAGATCTAGATTTGGGTGGTTTCCTATTTAAGGGTACTTAGACAGCATTCTATGAGTATTTAGAATGGACGACTCCTGGCACGGTAGTGTACCTGTAGGTGATGGAGTCACCCTCTTTAAAGGTGTCTTACAGACTAAAGGGGAGAGGGATGTCCATGATTGGCAGATCACTTGCTTAGGCAATTGAGTCAATCATGAGATGTCAAGTACCACACCAGATGTTGTTTTTGCACTGGATGCAATAAGTTGATATTGATCAATCCTAGAGAAACAGTCGGAGGCAGTTTTAAAACATAAATGGATGTTCTAGGGATATGATAACGACAGCCTCATTCGGGAGACAGTTATCATTCCAGGCTTCTAAGGTGACCTGGACGACAAGGAGGTTGTCAGAGTTATAGTTTTCCTTCTGACGAGGGGCGGTATTATGGACAGGTGGTCCAGGAGGATACTGAGGGAGGCATGGCGCCGGATACTGATTAAGTTCAGTTGACGATACAGTCTAAGAAGTTTGGATTTGGAGTTCATTTATGAGCTAGGTCCCATCAGACATCCAGACATATTCTAACACAGGTATTGCTCATTTCGGGAGATGGCATTCTCCGCGAACTTGAGATATTGAAAGACATAGAAGGAAACATCAAAGCGGATCCACTCACTGAGGCTATTCCTCGAACGCAATAGTTTCGCAAACGAGTTTTGGGAGACTGACTAGTAGAGGAGTTGGGTGTTCGGTATCACACGGGCTGTGAGTATGCGACATCGCAATAATTAGCCTTGAGTGCAAGTGGGAGATTGTTGGAGATAGTGCCCTCAGAGTCAATTATTGGATCACAGGCACGTGATTGCAATGATTGAGGGAGGACCTATTCCGGTAGGACAGTCTTACTCAAGATGATAGTATGCCATCTGGTTTATCTTTATCATCGTGTACTGCTTTAGGTGACCTTACAGGTTACTATTGCACGTTGATAGAGCCCCTAGGATTCATGCTTGACTGCCAGCAGTTTGAGGGCGATCATATACGTGCGAGCTGGTAGTCTATAAGCACATCCTTAAAAGGTCCCTAGTCGTAGGAGTTTCGAGACAGGGCATCGATACTCCAGAGTAGACTAGTGTATACAGTCGAGACTCCGACAAGGGGCGGTGGCCGGTCTCACAAGCCACTGGTGTCAGATGGTTCACCTAAGATGTATACAGGTGCTCATTTGGTTATGAGTACACCGGACAGGACTCGCCGGGAACATGCTAGTTGGTCTTATACCTGACGTCAGATAGCAGTTCCCTGGTGACATGTGTACAGGTTAGTTCATCGACCTGAGGATCGTCATTTGTCTCGTGTGAGTTCCCATTGTACTTTGATTACTACCCTATCACGCTCAAAGGAGACGTGCAAACAGGTTTTAGTTGGGTACAGTCCCGAGCCACATGGAGGCAGTGAGCGGATCTTCAGGGGTTCATCTCTCCCAGTATTGGGGGTGAGTTCGCGCTGTGTCTAGGAGAGCCATTATACGAAGTCCTTGGCCAAAGCAGGAGATTTACTGGTAGGTATTCCAGTAGTATCTCTGGGTGTTCTGGGCTACACTCCGACATGACTTCTACCGCTTTTGGGGGTCTGACTTTTACCAACCCCCTAGGCCCGCCATGCGATGCTCATAGACGAACGGACCGGACTGTACGGATATTGTCACTGACAGGCTCAGTAGGGTGTCAGGATGAGTTCGCTCATCGACGTCCCTTTTGGTCAATAGCTGGAAGCCCGTCACGTATGGCTAATACCTCTGACGTGCTAGAGGTTAAATCCACAGCCATAATATTGACGAGTCTTTAGAGTCCACCACAGACATTTACTCAAGTTTTCGGGCGAAACGCTGTAGAGGCCGTATGGAGATATGGCAGGGTTCGATCAGATACGTGCGGTATTGCACGGATCAGGATCGGACGGTTAATAGTAGAGGCCGTATGGATATATGGCAGGGTTCGATCAGATACGTGCGGTATTGCACGGATCAGGATCGGACGGATAATACTAGCCGGCTTTGGTTTAAGTCGGATCCTAGTATAGTACAGTGTAGATTTTGTCTCATTGCATTTGTATTTCGGTCTGAATACAAATGCGGGTATGTATATACAGTAGCGGGGTTTTCCTGTAATTTATTACGGGATCAGTTTTTTGGAGTTGCCAGTTTGTTTTCCGTTTCAGCCATATTTCTTTGTATCTTTCATTGGCTGAAGATTGGTGGAGGAGGGCTTATTTGCATTTCTGCAAATAAGCATTTTGGACGGTGTTATTTGCATATTGTTGTATCATGATGACTTAGCCTCCATTGACTTCTAGGATCATGATGGTTCATAATTGCTTATCATTTGACATGGTGATGATGATGGATTATGATGGTTGAGTGTGATTTTGGTTGTGATGATTCTTAATCATCATCACCCCTTTTCTCTCTCATGCATGATAGCCTTTTCACTTACTCTCCCTTGGATTATTCTTGTGAGACTCTCCCTCATTCTCTCACTCTCTTCTCTTCACCATGAGCATGGCCGGCCAAGGAAGAAGGAGGGGCTGCCCATAATTTTGTGGTGGGATTTTTTGTTTTTTGGCGTCACAAAAATCCCCAAGTTTCATCTCCAAAAAAGTCTTAGTTCATTTCCTCGACCAAAGGCAACTTCCAATACCCCAAATGAGACATAGCTTTCTACACTATATTCTACAGCAAATCTTGGGCACGTCGACTCGCCAGCTTCGTGGCCGAGTTGCCTCGGTCCAGAGGTGGGAGCCCGTAAAAGAAGCCGGCAACGTGGTGCCCTTCCGGCGACTTGGTGGAGACCGGAGATTCCGCGGGGAGATCGGGACGACGACGAGAAGACCGAAGGACACGGATCGCTCGGTATATCTCTCTACCCCCTTCTTGTTAGCTAGGACTAGATTAATGGCACGATCCAAGTTTTTAGTGCGCGGGGTGCCGGTTTAAAAAGTTAAAGTAAATCATCGCTTCCACATTCCGGTGTCGGATTGACGGCCGGGGCGCCGCCGTGCACTTACAGCATCATGGTATTCAGTTTGGAATATCCTGCACCTCATTTGATGAGGAAAGAGTCGAGATCCCTTCACCGGGAGTGACCTCTTTGGCAAAACCTTTCGCCACTATATATTTATAAAACCACTTGGATTCCTTCAACGATATCAAGTTCATTACATTAAAGGTTTTTCTCCAAAAACCAGTCTTAGCCCTCCGTCATTTCTTACAAGTATTATTTAGTATTCATGATGTGTATGTTGACCTCTGTCAAGGCACAGTGCTTAGTCGTTGGGTAATGCTTTTTTGTTCCATAGGTATGCGATTATTTAGGACAGTCGTACGATTATGTTGATCTCTGTCAAGGGCTTGTGCGGGTGGGTCTAAGTTGATCAAGGAAAATGACGGGTTTAACTTGACTTGCAATTTATGATATGTTGACCTCTGTCATGGTCATAAGCCGCTTGGGTTAAAAACTACATCGGGAGTTTCAAACATACAGGAAACTTGCGAGCCATGCGCATACCTTCTGGAGTATGGTTACTTTAGTGGATTCCATCGATTTATCATGCGATGATAGTTGGATCCTGATTCCCACTGATGAGTAGGTTTGCTCCTCGGGTGATTTTAGATGATCCCGACTAATTCTCCTTTTGGGTTTGGAGGAGAATTTGAGGAAACGGTGGGAGACATCTTTATTAGATAAATAAATAACCATTCTGATCTAGGTTAGAGTGTACGCTGAGTGTTTCCTTTCTCTCTTTCTCTCTTTGGAAGCTACCTTAACCCGACCTAAACTAAAACTTATTAACCAAGTTAACCGGACCTACTTAAAACACATTGGCTTTTGGATTGTCAGAGTCGCATATATCGTTGTCGCTCCTATATTACCCTTTGTATTTCTCCGGAAAACCCCGTATCACTATGAAGATCCACATTTATTGGATATGCCATCGTATAGTTACATACGAACTCGAAAAAACTTATTTCAGATTCGAGGATGGTTTCCGAATCTGGAGAAATAGAATAGGACTATTCAGTTGTCTTTTCCTTTTATTTGCTCTCAGGTTGCGAGGGCTCCTGGTATTTAAGAGAGTACACCTATTACACTTATTGGATAGTCTTCTTCCAAACCATAGGCAGGTGCCGAAGGGTAGGGAAAGAAGAAAACCAATTAGCCTAAGTGTGGTATATAGAAGGTAATAAGAAAAGACATATAAGGGGATTAGAAAGAGGGCAAAAGAAATTGCGACTGCTATCATTCACGATGAAGCCACATATATCATCGCCACTCCTACTTCACCTTTGCATTTCTCCCGAACATTCCGTATTACTACGAAGATCCATATTTATTAGATATGCCATCGTATAGTTATATACGAACACGAATGAACTTTTTCCAGTTCGAGGATGGTTTCCGGTTCAGGAGAAATCGAATAGAATTATTCAGGTTGTCTTTTCCCCTTTACCTTCTCTCAGGTTGAATGAGCTCCTAGGATTAGGAGAGTATATATATTTCGCTTATTGAATAGTCTCCTTCCAAACCATAGGCTGGTGCCAAAAGGTATGGAAGGAAGAAAACCATTTAGCCTAAGTGCGGTGTACTGAAGGTAACAAGTAAAGACATATAAAAGGATTGGAGAGATGGTAAAGAAATATACGGTTATATTCATGAATTAGGATAGTGGAATAGGCATTACTAGGAATAACCGGATACCCCTCCGAAACATTTCATGTTTCAGTTTCGCTGTGCGTTGTGCATTGAAAACTGATTTCCCATTTAGATTCTGACTCCAGGGTATGCATTTACCAGTTTCGATTCTCACATCTGTATGGTGTTACAGATGATGAGTAGGAGTAGAATATTGGGAATTAGGTGATTATATCCTCAATATATCGAAATTCTTTGTAATTGGTGATATTTGAGGAAATCATCTAGATTTTGCCTGACGACAAATATTTGGTTTTGAATATACCAATATCAAACTGATATATCTATACGTTTATTTTATAAAGTGAGATATGACTTTTTGCAATTATGTCTGTGACATTTACCTATATCAGTTGATGATTAGGTAAGGAGCATTCGACAACGGTGTAATTCTTCAACCTACGACGTACAGAGTTTGAGTTATTAAACTCAGGGGACTTATACAAAGTATTGTATGTTGTCCAGTGTCAAGTAGGACAAAGGGGTTGGTACTCGTACTATATTCTGTATACTTGTAACTTCTCTAGTTTTAGACAAGTATTCGGTAGAAATACAGGGTCCAAGTACTGAGAAGTCATGGGTATAAGAATAAAGTAGGGAACCATATGTTGCAAAGTATCGGAATTCTTCAAGGTGATCGAATATGTAAATACTTGTGCTAGGTATTCCGTTGATAGTAATCGTTTTGAGAACATGTTTCTCTTTCAGGTTGCTCATATGTGGATGCACTCCAAGATGAGTAATGTTGATCGGCCTCCTTCCATTTGGTTTATATACATTGGAGACAGCTGCATGCTTTTGAATCTGGTTCTAATTAAATCAGTGCCTTTGTTTCTAAAGTGGATATAGAATGGATCATATCTTGACGATGTTAAGGTATATGGAGTTGTCCGGCTGATACTTAAAACCAGAATCTGGACAAACTTAAGGCACGTTTCAGTAATGGCAGTTTGTGGGTTATCCCGGGCATTGACGAGGGTTAACTTTCTACCAACTGGAAGATCAATAGTTATATTGTTCTTGACACGCCATCAGTTTTAGCAAAATGGATTCTTTTTCAGAAAAACATTAGTGGGGGTATGGTAGAAATGGAAGTAATTCCAGAAAAACAAACGATTGCTGAAAATTTAGTAGCACCTAAAGATTCAATCGGATTCAACATTCTATTAGCCACTCCGTAGAGTTGGTGGGTAACCTCAGACACCCAAGAGGTACTTCGGTCTCCACAAGGACGGTGACAGGGAGGTTCTTGTATACCCAAAATTGCTACTACTATTGTTGTAGAGTTAATATAGCACCTTAGCAAGGTTTAGGAAGACATCACACATGCCATAATGAAATTTTTGGGGTGCTAAACAAACCCTAACCAAGATCTTAACTAGAGAATTAGGTTTAGCATTCATGTAAACAACTTTACATCTAAGAGAGAGGGATTACAACATTTGTAGTCCGTTCCTTCGCTTCATAAGCTCCGAGTATTAGTCCCTTTTCCGCGATACATGATCACCAGGACTCAAGAGAGGCTCCATAAGTCGAATGATCCATTCTTGCTTGAAGTCTTCCTTTTCGAAGATGATCTACCTTGAAGAATCTCATGATCAAGCTTTTACTTCTCTAATCAAGTATTAGTGAAGTGAACATCCTAATCTAAGTGGCTAGAATAGATGAGGATGATGAAGTAGGAATTTTTCTCTCTTTTGTTTTCATTTTCTCACTTTAAAACATCACAAGTCAAAAAGCTAGAAAGCTTTTCAAGAAGAAAGAAGAAGAAGAACTCTATTTGTGATGAATAATGAAAACTTGTGTGAGGTTAGAAATGCAACCATGGGTTAAGAATGAAGACTTAACCCATGTATAGAATTAGCTATGGTAAAGGGTTTGGGTTGGGTTAAGAAATATCTTCACAAAATATCATAGTCAAAGTCAAAGCTTCAAGAAGCTTCTTGAAAGCTTCATCCAAGTTTAACCCTAATCCAAACCCTAACCATATTTAAACTCCACAAAACATGTTACATTTATAACCCTAACTTGTTACAATATTATATATCACATATACAATATTTATTGTAACAAAATAAAATAATACAATTAACATATATCACATATATATCAATGTATTATCCAAGTGAGAAAAAGAATCTTTAAGTGAGCTTATATTAGTTAATGTAATGTAATATAATATATCAAATATATAATTATACATTAAATTATCGAATCAACGCTTGATCCGATAATCCGTCTATTTCACAAATAACCGATTAATATAACATGTACCATTTCATCGAATCAGCTTGATTCGATGACCTGGCTATATCACATATACTCGGCCGATATCATATATCGCGAGAATAGAATACGGTATCTAATATCGTATTATTCTCGGTCCCGTACACATCACATAAGTGCTCCTACTCCGTTTTTCCTGAGCCAGGAAACCTCTGTATAGGACTCTAAAGAATCGTCAATACGCCGGCAGTAGGTGAGGATCATATCAAACACCCACAAGCTGCAAGCGGTCAGCTAAACGTAACAGCCACCCAGGTATTGAGCAATCAGAAGATCAACAAGCAAGCCTGTACATTCTCCTGCGAATCCAATCAGTAACACTCCTGTTGGAGATAGTGCCCTCAGAGTCAATTATTGGATCACAGGCACGTGATTGCAATGACTGAGAGAGGACCTATACCGTTAGAACAGTCTTACTCAAGATGATAGTATGCTATCTGGTTTATCTTTGTCATCGTGTACTGTTTCAGGTGACCTTACAGGTCACTATTGCACGTTGATAGAGCCCTTAAGATTCTTTCTTGACGGCCAGCAGTATGATGGCGATCATATACGTGAGAACTGGGGTCTATAAGCACATCC
This sequence comes from Agapanthus africanus, assembly GCA_030015575.1. Classification (NCBI taxonomy): domain Eukaryota; kingdom Viridiplantae; phylum Streptophyta; class Magnoliopsida; order Asparagales; family Amaryllidaceae; genus Agapanthus; species Agapanthus africanus. Next base: position 53,608,753 of record JASDDO010000006.1, on the reverse strand, counting down.
TTAAAAGGTCCCTAGTCGTGGGAGTTTTCGAGACAGGGCATCGCTACTCCAGAGTAGACTAGTGTATACAGTCGAGACCCCGACGAGGGGCGGTGGCCGGTCTCACAAGCCACTTGTGTCAGTTGGTTCACCTAAGATATATACAAGTGCTCATTGGGTTATGAGTACACTGAACAGGACTCGCCGGGAACATGCTAGTTGGTCTTATACCTGACGTCAGATTGCAGTTCCCTGGTGATATGTGTACAGCTTAGTTCATCGACCTGGGATCGTCATTTGTCTCGTGTGAGTTCCTACTGTACTTTGATTACTACCCTACCACGGCTCAAAGGAGTCGTGCAAACAGGTTTTAGTTGGGTACAGTCCCGAGCCACATAGAGGCAGTGAGCGGATCTGCAGGGGTTCGTCTCTCCCGGTATTGGGGGTGAGGTCGCGCTGTGTCTAGGAGAGCCATCACACAAAGCCCTCGGCCGAGGCAGGAGATTTAATGGTAGGTATTCCAGTAGTATCTCAGGGTGTTCTGGGCTACACTCCGACATGATTTGTACCGCTTTTGGGGGTCTGACTTTTACCAACCCCCTAAGCCCCCATGCGATGCTCATAGACGAATGGACCGGACTGTACGGATATTGTCACTGACAGGCTCAGTAGGGTTTCTGGATTAGTTCGCTCATCGACGTCCCTTTTGGTCAATACCTGGTAGCCCGTTACGTATGGCTAATACTTCTGACGTGCTAGTGGTTAAATCCACAACAAAAGTATTGACGAGTCTTTAGACTACCCCACAGACTGTTTTCTCAAGTTTCGGGCGAAACGCTGTAGAGGCCGTATGGAGATATGGCAGGGTTCGATCATATACGTGCGGTATTGCACGGATCATGATCGGACGGATAATACTAGCGGCCTTTGGTTTAAGCCGGATCCTAGTATTGTACAGTGTAGATTTTGTCTCTTTGGATCTGTATTCGGTCTGAATACAAATGCGGGTATGTATATACAGTCGCGGGGTTTTCCTGTAATTTATTACGGGATCGGTTTTTTGAAGTTGCCAGTTTGCTTTCCGTTTGGGCCATTTTCCTTTGTCCCTTTCTTTGGCTGAAAATTGGTGGACAGGGGTTATTTGCAATTGTGCAATTAACAATGGAGAAGACTTTTTTTGGAACATGATAGCTTCATGATGTTTCCACCATCTTTTGACTTCATTAGTTCATCATGACTTGATTTGAATGGTGATGGGTTTATGATTGTGGACTTTGTTGTGATGATGATTCTTAATCATCACCTTTCTCTCTCTCTTGTATTATTGCTTCCCTCCCTCTTGATTTTTGCTCTCTCTCTCATTCTTCATTGGGGCCGGCCACATTCTTTAGGGGGCGTTCCAAATTTCTAATGGGGAGTTTTTCATCTCATTAGCTCACACAAAAATCCCATAGCGCCATTTCAAAACACATCTCCTTCTACACTTCCAAAATGGAAACTTCCTTAACCCCTTGAGACAATAGTGATTTACACTTATCCTACAGTGTTCTTGGACACGTCGACTCGCCAACTTCAGGCCCGAGTTGCCTCGGTGCAGAGGTGGGAGCCCGTAAAAGAACCCGGCGATGTGGTGCCCTTCCGACGAGAAGATGAAGACCGGAGATTCCGCGGGGAGATCGGGACGACGACGAGAAGACCGAAGGACACGGATCGCTCGGTATATCTCTCTACCCCTTTCTTCAATTTGCTAGGAGTAGGTTAATGGCCCGATCCGGGTTTTAATGTCCGCGGTAGCGCCGGTTCTTGTTTAAAGAAAAGTTTTGTATTCCGCATTTTGGCCTCGTTCTGACGGCCGGGGCGCTGCCGTGGCCTAACATGGTATCAGAGCCACGCCATTAACCTAGTCTAGCTTGCTCTAACATGTTTACAAGTTTGATCGAACGAATTTCCAAAAACCACATTTTCCATGCATCAGTTTCTGTCGAATTTTTCCAGTCGTCAAAAAATTATTTGGTACATTGGAAAATTACGTGCAGGGTTTATTGAGAATTCTGTGAAAATTTGATCGGCTGATATTACTGTAGCACGGCGGATCAGCGGCCAAAACCATGTTTGGGCCGCGGATCCGCCGCCGTTTTGTGTCCAAACTGCATAAAATTTTTACAGTGAGCTTCTAACATGGAAATAGGGTTTCTGGTTTATTCTTTTTGGGCCCAGATTATTTTTGAGTACTACAGTTGTGCTTGGGGCCCACTTCAGGAAATTTAGTCGATCAAAAATTTTAAACATGTTGGTTCACAGTATTTACATTATATATGCGACTGTGAATGTCACTTGATCGGTAAATCCTGTCTACTATAGCCCTTTTAGATGGATTTACGAACGTGACATTCACGTTGATGTTCTGTGTTGTGCTGTGATGTTGCGGATTTGTCGTGGTGGATAGCCTGGATGCAATGGTAGTACAGTTTGGTTTATTATGTACATTTGATATTGCGGGGCGAGTGTCCGACATGTGGACTGCCGTCACTGCCTGTTTGTATATTATTCTTTTGGGGCACGACCGGGCTGAGGTCGATGTACCCGTTGTATGTATATTTTACTTTCTGTACTAGGATTACCCCACGGGGGGTTGCACGGATAGCCAGGTTCTAGAGGGCAACGGGCCCTCATGTCACGACCCGAAAGAGCACGTGACTGGCCCTTGAAACATATGAAGTCTATAGGACTCCATCTGATCCAAGTATGCCAAAAGCCCAGAAATCTAAAACCATTTTAAGAGTAAGTAAAGAAAAACATGTTTTGAAAATCAAGGTTTTTAAATAACTAAGCCGAATATGCATTTTTAAAATGTGTAACCTTTCCAGAAAATTTCGGCAGAATTTCCTTTGTAAAAACTGGCCCCGAACGGGGTACAACAAGAATAACATAAATATGCAATGATAAAAGGCATCCCCAAGCTGGAGCTAGCTCTTCGTCAATCGACGGTCACAACCACGCAAGCAATAATAATATACAACGCCAAAGGGCGAGGATCAAACTCAAAAAGAAACTCAAACAGCCAGAAAAAACCGTATTACTACTAGCGCGACTCTAAGGTCGAAATAATACAACATTGTCTCTAAGTCTGAACAATATACAAGTTTTGGTTGATGGACAATTCTAGATACAATAGATAATACATGAACAATGGCGGTTCTGATACAAAAGAACCCACCTATCCAAGCAAGTCACCCATAAGGAAACAGTGTGCCAGAAATGCCGCTATGGAATATGTACGGCAAACCTGCAAGAACTGGGGCACAACGGGGGTGAGTTGCCAACTCGTGAATAGAAAATATCTACAAGCAGGAATCGAATGCATGACCCATCCTAGGTCAATACGATCAGATATAAATAAACCTCAATATGAATAAAGCTGACGCATGCTAAACTAGCAATGTAATCTCTATACATGAGTGTAGTGCCTAGTGCTCGTGCTAGTGCCTCAGGTAATAGCATGTCATGAATATGAGGTATGATCAATGTAGTCAAATCTGTACACACGTGGATCCCGTCCACTCGTCACCCACTGACAATAACCACCATGCATGTAAATATCATGAATCAAGTGCATGGGAAATAATATGAGGATATAGCCATCTGTGTCCCTCGCGACATGTCAAAATCATGGAACCGGAGTGCCCAGCAGCGGCACTCGAAAACATCATGAAAACTGTGACCAGCATCGGCACGTAAATCCTCATATATCGGGCTCCGTCAGTCCGGATTGGCCCGCGGGCTCTGTCTGCGGTATCGGCCCTCGGCCCCGGCAGTACGCCCAAATCTGTCTATCGACTCTGGTCGGTATCCTACGGATAACCGCCAGGTCCAACCAATCACCGGTAGGTACTCGCCCGCCTCCAGGCTCAATCGGCAAAGCTCATCGATCTTCTTGCCGAGGGGAACCATACCAGGTCCACCATGTACCCGCAATCGGCTCGTCCACTCCTCGATTCGGGTTACACATGTCGCTCTCAGCACCGAGAAAACACATGGTGGACGCACTGAAATATCATATCAAGGGTAACCGGGTTTTTAAAGAAATGACATATTCTCTTTTGAAATATCCTCGGTTCCCAAATCCAGAAATATCATAGAAACAACATATCTCAATGCGTATAATCAAGAGCATGAAGTATGCAACATGTAAAGGAAGGTATGCACATCATCATGTCATGCAAGGATCATATACTGAATATAATAGTACTACAGTGTAGTGGCATGACAATTATCGATGATGAGTGTGTGAGCCGGCAACAAGTGTACGTGGAACATATGCATCATCGATAATGGTGCTGGTGTCCTAGCTGCATGACTGAATATCACAACAATACAAGCGATGCAATGCAAATAGCAGGAATATGCGGAAACGAATAATCAACGCAAAAGCACAGAACCTGCCCCAATAGATATGTCATGCAACCTTGCCTTTTGAAATAAGACGAATCAGGACTTTTGGTAAAGTAAGGGCTACGGTGTTTTAAGAAAAGATACATCATTTGAAAATATCCGTATAACCCTTCTGCTTATCTTTAAAATATCCCCGATTCGTTAGTTTTGAAATATGTATGACTCGGTCTAGTCTAATGTCTACCAAGTAATCTAGACAGGAGGGGTATGAAACCACCTAAATCTGAGTCGGTATATATATATATATATAGATATGATAGTCGGTGATCTCGCCTCAATAACATATCGTAAGATATCCTCGAGTTATGAGTGCGGATCTATCATCAATATCGGCTCGTACGGTAGATCGTCGTACGGCATCCCAATAGCTGGGTAGGGGTCAATATCACCCAATCTCATCACATATCAGGTATCACTATCATCAGATCGCACAATCTGGGGTACTACTCTAAGTCTAGTACAAATCGATACCATCTATCAAAGTAAGAATGCGGGTAAAACACATGTCCAAAGGCCCGCTAAAACTATCATATCGCACCTCAAGGGCAACTATGTCACATCGCCGATCTCACGGCCTCACATCAAGTATCATCTCAACCCACATATCATCCTCAAATCCCGTATATGAACACATAGTCCCATACCCATGTGTATATATACGCACCATCAGTGAAAGAATGTATGCAAGTATGTGTGTAAATGTATGTGTGGGTGCAACCACTACTCTAGGGTTCGCACTATACTAAACCAGTATTTTCTTATCACCAATAAAACCATTATTTCAATCAATAATCCTAACAACACATAATATATATATACATGTGTATACGTATTCGTATACAGCACCACGGACTGCGGGGGTGCTATACGCCATCCACCCGACTTCTCCCCGTAGATATAAATCTACTCACCTGTATCCTGCGTGTCGGTGTCGATATCACCGTCATCTTCTGCATCGCCTCGGATCGTCGCGGGGTACCTACACATATCACACGTATCGCATCGCATCAAAACCAAATCAAAACTTGAAACGACACGCTAAAACCAATACGATTCGCTAAAAGGCCCATAGGTTAGAACCTACGGTTAGCCTTCGCAAAACAACCCGAAATCACTCGATGCAGTCGTACAAATGTCGCACGATCGAGATAACGTACAAACACTAAAATATGGAAATCAAAATACATAAAACCAAATACTGAAAGTAAGGCAGCAACCCAAGAAAATGATCCCAGATTTCACCTCGGGTCAAATTTAGCCAATTAAACAAGTCCAGGGTGATGTATATGATATATTTGAGCTACTGGACCAACCCCGAAGCATTCCACCACTACATGGCCGGCCACAACCTTGCCAAAACCGGCCTGGCCGGCCCCCCTATGCCCATTGGGGTTCGTCTCGCTACGGTGGATTCCTATGGTCTCAATTGGGTCCCTGGTGTTGTTTAATTTTCCTGAAAAAGTCCCAGTACATTCCAGATTTCCCTGCACACTCTAAACACTCACAAACCGACATGAAAAGTTCCGTAATTCCGTATTTTTGGGTTTCAGGTTGTGCTAGGTCAGGGTCTTGGTCAATATAGGGTCTAAGGTTACCATTAGAGTCTAATTGCACAGCCACATCTCAACTTTACCCTAAACCTCTCTAGTTTTGTCCAAACTGCACAAAATCACACGATATCGATATGAAACTTGAATTAAAGCCTAAGCACAAGAATTACAGCACTTAATGTGAAGGAAATACCTCAATAAACCCTCATGAATCCTTAACAGCGCCAAAACACCATCTTTCTTGGTCCATTGCGTAGATCTCAAGCTTGTGCATCCTTTTTAACGAAATGAGGGTGGGGTTTTGGAGTGATTTGTGAGATGATTTGGGGCTTGAAGATGGGGGGAAAATGAATGGCAGGAGCTGTTGGAGATAGTGCCCTCATAGTCAATTATTGGATCGCAGGTACGTGATTGCAATGATTGCGGAGGACCTATACCGGTATGACAGTCTTGCTCGAGATGATAGTATGCTATCTGGTTTGCCTTTATCAGTAGTGTACAGGTTCAGGTGACTGATCACTGCTACACTTTGATAGAGCCCTTAGGATCTTGCTTTACCACCAACAGTCTGATGGCGATCATATACGTGAGAGTTGGGTGGTTTATACGCATATCCTTAATTGTGGTCCGTAGTCGTGGGAGTTTCGAGACAGGGCATCGATACTCCGGAGTAGACTAGTGTGTACAGTCGAGATCCCGACGAGGGGCGGTGGCCGGTCTCACAAGCCACTGGTGTCAGTTGGATCACCTAAGATGTATACAGGTGCTCATTGGGTTATGAGTACACCGGACAGGACTCGCCGGGAATCTGCTAGTTAGTATTATATCTACCTTCAGATAGCAGTTCCCTGGTGACATGTGTACAGGTTAGTTCATCGACCTGAGGTCGTCATTTGTCTCGTTTGAGTTCCCACTGTGCTTTGATTTCTACCCTACCACGGCTCAAAGGAGTCGTGCAAACAGGTAGTTTTTGGGTACAGTCCCGAGCCATATGGAGGCACGTGAGCGGATCGGCAAGGGATTCGTCTCTCCCGGTATTGGGGGCGAGGTCGTACTGTGTCTAGGAGAGCCATTACACAAAGTCCATGGCCATGGCAGGAGATTTACTGGTAGGTACTCCAGTAGTATCTCAGGGTGTTATTGGGCTTCACTCCGACACGACTTATACTGCTATTGGGGGTCTGATGTTACTAGCCCCCTAGGCAGATATGCGATACTCATAGACGAACGGACTGGACTGTATATACATTGTCACTGTTAGGCTCAGTGGGGTTTTCCGGATGAGTGCGCTTATCGGCATCCCTTGAGGTCAGTCCATAGGCAGCCGTTACGCATTGCTAGTGCCGCTGACGGTTTGTGGTTAAACCCACTGCCAGGGTACTGACGAGTCATTAGAGTCCCCCACAGACAGTTTCCCAAGTTCGGGCGAAACGTTGTAGAGGCCGTATGGTTTTATGGCTGGGTTCGGAAAATGCACGTGCGTTTACGCACGTGTTATTTTTCGGGCAGATAATACTGGTCGGCTTTGGTTTAAGCCGGATCCGAGTATTATATTGAGTATGTATAATATCTTTGTCTCAGTTGCATTTGTATTCGGTCGTAATACAAATGCGGGTATATTTATACAGTTTCGGGGTTATCCTGAAAGTCATTTCAGGATCACTTTTGGAAGTTGCCAGTTTCCAGTTTTCTATCAGCCGTCTTTTAACATTCGGTTAAAGACGGATTTATCTTTTCTTCTGATGGAGTGAGTCATCATTCTAGAAGGTTCTAGAAGTGATGAAGTGGCTTATGAGTCATCTTGACATTAATGGTTGCATTAATGAATTGATGATGTGTTTATGTGAATCATGCTTTGTTTTAATGATTCTTGTTTTGGTTAAGATATTTTGAGTGAGAAGCTTTCTCTTGTGGTCACCCCCCTCTCCTACGGTCACCTCCCTCTTGCTATATATGGCCGGACCTCTCTCTCCTCTCTCTCTCTCACTTGTTGATTTCATTTTAGAGAGAAAAGATTATGATAGTATTTGGGGTGCATGGAATTTTACAGTTCATTTCATTCCATCACCCAATTCCCTCGGCAACTTCATTAACCGATCGTCCACGGATTTGGACGAAGTGAGGCAAAATCATCTACTCATTCTCTACATCATTCTTGGTCATCTCTTTTAGCAAACTTGACGATCGAGTTGCCTCGAGTCAGAGGCGGGAGCCCGTTTAAAGAATCGGTGATGTGGTGCCACCTCGACGAGGAGATCGGAGATCGACGAGATCGGAGCAGCCGCAACAGAGCGTGGGATGATGGTTGAAGAACGAAGGACTCGGATCGTTCGGTATAACCTTTCTACACTCTTTACAGTTTGTTAGTTTAGCAATAATGGCAGATCCGGGTTAAAGTATACGATAGCGCCAGTTAAAAGTTTTTTGTTCCGCATTTGGCGTCTGTAGACTGCCGGGGCGCTAGCGTAGACTTACAGGAGCAGCAGCAGCAAATGGTGGGAGAGGGAGAGAAATGAGGAGGAGAATGAAGAGAAAAGTCTAAGGTTTTTAGTCAATGGTCCTCACCTACTCTCTCTCTCTCACCATACCTATTTTCTTTTCTTTTCCTTTTTTTTTCTTAAATCCAAAACCTTCTCACACCAATAGTAAACCCAAAGTAACATGGTAGAAAATGTAACACAAGTGTAGGAAAAAGATATGTGCACATTTTGCACAAAAAGCCAAAAAATCCGATTAGCGGTTTTTAATCGCGATTAGCACTAAATTAGCATATAATTGATCACAAACACTTAAAAATGGAATAATTCCAATAAATACCCCATTTTAGAATTTTCCATAATTTTTCTTCATTTATTTGCATTTAATTATAAATTTAATATTAAAATAATCAGTAAAATAATATTAAATATATAAAAATTCGCAAAAATAATATTTTATTATTTTGGAAATGTTACAATCTACCCCCCTTAAAGAAATTCGGTCCCCGAATTTAAATTTAAAATCCCCAAGTACTAAAACATTTCAATACAAATTTCCAAGTCGTCGGGGCTCCGAAATCATCAATACATAAAACGTCACAGCGCAATGCATGCGCAGGAGTAATGAGCAGATAACTCAAAAGCAAAACTCCATCAAGCATCCCGCAATCATCGGAGTCATGGTAAAGACAGAAATGTCAAATCCAATACAAAACCAATAGGATATAAATCAGAACTATACATGCAGACATCCAACCCGTACATGTGAATAGCTGATTAAAAGCATGCCAAATCTTTTTAAGTCGCTGTGCGATGCACGTAACAATGCACAGTGGCGGACATTTTTCATAAGAAAATAACTATATACGTATACATATATCCTTTGTTTAATAGGTACGTCCCGCCGTTTTAAAAGCAATATAGAAGGGTTTCCTTGTTGTTAAAACGTTTCGTGTCATATCGGACACGTAAGTATATATATATCGAGACTATAGCTCGCTCCTTGGAAATCCCTTCAAACTATCAATGCATGCAAAATATATCCAGGTACTGTCCTCTGACCAGTCCTGCTCAATATGAAAACAAATATCCAATATCATAAAAACGTACTGCTCCAAAAGGAATAAATCCCAAAAATGCACATAACACAATCCTGTGCATCTGGTGCGCACGGAAATCAAAAATCCATATATGTGCCAAATAGGTGCACAAAACAGCATCTAGGTGCAACGGGTGTGCATGAAGCATCTGTCATAGGCAACGTATGTGCCTGACAGCCAAAATTCCGGTGCATCTGACATGCACGAAGAAATCTCGATTTAGTGCATCGGGTGTGCACCAAAATCGTATCTCAAAACATGCGCCCAACATGCGCGAAAATCCAAATCGGTGCATCCATCGTGCACGAATGAAAATCTAAACCCTGCGCACTCAACATGCACGGGATCACGAAATCCAATAGCAACCGCCGAATATGCGTAAGTCACACCAAAAGCACGGAGTGCAAGAATCAATCATCAGTATCAGGGTCAAAATCGACGATATAATGCGGCTCAATTAAAATCAAGTGTACCGCAAAGGAAATCTCACAACCGTGTGCATCAACGTGCACAAATCAAATCAAAACACTAAAGTGCATGAAAACTATGCTGGAAGCGTAAACCAAATCACCGGCATGCAATAGGCATGGAATCACAATCAACACCTCAAGGATAATAATGATGCGCCGGTATAAATGCCCAATAAGTGCAACCATGGTGCACGAAAACAGAAATCATAGAACTCAGTCATCAAAACCAATCATGCAAATAGATCGCCAAAACACCGAAATCCCAAAGTGACAGATACATGATAGTCGAATCACGAAATCACAAATCATAAATATTGTCGTCGGTATATCCTCCCTCGATGTCGAGAAGGTGTCGGTACATCCAATTCTAGCGGCGCAAGATCTCCACTTGCCTTTTGCTCGCGGCTGGCGTCCTCTGCCTCTGGTTCCTGATCTTTCCTGTAGATTACCAATCTCGCAATCCATCGGCTCACCGGCCCGGTCAGGAGTGCTGACAGGAACGATTCCGTCCTGGCACTTCCTTGGAAATCTCTCGGTCAATCCTCACGACTGCTCGTAAGGCAATATGTCACTGGTGTCGGCCTTCGGCTCTCTTAATGCACATCACACGTCTGATCCTGGGTGCAAACACCATTGCAGCGATGTCCTGGAAGGAATCCTGCTCAAAGTCTCTGCCGATCTTGCCTATGCCGATCTGTACGGAGGCTGGTACTCTTGCATAGTCTCTTCTCGTCCAATGGACATATGTGCCCTCAGCACAGCATTTCCTCGGGGATTGGTTGCATCCCAGCGCCTCTGTAAGCATGTCAGGCCTCTGGTCTCGACAGGAAGTAATGACAGCTCATCAGCGTCTCGCACGGACCTCTTGTCTCGCTTGTCTGTATCATCGTCCATTTCGACATCGCGTCTCTATCTGCGCACTGCAATGCCTTCGGCTGCGGTCCATCCGAAGTCCCTCATACGGACTTAAAATCATGAACTCGGTATCTTCCTTACTCAGTAGAAGATATCTAGCCGGACACGTCCTCAGCGTGCATATCACATCTCTGATGTCAGCGGAGTGGAACGTCATCTCGTCGAAATCTCATGCGAACTCTTTACTCCACCTTGCTCCGATCTCGACTGATTCGGACTCATCTCATCATGGCTGCATGGACTGTACTCCAACGGCTATGCTCGTATCTGGAGTCTTCCAAGCAGTATCCCATCACAATATCCGAAAGATGTCGAACCATCCGATCGACTCGTCCGAACCTCATAATCCCCTAAGAGCTCACATCTCGGGTACAGTTTAATAGTATCGAGTACATGCCACAGCGTCGGTGGTCCAGCCGTAGAAGGGCAAACCCAAGCCTCACTAATGGCACCGTGGAACCACCGCAAACCCTAAGGTTCAAAGGCTTTCACACGGTCATTAAGTCGAGTTAGGGTTTCATTCTTCTAGAGGGTCCATAGAATCACCTGCATGTCTTTCCGTATACTTTAAACATGGAAAATAGGCTTCTGACATACGATCGTCCCAATTCGACTCTCAACGAATCTGCGTGAAGTCGCCTCTAGCTGGAATCAATCTACCTGATGACCTCGCATCGGGATAAGCGAACTCACCACATGTCCTAGTCATTCATCCTCGGTGACTATCGACTCACCATCATGAACAAGCGACACAACAACGGTCATCACATCCTGACTATCCTCTATCAGTGGCTGAATCCTCTGGTATCGACCGGTACGTCCTAGAAATCTCGCAACAGTGATCTGTCAAACGCCCAAAGTGCGGAAACACAATAAGACGACGCCTCAACATGCAATCGTATGCCTCGGGAATCACGCCCTGGTCAGTCCTCGTCCACGACGAGCTCATGCTGACAACACGAGCCGTAGCTCACTCTGCCCGTGCAATTGCGGCAGCAAAACCATAACCAGTATTGATGAGGATAGATCATAGGAAGGAATATAATACAGTGCAAGGAAATGTACAACCTAAGGTTTCTTAAGCGGGGTGGCGTGTCGTAAGTATGCCGCGGAACATACCAACGGTACGTCACTCTACTTTAGTCACCTATTCCATCAACCAAGGGTCATCCTACACGCCGAAAGTTCGGGTATAACACCCCCTCGACTAAGTCTAAGTTCCATAAGGTCAAGCCAACGTTCCGTATATAAATAACGCCCTAGGCTCCACATAATCAAACTCAGACTCGAACCAAGGTCAACCTAGCGCTCTGATACCAACTTTGTCACGACCCGAAAGAGTACGTGACTGGCCCTTGAACCATATGAAGTCTATAGGACTCCATCTGATCCAAGTAAGCCAAAAGCCCAGAAATCTAAAACCATTTTAAGAGTAAGTAAAGAAAAACATGTTTTGAAAATCAAGGTTTTTAAACAACTAAGCCGAATATGCATTTTTAAAATGTGTAACCTTTCCTGAAAATTTCGGCAGAGTTTCCTTTGTAAAAACTGGCCCCGAACGGGGTACAACAAGAATAACATAAATATGCAATGATAAAAGGCATCCCCAAACGGGAGCTAGCTCTTCGTCAATCGACGGTCACAACCACGCAAGCAATAATAATATACAAAGCCAAAGGGCGAGGATCAAACTCAAAAAGAAACTCAAACAGCCAGAAAAAACCGTATTACTACTAGCGCGACTCTAAGGTCGAAATAATACAACACTGTCTCTAAGTCTGAACAATATACAAGTTTTGGTTGATGGACAATTCTAGATACAATAAATAATACATGAACATTGGCGGTTCTGATACAAAAGAACCCACCTATCCAAGCAAGTCACACATAAGGAAACAGTTTGCCAGAAATGCCGCTATGGAATCTGTACGGCAAACCTGCAAGAACTGGGGCACAACGGGGGTGAGTTGCCAACTCGTGAATAGAAAATATCTACAAGCAGGAATCGAAGGCATGACCCATCCTAGGTCAATACGATCAGATATAAATAAACCTCAATATGAATAAAGCTGACGCATGCTAAACTGGCAATGTAATCTCTATACATGAGTGTAGTGCCAAGTGCTCGTGCTAGTGCCTCAGGTAATAGCATGTCATGAATATGAGGTATGATCAATGTAATCAAATCTGTACACACGTAGATCCCGTCCACTCGTCACCCACTAACGATAACCACCATGCATGTAAATATCATGAATCAAGTGCATGTGAAATAATATGAGGATATAACCATCTGTGTCCCTCGCGACATGTCAAAATCATGGAACCGGAGTGCCCAGCAGCGGCACTCGAAAACATCATGAAAACTGTGCCCAGCATCGGCACGTAAATCCTCAAATATCGGGCTCCGTCAGTCCGGATCGGCCCGCGGGCTCTGTCTGCGGTATCGGACCTCGGCCCCGGCAGTACGCCCAAATCTGTCTATCGACTCTGGTCGGTATCCTCCGGATAACCGCCAGGTCCAACCAATCACCGGTAGGTACTCGCCCGCCTCCAGGCTCAATCGGCAAAGCTCATCGATCTTCTTACCGAGGGGAACCATACCGGGTCCACCATGTACCCGCAATCGGCTCGTCCACTCCTCGATTCGGGTTACACATGTCGCTCTCAGCACCGAGAAAACACATGGTGGACGCACTGAAATATCATATCAAGGGTAACCGGGTTTTTAAAGAAATGACATATTCTCTTTTGAAATATCCTCGGTTCCCAAATCCAAAAATATCATAGAAACAACATATCTCAATGCGTATAATCAAGAGCATGAAGTATGCGACATGTAAAGGAAGGTATGCACATCATCATGTCATGCAAGGATCATATACTGAATGTAATAGTACTACAGTGTAGTGGCATGGCAATTATCGATGATGAGTGTGTGAGCCGGCAACAAGTGTACGTGGAACATATGCATCATCGATAATGGTGCTGGTATCCTAGCTGCATGACTGAATATCACAACAACACAAGCGATGCAATGCAAATAGCAGGAATATGTGGAAACGAATAATCAACGCAAAAGCACAGAACCTGCCCCAATAGATATGTCATGCAACCTTGCCTTTTGAAATAAGACGAATCGGGACTTTTGGTAAAGTAAGGGCTACGGTGTTTTAAGAAAAGATGCATCATTTGAAAATATCCGTATAACCCTTCTGCTTATCTTTAAAATATCCCCGATTTGTTAGTTTTGAAATAGGTATGACTCGGTCTAGTCTAATGTCTACCAAGTAATCTAGACAGGAGGGGCATGAAACCACCTAAATCTGAGTCGGTATATATATATATAGATATGATAGTCGGTGATCTCGCCTCAATAACATATCGTAAGATATCCTCGAGTTATGAGTGCGGATCTATCATCAATATCGGCTCGTACGGTAGATCGTCGTACGGCATCCCAATAGCTGGGTAGGGGTCAATATCACCCAATCTCATCACATATCAGGTATCACTATCATCAGATCGCACAATCTGGGGTACTACTCTAAGTCTAGTACAAATCGATACCCTCTATCAAAGTAAGAATGCGGGTAAAACACATGTCCAAAGGCCCGCTAAAACTATCATATCGCGCCTCAAAGGCAACTATGTCACATCGCCGATCTCACGGCCTCACATCAAGTATCATCTCAACCCACGTATCATCCTCAAATCCTGTATATGAACACATAGTCCCATACCCATGTGTAGATATACGCACCATCAGTGAAAGAATGTATGCAAGTATGTGTGTAAATGTATGTGTGGGTGCAACCACTACTCTAGGGTTCGCACTATACTAAACCAGTATTTTCTTATCACCAATAAAACCATTATTTCAATCAATAATCCTAACAACACATAATATATATATATATATATACGTGTGTATACGTATTCGTATACAGCACCACGGACTGCGGGAGTGCTATACGCTATCCACCCGACTTCTCCCCATAGATATAAATCTACTCACCTGTATCCTGCGTGTCGGTGTCGATATCACCGTCATCTTCTGCATCGCCTCGGATCGTCGCGGGGTACCTACACATATCACACGTATCGCATCGCATCAAAACCAAATCAAAACTTGAAACGACACGCTAAAACCAATACGATTCGCTAAATGGCCCATAGGTTAGAACCTACGGTTAGCCTTCGCAAAACAACCCGAAATCACTCGATGCAGTCGTACAAACGTCACACGATCGAGATAACGTACAAACACCAAAATATGGAAATCAAAATACATAAAACCAAATACTGAAAGTAAGGCAGCAACCCAAGAAAACGATCCCAGTTTCACCTCGGGTCAAATTTAGCCAATTAAACAAGTCCAGGGTGATGTATATGATATATTTGAGCTACTGGACCAACCCCGAAGCATTGCACCACTACATGGCCGGCCACAACCTTGCCAAAACCGGCCTGGCCGGCCCCCCTATGCCCATTGGGGTTCGTCTCGCTACGGTGGATTCCTATGGTCTCAATTGGGTCCCTGGTGTTGTTTAATTTTCCTGAAAAAGTCCCAGTACATTCCAGATTTCCCTGCACACTCTAAACACTCACAAACCGACATGAAAAGTTCCGTAATTCCGTATTTTTGGGTTTCAGGTTGTGCTAGGTCAGGGTCTTGGTCAATATAGGGTCTAAGGTTACCATTAGAGTCTAATTGCACAGCCACATCTCAACTTTACCCTAACCCTCTCTAGTTTTGTCCAAACTGCACAAAATCACACGATATCGATATGAAACTTGAATTAAAGCCTAAGCACAAGAATTACAACACTTAATGTGAAGTAAATACCTCAATAAACCCTCATGAATCCTTAACAGCGCCAAAACACCATCGTTCTTGGTCCATTGCGTAGATCTCAAGCTTGTGCATCCTTTTTAATGAAATGAGGGTGGGGTTTTGGAGTGATTTGTGAGATGATTTGGGGCTTGAAGATGGGGGGAAAATGAATGGCAGGAGCAGCAGCAGCAAATGGTGGGAGAGGGAAAGAAATGAGGAGGAGAATGAAGAGAAAAGGCTACGGTTTTTAGTCAATGGTCCTCACCTACTCTCTCTCTCTCACCATACCTATTTTCTTTTCTTTTCCTTTTTTTTTCTTAAATCCAAAACCTTCTCACACCAATAGTAAACCCAAAGTAACATGGTAGAAAATGTAACATAAGTGTAGGCAAAAGATATGTGCACATTTTGCACAAAAAGCCAAAAATTCCGATTAGCGGTTTTTAATCGTGATTAGCACTAAATTAGCATATAATTGATCACAAACACTTAAAAATGGCATAATTCCAATAAATACCCCATTTTAGAATTTTCCATAATTTTCCATAATTTTTCTTCATTTATTTGCATTTAATTATAAATTTAATATTAAAATAATCAGTAAAATAATATTAAATATATAAAAATTCCCAAAAATAATATTTTATTATTTTGGAAATGTTACACCTCATCTCATAGCATTGAGACGGGGGGGCTTCACTCTAGGATTGGCGGGCTATTCGCCGCACTCGTAGGGGATACAGGTTGACCCAAGGAGGGGTGCCCAAGTTACCGGATTCCGTGAAGTGTTGGGTGGTCCATTCACGTTGGTGAAGGGGTTTGCCTTGCTTCAAGTTTTGGCGGGTAACTTGTCGCGCCCGTAGGGGTCCAGGATTTCATTGCGCAGGCTATCCACAAGACCAGGGGAACGTCAGGTTTCAGTAGCGGCTCTATGAAACCCGGGGATCCTCGATATCTGTATTGTTCTGTGATACTTATTACTTTTCTGTGATATTGCATTTTATCATGCCTTGAGCGAATATTATATATTGATATATATACTAGTAGATGTTGTATATGTTTTGCATCCGCGCTAGTCCAGTCCCCGCTCTGTCGTTAGTTAAGTAACCTAACGGGTGATGACGGGACCCAGTGGCGAATGCGGATGGCATATACGTACATCATTATTTTCGTTATTTATTAGTGTGATCAATTGATGGGCTGCCTTGATTCGGATCAATGCAAGTTAAACAAACCTATTCTGATGTTGTTGGAACATTTTTCAAAAGGCTGTTATTGCAAGGGCGTTCTCTTTTGTTTTGCACAGTGCTATTCGGTTATGAATATCCAGAACCTCAGTCGACGAGGCAAGGGCCGAGATCCCTTCACCGGGAGTGACCCCTTGGACAGAAGTTTGCGTCAGGGCAATAACTTCACTATAGTCGATTACTTTTGCTTTGCATCGTGGTATTCAGTTGGAATATCCTGCACCTCATTCTACGGGGAAAGTGCCGAGATCCCTTCACCGGGAGTGACCTCTTTAGCAAAGGTTTTCGCCACTATATTTTTTATAAAAAGCTATCCGATTCCTTCAACGATATCAAGTTCGTTACGTTAAAAGTTTTTCGCCAAAAACCAGTCGTAGCCCTCCATCATTTCAGATTAGTATTACTTAGTATTCGCGCTACGTTTGTCGTTGCTATTCGCCGAGACGTAGTGTGCGGTATCTCTGTTATGCTTTTCTGTCGCATAGATATGTGGATTGGTTAGGACAGTCGTACGACTTTGTTGATTATTCGTCAAGGGTCGTGCGGGTGGGTTTAACGCAATCAAGATAATGACGGGTTGAACTTGACTAGGACCTTTTGATTTGTTGATTATTCGTCAAGGTCACTTGGGTCCTAGGGGTAAAAATCACATCGGGAGTTTCTAAAGAAACTGAAACTTTCCAGGCTTGCGCATACCTTCTGGAGTGTGGTGACTTGAGTGGATTCCGTCAAGTTATCATATGATGATAGTTGGATCCCGATTCCCACTGATGAGTTGGTTTACTCCTCGGGTGATCCCGACTAATTCTTCTTTCCCGTTTGGGGGAGAATTTGAGATTACAGTGGGAGGTTTCCTGATTGGATAAATTGGTAACCATTCTGATCTAGGTTAGAGTGCACGCTAAGTGTTTCTTTTCTCTCTCTCTTTGGCAGCGACCATGGCCCTGTTAGTGTATATGCCCTAAAGGCCATTACTGTATCATACTAGTTTGTATATTACTTAATGGAAGCTTGGGATATTCACCTTGTATAAACAATCTTGCTCAATATAGTAGTATGCTACTTGGTTTGTTTCTACTTTAATGTGTACATGTGTTTATTTTAGTATATCACCTATACACATTAGTGGAGCCCTTAGGATCTTTGCTTGATTACCAGCGTTGTGATGGCTGTCACACTAGTGGGGGCTGGGTAATCTATAAGCACATCCTTATACAGGTCCCTAGTCGCAGGACTATCGAGACAGGGCATCGATACTCCGGAGTAGACTAGCGTATGCGCTTCTCATCCCAGTGTGGGAGATGGTCTGTTGTAACATTTAGGAAAAACCTAGAAATAAATAAATTTAATTAAAATAAGAATAAACTGATAAATCACAAAATGGTTAAAATCAAATATGTTAATCTTTATAAGTTTTATGTAATACAAATTAAATTAGAATTTTAGAATGTAATATAAATAAGTTAAAAAGGGTTTTAATGAAAATTTTAGCTTCATTTTAACAAAAGATGTGTTTTGTAATAAGTTAGTTGTGAGGGGTTAAATTGCAAAGTTAGGTTTTATGCTAATACAAGATTGTCAAGGGTTTAAGTGAATAAAGGGTTAACAATTCAGTTCTGAATTTAAATTCAAAATAAAACAAAAGAAAATGGAAAATGAGAAGATAATCCTTAAAACCACCTCATGCTTCATGCCACCACCAATTTCCACCTCCTTCTTGCATGAAACATGCACACCTTTGGCTTTGACACCTCCTCCTTCTCTTATCTCTTCTATCATTCACTTTGGCTTTGACACCTCCTCCTTCTCTTATCTCTTCTATCATTCACTTAAATAGTTCATTTCAGTTTAAAAATCAGAATCAAAACTGAAAGAAAATCAAAAGAAAAGAAAAGTAAAAGAGGAAAGAAAATAAGAGGAAGAAGAAGAGGGTTGAGGAGCTTGTTCTTGAGCTTGGATCATCATCAAGCAAAAAGGAGCTTGTAGATCTTTGGAGGGTTATTCCTACAGCAATATAGGAGGGTAAATTCTTAATCTCAGTAGCTAAATTAAACTCTGTAGATTAGTTAAAACAGATTGAACATGTCACATAATATGGTAATTTAGCTAAACTTATAGTCTGTTAGAATCTGCTTTAATCTGGAACATAATTAATTAAATTCAACATAGTAGAAATGATGTAGGTAACAAATAGAGTGAACCACAAGAAAACGACAGGAGGGCGCCGGTTTTGGGCCGGCGACAGAAGAGGTTTGGCCGGCGTCGCCGGCCATGTGAGGAGTGTTGTGGGTTTGAGTTTTTGGGGTATCTTCAGTGTACAATTTAGGTTATTTTGGCACTGTTGATTTAACTTAGTTTCACTGTAATCTAAATCTGGAATGATATATCGGAAAGGGAATCATAAAACGCTAAATACGACACGATGAAATCAAGTCGCGTTTTAAATTCTGAAACTGTGCAGATTTAAGCTAAAATCCAGCGAGACTAAGTGTGAAACAACTTAATATAACCTAATAATAGATAACTAGAAAAAGGGGATAACGTGTTTTTATTTCCGTTATGTCGGAATAGCTATTTTTCTTATACGCGTTAACTTTGCATATTTAGACACGGATACGAGAAATACGGATGCCGCGAGGAAAGGGAAAGGATTAGCGATTCCGGAGTAGATTCGACTTTCCGGTGAGTAGACTAAACATCTACCGGGGAATTTAGTAGAGATGGCGTGTTTCGCCCATGGTTTTACTTAATGTGATATTCATATTGTCATGTTTAAATGTTAGAATTTCATGCATTAAACTACTTGTGTATTGCTTAGTTGTTAGAACACTTCACAAGTATCGACGAGTCATGCCACGTGCACATCCTATATGCTACACACACCTCGTCGATATTGCCATGTCACATACACCTAAATATCATACTTATTAACATGGATTATATTGTCTTTCATATGTTAAGTATATTGGTAGAATTCCTTATTTACATTTTGTTGCTTTATGCGTATTTCCATGTTGGATATGAGATAGATACAGAATTGAGGATTTATGATTTTGAGTTTTTAAATACTATTACATAAATCCCGTTTTCATGATTGATGTGACATGTCCACCCTGAGTTGATTTCTGTTTTTGGTTTTATTCCGGACCGAGTGGGGGAGATATACGGTCGCGGATTTACGTTATCCATACTGAGTGGGGGAGATATACAGTTGGATACAGGGTGGACCCGGTCGAGACCGAGGGGCAGGATAGCCGTATTGAGACGGGGGAGCCTAGCGAGGTTACTCGATTCCGGATATTGGTTATAGAAATATGCGGCGTGCATCTAGAGGATGACGACCGATATTATGGGTATAGGATCATTCGGGGAATGATGCCTATAAGAAATGAAGGTTTTGTATCGTTGATAGACACCGAGAGATGATTTATATTGAGTTGTGATTTCAGAAGTATGATGTGATTTATTGTTGGATTTCATATATACTCATATATCATATTGATTCATGTTCATTAGCATGATTACCATATTTACTTCATTCGCCGTTATATGTTAGTCGTATTCACTGAGTTGGCAACTCATCCCCGTTGTGCCACAGTTCCTTGCAGGGATAGAGTGGACGGGTAGCTGCGAGGCAGGATCACTTTTGCTGTTGTTTCCATCTTTTGATCGGTAGGTTACAAGTGTAGTAACCTCCTTTTTGGTTTTTGTACTTTTGTATCTAGAAGACTCCATCAGACCTGTATTTTGACTTAGAGATGAGAGATGGGATATATATATGTACAGTTGAAATATGTGGATCAGTTTCATAGTCTTTCTTTATGAGATTTAATAATGTTTATTATGTGTACATTTATGTTCATTATTGATATTGTTGATTCCAACTAGGAATACATCCACACTTAACCTTTATTACTTGTTTAATGAATTAACTTCATAACTCGAGATTTCTACTTAAAACTAAATTTTCCTAAATAATTCCGAAATAAGGTATTTTGATCTTGGTTTTTGGCTTACTTGGACTTGTGCATATCTTTAGATATGATACAAATCTAAGTGCCTGTCACATCCAAACTTGGGTCGTGACAAAGTTGGTATCAGAGCTTAGGAGTAACCTTACGGAATTCAGTAAGGGATTTCAATAGGTTGATGTAAGTCTGAGAGTTAGGATGACCTTTGGTTTGATGGAGTAGGTGAGTTAGGACGAATGCAGTACCGTACGTATGTTCCGCGGCATATTTACGTTATCGTATTCAGCCTAACTAACCTTAGGATGTTTATCTTGATCTATTCTTCCGTTGATTCTCCGTTATTGAATTCTTCTGTTCCCACACCTTATCAACTCTCGTTTCTTGTTCCAGTTGCTATGGCTACGCGGGCTAGGCGAGCCGCAGCCAGGAATGCAGCTAGGGTGAGTCCGCCTGTGATGAGGACTGGTACACCGGACGTGCAGGAGGTGCATGAGCATGCTGATCCTCCTCCTCCAGATCGCATGACTAGGATCGAGGAGGGTATGTTGGGATTACAGCGAGTGGTAGGACAGTTAGCTGAGACCACTCGAGCTTTGAGATCAGATCCAGCACCGACCGTAGCAGAGTCCGAGGTACAGCCTACACAGACGGTAGCACCAGTAGATACGAGAGTGATGGAGGTATCACTTGCGGAGTTTATGAGATTGAGACCACCGGTATTCACAGGGACCGATGTGGCGGTAGATCCTCAGTCTTTTCTTGATAGAATGGCGAGGATATGCAGATCATTACGATGTTCTGATGCGAGGTCAGTTGAGCTGACTAGCTTTCGTTTGGAGGGACTTGCACAGGAGTGGTGTGAGTCGATGGAGAGAGGGCGAGCTACGAATCTTCCTCCGATGACATGGACTGAGTTTTCTACAGTCTTTCTTGCCAGATTTCTTCCCGAGAGTGTGAGGGATGCTAGAGCTAGCAGTTTCGAAGCGTTGAAGAAAGCAGCAAGTATGTCAGTAGCCGATTATGACTTACGCTTCACCCAGCTTTCGCGATATGCCCCATACTTGGTACCTACAGAGGAGCTTCGGGTGAAAAGGTTCCTAAGGAGTTTGGACACACAGTTGTATCTGGCGATAGGCTCCCAGCATTTTGATACATATGCACAGGCCTTGGATGCGGCGATACGAGTAGAGGAGCGTTTGAGCGAGTCAGGAGTTGTTCCGAAGCCAAAGAGGAGTAGACCATTCGTGCCGACAAATAGACAGTTTGGCCGAGGTAGAGGGTCCTATCCAGGCAGATATACTCCAGGCCGCAGTGTTGGACGAGATTGGACACAGGGCCAGATGTTTAGTTCTTATCTTGGTGATCAGAGACCACCATCTACCTGTTATAGTTGTGGACTTCCCGGGCACTTTGCGAGAGATTGCAGATCTCAGGGCGGGACCGTTGCTCCACAGGCTGCTTTACCCCTTCCTTCTCCTACACCGATGGCTTTACTTCCTCCCCCAGTTGGCGCTACACGCCAGGCAGTTGCACCACGAGGTCGAGGCTATGCGGGACGTGCTCAGAGAGGTAGAGGAGATAGAGGTAGAGGACGACAGGATGCGGGCAGGGGCCAGGCACGGGTTTTTGCACTGACTCCACAGGATGCCCAGGCATCAAATGCAGTCGTGACAGGTACTCTTACAGTATTCTCTTTAGAGGCACATGTCTTATTTGATCCCGGTTCTACACACTCTTATGTATCTTCACGATTCGCACTTTTATTGGGGAAGGAGTCGTCATTGTTAGAATTACCTTTGATAGTGATTACTCCAGTTGGAGATTCCTTTATAGCTCGGCACGTATTCAGATCGTGTTCGGTGCGTATTGGTAATAGAGATTCCCTAATTGATCTGATTCTCTTGGACATGTTGGATTTTGATATACTTCTTGGGATGGATTGGTTAGCCGCTTGTCATGCCTATGTAGATTGTAGAGGAAAAGCGGTTAGATTTTGTTTTCCAGGTGAACCGGTGTTGGTTGTGCAGGGGGATTGCAAGTTAACCCCTGTCAACATGATTTCTGCTTTTTGTGCGGGGCGGCTTTTGAAGAAGGGTTGTCTTGGGTTCTTGGCTTTTATTCAGGACATAGAGGTCGCTGAAGTTCCTTTGGACCAAATCCCGATCATACAAGAATTTCCTGAGGTATTTCCTGCAGAGTTACCAGGATTGCCACCTGATCGAGATATTGAGTTTTGTATCGACTTGATTCCGGGTGCAGGGCCTATTTCTATACCACCCTATCGAATGGCACCGACGGAATTGAAAGAACTCAAGGGCCAGTTGCAAGAGTTGTTAGATAGAGGACTTGTTCGTCCCAGTGTTTCACCGTGGGGAGCTCCTGTGTTATTTGTAAAGAAGAAGGACGGTAGTATGAGGATGTGCATCGACTACCGACAGCTGAATCGCGTTACGGTGCGAAACAGGTATCCATTACCACGAATAGATGACTTGTTCGATCAGTTGCAAGGAGCCGGATTCTTCTCAAAGATTGACTTGAGGTCAGGATATCATCAGTTGAGGGTTCGGAAAGACGATATTCCGAAGACAGCGTTTCGTACGAGATATGGGCATTATGAATTTCTGGTGATGTCGTTCGGACTCACCAATGCTCCAGCAGCTTTTATGGATATGATGAACCGTATCTTTAGACCATTTATCGATCGGTTTATTATAGTATTCATAGATGATATTCTTGTATATTCTCGGAGTCAGACGGAGCACGAGCAGCATTTACGTATCACATTGCAGACTTTGAAAGAGCATCAGTTGTATGCGAAGTTTTCTAAGTGTGCTTTTTGGCTCGATAGTGTGGATTTCTTGGGTCATATTGTTACGAGAGAAGGTATATGTGTAGACCCAAAGAAGATTGAAGCGGTACAAAACTGGCCCAGACCTATATCAGTTACGGAGGTTCGGAGTTTCTTAGGTCTGGCAGGTTATTACAGACGCTTTGTACAGGATTTCTCAAGGATAGCGGCACCTTTGACAGGATTGACTAGGAAGGAAGTTCCATTTCAGTGGACAGATGCATGTGAGCAGAGTTTCCAACAGCTGAAGACGCGTTTGACGACTGCACCTGTATTATCTTTACCTTCCGGGTCAGGGGGTTTCGTAGTGTATTGCGATGCTTCTAGAGTGGGCTTAGGCTGTGTGTTGATGCAACACGGCAAGGTTATAGCATATGCTTCTCGACAGTTAAAGAGGCATGAACAAAATTATCCCACTCATGATCTAGAGATGGCTGCTGTAGTATTCGCATTGAAGATTTGGAGACATTACTTGTATGGAGAAACGTGTCAAATCTTCACAGATCATAAAAGTTTAAAGTATATCTTTCAGCAGAAAGATCTGAATCTCAGGCAGCGTAGATGGATGGAATTGGTGAAAGATTACGACTGTGAGATTTTGTACCATCCAGGCAAAGTAAATGTTGTAGCAGATGCCTTGAGTCGGAGGCCTGGAGGTAATTTATCTCATTTGAGCATTTTGCAGAGACAGTCTTCTACCGACTGGCAGATTTTAAGTGATAGTCGTATACAGTTTGAGTTTACATCGACAGGAGGTCAGTTAGCACATGTTCGCACCAGACCTCATCTATTGGATCGTATTCGAGATGCGCAGCCTACCGATACTCGCTTGATGGAGATTATGGATCATGTTAGGCAGGGCAAGGAGACGGAGTTCGTGATTGATGATTATGGAGTGTTATGTTTTAGGACTCGTCTCTGTGTGCCAGATTCTGACGGATTGAGACGTGAGATTTTGGAGGATGCACACAGATCAGTATACAGTATTCATCCTGGTTCCACAAAAATGTATCGTGATTTGAAGGATAATTATTGGTGGGAAGGAATGAAGAAGGATGTTACGGATTTTGTTTCACGATGCTTGACTTGTCAGCAAGTCAAAGCAGAACATCAGAGGCCAGCCGGAGAGCTGCAACCGTTACGCATTCCAGAGTGGAAATGGGAACAGATTTCCATGGATTTTGTGGTGGGTCTACCCAGGACTAGCAGAGGGTACGATTCCATTTGGGTGATTGTAGATAGGTTGACGAAGGCAGCTCATTTTCTTCCAGTGAAGACGACATATGGATTTGCTCAGTATGCACAGATATATATCGATGAGATTGTACGTCTACATGGAGTGCCGACATGCATAGTATCAGATCGAGGTACCCAGTTCACAAGCAGGCTATGGCAGAAACTTCAGGATGCTCTTGATACACGACTGAGTTTCAGTATAGCCTTCCACCCACAGACAGACGGTCAGTCGGAGCGGACCATTCAGATACTAGAGGATATGCTTCGGGCTTGTAGCTTAGATTTCGGTGGTAGTTGGGATGTCACCTACCTTTGGTAGAATTCTCTTATAACAACAGTTTTCAAGAGACGATCCAGATGGCACCTTTTGAAGCTTTGTATGGAAGGAAATGTAGATCACCTGTTTGCTGGACAGAACTTAGTGAGAGTTGTATATTGGGACCGCAGATAGTACAGGAAACTACAGAGAAGATTCACTTGATACGAGATAGAATGAAAGCGGCTCAAAGCAGACAGAAGTCGTATGCAGATCGAAGACGACGCAAACTCGAGTTTGATGTGGGAGATCATGTGTTCCTTCGAGTATCTCCAATGAAGGGGGTGATGCGCTTCGGGAAGAAAGGGAAGCTCAGCCCCAGATATGTTGGACCATATGAGATTTTAGAGAAAGTGGGCGCTGTAGCTTATCGGTTAGCACTTCCACCTGGTTTTCCCGACGTACATCCGGTGTTTCATGTTTCGATGCTTCGCAGATATCTTCACGATCCATCTCATGCGATCCATCATCAGACTCTACAGCTTGAGCCAGATCTATCCTTCACAGTACAGCCAGTCGCTATTCTGGACGGGCAGGCAAAGCAATTACGATCAAGGATACTGCCATCTGTAAAGGTTCTCTGGCAAGGAAAGGATCGCGAGGAGATTACTTGGGAGACGGAGGACGCAATGCGAAAGAAATTTCCACATCTTTTCATAGGTATGTGTAGTAATTAGTTTAAATTCGGGGACCGAATTTTCTTAAGGGGGGAATATTGTAACATTTAGGAAAAACCTAGAAATAAATAAATTTAATTAAAATAAGAATAAACTGATAAATCACAAAATGGTTAAAATCAAATATGTTAATCTTTATAAGTTTTATGTAATACAAATTAAATTAGAATTTTAGAATGTAATATAAATAAGTTAAAAAGGGTTTTAATGAAAATTTTAGCTTCATTTTAACAAAAGATGTGTTTTGTAATAAGTTAGTTGTGAGGGGTTAAATTGCAAAGTTAGGTTTTATGCTAATACAAGATTGTCAAGGGTTTAAGTGAATAAAGGGTTAACAATTCAGTTCTGAATTTAAATTCAAAATAAAACAAAAGAAAAAGGAAAATGAGAAGATAATCCTTAAAACCACCTCATGCTTCATGCCACCACCAATTTCCACCTCCTTCTTGCATGAAACATGCACACCTTTGGCTTTGACACCTCCTCCTTCTCTTATCTCTTCTATCATTCACTTAAATAGTTCATTTCAGTTTAAAAATCAGAATCAAAACTGAAAGAAAATCAAAAGAAAAGAAAAGTAAAAGAGGAAAGAAAATAAGAGGAAGAAGAAGAGGGTTGAGGAGCTTGTTCTTGAGCTTGGATCATCATCAAGCAAAAAGGAGCTTGTAGATCTTTGGAGGGTTATTCCTACAGCAATATAGGAGGGTAAATTCTTAATCTCAGTAGCTAAATTAAACTCTGTAGATTAGTTAAAACAGATTGAACATGTCACATAATATGGTAATTTAGCTAAACTTATAGTCTGTTAGAATCTGCTTTAATCTGGAACATAATTAATTAAATTCAACATAGTAGAAATGATGTAGGTAACAAATAGAGTGAACCACAAGAAAACGACAGGAGGGCGCCGGTTTTGGGCCGGCGACAGAAGAGGTTTGGCCGGCGTCGCCGGCCATGTGAGGAGTGTTGTGGGTTTGAGTTTTTGGGGTATCTTCAGTGTACAATTTAGGTTATTTTGGCACTGTTGATTTAACTTAGTTTCACTGTAATCTAAATCTGGAATGATATATCGGAAAGGGAATCATAAAACGCTAAATACGACACGATGAAATCAAGTCGCGTTTTAAATTCTGAAACTGTGCAGATTTAAGCTAAAATCCAGCGAGACTAAGTGTGAAACAACTTAATATAACCTAATAATAGATAACTAGAAAAAGGGGATAACGTGTTTTTATTTCCGTTATGTCGGAATAGCTATTTTTCTTATACGCGTTAACTTTGCATATTTAGACACGGATACGAGAAATACGGAAGCCGCGAGGAAAGGGAAAGGATTAGCGATTCCGGAGTAGATTCGACTTTCCGGTGAGTAGACTAAACATCTACCGGGGAATTTAGTAGAGATGGCGTGTTTCGCCCATGGTTTTACTTAATGTGATATTCATATTGTCATGTTTAAATGTTAGAATTTCATGCATTAAACTACTTGTGTATTGCTTAGTTGTTAGAACACTTCACAAGTATCGACGAGTCATGCCACGTGCACATCTTATATGCTACACACACCTCGTCGATATTGCCATGTCACATACACCTAAATATCATACTTATTAACATGGATTATATTGTCTTTCATATGTTAAGTATATTGGTAGAATTCCTTATTTACATTTTGTTGCTTTATGCGTATTTCCATGTTGGATATGAGATAGATACAGAATTGAGGATTTATGATTTTGAGTTTTTAAATACTATTACATAAATCCCGTTTTCATGATTGATGTGATATTCCACCCTGAGTTGATTTCTGTTTTTGGTTTTATTCCGGACCGAGTGGGGGAGATATACGGTCGCGGATTTACGTTATCCATACTGAGTGGGGGAGATATACAGTTGGATACAGGGTGGACCCGGTCGAGACCGAGGGGCAGGATAGCCGTATTGAGACGGGGGAGCCTAGCGAGGTTACTCGATTCCGGATATTGGTTATAGAAATATGCGGCGTGCATCTAGAGGATGACGACTGTTCCCCTCCGAAAGACGGCGCGCAAGGCTGCGATGTCTTGGCACTGAGATTCGGGGCAGATGCTAATTGGTGCTATCCGTTCACCTCTCCGAAGATGCCAAGTTGGTTTATGGCACCATGTATCGAAGGTTTAAGCGGATGCGACCGATGTAGCAGACTTCGTCAGATTCCCCCTCGTTGAGGGTTTTTTGATTGTGGGGACGCTCTTCCCTGCAGGCGCAAGCCCCTGCAGTTAATTACGCTACCGCATTGCGGTAACAACTTTCTCCTTCTCCAGATGGTCACTTCGTGTCGTGTGTGTTTGTTTTATGTTTTGTTGCCCGTGGATTGTTTACGGAGACTGAGTTATGTCGTCGCCCGTAGGGCGTGGACTAGTCCAAATCCGAGTTATCTTAGATTTGGGTTTGGGGGTTTGGTTTGAGGATACGTTAGCCATGCTTGAGGCTAAGATCAACTCAAACATTTGTTAAGGATACGTCAGTCTAGTTTTAGACTAAGATCAACTTAACGGGATCGTTTAGATCCGACAAAGGAGTGTTTGGACTCCATTGTTCCAGTTTTAGGACGTAGTGGTCCATCGTATGTGTGGCCGTCGGGACCCATCACCTCTCTGACGACGTTGAAGGATTACAACGACGGATGTCCGAGGAGTTCAGAGATGTACCCTTGAGCCAGAGTTAATTAGGGGGATTCATAGACCAGTCTGCTTGAAGGTTTAAGGACGCGTTAGCCATCTTTGAGGCTAAGGTCAACTTAAACGGGACCGTTTAGATCCGGCAAAAGAGCATATAGGGGCTCTATTGTTCTAGTTTAAGGACATCGTGGTCCATGGGTAGTTTTAAGGACATTGCGGTCCGTGGGTAGTTTTAAGGACATTGCGGTCCGTGGGTAGTTTAAGGACATTGCGGTCCATGGGTAGTTTAAGGACATTGCGGTCCATTGGTAGTTTTAAGACATCTCGGTCAAGGTTAAGGACGTCATAGTCCATGGGTTTAAGGACTCCACAGTCCGGTATGTGCTCTGTATGCTTCACACGGGTTCACTGCCGTGCTAGGCGAGGACCAGGCTCCGCTCTGGATGCTTCACACGGGTTCACTGCCGTGCTCTGCGAGGACCAGGATCCGCTCTGGACGTTTTCCGCGGGGTCAAAGAGTGACGTTATCCACGTTCCACGTAACCAGGAATTTTGTATTATGCATGGGTTTAAGGACCCCACAGTCCATATCATGAATGGTCTTCGGGACCCGTCACCTCTTTGAAGACATTGAGGGATTACAATGCCAAGTATCAAAGGAGTGAAGAGATGTACCCTAGAACCAGGGTGGATTAAATAGTCCTTGGCCCAATTTGGGTCAAGACTGATCGATTATGTTATGAACCTATCGGCCCAGTTAATCACAAATTGAGGGCTTATGGCCAGCTTGGGCTAAGTCCAGTCAGGTCTGGAATATTGACTCTTTGTTGGTCCATTGAGGGAGAATGTTTGCCTCTATCCCTTTAGCCAATTGGGCCAAAGCCTAGTGTTAAACACTTCAGAGCAATCAGTGTTGAACACTGGGAATAAGGTTGTTGAGTTAGTGTTCAACACTAAGAGATAATTGGTGTTAAACACCAGAAATAAGGCTTTTTCCAATTAGTGTTAAACACTAAAACAGATCAGTGTTGAACCCCGCCAATAAGGCTTTTTTAATCAGCATTGAATGCTAAGGCCCGACAGTGTTTTAACACTGGGCTTGAGAGTTTTAACTTTAGTGTTAAACACTATGGCGAGAAGGGTCATATGGCAGCACGTGAAAGCGCCCTCCCTTCTTTTGTTCTGCTGAAATTATCATCTCCTTCAAGGCGTCACGTGCCATCACGTGAGGGGAATTCAAATGCCTGTGTATTAAAGTTTCTGCCAAGGTCACGTGGGTCACGTGGGGTGCTGCCTCAAAGGGGCTTTCTGTAGGGGTTTTGGGGGGTCACGTGGTGGCACGTGACCCTACCTCTATGTTTTTTAGAGGATCTGTTACTCCTTTTTTCAGGAATTAAATTCCTCGAACTTTAAATTTCAGAGGAATTAAATTCCTATTTCCTTTTGAAGACTTGTAGAGTTGAACTCTGAATTTTCTGTAGGAATTAAATTCCTCGTTTATGTGGAGAACTGAAGAGGGTTCAACCCTTAATAAAAGCTTTCAAGGAACTATACTTCCCATTTTAAAGAATTATAATTAAGGAAATTAAATTCCTGCTATTTCCACAGAACCACATTCTTAATTAGGGTTCAACCCTGTTTCTTTTGTTTTGAAGGAATTAAATTCCCATGATACAGGGTCAAGCCCTAATTTTATTTTTTAAAGGAATTGAATTCCTATAGTTCTGCGAGAATTAAATTCTCATGCTTGCGTTCCTTCTCTATGTTTTGGATCTGCATGGCAGGATCTCAACCCATTGAGAATTAAATTCTCAACCTAAAGGGGAGATGTGCACTTTGCAGATCCTCTATCAAAGAGAGAAGAAATGTGCTCTTCTGTTTTATGTATCAGAGTTAAACTCTGTTGGGAATTAAATTCCCCCTCTTCCAAAAGGCCTTCCCCTTCTTACCTAGGGTTTTTTGCAGAAGATCCAAGTCTTTTCCAAGTATCAAAGCGTTTCTCCTTTTTTCTTTCTCTGCGCGTGTATATTTTTTGTGTCTCTTGGCTCCTATTTATAGGAAAAGCAGCTGAATCAATTAGTTTTGGTAAATCCTTCATGGGATATTTGATTTGCATCCATTATTCATTCTGGACCTTTGGATTATTAGGTGAATCTTATTCACCGTTGGATTTCAGATCCAGAGATTCTCCCTTGTTATTTTGGTTAGATTTAAGGGGGAAATCTTTCCAAACCCGAGATTTTCCATAAATAAATGACCTCTGAATCTTTAATTTGATTGGATGCATATAGTTGCGTTCCTTTGGAAAGATTTGCATTTCTCTCAGAATTTAATTCTGTTGACAAAAAGGGCTTTGAAAGCCGGTCACGTGTGCCCACGTGACCCATGGTCACGTGTGAGCACGTGACCCCCTTCGGAATGAGCCTTCTTCTTTCCTTTGCGCTCTGTCTTCTAATTGTTGCTTGAACGTCACGTGCTACCACGTGACCCCTGGTCACGTGTGAGCGCGTGACCCCTGTCTGGCGCCTCTTTCTGGAGAACGAGTCTGCTGCCTTGAACGTCGCGTGCCAACACGTGACTCTGGTCACGTGGGAGCACGTGACTTCTTCTGAAGCCTTTTCCTTGACTTGATCAGTTAACCGGTGTGCCTTTGACGCTGGTCATGGGGGAGCACGTGACTCTTTCTGAAGCCCCTTTTCTTCAATGTAGTCAGGAAACTGAACTTGCCTTGATGATGCGTTTAGGTGTCACGTGCCAACACGTGACTGCTGGTCACGTGTAAGCACGTGACCCTCTTCTGAAGCTTTTCCCAGAAGCTTTCCTGATTTTAAATCAGGAAACAAATGCCCCCACAGCGTTGTTCTCACGTGTCTGCACGTGAGTGCAACGCTGTCACCTCTTGTGACCGTTGGATCTGCTTTGGGAAGTAGGGTAGACGAAACGTCTTTTCAGAAGCGTCTTCACTTTTTCATGTCCTTCCTATCAGACCTTTCTTTTAAGAATTTGATTCTCGTTCTCAGAGCTTAGTTCTCTGTTGTGTCTGTGCAGTGTCGCCTCATTCGCCAATCAAAGGCTAGTGTTCATGTGTTGCGTATGCAGGGATCTGTTTGATGGGGACATTTCATTTCCCTAACCTGATTCTAATGCGTCGTTGGATTTCATTTCCAACGCTCTCCCCTTTTTCCCGGGCTTTGAGAATCGTCCCACCATGCACAACATTTTTTGTGCATAGCATTAAATGCTCCCCTTTATAACCTGAACCCATTCCTTACTTCTTTTCTTCACCGAGAAATCCATTCATACCTTAAGGTGATCATCTTTGAGAACCCGATCAATCGCCATGGCTTGCAATCGTCCCCATGCTCGTCGGCAACCATGGGATGTGCCCATTGAAGAGATAATCCCTCGCTTCGCTGCGCGGCTGGCAGATCCCCTTCTCACCGATGATCAATGTGACATGGTGATGTATGAGCTACTGACTCGTCGGGGCTCTCCTCTTCCCATGGGCTCCATTTGGCTCCGGATGATCCTCATGTCTGTGCTTGCCGATATACCCCCTCATCCGGCGGAGATGACTTCGGCGATCCTTGACGCGGCGGAGGACAAGCTTGAGTGTTTTCATGAGGCTTGTCTAATCACTCAAGCTCTGAAGGATCACTCAGTTCATTTACTGAGTCAGATAAGAGCTCGTCGGGCCGTCATGTCTGCTTTTGTTGATGAGCACGGCTCCAACCGGTGGGGAGCGACTCCTCGCGAAAACCGCCGTTTTGACGTGCTGGAGAAGGCGGAGAGGGAGTTGGAGAATTTTGTGTTTTGCTTTGTTAACCCTTGTATTTCTGATCCCTTGTTTGGTGATCTTTTCCCACCAATGTAGTATGTTTGAATCAATGTACTCCTTTAATCATTGGTGGTTTGCATGCTTTCTGTTGAATTTTCATGCTTGTCAGACAGTCGTACGTGTGTCTTGCTTGCGTAAATGAGCTGTTTGTTTTTCTTTAATTACGAGCACCATCGTTACGTTGCATGCACATCAGTGCCTCGGGCAACATTTCCTTTTAAACATTCATACAGTTGCAAATGCGTGCCTGATAGGATACAGATCAGAAACTTGTCGCGTTATCTCCCGTATCGGGTGGTTTGCGCTGGCTTTAGATCGAGTATTGTTGTCGAAGGGAGGTTTATAAATGAAGGCATATTCTTCTCTTCAATGGTGTGTCCCTTTTTATTGAATGCATTCTGCGGATATTCTATCTTGATCTTCTTGCAGGACAGCAGTGGCTCAGGATTCAGGGTTAAGATCTGCTTCCTAGGGCTTTTTCATTTTATGAGCCACGAGGGTCTCCTAAGGAGTTTTTATCCCTACAGGTCGAGAGGATCCCATAGGTGTGAGTTCTTCTTAAAGATCGTGAGGATCCTTAAGCGGGTTTTCCCTTGAAAGTCGTAAGGATCTGACAAGAGAGTTTTTCTTCCTTACAGGTCGTGAGGACTTGTAAGTGCTGGATGTGATCACCCTTATCCGTGTTTCACGGGGTTAGGGGTCTCTCAAGGTATTGTAGTTTAAAGACGTCGCGGTCAAGGTTAAGGACCTCATAGTCCGTGGATTTAAGGACTCCACAGTCCGATGTTAGTTTTAAGACATCACGGTCAAGGTTAAGGACCTCATAGTCCGTGGATTTAGGGACTCCACAGTCCGATGTTAGTTTTAAGACATCACGGTCAAGGTTAAGGACCTCATAGTCCGTGGATTTAGGGACTCCACAGTCCGACGTTTGGTTGCAGGGACCCGTCACCTCTTTGAAGACGTTGAGGAATTACAACGCCGGGCATCAAAGGAGTGAAGAGATGTACCCTTAAACCGAGGCAAAAATCTGTAAGGAATAGGGGTGGTTGATCGTTAGTTTTAAGACATCGCGGTCGAGGTTAAGGACGTCATAGTCCGTGGATTTTAAGGACTCCACAGTCCGGTGTTTGCTCTGGATGCTTCACACGGGTTCACTGCCGTGCTTGGCGAGGACCAGGCTCCGCTCCGGGCGTTTTCCGTGGGGTCAAAGAGTGACGTTATCCACGTTCCACATAACCAGGAATTTTGCACTAGATGCTTCACACGGGTTCACTGCCGCGTTAGGCGAGGACTAGGCTCCGCTCTGGATGCTTCACATGGGTTCATTGCCATGCTCTGCGAGGACCAGGATCCGCTCTGGACGTTTTCCACGGGGTCAAAGAGTGACATTATCCGCTTTCCACGTAACCAGGAAGTTTGCACTAGATGCTTCACACGGGTTCACTGCCGCGTTAGGCGAGGACTAGGCTCCGCTCTGGATGCTTCACATGGGTTCACTGCCAAGCTCTGCGAGGACCAGGATCCGCTCTGGACGTTTTCCACGGGGTCAAAGAGTGACGTTATCCGCTTTCCACGTAACCAGGAAGTTTGCACTAGATGCTTCACACGGGTTCATTGCCGTGTTAGGCGAGGACTAGGCTCCGCTCTGGATGCTTCACATGGGTTCACTGCCATGCTCTGCGAGGACCAGGATCCGCTCTGGACGTTTTCCACGGGGTCAAAGAGTGACGTTATCCGCTTTCCACGTAACCAGGAAGTTTGCACTAGATGCTTCACACGGGTTCACTGCCGTGTTAGGCGAGGACTAGGCTCCGCTCTGGATGCTTCACATGGGTTCACTGCCATGCTCTGCGAGGACCAGGATCCGCTCTGGACGTTTTCCACGGGGTCAAAGAGTGACGTTATCCGCTTTCCACGTAACCAGGAAGTTTGCACTAGATGCTTCACACGGGTTCACTGCCGTGTTAGGCGAGGACTAGGCTCCGCTCTGGATGCTTCACATGGGTTCACTGCCATGCTCTGCGAGGACCAGGATCCGCTCTGGACGTTTTCCACAGGGTCAAAGAGTGACGTTATCCGCTTTCCACGTAACCAGGAAGTTTGCACTAGATGCTTCACACGGGTTCACTGCCGTGTTAGGCGAGGACTAGGCTCCGCTCTGGACGCTTCACATGGGTTCACTGCCATGCTCTGCGAGGACCAGGATCCGCTCTGGACGTTTTCCACGGGGTCAAAGAGTGACGTTATCCGCTTTCCACGTAACCAGGAAGTTTGCTGATTGTATCCGCATTTCACGGGATGGGGGTTGACTCTTGGCGATATGTGTCGCCGAGTCATGGAACTTGAGGTTGCCGCTGTTCCGTTTCGCTTGACGTTGTGTCGTCGAGACAATGAAGCTAGGAATTTGGCCTTCGCTTCATCTGCCGGTATCGCGTTTGCTGTATCGAGACGAATGCCACGGTGGCGATCACTAAGTTATCTGTGAACCGCCGAGATTTTGCTTGTTTCTTTTATTGCAAGTTGTCCCATCATTTCGGCCATTTTGTCATGCATGTGTGGCTTGCTAGCTTTTGCGGCAAGCTCGGATTTCTTGGATACGGGTTTCGGCATCAGCACCGCTACAACTGGAATGTTGCCAGGAGCGGATCATCATTTGCCTCTGTCGACGTTTGAACAAAGGTGGCTTAACAAACAGGGTTAAGGGTCCTGTCGACCAAGGCTTTTGACCTCATGAGCCGTAAGGGTCTCACAAAGGTGTTTCTCCCTACAAGTCGTGAGGATCTTGCAGGTGTGTTTTCTCCTTAAGAATCGTGGGGATTCTTAAGTGCATGTTCTCTTGTAAGTCGTAAGGATCTTACAAAGAGGATTTTCCCCTTATAAGTCGAGAGGACTTGCGAGGGTTGTTCACCATGTAGATATATCCCTAGTCACGGGTGGGACTTTGTTAGGGAAATGTCTATTCGCGCCCGTGGATTGTATACAAGGGTCAGTCCGAGCCGCTTGTAGGGCAGTATCGGAGGTTGTGGAGGATTCGCTTAAGAACAGGTTTAGGTTTCTGTAACTTAAGACTTTCAAGTCTTATGAGCCGTGAGGGTCTCATAAGAAAATTCTCCTTACGAGTCGTGAGGATCTCGTAAGTGTATTTTCTCCTTAGGAATCGTGAGGATCCCTAAGTGTGTTGCTCCTTTGTGAGTCGTAAGGATCTCACGCAGGTGATTTCTCCTTACAAGGTCGAGAGGACCCTATAAGTGTCTTTTAACGAGGTTGCGCCTTTTCGGGTTTTCACAAACACTCGCCGGTAGTCCTGCTGTTTTTACTCACGGAGCCCTTTCGGGTTTTCATCCGTGCCCATTTTGCTTTATGGACATACCGTTTTTTTTTGTTTTTTTTTTTTTTTTTTTACCTCGTCAGCCTAAGGATGCTGTGGTAGTAGTTTTAGGGACGTTTCGGTCCGTCGTTAGTTTAAGGACGTTTCGGTCCGTTGTTAGTTTAAGGACGTTTCGGTCCGTTGTTAGTTTAAGGACGTTTCGGTCCGTTGATAGTTTAAGGACGTTTCGGTCCGTTGATAGTTTAAGGACGTTTCGGTCCGTGGATAGTTTTAAGGACGTTTCGGTCCGTCGCTAGTTTAAGGACGTTTCGGTCCGTTGATAGTTTAAGGACGTTTCGGTCCGTTGTTAGTTTAAGGACGTTTCGGTCCGTTGATAGTTTAAGGACGTTTCGGTCCGTCGCTAGTTTAAGGACGTTTCGGTCCGTTGATAGTTTAAGGACGTTTCGGTCCGTTG
Source organism: Agapanthus africanus (assembly GCA_030015575.1). NCBI lineage: Eukaryota > Viridiplantae > Streptophyta > Magnoliopsida > Asparagales > Amaryllidaceae > Agapanthus > Agapanthus africanus. The sequence continues at coordinate 53,572,395 of JASDDO010000006.1, read as the reverse complement.
TTAGTTTAAGGACGTTTCGGTCCGTCGTTAGGGGAGGGCCAGCTACTGCTTGTAAAGTCTGAGCCTAGGAAGATAGCGAGCGGACATAGTCGTCGTCATCTATCGTTGACCCAGGCTGTGGCTCACTAAGCATAGTATTTCTTCAAGAAGCGGCCATTTATTGGCCTGAAAGGCCTCTCACCGTGCATGTCCACGAGTAGATAGGCTCCACCCTGGTAAACCTGGTCTATGATGTACGGGCCTTCATAGTTTGGCTCGAATTTTCCCCGGTTGGCACGATTGGGGATCATAGGTCTTTTGACTACCAGCACGAGTTCGCCTTGGCGGAATGCCCTTGGCCTGGTCAATCTTTCGTACGAGCGCGTCATCTTTGCTTTGTAGGCTTCTAGATGCTGTTGCGCTATAAGTCGGGTTTCGTCGAGGGCATCAAGCTCCTCAAGTCGAAGGTGTGCATTTTCTTCGTCGGTCAGTTCGTGGTGGACTGCCACTCGTAGAGAGGGTAACTCTATCTCGAGGGGGAGTACTGCTTCCATCCCAAATACCAACGCGTATGGCGTTGTATTTGTGGCCGTCTTGAATGTAGTTCGATAAGCCCAAAGGGCTTCTTGCAGCCTCTCGTGCCAGTCTCTCTTATTCCGGGAGACGGTCTTTTTTATGATCTTCGTCAAGGTCTTATTGAAGGCCTCGGCCAGACCGTTGGCTCGCGGGTTGTAAACTGAAGAATACCTCCAGTCTATATTGTGCTGCTGCGCGAAGCGGCTAATCTTATGGCTCCTGTAGGCTGGCCCGTTATCGGAGATAATCCGCCGTGGCGTTCCAAACCGATAGATGACGTGCGTTTTGAAGAAATGGAGGATATTCTCCGTCTTCACTTCCCTCAGTGGTACTGCTTCTGCCCATTTGGAGAAGTAATCAGTTGTCGCCAGGATAAAACGGTGTCCCCGAGATGATGCTGGTTCAATGGGGCCGACTATGTCAGTCCCCCACATCTCGAATGACCAGCTGGCCACCGTTGGGTGTAGCGGATTTGGATGTTGGTGGATAAAGTCTCCATGAATCTGGCACGAGTGGCATTGCTTCGCATACTCGAGGCAGTCCTGGATCATTGTGGGCCAGTAGTAGCCCATTCGTTTAATCTTTAACTTCATCTTTGGGCCTGCTTGGTGAGAACCGCAAAGTCCGTCATGAACTTCCTGAACGACTTTTTCTGCTTCGTCAGGTCCTAAGCATCTCAGCCATAGAGAATCGAGCGATCTCTTGTATAGGGTATTGTTGACGAAAGCGAAAGATAGAGCTCGTTTCATGAGCTGATGTCTTGAAGACGCTTCTTCGGGCATTCGGCGGGACTTAAAGTAGTCTATGAAGACTTCCCTCCAGTCTTCGGCCTTCTCATGGTCCTTTATTTGTAGGGTCATCTGCTCAGTCGCTCCCTTTTCTTTGCATGATTCCGGAGATATTTCTGCCGGGGCGAGCACTCGACGGCTTTGTACCACGATTCTGACGTCATCGAGGTTCTCGTCAGCCAGTTCTTTAGCGAGTTTGGCCAACGCGTCTGCTTTGCTGTTTTCCGCGCTCGGTATATTCTCCAAAGTATAGGAGGGAATTTGGGCCAACAGTTGTTGCACCTTTTCGCCGTATCTCACCAACTCCGGTTTGCACGTTTGGTAGTCACCATTAACTTGGCTAACGACCAGCTGAGAATCCCCATATATAAGGAGGTCTTCAATTCCCATGTCAATGGCAAGCTCGAGACCTGCTATCAGGGCTTCGTATTCAGCTTCATTGTTTGTCCTCGGCTCTGTTAAGGAGAAGGCGAAGCGCATTATCCCTCCTTGTGGAGTCGCAAAGATGAGGCCTATCCCTGACTTGATCATTGGGATACCTTGCTTTTGTTTCTTTATAGAGGACGCTCCATCGAAATAAAGTTCCCATCGGGCGCTTCCACCGCTAATCGCATCAAATGCATGCTCGTCCGGCAAGTCACAATTCAAAGGAGAATCGGCCGGTATCGGGTGCTCAGCGAGGAAATCGGCAATGGCCTGGCCTTTCACTTCCTTGAGAGGTTGATATGTTATCGAGAACTCCATCAAGAGCAGGGCCCATTTAGCAAGTCGTCCCGTCAATATGGCTTTTGACATCAAGTATTTAAGGGGATCCACTTTCGAGATGAGGCAGACTTCGTGTGCCAACGCATAGTGCCTGAGCTTTGTTATCGCGAAGATTAACGCCAAGCAATGTTTTTCAATGGGAGAGTAATTGCTTTCTGCCCCCAGTAGAACTCGACTTAAGTAGTAGAGTGCTCTCTCTTTCCCCTGATCGTTCTCTTGCGCCCATAGTGCGCCCAAGGAACCTTCGAGGGCGGTTGTATAAAGAATGAGGGGTTTTCCCTTGACCGGCGCAGCTAATACCGGTGGGTTCTGCAGGTACTGCTTGATCTCGTCTAGTGCACCTTGGCATTTTTGATCCCAGACGAATGGGGTTCCCTTCTTCATCAGGTGACTGTAGGGGCGGCATTTGCCTGAAAGATTTACGATAAATCGCCGGATGTATGCGAGCTTCCCTTGGAGAGACCGCAACTGTTTGAGGGTTCTTGGCGGGGGCATTTCCATGATCGCTTTAATCTTTGACGGATCTATCTCAATACCTCGGTGTCGGATGACGAATCCCAGGAATTTTCCCGAGGAGACTCCAAACGCGCATTTGAGGGGATTCATCTTCAAATTATATTGCCGAAGGCGTTGAAATACAGTCTCTAGATGCTTTAAGTGATCTTCGTATGACATACTCTTTACTACGAGGTCGTCGATATAGCACTCGACGATGTCATGTATGAGGTCGTCGAAGATCTTTGTCATGGCCCTTTGATAGGTAGCGCCGGTGTTCTTCAGACCGAAGGGCATAACCCTGTAGCAAAATACACCCAAAGGGGTCCGGAAAGCGGTGTGCTTCTGGTCTTCGGGATGCATTTTTATCTGATTGTATCCTGAAGAACCGTCCATAAAGGAGAAGATCTCGTGAGTGGACGTGTTATCTATCATTAGCTCGGTTACCGGCACCGGGAAATCATCTTTTGGACAGGCTTTGTTGAGATCCCTGAAATCCACGCATATACGCACCGTCCCATTCTTCTTCATCACCGGGACGATATTGGCGATCCAATCGGGATATTGGACTTCTTGGATAAATCCAGAATCGATCAGTTTCTTGACTTCGGCGTTGATGCTCATCTCAAGCTCGAGTCGCATCCTTCTTGGTGCCTGCTTGACTGGCTTGATATCTGGGGATATTGCTAATCTATGCACAGCGACCTCCGGATCTAATCCTGGCATCTCGGAGTAGTTCCACGCGAAGCAGTCTTTATGCCGTAGAAGCACGTTCTTTAACGCGGCCACCCTTTCTTCAGAGAGTAGCTCGCTGACAAATGTTGGTCGCGGGTCCTCTGCCGATCCCAACTCAATCTTTCTGAGGTTATCTGCGGTAGTATGTATACCATCTTCCAGTTCTTTCGGAGCGGGCGGGAATTCTGAGATAACCTCATCATCGCTGTTTTCGAAGCACCGGGGAGGGTTGTCTATCGTAATCGTATAACAGGTGCGAATCCACTCCCGGGGCCGAGGCGGATCCGGCTCTGCTCTTGTGGCCTTGGGCTCGTGCTTTCGTGGCGGCGTTACCCTCCAGCTGTTGGATAAAGTGAATCTGCCCCGTCGGTACTGGTCCTCGACCCAGTTCTTGAAGGTGAAGCAGTCTTCGGTAGGATGTCCTGCGGCTCGGTGATAAGAGCAATAACTCGGATGAGAGGCCTTGCTAGTTTGCTCAGGATGCCTAGACTCTGGGAGCGCGATCATTCGATGTTTTAGGGCGAGTCTGAGTAACCTTTCCGTCTTGTCTCGGGGGAAGGAGTACGCTCGACTCATCTTTTCTATGAAGGACGAATCCGAGCTGTGCAATACCCGATTACGTAACCCTCTAATCCTGCGTCGTTGTTGTCGGCTCTTCTTCCCGCTTTTCGACTTATTTCCGTCTCAGCATTGGGTCTTTCGTATGATGGGTTGACAAGGATGAACGTCTTTGTCTTTTGCAATTTGTTGAAATAGAAGTTGCGTCCTGGCCTTCTCATAGATGGCCGTTTCGCGGCTACGGTCTTCCCGAGCTTTCTGACCCACTTTCCTGATAGGCTTGCCCATTCGTTCTTCAAACGACGGACTTGGCGCTTCAATCGCGGGGTCTAGTTTTGATGAGGGATCGGCATCTCCTGACAGTGTGTCCTCTTCTTCATTAAAGGTATATATAGCGTAGCTGCTGTGGGCCCGCTCTCGTTTTCCGGCTTTCGCGTATCCAAGACCGAGTGTCTCCATTTTCCCGTTGGGCAGTTTGCGTTGGGTTCCAGGGACATCCTAAATCTTGTTGTAGAACCGAGCCTGTCGAACAGTTTGTTTTAAGGGTACTCCTTGGCGCTTCAATAGCTTCTTTAATCCGTTCGTATAGTATCTAGGCAGACGGATGGGTTGGAGTCTGTCGCATGTAGCATCTGTGCCATGCCAAATCTCTTTCTCTATTTTCGACTCTGAGGATCGGTAGAATAGGATCACCTTCTCACCCCTACGCCTGGGAGGGACGTAAAACGTTTGCAGGTCTTGCACGTTGTGAGTTTGAAGCGTGTCGAGATCTTTGTAGTGTTTTCGCGGTACCATGGTGATTTGCAAACTATGGCCATCGCTGAGGGGTGCTTGCATTGAAAGCCGATTGGAGAATACGGCATTGACCTCATCTTCTGAATCACTTCCGAAGACCGGTATGGGGGCGGGCGTCCTCCGGTTGTTGCGTTGAGATGGCCCCGTGTAAACTATCTCTTCTTCTTCTTCGGTATCGCTTCCGAAAACAGGGATGGTGGCGGCGGCCTTATTCTCCGAGTCGTGACACCTTTCTGTATCTTCAAAGTCTGGCAAAAAGTATTTCGCATCCTCGTATTTGCGGACTTCGTTCACGGAAAATGGGTTCAGCTCACCCGTTACAGTATACTCGAAACCATCTTTAAAGTACTTCATACACTGATGTTGTGTAGAAGGGACGATGTTGTACTCGTGTAACCAAGGACGGCCGAGCAATGCGTTGTAACAGGTCTTGGCGTCAATGACATGGAATTTGATGTCTGTGACGAGAAGCCCGAAGCGTAACGTTAGTATCACGGACCCGAGAGTCCGTGACGATTGTGAGTCGAAACCGGAGATAGTAATTTTGTCCCGAGCGAGATGTTGCACACTCATGCAGATTTCCTTCAACACCCGAACATTAAGGAGATTGACGGAGGATCCATTATCCACCAGGATCTTGCCAATCTTGATGTCATGGCAGTACCCAGAGACATATAGGGGACGGTTATGGTCGCACGTCCCGAGAAGGAGGTCTTCGTCACCGAAAGTGACGTCGGCCGTATGCACTTCTTCCAGTTCGTCCTTCATCTTTTCGGTGGCGAGAAAGGCTTGGAATTGCTCAGGTTCTTGTAGTGCCTTAACTAGTGAGTCCCGTGCTTCTTTTGATAATAGGAGGGCGTCGAGAATGCTAAGCTGAGAAGGTAGCTTCCTTAGATGCGCGAGGATGTTATAGTCCACTTTACTCCTCCTAGGAAGGTCTTTAGTCGCCAGTTCCTTCGCGACTTGGTCATCCAAAGTGATATCTTCAGTGACCTTTTCCTTTCCCTTATCTTTTCTGTTCGTAGGCCCGAGATTCTTTTCCGGGAGTGTGCGATTGCGCAGCTGAGTGTTTCCGCAGGCTTCTGATTCCTCATCTTTCCCTAGCGCGGATTCTTCAAAGAGAGGGCCCAGAGTCACTTCTTCATCAGAGTAGCTCCCAAAGGTGAGGACTTGCGACCCCTCGGTATGAGCCATATAACAGTTGCCAGTAATTCTGTTGGGCCCGTCAACAGTGCTTCTTTGCTCCCGACGGCTCTTGCATTTCATGCGTTTGAAATGTTGCCGACGAGCAACATATCCTTGCCACCATATCTTAAAGGCGTCGCACTCCTCTGTGGGGTGTGAGACTTTCCGATGATATGCGCAGTAATCGGGGTGTTTCTCCGCCCTATCGTGCGTGTTTCCTTCCGAGGGGGGTAGCCTCATTCCCATTGACATGGCTTTGGCGAACCTTTTCCTCGTCTTGAGTATCTTCTTATCCATCTCGGATGCCTTTCGCTCTGGCAGGGGTAGTCCAACTCCTTCGTTCGGTTGCCCGCATTTGGTTCCTCCTGATGCCGCCGTCTCACGCTCCTGATCTGCTTTACTTTTTAGACGAATCTCGTCTAGAAAGGCATTGATCATATCAGTTGTCAGCCTCGCACGCTCTGGTTCGCGCTCCGCCTCTGGCTTCTTGGTGTCAGGAGCTTTCTTGCCATCGGTAAGCGAGTGGGAGATTACGTTACAACTTGCCACGTACCCTTCGGATTCATCCGATGAGCTCTCTCCATCATCTTCGTATTGAAAGGTGTGGTTGAGGAACTCTCGCAGTGTGACAGGAGTTCGTGCCTTTTGATTGTATTCTTCCAGTGCGTCGATTTGCTTCTGCAAGTTTGTGCGCTCGTCTCCAAGCTTCGCGGGCTTCTTGGAGTTCTTTTTCTTCGAAGCTTTTGACGGCCGGGTATGAGTATTTGGGCCCTTATCAGCAGTCTTCGTAGTTACGCGGGGCTTCACTGCTCCTTCGATAATTCGAGGTTCAAGAGGGTCCTTCCATTCGATTGCAGGGCACGCATGAAGGTCTCTCAGCATCCTTTTGGTCTTCGTTGATAGCACGACCTCCCATGGAACTTCTTCGATAAAGGAGCAGGTTGCCCCCGGTGTGTCTGCCTTTTTAGGAGTATGTGGTTGTGGCGGGTTCACCTTCCACTTTTCGGACAGTACAAACTTCCCCTGGAGGTATTAATCTTCGATCCATCCTTTGAAGACGAAGCAATCTTCAATCGGATGGCTTACCGTCTGATGGTAAGGGCAATAGTTGGGGTTATTCACCTCGGTGGGTTGCGGCGGTCGCCTTGGATTCGGGAGGTTAATAAGTCTGTTGCGTATTGCCAGCTCAAATAACCGTCTCGTCTTGTCTCGTGGGAACGAGTAGGGACGCTTCATCTTTTCATTATAATATCGGCGTCTTTCTTCCAATTGATCTGCCGATTTCGGGGCGTCAGGTTGCTGTTGGGCATTCGCGACAAAGGTGGCTCTTCCTTTACCCTTATCATTCTGAGGTTCCGACTTCGGGGGAGGTGGCCTATGACCCATCTGGTCCATCTGAGCCAACTTGTCGATTAAAGCCTGGAATGTGGTTGGCTTAAAGAACATCATAAACTGGGAGATAGTTGCGTGGGGGTCTAGGGTTCCCACGAACATACCCACTGCGGGTGCTTCCTCAATGCGTTGCTCGCATCTCGACCACAAATTCCGCCAGCGTATAGCGTACTGGACCCAGGTTTCGCCTGGCTTTACCCTGGCGTTAATCAAAGCAGTAATTGGAGTGCGCTCGCTGGCACTTGCGAACCGCTGAGTGAACAACAACTCCATTTCAGCGAACGTTTTGATGGAATTGTTCGGAAGTTCTGAATACCATTCGAATGCTGTTTCTGATAAGCTGCCAACGAACTAACGGAGTAACAGTTTATCGTCACCGCCGGTGTTACCGCAGAGGGCCCGGAACTGGGCGACGTGTTGATGAGGATTGCCGGTCCCCTTATACACATGGAATTTCGGTATCGTATAGCCTTGCGGGTATTTGATTTGATCGTACCAGCTTGGATACGGCCGCCCCGTTTTTACGACTTGACCAGCTGCCTCAGTTGCATGATGGACTCGGATTTGCTGGGCTATATAGTCAGCCAAGTCAGCCTTAGAGATCGTCTCTTCCTTGGCTGTTGAGAGGGCTGGTGGTGGATTTGACGTCTCTCCTCGGTCATCTTCAAGAACAATCGGAGGATCTTCGGCGGGTAAGTCCTGCTGGATCATCATTCCTATCACATCTTGAAAGAGAAGGCCCATCCGTTGTATGTTGGCCGCTTGTTCAGCAGCCTCTTTGTCCCTTTTCTCCAGTGTCCGGCGAAGGAATTCAGCGTCGGTTTCTTCCTCCCGGCGTGCGTCTGAGGACGCTTCTGGGTTTTCCTTTGGCCCGGTGAGCGCGGCCCATTGAGGGAGAATGTTTGCCTCTATCCCTTTAGCCAATTGGGCCAAAGCCTAGTGTTAAACACTTCAGAGCAATCAGTGTTGAACACTGGGAATAAGGTTGTTGAGTTAGTGTTCAACACTAAGAGATAATTGGTGTTAAACACCAGCAATAAGGCTTTTTCCAATTAGTGTTAAACACTAAAACAGATCAGTGTTGAACCCCGCCAATAAGGCTTTTTTAATCAGCATTGAATGCTAAGGCCCGACAGTGTTTTAACACTGGGCTTGAGAGTTTTAACTTTAGTGTTAAACACTAAGGCGAGAAGGGTCATGTGGCAGCACGTGAGAGCGCCCTCCCTTCTTTTGTTCTGCTGAAATTATCATCTCCTTCAAGGCGTCACGTGCCATCACGTGAGGGGCATTCAAATGCCTGTGTATTAAAGTTTCTGCCAAGGTCACGTGGGTCACGTGGGGTGCTGCCTCAAAGGGGCTTTCTGTAGGGGTTTTGGGGGGTCACGTGGTGGCACGTGACCCTACCTCTATGTTTTTTAGAGGATCTGTTACTCCTTTTTTCAGGAATTAAATTCCTCGAACTTTAAATTTCAGAGGAATTAAATTCCTATTTCCTTTTGAAGACTTGTAGAGTTGAACTCTGAATTTTCTGTAGGAATTAAATTCCTCGTTTATGTGGAGAACTGAAGAGGGTTCAACCCTTAATAAAAGCTTTCAAGGAACTATACTTCCCATTTTAAAGAATTATAATTAAGGGAATTAAATTCCTGCTATTTCCACAGAACCACATTCTTAATTAGGGTTCAACCCTGTTTCTTTTGTTTTGAAGGAATTAAATTCCCATGATACAGGGTCAAGCCCTAATTTTATTTTTTAAAGGAATTGAATTCCTATAGTTCTGCGAGAATTAAATTCTCATGCTTGCGTTCCTTCTCTATGTTTTGGATCTGCATGGCAGGATCTCAACCCATTGAGAATTAAATTCTCAACCTAAAGGGGAGATGTGCACTTTGCAGATCCTCTATCAAAGAGAGAAGAAATGTGCTCTTCTATTTTATGTATCAGAGTTAAACTCTGTTGGGAATTAAATTCCCCCTCTTCCAAAAGGCCTTCCCCTTCTTACCTAGGGTTTTTTGCAGAAGATCCAAGTCTTTTCCAAGTATCAAAGCTTTTCTCCTTTTTTCTTTCTCTGCGCGTGTATATTTTTTGTGTCTCTTGGCTCCTATTTATAGGAAAAGCAGCTGAATCAATTAGTTTTGGTAAATCCATCATGGGATATTTGATTTGCATCCATTATTCATTCTGGACCTTTGGATTATTAGGTGAATCTTATTCACCGTTGGATTTCAGATCCAGAGATTCTCCCTTGTTATTTTGGTTAGATTTAAGGGGGAAATCTTTCCAAACCCGAGATTTTCCATAAATAAATGACCTCTGAATCTTTAATTTGATTGGATGCATATAGTTGCGTTCCTTTGGAAAGATTTGCATTTCTCTCAGAATTTAATTCTGTTGACAAAAAGGGCTTTGAAAGCCGGTCACGTGTGCCCACTTGACCCATGGTCACGTGTGAGCACGTGACCCCCTTCGGAATGAGCCTTCTTCTTTCCTTTGCGCTCTGTCTTCTAATTGTTGCTTGAACGTCACGTGCTACCACGTGACCCCTGGTCACGTGTGAGTACGTGACCCCTGTCTGGCGCCTCTTTCTGGAGAACGAGTCTGCTGCCTTGAACGTCGCGTGCCAACACGTGACTCTGGTCACGTGGGAGCACGTGACTTCTTCTGAAGCCTTTTCCTTGACTTGATCAGTTAACCGGTGTGCCTTTGACGCTGGTCATGGGGGAGCACGTGACTCTTTCTGAAGCCCCTTTTCTTCAATGTAGTCAGGAAACTGAACTTGCCTTGATGATGCGTTTAGGTGTCACGTGCCAACACGTGACTGCTGGTCACGTGTAAGCACGTGACCCTCTTCTGAAGCTTTTCCCAGAAGCTTTCCTGATTTTAAATCAGGAAACAACGACCGATATTATGGGTATAGGATCATTCGGGGAATGATGCCTATAAGAAATGAAGGTTTTGTATCGTTGATAGACACCGAGAGATGATTTATATTGAGTTGTGATTTCAGAAGTATGATGTGATTTATTGTTGGATTTCACATATACTCATATATCATATTGATTCATGTTCATTAGCATGATTACCATATTTACTTCATTCGCCGTTATATGTTAGTCGTATTCACTGAGTTGGCAACTCATCCCCGTTGTGCCACAGTTCCTTGCAGGGATAGAGTGGACGGGTAGCTGCGAGGCAGGATCACTTTTGCTGTTGTTTCCATCTTTTGATCGGTAGGTTACAAGTGTAGTAACCTCCTTTTTGGTTTTTGTACTTTTGTATCTAGAAGACTCCATCAGACCTGTATTTTGACTTAGAGATGAGAGATGGGATATATATATGTACAGTTGAAATATGTGGATCAGTTTCATAGTCTTTCTTTATGAGATTTAATAATGTTTATTATGTGTACATTCATGTTCATTATTGATATTGTTGATTCCAACTAGGAATACAACCACACTTAACCTTTATTACTTGTTTAATGAATTAACTTCATAACTCGAGATTTCTACTTAAAACTAAATTTTCCTAAATAATTCCGAAATAAGGTATTTTGATCTTGGTTTTTGGCTTACTTGGACTTGTGCATATCTTTAGATATGATACAAATCTAAGTGCCTGTCACATCTAAACTTGGGTCGTGACATCTGTCCCACAGCCATCAGTACGTCGTACAGGAGATAGTATACGGGTGCTCGTTTGGTTACGAGTACACTGGACAGGACTCGTCGGGAACTGACCGGTTGGTATTATACCTATCGTCAGTTATCAGTTCCCAGGTGACATGAGTACAGCTTAGTCCGCTGACTTGACACTGTCACTTCGCCTCGAGTGTGTTCCCACTGTACTTTGATTACTACCCTACCACGGCTCAAAGGAGTCGTGCAAACAAGTAGTGGTTGGGTACAGTCCCAAAGCACTTGGAGGCAGCGACGGTTAGACAGGATTCGTCTCTCCCGGTATTGGGGGTTGACATCGCGCTGTGTCTAGGAGAGCCATTACACGAGTAGTCCCTGGCCAGGGCAATCGAGATATACTGGTAGGCTTCCAGTGTTATCTCAGGGTGTTTTGGGCTTCACTCCGACACGACTTGTACCGCTATTAGGGGACTGGCGTTTACCGCCCCCCTAAGCCCGCCATGCGATGTATCAGACGAACAGACCGGACTGTACGGAGATTGTCACATTCAGGCTCAGTAGGAGTTCAGATGGGTTTCACCTCGTCAGTCTTCTTGTCGGCTTCTACCTGGGGACCGTTACGCACAGCTAGTGCCGCTTGCGGTCTGTGGTTAAACCCACTGCCAGCGTAGTGTCGAGTCTTTAGAGTCCCACACAGAAAGCTATTCGCCTTTAGGCAAAAGAGTAGAGGTCGCATGGTTTTGCGACAGGGTTCGGTCACATCCGTGCACTTATGCACGTACAGTGTCCGGACAGTTTACACTAGCGGGCTTTGGTTTAAGCCAGATCCTAGTGTACGTATTGGGATTGGATTTATCCAGTATGTATTCGTGTTCCTCGGAACGCAGATGCGGGTGTGTATGCACAGTTGACGGAGAGACAGAGGCAGAGGATTCTCATTAAGGTTGTTGACCGTTGACTGTTGACCATTGACTTTTTGCTCAACCCTAATGAGAATATGATATATGATTAACAATAATATGAATTAAGTATTATGGTGACATGGTTGTTGAGGGGTTGACTTTGTTGACTTGTTGACTTTGTTGACCGGTTGACTAGGTTTGACTAGTTGACCATCATGATGACAATGGCTATCATTTCATGGCAAAGACTTTTGCTTGCTTGTTCTCTTATGCAAAATGAGTGCATGAAATGATATGGCTATTGTAGCTTAAACCATTTACACAATACTTGATTACTATTTTTGTGATGATGGTTTTGGATTATGAGAGCCAAAAGAGAAAAGTCTTTCTCATTCTATCATTCTCATTCTCTCTCTTGTTCTTGAGCTCTCATCTCCTTCCTCTTGCTCTCCCTCTCTTTTTGTTTATGGTTCACTTGTCTCATGTGTTGAGAACTAAGAACCATAGTGTAAAATCCTAACACACTCTTCTCTACTCATTCTAGTTCATAAGGTTTAGCAAACCAAGTGAACTAGTTTCTTCAAAGATCGAAGAAAAAGCCAAAGGTAGAAGCTTTCGAGGTGGATCTATTTTTGGAGCAAGGAGACGACGGAGTGAAGGCGATCATGACAACCATCGAGGCTTGAAGACGAAGGAGATCAAGAAAGAAAGGTATAACCCCCTAACCGAGTAGTTAACAACTCCTAGTTAGGTTGTTAGTTAGATGTTTAACAAAGATCCGGTTTTGAGTCCATGTTACCACCTCTAGAAAAATTGTTTTTCACCTAATTCCGCATGCCCGAAAGTACCGGGAGAGGTAGAATGGACTTACAGTGGTATCAGAGCCTAGTTAAACTCTATCTAACATGTTAGCAAAGTAGCTAGAAGATCGATCAAAGAAAAGTCGCAAAACGAACCCAAAACTGTCAAGTTTCTGCCGAATTTTATTCTGTTCAAAAGTTGATAAATTTCATCTTAAAAATCGGCTCAGGCTTTTTATAGAATAACCACCAAATTTAGTCCCACGATAGATTCAAAGCGCCGTGGAAACGCGGCGGGAGCACGCTCCCGCCGCGGTTCCGCGGCCGAGTTGACTCGGCCGGGGTCCATCTTTGGTGCAGTGTATTTCTGGGGTTGTTTTGGGATTTTTGGAATATGTATTTTCTGCCCAGATTTTCCAGAACGAAAATTTTGTGTTTGGGGCCTATAAATCCGTATTTTTGATCGAACTTCTAAAAGACTTAAGCTGACGGGTTTTTCTGTGATGTGATATTTGTATTGAACGTCTACTAATCGCTATATGTTGATTAGTGGGGGTTATACAAATCTGTGATCTGTAATGTTATTGGAATGTGTATATGAATTCATTGGATTGTCGCGGGTGAATAGCCGAGGGTTGTGAGACGAGAGTTTTCTTTTCTTTCAATTCATGTAAATTTGTAAAATGATGTAATAATTATTTGTATGGCCGCACAACCGGGTCGGGGTTGTAGCCATCATTGTATAATTTCTTTTTACTGTTTTTGCTCCTAGGATAGACCTATGGAGGGGGTGCACAAACTACCGGGTATGCCGAAGTGCCGAGTGGCCTACTCACGGGGATGAGGGAGGTTGCTTCGCTTCGGGTACTTGGTGGGTAGTTTGCCGCACCCGTAGGGGTCTTGGGTGGGGTATTGGCTATTCACCGCGACCGTGTAATCTGCTTTTCGTTACAGGCTCGTACGAATTGCAGGTTCCTAGTATATCCAATGTGTTCATCTGTGATCTGAAATGTCTATCATTGCAATATCTCTATATATGATATTATTTAGGCGTTGCTTATGTTTTACAGCCGCGCTAGCCCAGCCCCCGCTCTGTCGTTAGTTAAGTAACCTAACGGGTAATGACGGGGCCCTGTGGCGAATGCGAATGGCATAAGCGTACGTCATATTTTGGTTGTTTTCTGCAATGGTAGGTTTAAATGATGGGACGTATTAAAAGAACTAATGCAAGAATATCATGCATTAAAAGAACTAATGCAAGAAAATAAACCATGTAAAAGTCGTTGGAACACTTTCGAAAAACCACTCGGTTCTTTTCAAAACAAACTTTTAAAATACGGAGTTTGAGCCACTCCATTTAAAAGCTATCTTGTTCCATCGACTAAATCAAGTTCACTACGTTCACGGTTTCGCCAAAACCATTCGTAGCCCTCCGTCGTTTCACATAAATGGTCAATAGTATTCAAGCTATGTATGTTGGCCAAAGTCAAGGCATAGTGATTGGTAGCTATTGGGTATTCATGTGTAGCATAGATAGATGCGTTGGTTTGGGACAGTCGTACTGCCATTTTGGCCAAAGTCAAGGGTAGGTACGGGTGGATCCAAATTAACCTGGATAATGACGGCCAGAACTTGACATGTGACTTATGATATTTTGGCCAAAGTCAAGGTCATAAGAGCATGGGGAAAAAATCCATATCGGGAGTTTCAAAAGAACTGAAACTTGCTAGTATTGCATACCATTTGGAGCGTGATGATTCTGGTAGGATTCCTTCAGTTTCGTCACGCGATCATATTTGGATCCCGATCCTACTGTGAGTATATGCTACTCCTCGGGAAATTTCTCACTTAACGATCAATGCTATAAACCTAGTAGGTGTCTAGAAAGGTGTTAGCGGGGCTACGCCCCTAGGAAAAAGAGGTTCTTAAATTAAGGAACTTCGCGAAACCGTTGGAAAACCTCCCTCGATGTACCGACACTAGCCTGGCCGAACGGTTAAGCAAGTATTGTATGGTGAGATTGATCCTGACTAATTCTTCCTTTTTGGTTTGAGGAGGGATTCGAGAAACAGTGGGAGCCATCCTGTTTAGACAAACTAAAAACCACTCTAAACTTGCAAGAGCATCATGCTGAGTGTTTCTTCTTCTCTCTCTTAATTGCAACGACCAATCGACATGACTGGACTTAAGTTACTTCTAGATAAAAACATACTGACAGGGCCAAACTACAAAGATTGGCTCAGGAATGTCAAAATGGCAATCACTTACGACAAGCTGGGGTATCTTCTTACCACCAAAGCTCCCCCTGTCCCAAGTCCCACCACCAGCGTCGCGGATAAGGAAATCCGTAAGACTTGGGAGATTGATAGCGCGAAGGCCAAGTGCCTCGTACTTGCCTCGATGGACAACGAACATCAGAGGAGGCACGAGAATATGGACCTTGAATCCATATTTCTCCATACAAAAGAACTGTATGGAGAGCAATCTCGTATCGCAAGATACGAAGTGTCGAAGAAGTTATTTTCGGCAAGGTTGGCCATCGGATCATCGGTAGCGGAACACGTGCTTAAGATGATTGGCTTCATTGAGGAGCTCGCGGAACTTGGAACCACGTTAGAGAACGAGCTCTATACGGACTTGATTCTCCAGTCCCTTCCTTCCACTTACGCCCAGTTTATCCTGAACTTCAACTTACAAGAAAAAGAAGTTGAACTTTCAGAACTCCTCAACATGCTGAGGAGTGCAGAGGGCACCCTACAGAAAGGTAGGGAAACATCCACTTTGTTTGTAGGAGGATCTTCCTCTTCTAGGTCCAAGGCGAAAACAAGGGAAAGATGAAGAAAGCCCCCGCCAAACCAAGGGGCGGTGTTAGTAAAGTGGATACGAAGGGAAAAGCAAAGGCAACAAAGAAAGCGGGGCAGCTTGTGGATAAAGAAGAATTCTTCTATTGTCATAAGAAAGGTCACTGGAAGAATGATTGCAGGGCTTGGAAAGCCAGGACACAGGAATTGAAGCAGGTTGCGGCTTCAGCTTCAGGTGTGTTTGTTATTGAAAACTGTCTTTCAATAAACTCTACTTCCTGGGTATTGGATACCGGATCAGGATCTCATATCTGTAATTCTTTGCAGGCGTTGAGAAACCGTAGGGTTTTGAAGGCAGGTGACATGACCCTCAGAGTTGCAAACGGAGCTAGCATGGATGCTAAGGCCGTGGGGGACTATCACCTGGGAATATCAGATGGACATGTTTTGGTTTTGCGTAATTGCTTTTTTGTACCCAACGCAACTTGTAATATCATTTCTGTATCTTTAGTTTCTAAAGAAGGTTATGAATTTGCGTTTGTAAGTAATGTTGTAAACATTCACCTTAATCAAGTTTTGATTGGGTCAGGTACATTAAGCAATGGTATATACGTATTAAACCAACCACAGATTTTCAATGTCCAGAATACACACAAAAGAAAGTCTCCGGAAATTAATCAGACTTTCTTATGGCATTATAGACTGGGTCACATCAATGAGAGAAGGTTGACGAAGTTGCATACAGAAGGATATCTGAATCCGTTCGAATATCAATCGTATGCCACTTGTCAATCCTGTCTCAAAGGAAAGATGACAAAGACTCCGTTCACTGGACACGGAGTAAGAGCGAGCTCGCTCTTGGGACTCGTACACAGCAACGTGTGCGGTCCAATGTCTACACATGCGCGAAGCGGTTATTCTTACTTCATTACTTTTACGGATGACTTTTCAAGGTACGGTTATGTCTTCTTAATGAAACATAAGTCCGAAGCCTTTGGAAAGTTCCAGGAATATAAGAATGAAGTAGAAAAACAAACCGGCAAAAGTTTCAAGATTCTAAGATCGGATCGAGGTGGAGAATACTTAAGTGCCGTGTTCCTGGATTATTTAAAAGAGAACGGAATTCTCTCTCAGCTTACTCCTCCATACACTCCGCAACATAACGGTGTATCGAAGAGACGGAACCGAACCCTATTGGATATGTTACGGTCCATGATGAGTAACGCTGAGTTACCGCGATCATTCTGGGGGTATGCGCTAGAATCAGCTGCATACCTTTTGAACCGAGTTCCAACTAAGACTGTGCCTACTACACCATATGAAATGTGGTGTGGGAAGAGACCCTATCTTAAGCACATTAAGACATGGGGAAGTCCATCTTTTGTTAAAAAGCAGCATGCGGACAAGCTCGAGGCACGCTCAGTACAGTGTAAGTTTGTGGGATATCCAAAGAATTCCAAGGGATATTTCTTCTACTGCGAAGAGGAACAAAAAGTTCTTGTTTCTCGTCATGCCCACTTTCTAGAACACCAGTTCTTAGAAAAGGAAATAAGTGGGAGCGCAGTAGAACTGGAAGAAATTCCAGAACCACAGACTATTACTGAAAGCTTAATGGAACCAGAGGGTTCAAAAGAACAGGACATTCCTACGCCGCTCCGCAGGAGTAGTAGGCAGTCTCATCCGCTCGAGAGATACTACGGTTTTCTCATAGACGGAGATAGAGAGGATTGCATCATGGATTATGATGAGCCTACTATCTTCCAGCAAGCCGTTCAGAGCATTGACTCGGTGAAATGGCTGGATGCAATGCGGACCGAAATGGAGTCCATGTACACCAACAAAGTATGGACATTGGACATTGCTCCAGACGGGGTAAAACCCGTAGGATGCAAGTGGATCTTCAAAAGGAAGATTGGTGTAGATGGACAGGTTGAGACCTATAAAGCTAGACTGGTAGCAAAGGGTTTTCGTCAAAGACCTGGTTTGGACTATGACGAGACCTTTTCTCCAGTGGCTATGCTGAAATCCATTCGGATCCTTCTTGCCATTGCTGCCTTCCACGATTATGAGATTTGGCAGATGGATGTAAAGACCGCTTTTCTAAATGGAAATTTAGAGGAGTGTGTCTATATGGACCAGCTAGAGGGTTTCATTCAGAGTGGGAGCAGCGGAAAGGTGTGCAAGTTGCTTAAGTCCATTTACGGACTAAAGCAGGCAT
Source organism: Agapanthus africanus (assembly GCA_030015575.1). NCBI lineage: Eukaryota > Viridiplantae > Streptophyta > Magnoliopsida > Asparagales > Amaryllidaceae > Agapanthus > Agapanthus africanus. Next base: position 53,554,768 of record JASDDO010000006.1, on the reverse strand, counting down.
CGCGGAGTTGGAACATCTGTTTTGATGAGACGGTCAAGGAATTTGGCTTTATCAAAAATCCAAATGAACCATGCATCTATAGTAGATTTGTAGCGAGAACTGTAGTATTTCTCGTTTTATACGTGGATGACATTCTCTTAATAGGAAATGACATTCCTATGCTACAATCTGTCAAGGGGTTCTTGTCACACAGGTTCTCCATGAAAGACCTGGGTGATGCCTCATACATCCTGGGGATCCGGATCCATCGTGATAGATCCAAGAGGATATTAGGACTTTCACAGTCCAGGTACATCGACACCATACTGAAAAGATTCAGTATGGAAGATTCCAAGCGGGGTAACCTACCGGCTTGTCACGGGATCACCCTCTCTAAAGAGATGTCTCCCAAGACTGATTTGGAGAGGGATCGCATGTCTATTATACCCTACGCTTCTGCGGTAAGCTCTATAATGTATGCGATGTTGTGTACCAGACCGGATGTAGCTTATGCACTGAGTGTGGTAAGCCGGTATCAGTCAAACCCTGGGGAGAAACACTGGATAGCGGTAAAGAACATTCTCAAGTATCTGAGAAGGACTAAGGAGATGTTCTTGGTGTATGGCGGAAAAGACCTCCAGATCGAGGCCTTTGCTGACTCCAGCTTCCAGAGTGACAAGGATGATTCCAAGTCCATGTCGGGTTTTGTCTTTACCCTCAATGGAGGGGCGGTGTGTTGGAAGAGTTCCAAACAGGAAACCGTTGCAGACTCGATGATGGAAGCGGAATACATCGCTGCATCTGATGCCGCAAAAGAAGCTGTCTGGATGAGGAAGTTCTTGAAAGAACTTCAGGTGGTTCCGTCCATTGTTGATCCAATACCTCTGTATTGCGACAACAACAGGGCTATAGCTTTAGCGAAGGAACCCAGGTCCCATCAGAAATCCAGACACATCCTGAAGCGGTATCACCTGATCAGGGAGATCGTGGATCGCCAGGAGATCGAGGTTCGGAGGGTCGCTTCAGAAGATATCACTGCAGATCCATTCACTAAGGCCTTGCCCCAGACTCAGTTCGAGCGGCTGATCGAGATGATAGGTCTTCGATACGCCAGTACATGGCCTTAGTGCTAGTGGGAGATTGTTAGTGTATATGCCCTAGAGGCCATTACTGTATCATACTAGTTTGTATATTACTTAATGGAAGCTTGGGATATTCACCTTGTATAAACAATCTTGCTCAATATAGTAGTATGCTACTTGGTTTGTTTCTACTTTAATGTGTACATGTGTTTATTTTAGTATATCACCTATACACATTAGTGGAGCCCTTAGGATCTTTGCTTGATTACCAGCATTGTGATGGCAGTCACACTAGTGGGGGCTGGGTAATCTATAAGCACATCCTTATACAGGTCCCTAGTCGCAGGACTATCGAGACAGGGCATCGATACTCCGGAGTAGACTAGCGTATGCGCTTCTCATCCCAGTGTGGGAGATGGTCTGTCCCACAGCCATCAGTACGTCGTACTGGAGATAGTATACGGGTGCTCGTTAGGTTACGAGTACACTGGACAGGACTCGTCGGGAAATGACCGGTTGGTATTATACCTATCGTCAGTCATCAGTTCCCAGGTGACATGAGTACAGCTTAGTCCGCTGACTTGACACTGTCACTTCGCCTCGAGTGTGTTCCTACTGTACTTTGATTACTACCCTACCACGGCTCAAAGGAGTCGTGCAAACAAGTAGTGGTTGGGTACAGTCTCGAAGCACTTGGAGGCAATGACGGTTAGACAGGATTCGTCTCTCCCGGTATTGGGGGTTGACATCGCGCTGTGTCTAGGAGAGCCATTACACGAGTAGTCCCTGGCCAGGGCAATCGAGATATACTGGTAGGCTTCCAGTGTTATCTCAGGGTGTTTTGGGCTTCACTCCGACACGACTTGTACCGCTATTAGGGGACTGACGTTTACCGCCCCCCTAAGCCCGCCATGCGATGTATCAGACGAACAGACTGGACAGTAAGGAGATTGTCACATTCAGGCTCAGTAGGAGTTCAGATGGGTTTCACCTCGTCAGTCTTCTTGTCGGCTTCTACCTGGGGACCGTTACGCACAGCTAGTGCCGCTTGCGGTCTGTGGTTAAACCCACTGCCAGCGTAGTGTCGAGTCTTTAGAGTCCCACACAGAAAGCTATTCGCCTTTAGGCAAAATAGTAGAGGTCGCATGGTTTTGCGACAGGTCGCATGGTTTTGCGACAGGGTTCGGTCACATCCGTGCACTTATGCACGTACAGTGTCCGGACAGTTTACACTAGCGGGCTTTTGTTTAAGCCAGATCCTAGTGTACGTATTGGGATTGGATTTATCCAGTATGTATTCGTGTTCCTCGGAACGCGGATGCGGGTGTGTATGCACAGTTGACGGAGAGACAGAGGCAGAGGATTCTCATTAGGGTTGTTGACCGTTGACTGTTGACCATTGACTTTTTGCTCAACCCTAATGAGAATATGATATATGATTAACAATAATATTAATTAAGTATTATGGTGACATGGTTGTTGAGGGGTTGACTTTGTTGACTTGTTGACTTTGTTGACCGGTTGACTAGGTTTGACTAGTTGACCATCATAATGACAATGGCTATCATTTCATGGCAAAGACTTTTGCTTGCTTGTTCTCTTATGCAAAATGAGTGCATGAAATGATATGGCTATTGTAGCTTAAACCATTTACACAATACTTGATTACTATTTTTGTGATGATGGTTTTGGATTATGAGAGCCAAGAGAGAAAAGTCTTTCTCATTCTATCATTCTCATTCTCTCTCTTGTTCTTGAGCTTTCATCTCCTTCCTCTTGCTCTCCCTCTCTTTTTGTTTATGGTTCACTTGTCTCATGTGTTGAGAACCAAGAACCATAGAGTAAAATCCCAACACACTCTTCTCTACTCATTCTAGTTCATAAGGTTTAGCAAACCAAGTGAACTAGTTTCTTCAAAGATCGAAGAAGAAGCCAAAGGTAGAAGCCTTCGAGGTGGATCTATCTTCGGCGCAAGGAGACGACGGAGTGAAGGCGATCCGGACAACCATCAAGGCTTGAAGACGAAGGAGATCAAGAAAGAAAGGTATAACCCCCTAACCGAGTAGTTAACAACTCCTAATTAGGTTGTTAGTTAGATGTTTAACAAAGATCCGGTTTTGAGTCCATGTTACCACCTCTAGAAAAATTGTTTTTCACCTAATTCCGCATGCCCGAAAGTACCGGGAGAGGTAGCATGGACTTACAGGCCCGACCCTAGACTATTACTCAGTGACCAAGTTGACCGAACCTGCTTATAAGACTGGCTTTTGGATTGTCAGAGTTGCAAACTTCATTGCCACTCCCACTTTTACCCTTTTCTCCAGGACACCCCGTATTACTACGAACGTCCACTTCCATTGGATAAGACCATCGTATGGTTATATACGAACTCGAAGGAATTTATTCGAGGATGGTTTCCGGTTCTGGAGAAAACGAATAGGACTATTCAGTTGTCTTTTCCTTTTTCCTTCTCTCAGGTTGCGTGTGCTCCTTGGATTAGGACAGTACACTTATTACGCAAATTGGATAGTCTTCTTCCAAACCATTGGCAGGTGCTGACCGGTAGGGAATGAAGAAAACCAATTAGCCTAAACGGTGTACAGAAGGTATTAAGTTAAGACAAATAAAGGGATTAGAAGGAGGGCAAAGTAAATTGCGACTGCTATTCACAACCAAACTAAGTATTACATTACCACTCCCACTTCACCTTTGTATTTCTCCAGAACACTCCGTATCACTACGAAGATCCACAGTTATTTGGATACTCCATCGTATGGTTATATATGAACTCGAAAGGAACTTGTTCCAGTTCGGGGATGGATTCTGGTTCAGGAGAAGTAGGAATAAGGTTTATTCGGTTGTCTTTTATCTTCACCTTCTCTCGCATTGCGAGTGCTCCTAGGATTAGGACAGTACACCCATTAGGCTTATTGGATAGTCTTCTTCCAAACCATAGGCTGGTGCCGAACGGTAGGGAAGGAAGAAAACCATTTGGCCTAAAGGGGTGTGCAGAAGGTAATGACTAAAGACATATGAAGGGATGTGGAGAGATGTCATAGAAATATACGGTTATAGTTGTGAATCTGGATAATGGAGGAGGCATTACTAGGAATACCAGGATACCCCTACGAAACATTTCAATGTTTCAGTTTCACTATGTACTGTTAAAAGAAAACTGATTTTCTAATTAGTCCTTGCTCCAGGGTATGTATTTACCAGGTTTGATTCTCACATCTGTATGGTTTTACAGATGATGAGTGGGAGTAAGTTATTGGGAATTAGGTGATCATCCTCATTATATCGGAATTCGTTGCGATTGGTGATATTTGAGGAAATCACCTGGGTAGTTTGCCGGACGACAAATATTTGGTTTTGAATATCCGTTGTTGTGCACCAATTTCAAATTGATATATCTGTACGTCTATTTTTATAGAGTGAGATGTACCTTTTTGAAATTATGTCTATGACATTTACCTATATCAGTGGATGGTTAGGTAAGGAGCATTAAACAGCGGTGTAATTCTTCCTAACCATAAGTACAGTTTTCAACCTACGACACACAGGGAATGAGTTATTAGATTTAAGGGACTTATACAGAGTATTGTATGTTGTCCAGTGTCCATTTGGACAGAGGGGTTGGTACTCGTAATAGATTCTGTTTACTTGTGACTTCTCTAGTTCTTAGACATATGTTTCATTGAAATACAAGGTCTAAGTTTTGAGAAGTTATAGGTATAAGAATAAAGTAGAGAACCAAGTGTTGCAAGTATCAGGATTCTTCAACGTGATCGAAGATGTAAATACTTGTGTATGGTATTCAGTTGATAGTAATGATTAAGAGAACTGTCTTCTCTTTATGGTTACTCATAATTGGAAGCACTCCTATGTTGAGTAATGTTGATCGGCCTCTTTCCATTTAGTTGACATGCAATGGAGACAGTTGCATGATTTGAATCTGGTTCCAATTAAATCAGTGCCTCTGTTTCTGTATTGGATATAGAACAGTTCATATCTTGATGATGTTAAGGTACGGGGAGTTGTTCGGCTTATGCTTGAAACCAGACTCCGGATAACTCAAGGCACGTTTCTGTAATAGTTGTTTGTGGTTTGACCCGGGCTATGACGAAGGTTGATTTTCTACCATCTGGAAGATCAATAGTGATATTGTTCTTGACTCGCCACAGTTTTAATAAAAATGGATTTTTTTCCAGAAAACAGTAGTGGGAGTATGGTAGAACTGGAAGTGATTCCAGAACCGCAAACGATTACTGAAAATTTGATAAGAACCTAAAGATTCAATCTGGATAAACATTCCATTGGCAACTCTGCAAATATGGTGGGTAACCTCAGGCACTCGAGAGGTACTCCGGTAGATTCAAGGACGGTGACAGGGAGGTTCTTATTTGCCCATACTTGCCATTGCTATTGTTCCAGACTATGAGTCCCGGCAGGAGGATGAGTATAGCGTCGTTCTAGACTAGTTTTAGAAGTGTACATGTATATGACTCTGCCAGAGGGTTGTCGTAGTCAGTGGGAGCAGCGGAAGCATAGTGGACAAGTGGCTTATGTCTATTTATAGACTAAAGCATATATAGCGGAGATAGATCATCTGTTTATGACGTGACAGTCATAGGTTTGACTTCATCAGAATAGGGGATGGATCTGTTAAGAAGGTAGTATGGTGTAATGTCCTGGTATTTGGATGACATACACAGAGTAGGAAGTGAAATTCCTATACTACGATCGGTTATACTTTGGTTGTCAGACAGTGGTTTCTCCACATAAGACTTGGATATTATATCAGACATTCTGGTCACTAGATCTATGGTTTTAGATCTAGATTTGGGTGGTTTCCCAATCTGGGTACTTAGATAGCATTCTAAAGGTGTTTTAGAATGGACGACTCCTGGCACGGTAGTGTACCTGCAGGTGATGGAGTCACCCTCTCTGAAGGTGTCTTACAGACTAAAGAGGAGAGGGATGTGCATGATCGGCAGATCACTAGCTTAGGCAATTGAGTTGATCATGAGATGTCAAGTACCACACCAGATGTTGTTTTTGCAGTAGATGCAATATGTTGATATTGATCCAATTCTGGAGAAACGTTCGAGAAGCAGTTTTAGAACATAAGTGGATGTTCTAGGGATATGATAACGACAGCTTCATTCGGGAGACGGTTATCATTCCAGGCTTCCAAGGTGACATGGATGACAGAGTGACTGTCAGAGTTATAGTTTTCCCTCTGACGAAGGGCAGTAATTTGGACAGGTGGTCCAAGCGGATACTGCGGGAGGCATGGCGCAGGATACTGATTAAGTTCAGTTGACGATACAGTCTGAGAAGTTTGGATTTGGAGTTCATTTATGAACTAGGTCCCATCAGATATCCAGACATACTCTAAAACAGGTATTGCTCATTTCGGGAGATGGGTTTCTCCGCGAACTTGAGATAAAGAGAGACATAGAAAGAAACATCAAAGCGGATCCACTCACCGAGGCTATTCCTCGGACGCATTATATTCGCAAACGGGTTTTGTGAGACTGATTAGTAGAGGAGTTGGTGTTCAGTATCACACAGGCTGTGAGTATACTACATCACAATAATTAGCCTTGAGTGCAAGTGGGAGATTGTTGGAAATAGTGCCCTTAGAGTCAATTATTGGATCACAGGCACGTGATTGCAATGACTGATAGAGGACCTATACCGTTAGAACAGTCTTACTCAAGATGATAGTATGCTATCTGGTTTATCTTTATCATCGTGTACTGTTTCAGGTGACCTTACAGGTCACTATTGCACGTTGATAGAGCCCTTAGGATTCTTGCTTGACGGCCAGTAGTATGATGGCGATCATATACGTGGGAGCTGGGGTCTATAAGCACATCCTTAAAAGGTCCCTAGTCGTGGAAGTTTTCTATTAGTGTATATGCCCTAGGGGTCATTATTGTATCATATTAGCTTGTATATTACTTAATGGAAGCTTGGGATATTCACAGTTATATAACAGTCTTGCTAAACATGGTAGTATGCTACTTGGTTTTATCTATCTTAATATGTGAGTATACGTATTGATAGAGCTCTTAGGATCTTGCTTGACTACCAGCGTTGTGATGACAGTCACACTAGTGGGGGCTGGGTAGTCTATAAGCACATCCTTCTTCAGGTCCCTAGTCGTAGGATTATCGAGACAGGGCATCGATACTCCGGAGTAGACTAATGTGTACGCTTCTCATCCCAGTTGGGGAGATGGTCTGTCCCACAGCCGTCAGTACGTCGTACTGGAGATAGTATACAGGTGCTCGTTGGGTTACGGGTACACCGGACATGACTCACGGGGAACTGTTGGTTGGTATTATACCCGTCGTCAGTTAACAGTTCCCAGGTGACATGAGTACAGCATAGTCCGCAGACTTGACACTGCTACTTAGCCTCAAGTGTGTCCCACTGTTCTTAGATTGCTACCCTACCACGGCTCAAAGGAGTCGTGCAAACAGGTAGCAGTTGGGTGCTGTCCCGAGCACTTGGAGGCAGTGGCGGTTAGTCAGGATTCGTCTCTCCCGGTATTGGGAGTTGATATCGCGCTGTGTCAGAGAGCCATTACGCAAAGTTCCTGGCCAGGGAAAGCGAGATTTACTTGTAGGTTCCAGTTATTTCTCAGGGTGTAATGGGCTACGCTCCGACACGACTTATATCGCTACTAGGGGACTGACGCTTGCCGCCCCCCTAGTCCCGATATGCGATAGTCTTAGACGAACAGACCGGACTGTACGGAGATTTTCACATCAGGCTCAGTAGGAGTTCGGATGGGTTTCCTCATCGGCCTTCTTATCGACATCTACCTGGGGACCGTTACGTACAGCTAGTGCCGCTTGCGGCCTGTGGTTAAACCCACTGCCGGCGTAGTAGTCGAGTCTTTAGAGTCCCACACAGAGTGTTTCCCTGCTCCAAGCGAAACGATATAGAGGTCGTATGGTTTTACGACAAGGGTTCGGACGCATACGTGTGTTTACGCACGTACGACATTCGGACAGTTTTTACTAGCCGGCTTTGGTTTAAGCCAGTTTTTAGTATCAGGTTATTGGATTTATATAGTCTAAAATTTTTCCGTGTTTTCATGGATAGGAGGGGCGTTCTCATAATTTCGCGAGAAGCTTCTAGAAGGATGGTGACTTGAGGGTTAAGGTGGCATTTGCATTTATTGTGTTAATGACTCATTTGTGTGATTCATCCATGGAGTTAATGCATCATTTATTGATCTAATGACTCATGAGATGAATCAATCATATGAATGAATGAAGCATGGTTGTTAAATGATTTAATTTATTTATTTCATAAAACATTATGCTTCATATATATTCAAATGAGTTCATTATCTCTTCTCATTCTCTTTCTCACCTTCTCTCTCCTCAAGCTCTCTCTCTCTTCAAACCCTAATCCTCCCCTCTCATGTGTTGAGACCAAGGATTAGAAAAGACTATTTAATCCATAACCCTTCTCTATATCATCTAGGTTGCTTAGATTAGCACTTTAAGAAACCTAGTTACCTCAAGTTAGAGGTGAAGCTTGGAGTATAGCTCTCGGGTGGATCATCTATTATGTGGAGGAGGCCGAGAAGGACGTGGATAACGAAAAGGAGAAGGACACGGTTCATTAGGTATAATCACTTATCATAGTAGTTCACAACTTCTATGTTACTTGTTAGTTATAGTTTAGCAAATATTCTCGGTTAGTCGATGTTTATGCAAAGAACAAGATCGTTTTTCATTTTTCCGCCTCCCCGCAAGTCGTGGGGTGTTGTACATCGACTTACATTTTCAAGACAGGGCATCGTTACTCCAAAGTAGACTAGTGTATACAGTCGAGACCCCGACGAGGGGCGGTGGCCGGTCTCACAAGCCACTGGTGTCAGTTGGTTCACCTAAGATATATACAGGTGCTCATTGGGTTATGAGTACACTGGACAGGACTCGCCGGGAACATGCTAGTTGGTCTTATACCTGACGTCAGATAGCAGTTCCCTGGTGCCATGTGTACAAGTTAGTTCATCGACCTGGGATCGTCATTTGTCTCGTGTGAGTTCCCACTGTACTTTGATTACTACCCTACCATGGCTCAAAGGAGTCGTGCAAACAGGTTTTAGTTGGGTACAGTCCCGAGCCACATGGAGGCAGTGAGCGGATCTGCAGGGGTTCGTCTCTCCCGGTATTGGGGGTGAGGTCGCACTGTGTCTAGGAGAGCCATTACAAAAAGCCCTCGGCCGAGGCAGGAGATTTACTGTTAGGTATTCCAGTAGTATCTCAGGGTGTTCTGGGCTACACTCCGATACGACTTGTACCGCTTTTGGGGGTCTGACTTTTACCAACCCCCTAGGCCCGCCATGCGATGCTCATATTCGAACGGATCGGACTGTACGGATATTGTCACTGACAGGCTCAGTAGGGTGTCGGGATGAGTTCGCTCATCGACGTCCCTTTTGGTCAATACCTGGTACCCCGTTACGTATGGCTAATACCTCTGACGTGCTAGTGGTTAAATCCATAACCAAAGTATTGACGAGTCTTTAGAGTCCCCCACAGACCGTTTTCTAAAGTTTCGGGCGAAACGCTGTAGAGGCCGTATGGAGATATGGCAGGGTTCGATCATATACGTGCGGTGTTGAACGGATCATGATCGGACGGATAATATTAGCGGGCTTTGGTTTAAGCCGGATCCTAGTATTGTACAGTGTAGATTTTATCTCTTTGCATTTGTATTCGGTCTGAATACAAATGCGGGTATGTATATAATGTCGCGGGGTTTTCCTGTAATTTATTAGGGGATCGGTTTTTTGAAGTTGCCAGTTTGCTTTCCGTTTCGGCCATTTTCCTTTTTTTTATTCTTTGGCTGAAAATTGGTGGAGGGGGGTTATTTGCAATTGTGCAATTAACAATGGAGAAGACTTTTTATGGCACATGATAGCTTCATGATGGTTCCACCATCTTTTGACTTCATTAGTTCATCATGACTTGATTTGAATGGTGATGGGTTTATTAGTGTGGACTTTGTTGTGATGATGATTCTTAATCATCACCTTTCTCTCTCTCTTGTATTATTGCTTCCCAACCTTTTGATTTTTGCTCTCTCTCTCATTCTTCATGGGGGCCGGCCACATTCTTTAGGGGGCTGTCCAAATTTCTAGTGGGGAGTTTTTCATCTCATTAGCTCACACAAAAATCCCATAGCACCATTTCAAAACACATCTCCTTCTACACTTCCAAAATGGCAACTTCCTTAACCCCTTGAGACAATAGTGATCTACACTTATCCTACAGCATTCTTGGACACGTCGACTCGCCAACTTCGTGCCCGAGTTGCCTCGGTGCAGAGGCGGGAGCCCGCAAAAGAACCCGGCGATGTGGTGCCCTTCCGACGAGAAGATGAAGACCGGAGATTCCGCGGGGAGATCGGGACGACGACGAGAAGACCGAAGGACATGGATCGCTCGGTATATCTCTCTACCCCTTTCTTCAATTTTCTAGGAGTAGGTTAATGTCCCGATCTGGGTTTTAAAGTCCGCGGTAGCGCCGGTTCTTGTTTAAAGAAAAGTTTTGTATTCCGCATTTTGGCCTCGTTCTGACGGCCGGGGCGCTGCCGTGGCCTAACAACTCCCGTACAGTCTGGTCTCTTCGTCCGATATGTCGCATATCCAGTCTAGGGGTAGTATACATCAGACCCTAGTAACCGATAAGTCGTGTCGATAAGAGGTCCATAACAGTTCGAGAAACTACTGATAACACTTACCAGTAAATCTCAGCAACCCTGGCCAGGGATTTCCAGTTATAGCCAATCGAACATGGCGCAACATCAACTCCCTATACCGGGAGAGACGAAACCCCTTCTATCGCTCATTGCCTCCATGTGATTCGGGACTATACCCAAAAGCCACCATTTTCCACGCCCTCTTGGACGTGGTATGATGGAAATAAAAGCATAGTGGGAATTACACAAGACTCTATGACGATCTCGGGTCTACAGACTAACCTGTACCAGTATCACCAGAGAACTGCCATCTGACGTGAGGTATAATACCATCTGGGAGTTCTCGGGGAGTCTGTCCAGTGTACCAAGTCTCCACTGAGCACCCGTATACTATCTCTGATGTCAAAATCAATGGATATGGGATCATCTATCGCCCATCTACATGGGTCAAGAAGCATACGCTAGTCTACTCTGGTATATTGATGCCCTGTCTCGATACACCTGCGACTAGGAATATTTGAAGGATGTACTTAGCGACTACATTGTCCCTACTAGTATGATCTGCATCATAGTCCTGGTAGTCAAGTACTCATCCTAAGGGCTTTATCAACATGTAACATAGAGACTATCAGAGTACATGTTAAGATAAAGAGCAACCAGATAGCATACTATTATGTCGAGCAAGAAAGTCCTTTATATATATGTCCAAGCATCCACTACAATATACATCGCATGTACAGTAATGGCCTCTAGGGCATACATATCACTAACAGTTGTTCTAGATTATGGGATCTGGCATGAGGATATGTATAGCGTCGTTCTAAATTGTATTTAGAAGTACACGTCTATATGACTCTTCCAGAGGGTTTTTGTAGTCAGTGGGAGTAGCGGAAGCATAGTGGACAAGTAGCTTATGTCTATTTATAGACTAAAGCAGGAATAGCGGAGATAGATAATCTATTTTGATGTGATAGTCATAGAGTTTGACTTCATCAGAATAAGAGATGGATCTGGTAAGAAGGTAGTAGGGTGTGATATCCTAGTATTTGGATGACATGCACTTAATAGAAAGTGAAATTCTTATACTACGATCGGTTATATACTGTGGTTGTCACAAGGTATTTCTCCACATAGGATCTGGATAAAATATCAGGATTCTGGTTACTAGATCTATGTTTTTAGATCTAGATTTGAGAAGTGTCCCAATTTGGGTACTTCAACATTATTCTAAAGGTGTTTTAGAATGGTTGACTCATGGCATGGTGGTGTACCTGCAGGTGATGGAGTCACCCTCTCTAAAGGATGTCTTACAGACTAAAAGGGAGAGGGATTTGCATGATTGGCATATCACTTGCTTAGGCAATTGAGTCAATCATGTAATGTCAAGTACCACACCAGATATTATTTTGGCACTAGCTGCAATAAGTATAATATAATAATCCAATCCTGGAGAAACATAGGGAAGCAGTTTTGAACATAAGTGGATGTTCTTCGGTAATTGGTAACGGCAGCCTCCTTCAGGAACCGGTTATCAGTTCAGGCTTCCAAGATGACATGGATGACAGAGAGACTGTCTGAGTTATAGTTTTCCCTCTGATGAGGGGAAGTATGTTGGACAGGTGGTCCAACCGGAACCGAGGAAGGCTTGGTGCAAGATACTGATTAAATTCAGTGGATGATACAGTCTAAGAAGTTTGTAGGATTTGGAGTTCACTTGTGAACTAGGTCCCATCAGATATCCAGACAAATTCTAAGACAAGTATTTCTCATTTCGGGAGATTCTTTCTCCGCGAAGTTGAGATATAGAGAGACAGAGAAAGAAACATTGGAGCGGATCCACTCACTGAGGCTATTTCTCAAACACAATAGTTTCACAAACAGGCTTTGTGAAACCGATTAGTAGAGGGGTTGAGTGTTCGGTATCACACGGGCTGTGAGTATGCGACTCCGCAATAATTAGTCTTAAGTGCAAGAGAGAGATTGTTGGCTATAGTTCCCTCAAGTTAATTATTGAATCGCGGGCACGCAATTGCGATGATTGAGGGAGGACCTATATGGGTAGAACAGTCTTACTCAAGATGATTGTATGCTATCTGGCTTATCTTTGTCATCATGTACATGTTTTAGGTGACATTATAGTTCACTATTACATGTTGATAGAGCCCATAGGATTCCTGCTTGACTACCAGCATTATGATGGCGATCATATACGTGGGAGCTAGGTGATATATAAGCACATCCTTAAATGTCCCTAGTCGTGGGAGTATCGAAACCGGGCATCGATACTCCAGAGTAGACTAGTGTGTACTGATCGAGACCCCGACGAGGGGCGGTGGCCGGTCTCACAATCCATTGGTGTTAGTTTGTTCACCTAAGATAGTATGTAGGTGCCCGTTGGAATATGAGTACACTGGACGGACTCGCCTGGAACATGCTAGTTGGTATTATACCTATTGTCAGATAGAATTTCCCAGGTGACATGTGTACAAATTAGTCTGTTGACCTGAGATCGTCATTTCTCTCGTGTGAGTTCCCACTGTTCTTTGATTACTACCCTACCACGACTCAAAGGAGTCGTGCAAACAGGTTTTAGTTGGGTATAGTCCCGAGCCACATGGATGCAGTGAGCGGAACGTCGAGGATTCGTCTCTCCCGGTATTGGGGGTTGATGTCGCATTGTGCACGGGTGACCATCACCAGAAAACACTTGATCATGGTAGTCGAGAATTACTGATCCAGGATCAGTAGTTTCTCAGTTTGTGATAAGCTTCATACCGACACTAAATGTCGCATTGTTAGGGGTCTGACTTTATCCACCCCGTAGACTCGATATGCGATACACTTAGATGAAGAGACTGTACTGTATGGATATTGTCACCAGACAGGCTCTGTAGGGGTCAGGATGAGTTTGCTCGTCGGCCTTCCTTTCGCTCAATACCTAGGTAGGCGTTACTGTCACGACCCGAAAGAGCACGTGACTGGCCCTCGAACCATATGAAATCTATAGGACTCCATCTGATCCAAGTAAGCCAAAGCCCAGAAATCTAAAACCATTTTAAGAGTAAGTGAAGAAAACTGGTTTAAAGAAGTGAAGGAAAATATGTTTGAAGTCGAGGTTTTTAAATAACTAAGCCGAAGGTGCATTTTTAAAAGGTAAAGTCTTTTCTAAAAATTTCGGCAGAGTTTCTTTTGTAAATACTGGCCCCGAACGGGATACAACAAGCATAACATATATACAATGATAAAAGGCATCCCCAAGCGGGAGCTAGCTCTTCGTCAATTGACGGTCACAACCACACATGCAATATAATATACAACGCCGAAAGGCGAGGATCGATCCAAAAGAAACACAGTAAGCATGAAAACCGCAATACTACTAAGCGCGACTCTAAGGCCAAATAAAACATCACTAAAGTCTGAGTCTGAAACAATAAACAAATTTGGTTGATGGAAATTCTAGATACAAAGAATAATATAAGTACAATGGTGGTTTTGATGCAAAAGGAACCACCTACCAAATGCAATTCACCCGCAAGGAAGCAATGTGCCAGAAATGCCGCAAAGGAACCTGTACGGCAAAACCTGCAAGAACTGTGGCACAACGGGGGTGAGTTGCCAACTCGTGAATAGAGAATAACTACAAGCAGAAACCGAACGCAAGACATAATCCTAGGTCAAAACGATCAGTACAAAATCCTCAATATAAAACATGCAGCCTATAACAAGGCTAGGGTAAATATCTAACCAGAGTGTAATCTCCTGTGCCTGTGTCAGTGCCTCAGGTAGCAATATAACATAAGAATGAGGTATGAATGCATGAGAACATAATACATGTAAATGAAGAAACTGTTTTCATACTTTAGTGAGATTTCCTTTGTATTTTTAAAATGAGGTATCATAATGAAATCAGCATAAAACAGTGCCTAAAATCGGCACAAAACGTAATCCAAATATCCCGATATCTCTGTATCCCAATCACAAAATCTAGGGCGCCGTCAGTCCAGACCGGCCCCTACCATCAATCTTAAGACCACGACGGTATCCTCCGGATATCCGACGCGTCAGGTAAAATCACCGGTCGGTAGTGCTCCCCTGCCAGGCTCAACTTCATCACCACATTCATCTTGCCCCGGGGTACCGCACCAGGTCCACCATGTACCCGAAACGGTTCATCCGTCTCCTCGAATCGGGTTTCCAAATCCATCAGCAAACTCATGGTGGACGACTCATACATCATGGGAAAACCGCACTTTTTATTTTAAAAGAGAGAAAATGTTTATCTGTGTTTTTGCAGTTTTCCTCCAAATCCAGAAAATCTCACGGAAATCCAAATCCAAAACCTCAGTAACACGTAAAATAGTGAATATATGCATGAGAATCCATGAATGCGGCATAACAATGAATATCAGTATGCATGAAGTAGCAGGTAATAACTACAATGTCTAAACTATTAGCTAATAGGTTATGTCAAGCAATAGTATTTTCTAAGGTGTACGTGACATGGCAATTACCGATGAAGATGTGTGTGAGACGGCAAGTAAGTGTACGTGGTACATACGCAACATCGGTAATGGTGCTGGTGTCCTAACAGCATGATATCAATAATGGAGTATGAAACATAATATAAGAATGCGATGCAAAGCGAACCACAAAAAAAGTGGGAGCTGAATCTAAACGCAACTATAACTAATCTGCATTAATCTAATATAAGTCCTACAAATGGTGCCTTTTGAAATATCACGAATCATGAGGTTTTGAAAATAGGGGCTACGGTGTTTTTATGAAAAGATACGCCTTTTGAAATGTCCATAGATCCCTTGACCTGTCTTTTAAAATACCCACGACCCGCTAGTTTTGAAATAGGTAGGAGTCTAATTTAATCTAACAACTACACTAAACTATACAGCTGAACTAACAAGCTGAGCTACAGGTAAGGAAACCGCCTAACATCTAAGTCGATATATATATAGATATAATAGTCGGTGATTCCGCCTCAATAGTATCGCGTACGATACAGTATATCATATGACATCCTCAAGTCATGAGTGCGGATCTATCATCAATGTAAAGCTCATACGGTAAATCGTCGTACGGCATCCCAATAGCTGGGTACGGGTCAATATCACACTATCTCATCACACTTCAGGTATCACTATCAACATATCATATAATCTGGGGTACTATTCTATGTCTAGTATAAATCGATACCATAAATAAAGTATGCATGCGGGGGTAAACACACATCCCAAGCCTGCAAGAATCACATTTCGTATCCCAAATACGAATCATATCACATCACCGATCTCGCGGCACAAAGCCCAATTTCATTGACTCATCTCCAAAGTCATCCAATATCATCAACACAGTGCCAGTATAAGTAATATGCAAGGGTGTGCGTGTAGGTGTAATTCTATTTTAGGGTTCGCGACTATGAACTACACTAGTCACTTCTAACCCTACACTATCCATAATACACCTAACTATCATATATAATAACAACTACGGACTGCGGGGGTGCTATACGCCATCCACCCGACTTCCCCCAGTAGATATAATCTACTCACCTAGCGTCTTCATTTGTGGACGTCGCCACGCGCTTGCTTGTCGTCCCGAAGTCTTCATGGGGTACCTACACATCAAAATATCGTATATGCGCATTAAAACCAAATCAAAGCTAAAACGGCACATGAAATCCAAAATGATACGATAAGAGGCCTATAGGTTAAAACCCATGGCACGCCTTCAAAACCATCAACACATCCTCTATATCGTCGTATAAACGCCAAATAGTCGAGGCAAAACACAATCCACAATTGCAGAATTAAAAATACGGAATACGGAAACATGAATCTAAAACAGCAACTTAGGAAATATGTCCTAGATTTTACCCTAGGTCACTTTATACAAATCTATATATACCAGGGGTCTAACATGAACATGTAGGAGCTACAGAACCAATACGAGCCAAAATGGTGGGACCCAGGCCGCAATTTGCGGCCAATGGGGATAAATTGGCGGCCGGGAAGAAGAAGTGGGAGCTGGGGTCTTGGGGTTAGCTTCCTGGGTGCCTGCACGTGTCACTGTCCAATCAATTTTAATTTAGGGTGTCTCGGGTGATAGCAGATTCAATATACCCTTCACAGATTTCATAAATTCCCCGATATCGGTTTCTAAAATCCGTATTATGGTTTAAGCTTCAGGTTTTGGATTTCCAATTCATAAACTAGTGTAACACCTTAGAATGTGTTTTGTAGCTATTTATATTTTAATATATGGTTTTTAATAAAAAGATTACCAAATTAGTTTTTAAATATTTTATCCTAATTATTGAGTATTTTACTAGAATTTTATTAGGCACACACACACTTGTGCATGATAACTAGGGTTAGAGATGGGGTTAGACCATGTTTAGCAAGCATGATAGATTAATCCCTTCTCTTAAAGTTAATAAGTTTTGTTTAAGTGCTTTTGGGTTGATATGTGCATGGTTGTAAAAAAAATTAATAAGGGTTTTATTTTCTTTGGTTGAATTGTTGACTTTGGGGAGAGAGAGAGAGGGAAAGCATGGGGCAACATGGCTCATGCCATGCTCATTTATTGTGGGAAGAGAAAGGAAGAGAGGGGTTGGCCTTGCTCTCATTTTCTCTCCTCATTTTCTTTCTCTCACACTCTCTCTCTCTCACACACACACACAGCACTCTCACAGCAGCAGCAGAAGAGGCAGCAGCATCAGTAGCAGCAAAGCAAGCAACCACAACAACAATAACAAGAACAGCAGCAGCAGCAGCTTCAGAGGCAACAGCAGCAGCACAGGCAGTGGCAGCAGCAACAACATCAACATCATCTTCCTCACCATCATCAGCATCACTATCATCTTCATTCATAACAACAACAACAACAACAACAACAGCAACTATAGCAGCAGCAGGAACAGAAGCAGCAGCAAGCTTCAGAAGCAGCAGCAACAGCAGCAACAGGGACCCTAGCTCTCGCAGGAGCTCTTCTCCACACCTTCACCTGCTTCCTAGGGTTGCGCAGGGTATATTTTTCTGAACCCTAGTGCTTGTTGTGTAGCTTGTGCGTAATTTGGTGTCGTTTAGTGCTAAATAACTTAGTTTAGTGCTAATTGTGGTGTTTAAGCGGAATTGTGGATAATTGTTGATTTGGTTAGCTACCTTAGGTTGGTTTAGTGTTAGTTAGGCCACTTCGACTGAGAAATCCCCAGATTTCACTAAAATACCATATAGTTTGTGTTTGTGCGAATTGTCGTTTTTAGGTGATTTATTGGATATCTGTGATCTGCTGTTACCCGGGGGACTTCAGAATAAACTTGAGTGGACCCTAGCCTACTAGTAGCACCCTGACCCCACCATCAAAGCCCGACCGCACCACTCTCAAATCCGGCCGCCAATTTCTTCAGTTTGGCCGCAAATTGCGGCCAAGTTGGGGAATTGGGTGTTGGGTTTTTGGTTGTGGGTCCCTGCTGTGTTGTCTAGGTCTTTGGCATGTCTAGTTTTCTAATATCTTACCTGTAGGAAAATCTGGGACTATATGTCGTTTTGGTGTTATTTGTGTTTGCGCGATACGCGCGATACGTGAGTGGGTTCTGTGATCCAGCGTATCGCGGCGTGTCGCGATGGTTTCTAGACGCGTACACACACGATTCAGCGTATCGTGCACACGCGCGTTTAGTTCGCGACGCGAGTTTCTCGTTTCGTTTCGATATCGCGTTTCGAGAGATTTTGGGCTTATATATGATTTTCATGTTATATTTACAGGTTTACAGGCAGGAGCTACGGACACAGCTACAGGGGGAGCAGGCGATAGGATTCACCCAGCGTGGAGTTTAGGTGAGTAGATATAACATCTACAGGGGAATCGCCCGCATGGCGTTATGCGTCTGGGCTAGGATTCGATTTCCTGTCGCACATTCTACGTCATTGTAGAATTGCGCTTTTACTGCATTTCCTAGATATAGCTATATATTGTGACTAGCAGCCGTAGGACACTGCACACATTATTGACGGTCCATGTTGCACGATCACGGATTGCATGCTACACACACACCGTCAATAATTGCTATGTCACACACTACCCCTTATAGCTACCATTGCTTACCACACTTGACATCTAGTTTATCGGTATACCTATAGTGTATCATACCTTTAGTGATAGGTATATTTTCACTTGCGATACAGCTACAGGTATACCTCCTACATATTTTACTTATACCGGGAGGGATTTCCTATATATGTTACTTATACCCAGGGGGGTATACGACATCAGTTCCTATAGGTAGATACCTATACTTTGCTATACCTGTATGTTAGATACATATTCAGTTGTTGTCGCATATTCACATTTACTGATGTTACTTAGCTGTGCCTTATCATGATTTCGCATACATCTGGTTCAGCTATATACTTGTGTTTACTTGCTCGCATTCAGATATATCTCATATATTTATTCTTGGATTGCACATTGTTTATCTGGATTTTATATGATGTTTTCGGGATTTGGGAACCGAGGGAGTTCATGAAATTATGCATACATGAACAACCCGATTTCCTTGATATGATATTTCGAGCGTCCCCCATGAGTTTTATCGGTGCTGATTCTATGCTCCATACGATGTGTGGTTGCCGTATGAGAGTACATGGTGGGGCCCGGTATGGTTCCCCTCGGCAAGAAGATCGATGGGTTTGCCGATTGAGCCTGGAGGCGGGCGAGTACCTACCGGTGATTGTTTGGACCTGGCAGTTGTCTGGAGGCTACTGGCCAGAGTAGAGAGATGGATGCGGGATGACCTGTACTGTCGAGGCCGAGGGCCGACACTGCAGACGGACCCCATGGGCTGATCCGGACTGACGGAGCCCCCTATACGAGGATTTCTGTGCCGATGCTTGGCACACGGTTTCATGATATTTCTTTAACCCCCTTTTTGTATATATAACAGGGGACTTAGCCGTTGTTATATATACCCTTACACCAATATTAGTGGAATGGGACGCTAATATATGTGTATTGCCCCCATCATATTCATTTCTGTATATATATTTACCTTTAGGATGCTAGAACCTACTTGAGATTGAACTTGGGATACTAGGTGATCCATTGGGACTTGGACATTGGATATACCTATGTGATTGGTGACTTGTACATTCGGGATATAGGAGATTACTCGACATTGTACATTGAGGAGATGTGAGACTTATTTGATATGAGTGCCCAATGTGGGGCCTGGTTTGAGGACTTGGGATTGGAGTATCTTATTGGATTGTGATCCTGCCACGACGTCAGGTTTCCGTGGGAAATGACATATTCCACCCTATACCTCACCCTCACCTATCTTATGAACAGATTCATATATTGGCTGTACTTGTAGTGTACCCTTATGATAGTTGCATATTTGCTTTCTCATATCTCTATTGCATAGACATTGCATACTACTATCATGCCATCATTGCTTCATATATTGATTGTACCTGCTAGTGTACTCTCCCTATTTCAGCATTTCATGATATATTATTATTGTAATCGCATATCTTAGATTCATGCTGTACGTACATTCCTGCGATTACCTGCATATGTTTTATACTATTCACGAGTTGGCAACTCACCCCCGTTGTGCCACAGGTGTTTCAGGTTATTCCCCAGAGTAGTCGAGGCAGGCTATTCCCCTATCCAGCTATCCAGCTACCATCTTTTGCTACAGATATCGCATCAGCTCACAGTACCATTTTGCATAGGTGGGTTAGACGGTTATCTGTATTATATTTTGTACCTTCGTTGTATTGTACTCTCCATCTACTGTTGTGTTATTGACATAGAGACTTGGTGAGGACGTAGTGTGTATTATGGTGGATTTGATGTCTTTATATATACAGCTTTTTCTCTACTGTCCTTATTCTTCTGTTGTATTCAAATTGACTAGTCTTTATAAAAATGGGGTGTTGCTAAAATTTTAAAGAAAGAAAGTGAGACTTTTAAAGAATTTGGGTTGCGATTTCAATTGTTTTTAAACTTGTATTATCTTTTCCGTATTTTTTTCTTGGTTTAGATTTCTGGGTTTGGCTTTCTTTTACTACGTTGCGTCTTTAGGCGTTGCGTAGTATTAGGGCCGTCACGGGCCATTCTTGGGTCGTGACAAAGTTGGTATCAGAGCGTTAGGTTTTACCTTTCGGAGTGTAGGAAGACCTTAGTATGATGGAGTAGGTAGCTTAAGCAGAGTAACGTAGTGTGTGTATGTCTGCAGCATACCCACAGCGCGGTACCTTGCATTAAGTGACCTAAGTACAATTTGTTTGACAATCCTTCCTTGATGATTCATATCTTTGAGATTCGATTTCCTCATTCTTATCGAATCTCATCTTATATCTATTTATAGCCTTGCCGCCGATGACTATAGGGACTCAGAGTGATGCAGCGAGGGCCGAGGTCAGAGTTAGCTCGGGTGAGACGAGTACTGACCAGGATGGCACTCTAGTTGCACAGGTGCAGACGGATCAGCCTACCACCTATACTATGGATAGACTTTTGGTAGAGATGCAGGAGTTCCGCCAGACGATGAGTTCTTTAGTTGACGTCGTTCGGGAGCCACGACAGGAGGTTGTCACCCCTGTTACTCAGCTGTCCCTTACGATCAGCATGCAGCAGTCCGTCACCTACATAGCACCAGTGGTTGCAGCTCCAGTTGACGAGGCACATATTTCAGAGGCTCGGAGAGTTCCAGGACAGTGGAGGACTCTTACCAGCGTACCAGCCCAGAGACAGAGGTTCGGTCGTCGAGACAGATTTCGTGGCCACTACGGGAGTAGCAGAGGCTTGGGACGAGGACAGTCGTTCAGCTCTCATCCCCAGGATGGTCAGCAGTCAGCACGTGGATGTTTTCGATGCGGAAGCCTTCAGCACTTCGTCAGGGATTGTTCCTCAGCACGGCGTCGGGATCGTATTCAGAGAGGCCGTGGACGTGGAAGATTTGCTCAGAGGGCTCAGGCTACCAGAGGAGTTCATCTAGCTGCGAGTAGAGGGCAGACACAGGAGTTTGCTTCTACTCATTGGGACGCGCAGACGTCCAATGTGGAGTTTTCAGGTACCCTTGAGTTATATTTTATTTTCTCTTGGTGTATTTGTTGATTCATGCTTGTACTGTGGTTGGGTAGATTAGTCATAGTTGTGCTAACTTCTGTCAGCGATCCTTTTGTTGCGCGACACGTATTTCAGTTTCGTGCCAATCGGATAGGAGGTAGAGGTTCGTCCGTCGTTTTGATCCTTCTAGAGATGTTTTATTTGACGTTCTCCTGGGCACGGACTGGTCAGCTACGTGTTAGGCGTCTGTGGACTACCGTGTGGAAGCAAGATAGGTTTTGTTTTCCCCGGCAAGTCAGTTCTTGTTGTACAAGTGGATAGTTGTGCCGCCTCTTACAACTTGAATTCAGCCTGTTTAGCTAGTCGGCTACTGAGGAGATGTCGTGGATTCTTGACGCTCATTCGTGATACCGGAGCCACCGGGGGATTGTTGGACCGGGTTCCTTTCGTGCGAGAGTTTTTCCGACATTGTTCCAGATGAACCGGCGAAGCTGAGGGAGCTTAAGGATCAGCTGCAGAGTTATGGTTTGGGGAGAGTTTTGTGCGTCTGAGTGTTTCGCTTTTGGAAGCTCCTAATTCTGTTCGTCAAGGAGAAAGACGGCAGTTTAGGGTTGCGTATCGACGGATCGTCAATTGAACCGGCTTACGGTGCGGATAGGTATCCTTCATCTCGCCGTGACGATTTCCTCCGATCAGCTCCAGAGTGCGAGACATTTTCTAAGTGTGTTTGAGATCAGGTCATCATTATTGCGGCTTCGGAGTGACGGCATGCCGAAGACTGCCTTATGCATGCTACGGCTTTGTGTGTTTTTGTGAGTCGTTGGATTCACTGTCGCCCTAGCAGCATTCGTTGATATGATGAACCAGATTTCTACAGGCCGTTCCTCGACCAGTTTCTGTCGTGTTAATTACGACACTCTGGTCTATTTTAATGTGTCTTGAGGGACAGGAGTAGCACTTGAGGATTTGTTATGCAGATGCTGGGAGAGCACCAGCAGTTTGCTAAATTCTCAGAGTGTTTCTTCAGGCTTGTTTTGTGTTGACTCCTAGGTCTTGTAGTCACGGGAGACGGTTTCGTATGGTTTCGAGAGAGATCGTGGCCGTACAGCTTAGGCCCAGACTTGTGTGCAGGACGGAGATCCGCAGATTGTTGGGCTTAGCAGGTTTTTGTCGCCGTTTCATGCTGGATTGCTAGAGTAATGCTGCACCGTCGACTGAATTGACCAAAAAGGAGGTTTCTTTTCTTTGAACTGAGGCATGTGTACGGAGTCTTCAGCAGTTGAAGATTCAGTTAATAGCTGCATCAGTTCTTCCTTTGCTTTTGGTTCGGGCGACTTCGTTGTTTAACTGTAATGTTTCTTGAGTGGGCTCGAGGGTGTACTGAGGTGACACTATAGAGATATCGCTTTTGCTTTCCCTACATTTGGAGGAAGTACGAGGAGGATATTCCACTCATGATCCGGAGATGGCCGCGGTGGTTTTGCGTTGGAAGTTTGGAGACACTTCTTGTTTGAGAGTCGTGTCAGATTTTCCACGGACCACCAGAGCTTAATACACATCTTCCTGCAGCAGATTTGGATTGTTGTGATGGTCTTCTGCAGATTTACAGTTCTTATGTGATCGTCGAGTATAGCTTAGTTCGTCTCTACAGAGGGGACAGCTTGCTCATGTCCGCGCCCGACCACTTTTCTTAAGTCGTTTTCGCGAGACATTGCCCGTCGAAGCTCGTACGTCAGAGGTACTTGAGCATATTCGGCTGGGTAATGATTCGGAGACCTTGATTTGTGACAAGGATGTGCTAAGTTAGGGACGCGTTCGTGTACCGGGTTTCATCGGGTAGAGACGTGTAATCCTAGGGTATGCACATCTGTCAACTCTCTATATGCATTCCAGTTCCACCAGCTTTGGCGTGACTTGTGAGATAGTTACAAGTGGACAGGAATGTAAGGAGAAGTTTCGGGTTTCGTTTCAAGTGTCTGTCTTGTTGTGTGCTTTGGGCCGAGCATCTGGGGCCGGCTGGAGACTTGCAATCTTTTTACCGTTCCGAAGCAGGAATGGGAGCAGATCTCCACGAATTTCGTTATGGTTTCCACCTAATTTTGGTTAGGGTGTGACTCCATTCGGAATTTTTTTTCATCCGGTTTTACTTAGTTTGCTTAGTTGTTCTGTTTAAGTTGTGTGTTTGTTGTTTTGTTTGGTCGTCGGCAGCTTGGGATCGTCACTCGCCATCGTTAGGGTTCTCCTTCGATAGCTGTTATCAGGAGACACTCCAATTGGCCACCCTTAGGCTTAGGGGTTAGGTCGTGTCGATCGCCAGCCTGTTGTTTCTGACTCTGTGCAAGTAGGATTTTGGACCCCAGCTATGTCTAGAATTCGGAGATAGTCCAGTTGTGTTCAGGTCAGGATGAGAACTGTCCATTGCAAACAGATGTCTTGTGCGACTGTGCTGGTCGCAGGCTTGAGTGTGCAGTGGCTAATCATGGATTCCTATGGACTTTCCGATGAATGACGTGTTGGATTTTGGGAAGCTTATCCCAGGATTTTAGGTCCTTTAGATCCTATTAGCGAGTTAGTCTTGTTGCCTTTAATTTGGCACTTCCGCCCAGATTATTGGATTTTCACCCCGTATTCCTTGTGATGATACTTTACAATTACCTTCTTGACCTTTCTCACATGTTTGCACCAGACCTTTTAGCTGGACGCGATCTTTCGTTCACCCACAGCCACGTGTGTTAATGGCTCGACAGGTGGAGAAACGTCGGTCAAAGGTCTTGCCATCTGTGAAGGGTTTTCTTGGACGTAGCCGTATAGTGAGGTAGTCACTTGGGGGGGCTGCGAACGAGAATTGAGGATTTTAATCTTCTTTTTGAAGGTACAGGTAACAGTATAAGTTTTAAATTCGGGGACGAATTTCTTTTAAGGGGGGGAGATTATAACACCTTAGAATGTGTTTTGTAGCTATTTATATTTTAATATATGGTTTTTAATAAAAAGTTTACCAAATTAGTTTTTAAATATTTTATCCTAATTATTGAGTATTTTACTAGAATTTTATTAGGTACACACACACTTGTGCATGATAACTAGGGTTAGAGATGGGGTTAAACCATGTTTAGCAAGCATGATAGATTAATCCCTTCTCTTAAAGTTAATAAGTTTTGTTTAAGTGCTTTTGGGTTGATATGTGCATGGTTGTAAAAAAAATTAATAAGGGTTTTATTTTCTTTGGTTGAATTGTTGACTTTAGGGAGAGAGAGAGAGGAAAAGCATGGGGCAACATGGCTCATGCCATGCTCATTTATTGTGGGAAGAGAAAGGAAGAGAGGGGTTGTCCTTGCTCTCATTTTCTCTCCTCATTTTCTTTCTCTCACACTCTCTCTCTCTCACACACACACACAGCACTCTCACAGCAGCAGCAGAAGAGGCAGCAGCATCAGTAGCAGCAAAGCAAGCAACCACAACAACAATAACAAGAACAGCAGCAGCAGCAGCTTCAGAGGCAACAGCAGCAGCACAGGCAGTGGTAGCAGCAACAACATCAACATCATCTTCCTCACCATCATCAGCATCACTATCATCTTCATTCATAACAACAACAACAACAACAACAACAACAACAACAGCAACTATAGCAGCAGCAGGAACAGAAGCAGCAGCAAGCTTCAGAAGCAGCAGCAACAGCAGCAACAGGGACCCTAGCTCTCGCAGGAGCTCTTCTCCACACCTTCACCTGCTTCCTAGGGTTGCGCAGGGTATATTTTTCTGAACCCTAGTGCTTGTTCTGTAGCTTGTGCGTAATTTGGTGTCGTTTAGTGCTAAATAGCTTAGTTTAGTGCTAATTATGGTGTTTAAGTGGAATTGTGGATAATTGTTGATTTGGTTAGCTACCTTAGGTTGGTTTTGTGTTAGTTAGGCCACTTCGACTGAGAAATCCCCAGATTTCACTAAAATACCATATAGTTTGTGTTTGTGCGAATTGTCGTTTTTAGTTGATTTATTGGATATCTGTGATCTGCTGTTACCCGGGGGACTTCAGAATAAACTTGAGTGGACCCTAGCCTACTAGTAGCACCCTGACCCCACCATCAAAGCCCGACCCCACCACTCTCAAATCCGGCCGCCAATTTCTTCAGTTTGGCCGCAAATTACGGCCAAGTTGGGGAATTGGGTGTTGGGTTTTTGGCTGTGGGTCCCTGCGGTGTTGTCTAGGTCTTTGGCATGTCTAGTTTTCTAATATCTTACCTGTAGGAAAATCTGGGACTATATGTCGTTTTGGTGTTATTTGTGTTTGCGCGATACGCGCGATACGTGAGTGGGTTCTGTGATCCAGCGTATCGCGGCGTGTCGCGATGGTTTCTAGACGCGTACACACACGATTCAGCGTATCGTGCACACGCGCGTTTAGTTCGCGACGCGAGTTTCTCGTTTCGTTTCGATATCGTGTTTCGAGAGATTTTGGGCTTATATGTGATTTTCATGTTATATTTACAGGTTTACAGGCAGGAGCTACGGACACAGCTACAGGGGGAGCAGGCGATAGGATTCACCCAGCGTGGAGTTTAGGTGAGTAGATATAACATCTATAGGGGAATCGCCCGCATGGCGTTATGCGTCTGGGCTAGGATTCGATTTCCTGTCGCACATTCTACGTCATTGTAGAATTGCGCTTTTACTGCATTTCCTAGATATAGCTATATATTGTGACTAGCAGCCGTAGGACACTGCACACATTATTGACGGTCCATGTTGCACGAGCACGGATTGCATGCTACATACACACCGTCAATAATTGCTATGTCACACACTACCCCTTATAGCTACCATTGCTTACCACACTTGACATCTAGTTTATCGGTATACCTATAGTGTATCATACCTTTAGTGATAGGTATATTTTCACTTGCGATACAGCTACAGGTATACCTCCTACATATTTTACTTATACCGGGAGGGATTTCCTACATATGTTACTTATACCCAGGGGGGTATACGACATCAGTTCCTATAGGTAGATACCTATACTTTGCTACACCTGTATGTTAGATACATATTCAGTTGTTGTCGCATATTCACATTTACTGATGTTACTTAGCTGTGCCTTATCATGATTTCGCATACATCTGGTTCAGCTATATACTTGTGTTTACTTGCTCGCATTCAGATATATCTCATATATTTATTCTTGGATTGCGCATTGTTTATCTGGATTTTATATGATGTTTTCGGGATTTGGGAACCGAGGGAGTTCATGAAATTATGCATACATGAACAACCCGATTTCCTTGATATGATATTTCGAGCGTCCCCAATGAGTTTTATCGGTGCTGATTCTATGCTCCATACGATGTGTGGTTGCCGTATGAGAGTACATGGTGGGGCCCGGTATGGTTCCCCTCGGCAAGAAGATCGATGGGTTTGCCGATTGAGCCTGGAGGCGGGCGAGTACCTACCGGTGATTGTTTGGACCTGGCAGTTGTCTGGAGGCTACTGGCCAGAGTAGAGAGATGGATGCGGGATGACCTGTACTGTCGAGGCCGAGGGCCGACACTGCAGACGGACCCCGTGGGCTGATCCGGACTGACGGAGCCCCCTATACGAGGATTTCTGTGCCGATGCTTGGCACACGGTTTCATGATATTTCTTTAACCCCCTTTTTGTATATATAACAGGGGACTTAGCCGTTGTTATATATACCCTTACACCAATATTAGTGGAATGGGACGCTAATATATGTGTATTGCCCCCATCATATTCATTTCTGTATATATATTTACCTTTAGGATGCTAGAACCTACTTGAGATTGAACTTGGGATACTAGGTGATCCATTGGGACTTGGACATTGGATATACTTATGTGATTGGTGACTTGTACATTCGGGATATAGGAGATTACTCGACATTGTACATTGAGGAGATGTGAGACTTATTTGATGTGAGTGCCCAATGTGGGGACTGGTTTGAGGACTTGGGATTGGAGTATCTTATTGGATTGTGATCCTGCCACGACGTCAGGTTTCCGTGGGAAATGACATATTCCACCCTATACCTCACCCTCACCTATCTTATGCACAGATTCATATATTGGCTGTACTTGTAGTCTACCCTTATGATAGTTGCATATTTGCTTTCTCATATCTCTATTGCATAGACATTGCATACTACTATCATGCCATCATTGCTTCATATATTGATTGTACCTGCTAGTGTACTCTCCCTATTTCAGCATTTCATGATATATTATTATTGTAATCGCATATCTTAGATTCATGCTGTACGTACATTCCTGCGATTACCTGCATATGTTTTATACTATTCACGAGTTGGCAACTCACCCCCGTTGTGCCACAGGTGTTTCAGGTTATTCCCCAGAGTAGTCGAGGCAGGCTATTCCCCTATCCAGCTATCCAGCTACCATCTTTTGCTACAGATATCGCATCAGCTCACAGTACCATTTTGCATAGGTGGGTTAGACGGTTATCTGTATTATATTTTGTACCTTCGTTGTATTGTACTCTCTATCTACTGTTGTATTATTGACATAGAGACTTGGTGAGGACGTAGTGTGTATTATGGTGGATTTGATGTCTTTATATATACAGCTTTTTCTCTACTGTCCTTATTCTTCTGTTGTATTCATATTGACTAGTCTTTATAAAAATGGGGTGTTGCTAAAATTTTAAAGAAAGAAAGTGAGACTTTTAAAGAATTTGGGTTGCGATTTCAATTGTTTCTAAACTTGTATTATCTTTTCCGTATTTTTTTCTTGGTTTAGATTTCTGGGTTTGGCTTTCTTTTACTACGTTGCGTCTTTAGGCGTTGCGTAGTATTAGGGCCGTCACGGGCCATTCTTGGGTCGTGACAACTAGGGTGATGGTATAACCTCTACTGACCTCAATTCCATATTACAACCCATAAATCATCACAACCCTAACTAGGTTATCCACAAGTCCACAATATCACACAACATCGATTCGATCTTAATATGAGGGTAAAGGAAATGCATAAACTAAGTTTAAGGTCCAGAAAATACCTCATTTGGCAACTCAAGAATTTTCTTGAGTTGCCCCTAGTGGCCAAAATCCTTGCTTCTTTAGCACCAAGTGTAGATCTAGGGATTGTGCACACATTTAATGAAATGGAGATTGGGTTTTAGGGTTGTTTTAGAGGTGTTTTGGAGCTTGAAGAGGGGAGGGAAAGGAGGTGCAGGAGCAGCAGCAGGAGAAGGGAGAAGAGGGAGGGAAATGAGGGGAGAAATGGTTAAGTCCTTAGTCAATGAAGCCCATACCTCTCTCTCTCTCTCTCACCAACTACCCATTTCTTTATTCTTTTCCTTTTCTTTTTCCTTTTAAAACCCTTCTCACTCAAATAGTAAACCCAAATGAAAAGCATGGCAAGAAAATGCACAAGTGTGAAAAAGTGATATGTGCATGTGTTGCACAAAAAGCTAAAAACCGATTAGCGATTTTTAATCGCGATTAGCACTAAATTAGTGTCAAATTAATCACAAAAACTTTAAAATGTCATAATTCTCTAATTTACCCTATTTTAGAATTTTCCAAAATTTTCCAAAATTTTTCCCCATTTATTTGTATTTAATAATTCCAAAATATTAAAATATTCAATAAAATAATATTAAATTATAAAAATTCCCAAAATTAACATTTTATCTTTTTTGAAATGTTACAGTTACGTACAACTAGTGTCGCTGACGTGCTTGTGATTAAACCCACTGCCAGCGTATTGACGAGTCTTTAGAGTCCCACACAGAGGGTTTCCCAGCTTCGGGCGAAATGATGTAGAGGTCGTAAGGTTTTACGGCAGGGTTCGATCATATACGTACACTTGTGCACGTATCATGATTCGGACGGATAATACTAGTGGGCTTTGGTTTAAGCCGGATCCTGGTATTATATTGTTGGATTATTTTTGTCTCATTGTATTTGTATTCTGTCGGAATACTGGTACGGATATGTATATACAGATGAGGGGTATTCTTGTAATTTATTACAAGAATAGGTTTTTGAAGCATACTCCTCGTTTTTGTTTTAATCATTTTGTTTAAAGATATAAGGAGGTAAAGAGATGAGTGGGTTTGGTATTGATTGAAGCATGGTTCAAGGCATGACTCATGGAGGTGAGTCCTGGAAAAACGCTATTGAATCAAGCTTGGTTTTTTGTTTTTGGTGTGAAATATTTTTATGAGCTCATGAGATATTATTTCTTGAGTTGATTTATCTCTCTCACATACACACACACACAACATGGATTCATTCTTGCTTTGCTCTTTGCTTCACACACTCATCTCCAATGGCTTCTTCTTCTTCCTCTATCCTAACCCTCTCATGAGTTGAGAAAACTAGGGTGTTTAGAGACAAATTAATCTCTCATTAGACTCTACATCTCCTAGGCTATCAAGTCTAGCAAACTAGATACCCTAGTTACTTCGGCTTTGGAGTAGGAGCTCGATTCATAGACTCTCGTGTGGATCATCTTCGATGGAGGGAGACCGGGGACAAAACTAGATCGTGGTGTCCACTAGGAGCTTGGGAAGCTTGTTAAATATCGAAGGACACGGATCATTCGGTATAACATTCTCATTTCTTTATATTGATTGCTAGTTTTAGGGTTTAAGTTCGATCCGTATTGGTGGTTGCGGTCGCGCCAGTTTAGAAAAAATTTGTTCCGCATTTGGCCACAGATTGATGGCCGGGGCGCTGCCATAACCCAACAGCGATCATAATAATTGACTTGAGGGCACTATATCCAACAAAATGTTGGAATAAAATTCCAGAAAATCTCTAATGTCAAGATTGACAATAGGGTAAAACCCTAAGAAGAGAATCAAATATTCTTAAGAATGTTCATCAAGATCCATGATCTATATAAAAAAAGAAGAAAGTTCTATTTTTTAAAGATCTTCAAGAGCACGATTCAAGAAAAGAGCTAAGCTCTGGAAAATATGCTAATGGGTTTAAAAAATACGGAAAAAATTACCCAAAAGATGTTAAGAGCTAAGCATTGTTCATAGTCCTCACCAAAAATTTCGTTAGAGTTTGCTCTGTTCAAAAGAGTTTTTTGGGCAGAGATCTATGCTCTGAAACGAGAATTAAGTTCACGAAGAAAGCAAGGCTCAAGGAAGAAGATAAAGAAACAGCAATCATGTCAAGGGCCAAAGGCCCAATTTATAGGACGTTGGGGGTTGATTTAACTTCCCACTACCCTAGGTGATCCAACGGTGGTAAAATTGACATTGTTTCACTCACATGTAAACTATATAAGAACAACGGTGTGGTGCATTTGATCCCTTATAAAAAAATTGCTTTTTAATTAAACAAAATCAGGCAGCGCCTTTCATGCTCCCCACGTGAGCACTAGTGCCAGCCTTCGGTATAATTAAATCCTATAATGTCTCCCCACATGAAACATACGTGGGTGCTAGCTAAACTTCTGACGGTGCCTCAGATGAAATACACGTGAGTGCCGACGTGCAAAGAACGTGGTGTGTGGTTCTGTAGGAATTAAATTCTTAGGCGGCACCCACGTGCATATCACGTGAGCGTCAGCACCCAAATTCTACATGGGAAATACTTCCCTAAAATCTGGAGATATTTACTATTAAACAGAGCTGTTGGATCAAAAATCCAATAGTGATTAAAAATCACTGTTTGACAGAATTAAATTCTATATATGGAAAAATACATCCTTAATCTTATTAAAAACAAGAATATATATATTCTGTAAACAGAAATTCTCTGGATCAAAGATCCAACGGTAGATAAAATTCCCCAAATAATCCTTGAGGCTAATTAAATTAATTTTTATCTCCCAAATGAGAGATTTTCTTAAACTAATTAACAATTTGTCTCTCCTATATAAAGGATTCGATACTTCAAGTCTCATATAGAGAATCGACCTCATAAGCTTCTCTAGAAAAAACTGAGAATTCAATTCTCCTCGAAGAAGAAGATTCTTGCTCTCTCAAACCATAGGTAAAGAAAAGCAGAGATAAATATATCTCCTTTTCCTAGCATAAATAAAAAGGAAAAAAACAAGGGTTTAAACCTTCATAAAAAGAATTTAGTTCTTTCTCTGGATCTGAGATCCGTAAGATAAACTCCCTATAAGTTGAGAATTTAATTCTCATCGGGAGATTCTATTCTTCAGACTCAAAATTTAGGGAAAAGAACTAGATAAAAAGGAAAGGAGAGAAAAGACACGGATTTCAAGAATTTAATTCCTTCAAAAATAATAATAAGGTTTAACCATACATAAAGAACTTAGTTCTTATATAAAAAAACAGAAAAACTTAGTTCTTATATAACATCGACCCCAGATCTTCAAAACATAGTTCTTGGTGATCATTAATGGCCAAAACGCCATGAAACAAAAGTTAGACTTCTAGAAAAAGAACCCGGTGTCTTACGTGAAACACCCGTGAGCGCTCTCTAAAAGAAAAGAACTCAGTGTTAGTGGATGTTGCACACCCTCACAACATTTGTGAGGAGGCGGAAGTTGAAAACGAAAAATTTCTTGCATGCAACACCCACATAAAAACTAGATCTTGTGCATAAACCTTAACTAGCAAACCTTATCTAGAGTTCTTAACTACTATGAAAGGGTTATACCTAATGAACCGGTCCATCGGATCTTCTTTTTTGATGCAACTCCTAGGCTCTTTGGATGCTTGAAAGGAACTCGGTCTCTGATCACCTCTAGGTCGTAGATGATCCACCCGAGAGCTATAGGACAAGCTTCAAACTCTTCTCAAGAGTTAACTAAGAAACCAAGTGTGCTAGAAATGATTAGTTAGATGGTATAGAGTTTAAGTTGAGGATTAAAGTGATCCATAAACTTTTGATTCACAACTTATGTGAAGGATAAAGCTTGGAGGAGGAAGAAGGAGATAATGAGGAGAAAGAATGTGAAAGTGATGAACGAATAAAATCAAGCATGGAAAAATGATATGGATCAAATGAAAATAATTAAAGCATGCAATATTTTTCTCAAAAAATAATGCACCATGCTTCAATAGTAATCCCAAATGAATAAAAAATGATACAAGCCATTCCTTCATCCATGCTTTGACTCTCTCTAAATTCCACCTCATAATTTCCATTTTCACAAAATGAAAACCATTTATGAGGTGTCCCCTTCTATAAGGTATTCTTGTACAATTACAAGAATACCCCCACCGTATACCGTATAAGCATACCCGTATCCGAATTCCGAAAAATACAAATACAAATAATCCAATAATATAATACCGGTATCCGGCTTAAACCAAAGCCTACCAGTATTATCCTTCCGATCATTATTCATGTAACCATTACACGAACATGATCGAAACCCTGTCGTAACAGCTTACGGCCTCTACATCTTTTGCCTGAACCAGGGAACCCTCTGTGTGGTACTCTAAAGACTCGACAGTAAGCTGGTAGTGGGTTTAACCACAAGCACGTCAGCGGCACTAGCTGTGCGTAGAGGCTACCCAAGTACGTGACGTAAAGGTGGCCGACGAGCGAACTCATCCTAACCCTAACGAGCCTATAAGCAACACTTACCGTACAGTCCGGTCTCTTCGTCTGATATGTCACATATGATGTCTAGGGGTGGTAAATGTCAGACCCCAGAAACTTTATAAGTCATGCTTATTTATGGCTCATAACGGTTCGAGAAACTACTGATAACTCTTGTCAGTAAATCTCGACAACCCTAGCCAGGAATTTGTTGTTATGGCCGATCAAGCATAGCACGACATCAACTCCCTATACCGAAAGAGATGAAACCCCTTATATCGCTCACTGCCTCCATATAATTCGGGACTGTACCCAAAATCCACCAGTTTACATGACTCAGCAGAGCCATGGTAGAGAGGATATCGAAGCGCAGTGGGAATCACACAAGACACTATGACGATCTCGGGTCTACAGACTAACCTGTACAAGTGTCACCAGAGAAGAACTGCTATCTGAAAATAAGTATATATACCATCTAGGAGTTCTCGGCGAGTCCTGTTCGGTGTACCCAATCTCCAATGAGCACATGTGTATAATCTTTGATGTCAGACACCAATGGTTGTGGGATTTGTTAGTTATATGTATGCCCTAGAGGCCATTACTGTACATAGGATGTATATTGTAGTGGATGCTGGGACATATATAGGGAGGACTTTCTTGCTCGACATGATAGTATGCTATCTGGTTGCTCTTTACCTTAACGTGTATACTGATAGTCTCTCTGTTACATGTTGGTAAAGCCCTTAAGATGTGTACTTGACTACCTGGACTATGATGCGGATCATACTATTGGGGACATGGTAGTCCATAAGTACATCCTTCAAAGTCCCTAGTCGTGGGTGTATCGAGACGGGGCATCGATATACCAGAGTAGACTAGCGTATACCTTCTCGACCCATACAGATGGGCGATGGATGATCCCATATCCATTGGTGTTTGACATCGGAGATGATATACGGGTGCTCAGTGGAGACTGGGTACACTGGACGGACTCGCCGAGAACTCCCAGATGGTATTATACCTCACGTCAGATGGCAGTTCTCTGGTGACACTGGTACAGAGTAGTCTGTTGACCCGAGATCGTCATAGAGTCTTGTGTGGTTCCCATTGTGCTTTGATTTCCATCTTACCACGTCCAAGAGGGCGTGCAAAACGGTGGTTTTTGGGTACAGTCCCGAATCACATGGAGGCAATGAGCGATAGGAGGGGATTCGTCTCTCCCGATATAGGGAGTTGATGTTGCGCTGTGTTCGATTGGCTATAACAGGAAATCCCTGGCCAGGGTTGCTGAGATTTACTGGTAAGTGTTACTAGTAGTTTCTCGAATTGTTATAGACCTCATATCGACACGACTTATCGAGCTATTGGGGTCTGACATTTACCACCCCTAGGCAAGATATGCGACATATCAGACGGACGGACCGGACTGTACGGTAGTGTTACTGGTTGGATTCACTGGAGTTTGAGCGGGCTTGCTCGTCGATCTTCTGATCGCTCAATACCCGGGTGGCCGTTACGTTTAGCAGACCGCTTGCGGCTTGTGGGTGTTTGATATGATCATCACCTGCTGCCGGCGTATTGACGAGTCTTTAGAGTCCTACACAGAGGTTTCCTGGCTCAAGCGAAACGAAATAGGAGCGCATATGAGATATGTGCGGTACCGAGAATAATGCGTGTATGTGATACCGTATTTTATTCTCGCGATGAATGTATCGAATGGTTGTATGCGATATAACCTAGTTATCGAATCAAGGATTGATTCGATAAGCCGATACATTGGATACTAGTCGGTTATATGCGATATGACCGGATCGTTAAATCAAGTGTTGATTTAATGATTTAATGTATAATTATATATTTGATATATTACTTTGCATTAACTAGTATTGGTTCACTTTATATGGATTTTCTCACTTGAATGTACAAGTTGTATATGTGATATACTTTTTGTGCAAATGTTTGTATCATGTTTGATGATACATGTTAACTAGGTTAAGTGTAAAGATTAAACCATGGTTAAATTGATGATTAGGGTTTTCTTTTTCTTAATCATTTATTTATTTATTTATTTGGAAAAGATTAGAAATAAAATGGTTGCAAGTTTTGTCTCTTTCTTTGAAGCTTCATGAAGCTTTGACTTTGTGACCATTTTGTCTCATGCTTAACCCTAACCCTTGCAATTAACCATGGTCTATTCTCTACACCTAATCATGGTTATTATTATGATAAGTATCCTTTTTCTTTTCTTTTTAATTAACTTATCATAATAATTCTTTCTTCATCTTCATCTTCTTCTTCCATGAAGAAGCTTGACTTCATCAATGGTGGATTGATGAAACAAGTGAGAAATCCAATTCTAAAGTCTACCCACTTCCTATTTCTTCATCCTATACCTCTTGCCAAGTAGTAGAGTGTGTTTCCTTCATAAGTTTTCATGGCTTGGTGAAGGTGGAGCTTGATCTAGTGATGCTTCAACGTAGATCATCTTCGGCACGTTGTCGATGACCTAGCCCGCTTCTTCTCCGATGAAGCCGACGCAAGAGCCCGGATTTTGATTTGGACAGCGAGGATACTTCGTTACGGAGCTATGGAGGTGGAGAACCGGATCTACAAAGGTTGTATTTCCGTATTCTTATTGTTAAGTGTTAACTGGTTTAATGTTTCGCCTAGATTTCTAGCCAACGATCCGTAGTCGGGTTTCTCGGCACCTAGATTTTTTGAAATTGGTATGGTTGATGCCTTGTGAGACCTCTTGAGAGTGCCTAGGAACCCTACAGTGGTATCAGAGCCTAGCTAGAGCCTTAGGCGATGCGTAGACGGAGTTAGAAGTCCGATCGACTCGAAACCCCGACTTTAAAATGCTCTCTGGACATTTTTGTAAAATGTGGATTTTTGCAAATTAAAAATATGCAGAAAAATCATCAGGTAAATCTAAGAATTACTATGCAAAAATTACCTAATGATCTTTCTAAAGTGCGGCGGAATCGCGTCATTAGCGTGCTAATGCGGCCCTTCCGCGGCCCTTTTGTCTTATCTGCCATTGAATTTTGCACAGTAACTCCTATTTTTCAGTGCTGGTTTTCCTGGGAATTTTTAATCTGAAATCAAGAGTTGAGTATTTTGGGTTGTATTGGGAGTTCATACATTCGATCGGATTGTCAAACTTTGTCTATGTGTCGTTCCGGATAATATTTTTGAATATGTTAAAAAGTTCGACCGGATACAAATACCCAATTTTTCCCCTGTCGGGAAATTTCCATGTATTGGATTTTTCCGTAGTTTAACGACGTTATAAGTAGTGCAAGTAACGCGATGGACCCTCTAGAAGACAACAAACCTTAACTCGATTATGTGACCGTCTTGAACTGCCCTTTGAACCTTCGGGTTTGGGGCAGTACGGCGTGCCACATGTGAGGCGTTGGCTTGACCCTTCTACGGCTGGACCGTTGGTACTGAGGCACGAACTGAATGTTTTTAGACTTGTTTCATGTGTTGATCTGTATCGGGAAAACTTGGGTGTTCGATTGTTCGATCGGAAAGTTTAACATTTTCTGTTTATCCGGAATGGGATACAATAATTGGAATTCACAAATAGTTATGAGATAACTGAATGAATATTATAAACATAGAAATTTAGTCTCACTTGATAGGTTGCCACGAAATTTTGATGTGATCAAAAGTCCGTCGCAATCACGTAGCGTACGCGGATACTCGCCAGGTAAACTTAATAGACTGCTTCACTCCATAGCCCCGACCAAGTGACTGTAGGAGAACCCCGTCGCCGAAAGCATCCGTCCGGGTGCTCGCGGCAGCGGTGTTCCGCCTTGGTGCACTTCGTCGACGGTATCGGGGGTGCGGCCGCCTACTGAAGTTTGCGACGAGCATTCGATCAGGATGTCGGGAATCTTGTTGAATTGCCCGACTTGATATTGAAAAGTGTTTTAGATTTTGAGACTAAAATGCGAGGTTTATAATTGTTAGGCATGCGATGTCTAAGTAATTCATTTGGTCAGGCATGCGATGTCTGAGGTGGTTGCGGATTCCAACTGTTGTAGTTTTACATTTTCTTTTCTATGACCGTAAGTGTAATATGTGATATCGCCGGTTTCTTTGCTATATGTCAACGACAATTGGGATGTGCATATTTACTTACGTTGATGACATGTGATGTTATGTGTTGCTGGATATGTTATATTGGATCGTCGTGTTTGAATAGCCGGGGTTTTTTATGTGAGATGAGTGTTTTTCATTTTCATTCATGTAAAAACTTGTATGTAATATTCTTTTATTGGGGCACTTCCAGGTTGCGGAAGTTTTCACCCTTTGTATATTTTTTACTTTTCCGCACTAGGATAGACCCAAGGAGGAGGGCACAAGTAACCGGGTTCTGGAGTCCAGTGGGAGACCAACTCGAGGAGTCGAGGCCGGGTCTCCTAACTCTAGAATTGGTAGGGTTGCTTGCCGCTCTCGTAGGGGTCTAGGGGTGTGGGTTTGGCTATTCATCGCGACCGTGGAATCCGTGTTTTATACTGGCTCGTATTGAAAACACGGACGTCCTAGTATATCCAATATTTCGTATGTTTCTTCTGCTGCGATATCTGTGATGTGATCATGTGATGTTCTGTGATAGATACAGTATATAGTATATATGATATATTATATAGCCGTTACTTATGTTTTACACCCGTGCTAGCCCTGCCCCGCTCTGCCGTTAGTTACCTAACCTAACGGTGCACGAGGGGACATCAAGGCGAATGCGGATGGCATAAGTGCACGTCGTATTTATCTATGATGTTTAGGTATTTAAATGATGGGACTTCATTAATGAGATTAATGAAATTAAAAGAAACCTAAGATGTTGTAGAATCGAATTTCAAAATAAAACAGGTAGCTACAGTTCTTGCTTTGCACAGCGGTATATGTGATATATCCTGCACCTTATTCGATAAGGAAAGGACCGAGATCCCTTCACCGGGAGTGACTCCTTTAGCAATAACTGGCAGATGCTACACCCTCGGTTTGTCTTTTGATTGTTTTTAAGTGTTTTTGCTTTGCACAGTGATATATATGATATATCCCGCACCTCATTCGACGAGGAAAGGACCGACGATCCCTTCACCGGGAGTGACTCATTTAGCAAAACTAGAAAAACCTCAAAAACACTCCATTTTAAATTTCATTTGATTCTACAACGATATCAAGTTCATTACGCAATAGGTTTTCAGAAAAACCTGTCGTAGCCCTTCATCATTTCAGATAAGTATTGGTTAGTATTCGTGCTGCGTTTGTTGACCTCTGTCAAAGCGTAGTGTGTGGTAGCTGATTAGAGCTTATCTGTATAAGCATATGATGTGATTGATTTAGGGTAGTCGTGCGACCTTCTTGACCTCTGTCAAGGGTCGTGCGGCTGGGTTTACTTCAATCAGGAAATGACGGGTTGAACTTGACTAGCAGCCTATGCTTTGTTGTCCTCTGTCAAGGTCATAGGACGCTAGGGGCAAAATATTATCGGGAATTTCAAGTGTTGAAATTTGCAATGAGATTGCATACCTTCTATGAGATAGTTGGATCCCGATACCCGCTGCGAGTAATTGTTACTCCCGGGAGAGTTTTACACATTACAATTAGCCGATCAAGTAGGTGTCTAGAAAGGTGTTAACGAGGTTACGCCTCTGGGAAAACGAGGTTTACATTAATTAGGTCCGTGCGAAAGCACGAGGGACCTCCCTCAAAGTACCGACACTGGCCTGGCTGAAAGATTGGCGAACTTGTAGTGTGCAATTAATCCCGGCTAGTCTTTCCTTTTAGGGTTTGAAGGAAGATTTGATAAAAAGCAGTGGGAGCCATCCTGATTAGATAAAATAATAACCAATCTATTCTTGCAAGAGCGCACGCTGAGTGTTTTCTTCTCTCTCTCCTGGTAGCGACCATATCACGCCTTAATCAAGATAATAATACGGATAATTGACCGAACCCGCTTGTTATACTGAGCTGGGGAACGTTGGTCCCGCTCCAACTTATAATTGTTATAAGACAGAGCAGGAAATTAGGGAATACCAGATTTCCCGTGCCGCCCAAACGAACAGAGTGCATGCTGATGCATCATCTTCGGGTGTGTTCATTATACAGAACTGTTTCTCAATGTCCTTTACGTCCTGGGTATATGATACCGGATCAGGATCCCGCATATGTAATATGTTACATGGGCTACAGAAAGGTAAAGAACTGAGAACGGGTGATAAGTTTCATGAGGCAGAAAACGGGACAAGAGTTGCAGCCAAGTCTGTCGGTCACTGTCACCCTGTATTACCGATACATTGATTCTGAACGAATGTTATTAGATACCGAACCTGATATACAAAATCATATCAGTCTCTTTATTAGTAAAGAAAGGATATAATTTTGTATTGTTGGATAATGTTTTGAACATTTCCTATATCAAAAGTTGATCGGTTCAGGCACGTTATCTAAAAGCATTAATGTTCTAAATCAAACTACAGTTCTAAGTATAGGGAACACACACAAGAGGAAGAGTTCAGAAATGAATGAATTCTTCTTGAGGTATTGTAGACTAGGTCATATCAATGCGACCCGACTAGCTGAGTTACATTTAGATGCATATTTAAATCAGTTTGAATTTACATCTTGTGAAACTTGCCAGTCATGTCACAAAGATAAGATGACCATAGCTCTGTTTATTGGAAACAGAGAAAGAGTTAGTGAACTCTTGGGACTAATACATGATGATGTATGTAAGGTCCCCTGTCTACATATACTAAGACTGATTCTTTGTACTTCATTACATTCTCTGATAATCTCTCAAGATTCAGTCATATGTTCCTGTTGAAACATAAGTCCGAACCTTTTGAGATATTCACAGAATATAAGTTAGAAGTAGAGAACCAAAATACGGGTATAAGTATTATGTCCTATGATGAGATCAGGGAGTAGAATACTTATGCATGGAATTCCTGGACTATTCTAAAGGAGAATGAGATTCTCTCTCAGCATTACTCCTCCGTATACACCATTGCACGATGGTATGTTGGGGCGGAGCAGATACACCCTATTTGATATGGTGTGCTCTATGATGAGTACTACTGAGTTACTTTTTTCCTTAGGGGGTTATGCACTTGAGAAGTTGCATACCTATTGAATAGGGTTCCAATCAAATCAGTTGCCTACCGCTTCATATGTGATATGGAATGGGAAGAGCCCATGTCTTAAGTTAGTTAAGATTTGGGGTTGCCCGGCCTATGTCTAAAAGCAAAATCCGGACACGCTCGAGGCAAGGTCTGTAATGTAGAACTGGAAAGGTTCCAGCTATACAAAATACAGCAGATAATTTGGTAGAACCAAAGGATTCGGTAGTAACCAACGAATCTCAGCCTCTCCGCCGATCTAGTAGGGTTCCTCACCTACCTGAGAGATACTTC
The DNA here is from genome assembly GCA_030015575.1 of Agapanthus africanus. Classification (NCBI taxonomy): domain Eukaryota; kingdom Viridiplantae; phylum Streptophyta; class Magnoliopsida; order Asparagales; family Amaryllidaceae; genus Agapanthus; species Agapanthus africanus. Next base: position 53,513,928 of record JASDDO010000006.1, on the reverse strand, counting down.
GGTTTCTCGATGACAGTGGGAGCTAGGATTGCATCATGAGATGATGACCCAACTAGTTTCGAGCTGGCCATCAGGAGTGAGACTCTGTAAGAATGGCTGGATGCTTAGCGATCTGAGATGGAATCCTTATACACCAACAAAGTATGGACTTTAGTTGCTATATCTGAAGGGTTAAATCCCCATCAGGAGCAATTATATCTTGAGAAGATTACTTGGTGTAGATAGAAAAGTTAAGACTTTCAAAGCTAGACTTGTTAAAGGTTTTCGTCATTGACCAGGCGTGGATAATGATCAAACCTTTTCCAGTACCTATGTTTATGTCCCTCCAGATACTACTTGCCACGGCTACATACCATGACTACGATATCTGGTGGTTGGGTGTCATGACAGCTCTTCTAAAATGATGATTTAGAAGAGAGCGTCTATAAGTACACAACCAGAGGGCCTCGTAAACAGTGGGAGCAGCGGAAACGAGTGCAAGATGCTTTATAGGATAAAGCAGGCATCGCGGAGATGGAACGTCTGTTTTGATGTGTTAGTCGAAGAGTTTGACATCATCTAAATGGTAGATGAACCTTGTATATACAAAAAGGTAGTAGGGAGTTTGGTGATGATCCTCGTAGAGTACGTGGATGAAATACTCAAGATAGGGAAGGAGTTTCCTATGCTACGCTCAGTCAATCTCCGCTTATCACAAGGATTCTCCATATAGGATCAAAATGATACCTACTAAATCCTGGATTTTGGATCTATGAGATAGATCTAAATGGATGTTAGGCTACTTACTAGTTGTAGTGAGATGGTATCAGTTGATCCTGGGGAGAATCAATGGAAGGGTTCCAGGGTGATAAAGACGACTGAATGTCAGTCGCAGGCATTGTCTTTACCCTCAGTAAAGGGACGGTATGTTGAAAGAGTTCCAAGCTAGATACCGTGACAAACTAGACGATAAAGGCAGGATACATCGCTACTTAAGATGCTACCAAAGAGGCGGTTTGGATCTATAATGGTTCATGAGATGAACTATGTTCCTACCATTGTGAGACAATGGAGTTGTGGCTTATGCCAAGGAACGCCAGTCCCATCAGTGATCCAGACTTATTCTAAGGCAGTATCACCTGATCATGGAGATGGTTGATCTCCAAGGTGATCGAGGCAAGGAGAGCAGACTCAGAGGATAACAAGGCGGATCCACTCACGAAGGCCTATTCCCAGAGAGAGACTTTTAAGGGATGGTTGAGTATGAGATACTTCGACCACTGCTACAGATAGCCCTATTGCAAGTGGGAGATTGTTAGTTATATGTATGCCCTAGAGGCCATTACTGTACATAGGATGTATATTGTAATGGATGCTGGGACATATATAGGGAGGACTTTCTTGCTCGACATGATAGTATGCTATCTGGTTGCTCTTTACCTTAACGTGTATACTGATAGTCTCTCTGTTACATGTTGGTAAAGCCCTTAGGATGTGTACTTGACTACCTGGACTATGATGCGGATCATACTAGTGGGGACATGATAGTCCATAAGTACATCCTTCAAAGTCCCTAGTCGTGGGTGTATCGAGACGGGGCATCGATATACCAGAGTAGACTAGCGTATACCTTCTTGACCCATACAGATGGGCGATGGACGATCCCATATCCATTGGTGTTTGACATCGGAGATGATATACGGGTGCTCAGTGGAGACTGGGTACACTGGACGGACTCGCCGAGAACTCCCATATGGTATTATACCTCACGTCAGATGGCAGTTCTCTGGTGACACTCGTACAGAGTAGTCTGTTGACCCGAGATCGTCATAGAGTCTTGTGTAGTTCCCACTGTGCTTTGATTTCCATCTTACCACGTCCAAGAGGGCGTGCAAAACGGTGGTTTTTGGGTACAGTCCCGAATCACATGGAGGCAATGAGCGATAGGAGGGGATTCGTCTCTCCCGGTATAGGGAGTTGATGTTGCGCTGTGTTCGATTGGCTATAACAGGAAATCCCTGGCCAGGGTTGCTGAGATTTACTGGTAAGTGTTACCAGTAGTTTCTCGAATTGTTACAGACCTCATATCGACACGACTTATCGAGCTATTGTGGTCTGACATTTACCACCCCTAGGCAAGATATGCGACATATCAGACGGACAGACCGGACTGTACGGTAGTGTTACAGGTTGGATTCACTGGAGTTTGAGTGGGCTTGCTCGTCGATCTTCTGATCGCTCAATACCTAGGTGGCCGTTACATTTAGCAGACCGCTTGCGGCTTGTGGTTGTTTGATATGATCATCACCTGATGCCGGCGTATTGATGAGTCTTTAGAGTCCTACACAGAGGTTTCCTGGCTCAAGCGAAACGAAATAGGAGCGCATATGAGATATCTGCGGTACCGAGAATAATGCGTGTATGTGATACCGTATTCTATTCTCGCGATGAATGTATCGAATGGTTGTATGCGATATAACCTAGTTATCGAATCAAGGATTGATTCGATAAGCCGATACATTGGATACTAGTCGGTTATATGCGATATGACCAGATCGTTAAATCAAGTGTTGATTTAATGATTTAATGTATAATTATATATTTGATATATTACTTTGCATTAACTAGTATTGGTTCACTTTATATGGATTTGCTCACTTGAATGTACAAGTTGTATATGTGATATACTTTTTGTGCAAATGTTTGTATCATGTTTGATGATACATGTTAACTAGGTTAAGTGTAAAGATTAAACCATGGTTAAATTGATGATTAGGGTTTTCTTTTTCTTAATCATTTATTTATTTATTTATTTGGAAAAGATTAGAAATGAAATGGTTGCAAGTTTTGTCTCTTTCTTTGAAGCTTCATGAAGCTTTGACTTTGTGACCATTTTGTCTCATGCTTAACCCTAACCCTTGCAATTAACCATGGTCTATTCTCTACACCTAATCATGGTTATTATTATGATAAGTATCCTTTTTCTTTTCTTTTTAATTAACTTATCATAATAATTCTTTCTTCATCTTCATCTTCTTCTTCCATGAAGAAGCTTGACTTCATCAATGGTGGATTGATGAAACAAGTGAGAAATCGAATTCTAAAGTCTACCCACTTCCTATTTCTTCATCCTCTACCTCTTGCCAAGTAGTAGAGTGTGTTTTCTTCACATGTTTTCATGGCTTGGTGAAGGTGGAGCTTGATCTAGTGATGCTTCGACGTAGATCATCTTCGGCACGTCGTCGATGACCTAGCCCGCTTCTTCTCCGATGAAGCCGACGCAAGAGCCCGGATTTCGATTTGGACAGCGAGGATACTTCGTTGCGGAGCTATGGAGGTGGAGAACCGGATCTACAAAGGTTGTATTTCCGTATTCTTATTGTTAAGTGTTAACTAGTTTAATGTTTCGCCTAGATTTTTAGCCAACGATCCGTAGTCGGGTTTCTCGGCACCTAGATTTTTTGAAATTGGCATGGTTGATTCCTTATGAGACCTCTTGAGAGTGCCTAGGAACCCTACAGGATCAACCATCGCCCCCAGGGTCAAGAAACGTACACACAAGTCTACTCTTGTAATATTGAAGCCCTGTCTCGATATACCCTCGACTAGGAACTATTAAAGGATATACTTATAGACGGCCCAGGACCCACTAGTATGATCTACATCATAATCCCGGCAGTCAAGTATAATCCTAAGGGCTTCATCAACATGTATATAAAGATATGAAATACAACACATCACATGTTTAGATGAAGATAAACCAGATAGCATACTATCATTTCGAACAAAGATTGTTTCTGTACATATACATGCCTAACATCCTATACAATACAGGCCTCTAGGGCATACATATCTAACAATCTCCCACTTGCACTAAGGCATGTAGTTGGTGCAATATGTACCCACTATCTACACTAGAACCTGTCGGCGTACCGCATGCCCAACAGCTCGAACGGTTTCTCAAACTAGATTTGGGGGATGGCCTTGGTGAATGGTTCTGCTGTGTTGTCATTCGTGTCTACTCTCCGTACCTCGATATCCTGGCGATCCACTATCTTCCTGATGAGGTGATACCTCCTCAAGATATGTCTGGATTTCTGATGGGACCGTGGTTCCTTTTCCAAAGCCATGGCTCCATTGTTATCGCAATACAGAGGTATTGGATTTGCAATGGATGGAACCACCTGAAGTTCAGAAATGAACTTCCTCATCCATACCGCCTCTTTTGTGGCATCATTAGCAGTAATATACTCAGCTTCCATCGTGGAGTCAGCGGCGGTATCTTACTTGGAACTCTTCCAACATACCGCCCCTCCATTTAGGATAAATACAAACCCTGAGATAGACTTACTATCATCCTTGTCGCTTTGGAATCTGGAGTCGGTAAACCCCTCCATTTGGAGATCTCCGTTAGCATACACCAAGAACATTTCTTTAGTCCTTCGCAAGTACTTCAGAATGTTCTTCACAGCAGACCAGTGTTTCTCCCCTGGATTGGATTGATACCAGCGTATTGCACTCAGTGCATAAGCTACATCTGGACAAGTACACAACATCGCATACATTATAGATCCTACCGCCGAAGCGTAGGGTATAATGCTCATGCGAGCTCTCTCCTTATCAATCTTTGGAGACATTTCTTTAGAGAGGGTGATCTCGTGACAAGCGGGTAAATTACCCCGCTTGTAATCTTCCATAATAAACCTCTTTAGTATGGTGTCTATGTATCTCGATTGGGACAATCCCAATAATTTCTTAGATCTATCTCTATAGATCTTAATTCCCAGAATGTATGAGGCATCACCCAAGTCTATCATGGAGAACCTCTGCGATAAGAATAGTTTGACCGATTGTACATAGGAACATCATTTCAAATCAAGAGAATGTTGTCCGCGTACAATACGAGGAATGTAACAGTACTCTCTACAATCCTTTTATAAACACATGGTTCATCTACATTTTTGATAAAACAAAACTCTTTGATTGTATCATCAAAGCAGATGTTCCAACTCCGTGATGCCTGCTTTAATCCATAGATGGATTTAAGCAACATGCATGCTTTTCTGCTACTCTCACTATCAATGAAGCCTTCTGACCGATCCATAAAAACACATTCTTCTAAATCACCATTTAGAAATGCCGTTTTAACATCCATCTGCCAGATCTCATAATCATAGTGAGCAGCTATAGTAAGCAATATCCAAATAGATTTGAGCATCGCGACTGGTGAAAATGTCTCATCATAGTCCAAGCCTGGTCTTTGACGAAATCCTTTTGCTACCACCCTAGCTTTATAAGTCTCCACCTGACCATCCACACCGATATTTCTCTTAAAGATCCATTTGCACCCTATGGGTTTTACTCCAGAAGGTGCAACCTCCAAAGTCCATACTTTGTTGGTGTGCATGGATTCCATTTCGGATCTCATGGCATCCAGCCACTTCACTGAGTCACCACTCATGATAGCTTGCTGAAAACTAGTAGGGTCATCATCATCAATGATGCAATCTTCTCTATCACCATCAATTAGAAAACCGTAGTATCTATCAGTTGGGCGAGAAGTCCTACTAGATCTACTGAGTGGCAAAGGCTCGTCAAGTTCTATTAAAACCTCAGGCTCAACCAAATCATCAGTAATTGTTTATGGATCTGGAATTTCATCTGGTTCTACCGCATTACCAACAATATCATTTGTAAAAAATTCATTTTCTAAAAATGTGGCATAATCAGAAACAAACACCCTTTGTTCCTCCTTGTGGTAGAAAATATATCCATACGAGTGTTTTGGATATCCTACAAATTTACACAAAACCGATCGTGTCTCGAGTTTTTCTGGATTCTGCTTTTTCATATAAGCCGGACAATCTCATATCCTAACTCGTTTAAGAGATGGTCTCTTCCTGTAATATTTTGGAAATTTAGAAATAAGTAAAATTAATTAATTAAATAATAAAAGGCCAAATTAAAAAGTTATTAACACAAAATAGGACATTTTGATAAGTGGTGTGTGAAACTAATTAAAATTAAATTTTAGCTTGTAACATAAATAAATTACATAGGTTTTAGTGATAAATTTAGCTTCATTTTAATAAAATGGTGTTTATATAATAACATAAGTAGTGAGGGGTCTTTGTGTAAAATTTAGGAAAAAGTGCAAACTTGGAAATGTTGAGGGTGTATGTGAAAAAGGGTTAGATGATGTATAGCTCAGAAATAATCACAAGTCAACACAATTTTGGAGTGATAAGGCATGGACACATCCTACTTGCATGCACATTCCATTCAAAAAACCTCCTTCTTGCATGAGAATGACACACCTTGATTGGTGACACCTCCTCCTACACCTCACTCTTTCCCTTGACCATATATTATGTGTTCAGATCATTATAACCAAATTAAAATTCTGAAAATTCAAAACAAAGAGAAAGAAAACACTTAGAACTCACAAAAGAGAAATAAAAGAAAAGAGAAGTGAAGAAGAAGAACTAGGCTAAGGATTTCCACCATCAAGCTAGGAGCTAAGGATTTGGGTGTCTTGGAGGAAGCTTTTCAACCATCCTTAGTAGGTAAAATTCTTAACTCAGTAGATTTTAGTTCTAAAATTGTAAAATTTAGAAATCGAATATCATATTCTAGGTAAAAATTTGCTCTGTGTTAATCTGCTATAGTTTAGGTGAAAATTAACTTAACCAAACAATGCCTAAATATTGTATGCTAGACCTAGAACAAACCCTAGGAATACGAACGAAGGGGCTCGGATTTTGGCCAGCGAGATATAGGAGATTTCTGGCGTCGCCGGATTTTTAGTGGAGTTTGGTGTTTTGGGTTTTAGGGTAGGTCTCTGTATAGGTGTTGGGGTATTTTGGTATTGTTTATTTAAGTCAAATTAACAGTATATAAAATATGGGAACTAATATCAGAAAAGGGATCAAAATTCTAAAATACGACACGATAAATTCGTAACGCGTTTAAGTTTTCTGTTGCAAACAACAAGGGGTTAAAATACAGTTAAGATAAGTGTTAGATAGTTTAGAATAGTCGTACGTGGTATAGTTAATACTTAGCACTCGTATTTTTATAATTCGCCGTATCGAAGTTAGCCGTTTCTTATTTCAAATTAATTTCGATGTTAGATTCAAATACGGGAACTTCGGAGGCCGCAAGGAAAGGAAAAGGATTGACGATTTCTGAGTAGTTTACGACGTATTCCGGTGAGTAGACTATACATCTACCGGAGGATATTGTATAGATGGCGTGATATGCCCGTAGTTTAGTTAAATAAAAATAGGCTTTTGTATGTTAAGTTAATTATATGCATTCATAAATACATATACTTCTCCATGTTAATAGTTGTTAGAACACTGCACAATTATCGACGAGTTATGCCGCACACGCACATATCTATATGTTACACCACACCTCGTCGATATTAACATGTCACCTTCACACTTAGAAATTATCCGGTTAAATATGATTCCAATCATACCTTAACATCAATAACTGTAGTAAATTGCATCAATGACATCATGTTTCGTATTCAAGTGTTATAAGTTAATATAAGAGGCATTTTTATTATTGAGGACTTACGTTTTGAGTTTTCCGATACTATTGCGTAAATTCAGTGATTTTTCATATTGATGTGAGATGTCCACCATGAGATGTTGGTTTTATGATTTGGTTTTTATTCCGGGCCGAGTGGGGGAGCCATACGGTCACGGATTTTTACGTTATCCAGACTGAGTGGGGGAGCTATACAGTCGGATTCATGGTGGACCCGGTCGAGACCGAGGGGCAGGAAAGCCGCATTTGAGGCTGGGAGCCTAGCAAGGATACTCGATACCGGAGATAGTTGTGAAACACGGTGGATATCTAGATGATACCGACCGGTGTTATTGATTACAGGATCGTTCAAGGAACGAGGCCCGAGTGAAACAGAAGATTTGTGTTGATGTTGGACACGGAAAGATGAACTCTATTTGAAACTAAATGATGAGATTTCTGTTTTTGAGTTATATAGTTAGTGGTACAAATTCATGATTCCACATGTTATCCTGCATCATACTCATCCTTATTGCAATTATTTATAGTTCATCATATTTACATTATCAACCGTATATGTTAGTTCTATTCACTGAGTTGGCAACTCACCCCCGTTGTGCCACAGTTCCTTGTATGAGTCGAGTGGACGGTTAGCAGCAGTGCAGATCCACTTATCATATTTTATCGCATCTTTTTCTAGGTAGGTTACATATATAGTAACCTCCCCTTTTGGTATTGTATATTGAATCTAGAAAATCTCCATCAGACCCTGTATTATGACTTAGAACGAGAGGTGGTTGTATGTTTATTATTTGGCCGATGAGATCATTTAGTTATGTTAAATGATATTTCTTTTACTTATGTCTGAGATTTTTATTGATGTCATATAAAGTTGTATATTTATTTCCGCGGCTGACATTGTTGATCCCAACTAGGGATGCAACCAAATTAAACACTTTATAATTGATTTTATTATTATTTCAATAGGAAGTTACTGTTAAAATCTTAAATACTTAAAACTGCGATTTTTACTTAAAAACTAAATTTTTCTAAAATTCCACAAAAACGGTTTTGATCTTGGTTTTTGGTTTACTCAGATTGTGTAGATATCATTAGATACTATACAATCTAAGTGCCGGTCACATCCAAACTTTGGGTCATGACACTTCCAATACCATATCTCATATGGAGTGGTAAACACGGTTTTGGTCGAAACCCTATTCAATAGATATATCGCAGTCTCCAATGCGTGCCCCCATAATAAAAGTGGTAACTCAGCATCACTCATCATTGATCGTACCATATGTAATAGGGTACGATTCCTCCGTTCCGATTCACCGTTGTGCTGTGGTGTGTACGGAGGAGTGAGCTGAGAGAGAATCTCATTCTCTTTTAGAAAATCTAGAAACTCTGAGCTTAGATCCTCACCTCCTCGATCCGATCGAAGTTTCTTGATACTCAAGCCTGTTAGTTTTTCTACTTCAGATTTGTACTCCTTGAACTTTTCGAAGGCTTCGGACTTATGTTTCAACAAGAACACGTGTCCGAATCTCGAGAAATCATCAGTAAAAGTTATGAAGTACAAAAAACCACCTTTCGCATGTGTAGACATTGGTCCACATACATCACTATGTATGAGGCCTAAGAGTTCAGTAGCTCTCTCCCCGTGTCCACTAAACAGAGTTTTGGTCATTTTACCTTTGATACAAGACTGGAAAGTCGCATAAGATTTATATTCAAAGGAGTTTAAATATCCATCTTTTTGTAGCTTGGTTAGTCTTGTTTCATTAATATTACCAAGTCTACAATGCCAAATGAAAGCTTCATTTATGTCTGAAATCTTCCTTTTGTTTGTGTGTTGTATATTGAAAACTGTATGTTGATTTAAGACGTATATCCCGTTATTTAATGTACCAGACCCAATCAACTCTTGATTAAGGTTAATGTTCATAACATTAGATTGTAATACGAAATTATATCCTTCATTGTCAAACAACGATATTGATATAATATTACATAACATCGAAGGTACAAAATAACATGGGTTCAAAACTAATATACAACCCGACGGCAAACTAAGGTGATACTCTCCCACTGCTACGGCATGTACAGAGGAACCATTCCCAACTCGGAGAGTGTGATCACCTTTCTTCAAAACCCTGCTTTTTCTCAACCCCTGTACACAATTGCAGATATGAGATCCTGACCTGGTATCTAATACCCAGGAAGCAGAGTTAATTGAAAAACAGTTTTCTGTTACAAACACACCTGAAGTGGAAGCATCGGCATGCTGCTTCTTCTTGAGGCTGGCTAGGTATCCAACACAGTTTCTCTTCCAGTGCCCAGTCTGTTGGCAGTGAAAGAATTCCCCTCTTCCTGTCGCAGAACCCCCTATCCTGTCCTTTCCCGGTGCCTTTTTCACTCCTCCTCTCAGCTTGATGGGATTCTTCTTCTTCTTTCCCTTGGCCCTGGCTTTCCGGACGGAAGAGGAAGATGGCCCAGCAATTAGACCGGGAGATTTCGCTAGCTTTAACGTTCTCTCTGCACTCCTCAACATATTGAGGAGTTCAGGTAGTGACTTCTCCATGTTGTGCATGTTGAAGTTTACAATGAACTGAACAAAGGCAGGGGGAAGGGACTGTAGAACAATATCAACATACTATTCGTTCTCTATGGTCCAACCCAGGTCCTCTGGTTATTTGATAAGTCCAATCATTTTCAATATATGGTCACCTAAATACGTGCCAGCAGCCATCCGCATCTGAAACAACTTTCGAGATGCCTCGTATCGGAGAGTGCAAGATTACTCTCCATACACCTCCTTTGTATGGAGAAAGATGGATTGTACATCCATCTTCTCATGCTGCTTCTTATGTTCATTGTTCATAGAAGCAAGCGCGAGGTATTTGGATGCTGCACAGTCTATATCCCATGTCTTGCAGATTTCTTTATCCGCAACTAAAGAATCAGGGCCTGGGCTAGGAGGGGCTGGAGTAGTCAGGACGTATGCGACCTTATTATAGGTCAGGGCAATATTTACGTTCCTTAGACAATCTTTGTAATTCGGTCCCGTGAGTTTATTCTTGTCTAATAAAAGATTAAGTCCCGTCATAGGTATCTGCCATTAGGAGAGAGAAAAGAAGACACTCAGAGATTGCTCTTGCATAATTAGATTGGTTATTAATCTTATTTAATCGATGTCTCCTACTACTTTTTATCAAATTTTCCTTCAAACCGTAAAAAGAAAATTAGCCAGGATTAATTGCAATCTACAAGTTCGCTAACCGGTCGGCCAGGCCAATATCGGTACTACGAGGGAAGTTCCCCGTGCTTTCGCACGGACCTAATTAAAATAAACCTCGTTTTTCTAGAGGCGTAACCCGTTGAAACCTTTCTAAACACCTACTGGATTAGCTAATTGTAAACTGCAAAACTCTCCCGGGAGTAACTTTTACTCACAGTGGGATAGGGATCCAACTATCAAATAGAAGGTATGCAATCTCATTGCAAATTTTAACTCTTAAAATTCACGATATGATTTTTACCCCTGGTGTCTTATGACCTTAACTATGGTTAACAAATCATAAGCACTAGTCAAGTTCTCCCCGCCATTTCGTGATTGATTTAGACCCATCCGCCTAACCCTTAACTATGGTCAGCAAGGTCATGCGAATGTCCTAATCGATCGCATCATATGCTTTGTCGACAACATTTACTTGGCTACCGTACACCACGCCTTAACTATAGTCAACAAATGTGGTACGAATACTAAGTACTCTGCTTTCTAAAATGGCGGAGGGAAACAGATGGTTTCGATGAAAACCTTTAACGTTTTGAACTTGATATCATTGTAGAATCTAGTGAAAGGAGTGGTTTAAGCTCCGGTTTTAAAAGTCGAATGGTTTTGTAGTATCTTTCTAATTTTGCTAAAGAGGTCACTCCCGGTGAAGGGATCTCGGCTCCTTCCTCGTCGAATAAGGTGTTGTATATTCATGAATACCATGATGCAAAGCAAAAGTTAGATCACTATAAAAACAATCGAGTGCTTTGTAACATTTGCTAGTTTCGCTAAAGGGGTCACTCCCGGTGAAGGGATCTCGGCCCTTTCCTCATCGAATGAGGTGCTGGATATTCATCAAGGAATACCACTATGCAAAGCAAAAACAAGAGTTACCCATTTTAAAAAGTTTGATTCTACAACATCTTTAGGTTTCTTTTTCTTAACATTAATCACATTAATGCTGTCCCATCATTTACGTTTCCTAAACATCATAGAAAAGAAACGAAAATAGAACGTACGCTTATGCCATCCGCATTCGCTACGGGGCCCCGTCATGCACCATTAGGTTACTTAACTAACGGCAGAGCAGGGGCTGGACTAGCGCTGGTGCAAAACATAACCAATGTGTATTATATATCTCATATATAAATAGCCAATCATCGCACGCATTTATAAACGGTCCAGATCACAGATGAATACATTGGATATACTAGGAATTCCATATTTCATTTAAGCCCTTAACGAAAGACGGGTTCCACGGTCGTGATGAATAGCCAAACCCCATCCTAGACACCTACGGGTGCGGAAAATTACCCGCAAAATTCCCGAAGTGAAGCAACCTCCCTCAACAAAGTGAGTAGGACACTCGGCACTTCAAAGAACCCGGTAGTTTGTGCACCCCACCTTGGGTCTATCCTAGGAGCAAAAACAGTAAAAAGAAATTATACAACAGTGGCTACAACCGCAACCCGGATGTTCCCCGCAAAATAATATTACATCGCGTTTTACAAGTTACATGAATGAAAGAAAATAAAAACACTCTTCTCACATCCCCCGGCGATTCATCCACGACAATCCAACATATTCATATACACACACCATCACATGATATCATTACAGATGTGTGCAACCCTCACTAATCGACGTATAGCAATTAGTCGGCATTTCCAAACACACATACACATCACAAAGCTTGTAAAGTAACCGCGAAATTAGAATTCCGCACGCAATTAGCAAACTAAACCAATTTTCCAACACTTGAAAAATCCAGTGAGCTAAAGTTCCAAAACCGATCGTTTTAAGCCAATCCGGGAGTCGAAACAAACTCGAAACCCACCCGAATCTTCGCGGAGTCGAAGACCCAAAAATTAAATATCGAATGGGGGCTTCAGGGGGGTACTCACCCTCGGGGTCTACCTTGAGGTGGCCCCTAGGGGAAAGCAGACCCGAGAGCACCCATATGGGGTGCTCTCGGGTCACCCACCCCCAAGGCCACCATGCGGTGGTCTTGGGGTATAGGTCCGGCCTATGGTCCCCCCCGGGTGTCTCCGAGGTGTGCACGCTCAACCTCGCGGCTTCTCGGATCAAACCGTGAGCCCGCAGGGTGTGAAAACAACTCAAAACTTCAATTTTGGAAACTATTTTTCGGCAGTTTTTGCGCGACAAAAAACGACAGATTTATAACATCGCTACAAGCTATTTAAGGTTTAAGAGTGGCTTTGATACCATGTTAGTAGATGTTGCACACCCTCACAACACTTGTGAGGAGGAGGAAGTGGCAAACGAAAAATTTCTTGCATGCAACACCCACATAAAACCAAGATCTTATGCTTAAACCTTAACTAGAAAACCCTATCTAGAGTTCTTAACTACTATGAAAGGGTTATACCTAATGAACCGGTCATTCGGGTCTTCTTTTTGAATGCAACTCCTAGGCTCTTTGGATGCTTGCGATGTCCTCGATCTCCGGCCACCTCAAAGCGTAGATGATCCACCCGAGAGCAATGGAACAAGTTTCAAACTCTTCTCAAGAGTTAACTAAGAGATCAAGTGTGCTAGAAATGATCACTTAGATGATGTAGAGATCATGTAGTGGATTAATATGTCTCTTGAGCTTTTGATTCACAACACATGTGAAGGATAAAACTAAGAGGAGGAAGACGGAGAAAATGAGGAGAAAGAATGTGAGAGTGATGAATGAAAAAATCAAGCATGGAAAAATGATATGGCTAAAGGAAAATAATTGAAGCATGTATTATTTTTCTCCAAAATAATGCACCATGATTCAATAGTAACTCCAAATGAATATAAAATGATATAAGTCATTCCTTCATCCATGCTTTGACTCTCTCCAAATTCCACCACATAATTTCCATTTTCACAAAATGAAAACTATTTATGAGGTGTCCCCTTCTAGAAGGTATTCTTGTACAATTACGAGAATACCCCTCCACCGTATACCGAAAAAGTATACCCGTATCCGAATTCCGAAAAATACGAATACAAATAATCCAATAGTATAATACCGGTATCCAGCTTAAACCAAAGCCTACCAGTATTATCGTTCCGATCATTATTCCTGTAGCCAGTACATGAACATGATCGAAACCCTGCCGTAATAACTTACGGCCTCTACATCTTTTTCCTGAACCAGGGAACCCTCTGTGTGGGACTTTAAAGACTCGACCGTACGCTGGCAGTGGGTTTAACCACAAGCACATCAGCGGCACTAGCTGTGCGTAACGGCTATCCAGGTACATGACAAAAAGGTGGCCGACGAGCGAGCTCATCACAACCCTAACGAGCCTGTAAGCAACACTTATCATACAGTCCGGTCTCTTTGTCTGATACGTCGCATATGAAGTCTAGGGGTGGTAAATGTCATACCCCGATAACTTTATAAGTCATGTTGATTTATGGCCCATAACAGTTCGAGAATCTACTGATAACTCTTATAAGTAAATCTCGACAACCCTGGCCAGGGATTTGCTGTTATGGCCGATCAAGCATAGCACGACATCAACTCCCTATACCGGGACAAATGAAACCCCTCCTATCACTCACTGCCTCCATGTGATTCGGGACTGTACCCAAAATCCACCTGTTTGTACGACTCAGTAGAGCCGTAATAGGGAGGAAATCAAAGCAGAGTGGGAATCACACAAAACACTATGACGATCTCGGGTCTACAAACTAACATGTACAAGTATCACCAAAGAACTGATATCTGACAATAGGTATATATACCATCTAAGAGTTCTCGGCGAGTTCTGTTCGGTGTAACCATTCTCCAATGAGCACCTGTGTACAATCTTTGATGTCAAACACCAATGGTTGTAGGATCTACCATCGCCCCCAGGGTCAAGAAACGTACATACTAGTCTACTCTGGTAATATCGATACCCTGTCTCGATATACCCTCGACTAGCAACTGTTAAATGATATGCTTATAGACTGCCCGAGCCCCACTAGTATGATCTACATCATAATCCTGGCAGTCAAGAATAATCCTAAGGGCTTCATCAACATGTATATAAAGATATGAAATACAACACATCACACGTTAAGATGAAGATAAACCAGATAGCATACTATCATTTCGAGCAAAGATTATTTCTGTATATATACATGCCTAGCATTCTATACAATACAGGCATCTAGGGCATACATATCTAACAGACACTCCGTCTCGGGGAAACGTCTAACACAAACACTCCGTGCCAGGGAAACGTCACATACAGACACTCCGTCTCGGGGAAACGTCCAATACAGACACTCTGTCTCGGGGAAACGTCCAACTTAGACACTCCGTGCCGGGGAAACGTCACATACAGACACTCTGTGCCGGGAAAACGTCGACCAGCGACACTCCGTGCTAGGGAAACGTCAAACAGATACTCCGCCTCAGGGACAAGTCGACCAGCGACACTCTGTGCCGGGGAAACATCACATACAGACACACCGTCTCGGGAAAACGTCGAACACAGACACTCCGTGCCATGGACACGTAAACCAGCGACACTCCGTCTTGGAGACACGTCTAGCATCGATCGTCCATGTCGTAAAAGGGGCAGTGCCAGCCTCCCCAAAAGCGAGAACCAAATCAAGTCGCCTCCACGTGAAAGAAGATTCATCAATTTCATGCACACGACCCATATACGCGGTGTGCATTTATTGATGGGGGCACTTTGTTGGGGTCAAAAATTAAACCCCGGTTGACCAAGTTAAAGTCAAAATCAACCCCAAGCCAATTGGGCCCAATCCCAGGCCAAGTGGGCCCATGCCTAAGTCAAGCCCGAACATGAAGCGGCCGGCCTCCCCAATGCCAAGAAGAAAATTATGTAATAAATAAGTTTTATGT
Source organism: Agapanthus africanus (assembly GCA_030015575.1). NCBI lineage: Eukaryota > Viridiplantae > Streptophyta > Magnoliopsida > Asparagales > Amaryllidaceae > Agapanthus > Agapanthus africanus. The sequence continues at coordinate 53,498,269 of JASDDO010000006.1, read as the reverse complement.
AATTTCATGCATGAATGTAAAATAAATGTGCATAAAGCCAAATTTTTGTAAAGCCCATGGCTCATGTGTAAACGAAATGAGTACATGAGGCATGGGATGGGCAAAATGTCATTTTGTAAAGCCCAAGGGGCTATATGTAAATTTGTAATCCTATAAAAGGCAACATGATGATGAAATGAAGCACAATAATTCATTCTCCCTCAAAAATTAGGGTTTCTGTGTCTCTTTCTCCTTCCTCAAGGTTCTAAACCTTCTTATCTTTTTTTCTAAATTAAATTAAGAGTTTAACTCTTCTTTTTACAAAAATAAATAGTTTTTCACCATAAAACCGTGGAAGGGGAGCTCAGATCTTCCATCAAATCCCTAAAAGGGGGATTTTTAAGTTTCACCCCTTTTTTTCCAAGATCCAGCCAACAGAGAGGAAGAAGAAGGAGACCCGTCTCTAAAAATCTCATTCCGGGAGGATCCGAGGATCAAAAAAAGAACCAAGGCTAAAGGGGAGAAGAAGGGGGTCCCCTTCGATCATCTCCAAAGATTTCATGGAGTTTAACTCCAATTAAGATCTGTTAGAGTTTAACTCCATAAATCAAACCCTTTTTTTAGGAGTTTAACTCCATTCAACATCTTTCGGAGTTTAACTCCATAAATAAAAAATCCTCTTTTGGAGTTTAACTCCTAATTCCGAGGCTAAAATCCCTTTCTTTCCGCGGGCACCCAGCACCCACATGACAGGCGCTTGAGGCGTTGGCGCCCAGCGCCCACGTGCCGGGCGCGTGAGGCACCGGCGCCCATGTGCCGGGCGCGTGAGGCACCGGCGCCCAGCGCCCACGTGCTGGATGCGTGAGACGCTGGCGCCTACATGCCGGGCGTATGAGGAGCTGGTGCCCGGCACCAGCATCTAGCGCCCAGCACCCACGTGCCAGGCACGTGAGGCGCCGGTGCTCAGTGCCAGCATTCAGCGCCCAGCGCCCGTGTTCTAAGCACGTGAGGCGATGGCGCCCATGCGTCCTTTGGACGCTATTCACCCCTCTTTTCCCATGCACTCCACACTAAAAATACCTTCCCCGTTAGAAAAAAATTTCTAACGGAGTGCTGCCCCGCACCCCACAAGAGGGCTGCTAGCCCCATTGACACCTAGCCCGCTATACAGGTAGAAGGACCCCCGTAAACTCTGCGAGGCCCCCGATATACCTAAGACCTCTCACAACATACGCACACTGCACATTGTGTTTATATGACCAGTTTGACCCGTCAATCGGAGGTTCCTTCGATCCAAAGGCGATGGGTAATTAACGGCAGCTTAGTCCGCGGCTGTCGGAGATTCGGATCCCCACAATCAATAAACCATGGCTTATCCTAGGCAGAGGGAATCTGTAATGCGCCTGATGTTAGTGGATGTTGCACACCTCACAACACTTGTGATGTGGAGGAAGTGACAAACAATAATTTTTCTTGCATGCAACACCCACATAACCCAAGATCAGTGCTTAAACCCTAACTAGCAAAAACCATCAAGAGATCTAATCTACTATGATAGTATTTATACCTAATGGAACTGGTCCTTTGGGTCTTCACTTGAATGTGACTCCTACGCTCCTTGGGGTTGCAATGAGCTTGATCTCCGGCCACCTCAAGATCCAAGTGTTGGAGATTGTGCCCTCAGAGTCAATTATTGGATCACAGGCACGTGATTGCAATGATTGAGGAAGGACATATCCCGGTAGGACAGTCTTACTCAAGATGATAGTATGTTATCTGGTTTATCTTTATCATCGTATACTGCTTTAGGTGACCTTACAGGTCACTATTGCGCGTTGATAGAGCCCCTAGGATTCATGCTTGACTGCCAGCAGTATGAGGGCGATCATATACATGGGAGCTGGTAGTCTATAAGCACATCCTTAAAATGTCCCTAGTCGTGGGAGTTTCGAGACAGGGCATCAATACTCCAGAGTAAACTAGTGTATACAGTCGAGACCCCGACGAGGGGCGGTGGCCGGTCTCACAAGCCACTGGTGTCATTTGGTTCACCTAAGATGTATACAGGTGCTCATTGGGTTATGAGTACACCGGACAGGACTCGCCGGGAATATGCTAGTTGGTCTTATACCTGACGTCAGATAGCAGTTCCCTGGTGACATGTGTACAGGTTAGTTCATCGACCTGAGGATCGTCATTTGTCTCGTGTGAGTTCCCACTGTACTTTGATTACTACCCTACCACGCTCAAAGGAGACGTGCAAACAGGTTTTAGTTGGGTACAGTCCCGAGCCACATAGAGGCTGTGAGCGGATCTGTAGGGGTTCGTCTCTTCCGGCATTGGGGGTGAGGTCACGCTGTGTCTAGGAGAGCCATTATACAAAGTCCTTGGCCAAGGCAGGAGATTTACTGGTAGGTATTCCAGTGGTATCTCAGGGTGTTCTGGGCTACACTCCGACACGACTTGTACCGCTTTTGGGGGTCTGACTTTTACCAACCCCCTAGGCCCGCCATGCGATGCTCATAGACGAACGGACCGGACTGTACGGATATTGTCACTGACAGGCTCAGTAGGGTGTCAGGATGAGTTCGCTCATCGACGTCCCTTTTGGTTAATAGCTGGTAGCCCGTCACGTATGGCTAATACCTCTGACGTGCATGTGGTTAAATCCACAACCGTAGTATTGACGAGTCTTTAGAGTCCCCCACAGACAGTTGCTCAAGTTTTCGGGCGAAACGCTGTAGAGGCCATATGGAGATATGGCAGGGTTCGATCAGATACGTGCGGTATTGCACAGATCATGATCGGACGGATTATACTAGCGGGCTTTGGTTTAAGCCGGATCCTAGTATTGTACAGTGTAGATTTTGTCTCATTGCATTTGTATTTCGGTCGGAATACAAATGCGGGTATGTATATACAGTAGCGGGGTTTTCCTGTAATTTATTAAGGGACCAGTTTTATGGAGTTGCCAGTTTGTTTTCCGTTTCAGCCATATTTCTTTGTATCTTTCATTGGCTGAAGAATGGTGGAGGAGGGCTTATTTGCAATTGTGCAAATAAACATTTGTGGAGGGTTTTATTTGCATCTTGTTGTTTCATGATGATTCTACCACCTTTGACTTTCCTTTGTTCATGATGGTTCATGATAGCTTGACTTTGTGATGAGATGATGAGGTTGGTGGAGTGTTGGTTTTGTCTTGTGATCATTTCTTTACATCATCACCTTTTCTCTCTCTTGGATTATGAGAGAGACTCTCATTCTTTTGATACTCACTCCCTCTCTCATATACTCTCTCCTCTCATTCTCTCTTGCCAAGGCCGGCCATCATAGAGGGAGGGGGTTGCCCATTATTTTGGTGTGGGAATTTTTGCTCTTTTCATGCTACAAAATTCCTAAGTTCATCCACAAAAAGCTTACATATCATTCCTCCACCAAAAGTCAACTTACTCAAACCCCAAATGAGACATAGAGCACTACACGTTTTCTACAGCAAATCTTGGGTACGTCGGCTCGCCAACTTCGTACCCGAGTTACCTCGGTCCAGAGGTGGGAGCCCGTAAAAGAAGCCGGCGACGTGGTGCCCTTCCGGCGACGTGGTGGAGACCGGAGATTTCGCGGGGAGATCGGGACGACGACGAGAAGACCGAAGGACACGGATCGCTCGGTATATCTCTCTACCCCCTTCTCTAGATAGCTAGGACTAGATTAATGGCACGATCCAGGATTTTAGTGCGCGGTGGTGCCGGTTTAAAAAGTTAAAGTAAATCATCGCTTCCGCATTCCGGCGTCGGATTGACGGCCGGGGCGCCGCCGTGCACTTACACCAAGACGATCCACCCGAGAGCTTTGGTACAAGCTTCAAACTCTTCACAAGAGTTCAACTTAAAGATCAAGTTTTGTAGGAGTGATCACTAAGATGAAGTAGAGATTAAGTATTGGATTATGATTTTGCTCTAGGTTTTTGATTTACAACTCATGTGAAGGTAAAGAAAAGAGGAGGAAGAAGGAGAGAAATGAAGAGAGAGAATGTGAGAGTGTAAAATGAAAAGTTCAAGCATGGAAAAATAATATGGCTCAAAATGAAATAATTGAAGCATACAATAAAAAATTAGCACCATACTTCAATAGTAACTCCAAATGAATAAATAATTAAACAAGCCATTCCTTCATCCATGCTTAGACTTTTCCAAATGCCACCTCATTTATTTATTTTCACAAAATAAATATCCATTTATGAGGTGTCTCCTTCTAGAAGGTATTGTTGTAACAATTACAATAATACCCCTCTACCGTATACCATAAAAGTATACCCGTATCCGAATTCTGAAAAATAAGAATACTAATAATCCAATAATATAATACTGGCATGCGGCTTAAACCAATGCCTACCGGTATTAACATTCCAATCATTATTCCTGTAACGATTACAAGAACATGATCGAAACCCTGCCGTAACAACTTACGGCCTCTACATCTTTCGCCAGAACCAGGGAACTCTCTGTGTGGGACTCTAAAGACTCGACAGTACGTCGGCAGTGGGTTTAACCACAAGCACGTCAGTGACACTAGCTGTGCGTAACGGCTACCCAGGTACATGACGAAAAAGAGGTGGCCGACGAGCGAACTCATCCCAACCCTAACGAGCCCGTTAGCAACACTTACCGTACAGTCCGGTCTCTTCGTCTGATACGTTGCTTATGAAGTCTAGGGGTGGTAAATGTCAGACCCCAGTAACTTTATAAGTCATGCTGATTTACGGCCCATGATGGTTCGAGAAACAACTGATAACACTTATCAGTAAATCTCGAGAACCCTGGCCATGGATTTTCTGTTATGGCCGATCAAGCATAGCGCGACATCAACTCCCTATACCGAGAGAGATGAAACCCCTCATATCGCTCACTGCCTCCATTCGATTCGGGACTGTACCCAAAATCCACTTGATTGCATGACTCAACAGAGCCGTGGTAGGGAGGAAATCAAAGCACAGTGGGAATTGCACAAGACACTATGACGATCTCGGGTCTACAGACTAACCTGTACAAGTGTCACCAAAGAACTGCTATCTGAAAATAGGTATATATACCATCTAGGAGTTCTCGGCGAGTTCTGTTCGGTGTAACCATTCTCCAATGAGCACCTGTGTACAATCTTTGATGTCAAAAACCAAAGGTTGTGGGATCAACCATCGCCCCCAGGGTCAACAAACGTACACACTAGTCTACTCTGGTAATATCGATGCCCTGTCTTGATATACCCTCGACTAGGAACTGCTAAAGGATATACTTATAGACTGCCCAGGACCCACTAGTATGATCTACATCATAATCCCGGTAGTCAAGCATAATCCTAAGTGCTTCATCAACATGTATATAAAGATATGAAATACAACACATCACACGTTAAGATGAAGATAAACCAGATAGCATACTATCATTTCGAGCAAAGATTGTTTCTGTACATATACATGCCTAACATCCTATACAATACAGGCCTCTAGGGCATACATATCTAACAATCTCCCACTTGCACTAAGGCCTGTAGTTGGTGCAATAAGTACCCACTGTCTACACTAGAACCAGTTGCCGGCGTACCGCATGCCCAACTGCTCGAACAGTTTCTCAAACTAGATTTGAGGGATGGCCTTGGTGAATAGATCTGTTGTGTTGTCTTTCGTGTCTACTCTCCGTACCTCGATGTCCTGGCGATCCACTATCTCCTTGATGAGGTGATACCTCCTTAAGATATGTATATATTTCTGATGGGACCACGGTTCCTTTGCCAAAACCATGGCTCCATTGTTATCGCAATACAGAGGTATTGGATTAGCAACGGATGGAACCACCTGAAGTTCAGAAATGAACTTATTCATCCAGACTGCCACTTTTGCGGCATCATTAGCAGCAATATACTCAGCTTCCATCGTGGAGTCAGCGACGATATCTTACTTGGAACTCTTCCAACATACCGCCCATCCATTTAGGGTAAATACAAACCCTGAGATGGACTTACTATCATCCTTGTCGCTCTGGAAGCTGAAGTCGGTAAAGCTCTCCATTTGGAGATCTCCGTTACCGTACACAAAGAACATCTCTTTAGTTCTTCTCAAGTACTTTTGAATGTTCTTCACAGCAGTCCAGTGTTTCTCCCCTGGGTTGGATTGATACCTGCTTACTGCACTCGGTGCATAAGCTACATCTGGGCGAGTACACAATATCGCATACGTTATAAATCCTACCGCCGAAGCGTAGGGTATAATGCTCATGCGAACCCTCTCCTCATCAGTCTTTGGAGACATCTCTTTAAAGAGGGTGATCCCATGACAAGCGGGTAAATTACCTCGCTTGGAATCTTCCATACTAAACCTTTTTAGTATGGTGTCTATGTATCTCGATTGGGACAATCCCAATAATTTCTTAGATCTATCTCTATAGATCTTAATCCCTATAATGTACGAGGCATCACCCAGGTCTTTCATGGAGAAGCTCTGCGATAAGAATTGTTTGACCGATTGTAGCATAGGAATATCATTTCCTATCAAGAGAATGTCGTCCACGTACAATACGAGAAATGTAACAGTACTCTCTACAATCCTTTTATAAATATATGGTTCATCTACATTTTGGATAAAACCAAACTCGTTGATTGTATTATCAAATCAGATGTTCCAACTTCGTGATGACTGCTTTAATCTATAGATGGATTTAAGCAGCCTGCATACTTTTCCGCTGCTCCCACTATCAATGAAGCTGCAACCTTTTAGAAATCGTTTTGCGAATTTTTCCGTTTTAGGGTAAATTTGTCTGTGTTTTCCCTTTTAACCCGATTATGATCAAACTTCCGTAGAAATTTGCCGGCACCTAGTTTAGCTAAAGTAAATCTAGTGCGCGAGTTTTGGGGGTCAATGGGAAGTTTTGGTTCATATAGAATTTTTCCCTAATAAAATATTATTTTAATACTTTATTTGTGCACTTTATTAGTGGTAATTATTTTTTTATGCGGGTAAATTACTACAAATGGGTTTTTATGGTAAGTTAATCCCTAGAATTATGTTTAGAACCATCCATTCAAAATATCTAGATTTTTAGGATTTATTTTGGTTTTACAAGAAAAGAAAATGGTGACTAATGCCTTTTTTGTTTTATTATGCAATTATTGTATTTTTTTCCTTCTAGAAAATTCCACACACCTCCACAAACCCTAGATCCCTCTCCTTGGCGGGCCACTTCACTTTTCTTGTTGCCTTCATTTTTTCTAACTCCATTTTCATCTCTTTATAGCTTCAAAAATCATGAAAAATCCAAATTAATTCATAGAAATCAAATATAATCCAAAACCTTCATCTTTCATCACAACTCATGCTTGGATCTTCATTCTAGTGGGAATTTTGGAGGCTAAAGTTTGGTTTTATTCTTGTTTCAAGTGGTGTTCTTGAAGGTATAAAACCTTAACTTTAATCTCTTTTTGTTGCTTAATACATTTAATTAGCTTAATTAGATGTTTAATTTAAGGTTTTGAATTAATATTTATAAATTCAAGATATCATTTTGGTAATCAAGTTAGGATTTTGATTATTGAAATGGTTAGGTAATATGTTAAGCTTGACGAAAACTTAATCAAGTTGCTAATTTGTAATGATATTTTCCTAATCGGATAATTAATCTAATTAACAAACTTAACTTTTGCTAATCCTAATTAGTGAAAACTAAAATTTTAGTAAAGGTTTAAATGGTTTAACCTTACTATTTGAAGATGTTTGTAAATTATAGTTCTATGCTAAAATGAGATATGTTTCTTACTAGATTTCGGTAACTTTTAGGCGTGGGTTTCTTTTGACGTTGCGACGTTAATTATATTAAGTCCACGTTTACTATTGTGTTTTGAATGCGCGATCGGGACGATCGGAATCTAGACTAGGTGTTTCGTAGTTTAGCGACCGTAGTTAGGGTTTTTGGCCGATGTCGTGCGTGATAGATGCGCTAAGCGCGCAGTGTAATTTTCAGGGCGTTATACTTGCGTTTCATTGTCTTTTCGTCGATGTAGGATATTTAGCTTATGTGATATGTTTGTGAAATTTTAGGTTCGCAGGCGGGGACTTCGGACTCTACGACAAAGGGAAAACAGGTGGTAGCCTTCACTTAGCCAGGAGCGTTGGTGAGTAGATTTAACATCTACAGGGGAATCGCCTGCATGGCGTTATGCGTCTGAGCTAGAAATGACTTGACTTGTCGCATATTCTATTTCATATTTAGAATTGCGCATACACCCTACTGCTTAGTTAATTGCTGTTCTTGGACTAGTATCCTTTGGACACTGCACTATTATTGACGGCTTATGTTGCACGAGCACTGATTGTATGCCACACACACCGTCAATAATTGCCATGACACGCACAATCCACTTATAGATATGATATAGTTTGGTTAGGGACATTGAGACATTGATTCATATTTCTTTATGCATATCACTTATAGCATACCTGTATACCTATATGCTTACACATATGCCCTGACATACTTACATACTAGTTACCTGTATACCTATAAGGTTTTGTACCATTAGTGATAGGTACATACACACATAATGACATAGCTACATATATACTTTGCATGCATACTTCACTCATACCCGTGGGGTATATTACATCATTTCCGATAGGTAGATATCTATATCTTGCTATACCTTTATGTTTACGCATATATCAGTTATAACTACATGTTTACCTTTACTTGATGTTATTTAAAATTGGAGAAATTACAAACCGCATGATATTTATATTAACTTGTTGCAGTTAATTAGCGGCTTTTCCTTTATATGCTTACATTTCAGTTTTATGTTGCGTATATTTTATTCATGGATTTTCACATTGAGATATGGATTTTTCATGATATTTTCTGGATTTGGGGACCGTGGTAGTTTCATGAAATTATGCATTATTTGAAAAACCCGGTTTCCCTTGATATAATATTTCAGCATCCACCATGAGATTTATCGGTTCTGATATATATACCCCATGCGAGAGTCGGGGGCCGTATGAGGGTACATGGTGGGGCCCGGTACGGTTCCCCTCGGCAAGATGTTCGATGATCCATGCCGATTGAGCCTGGAAGGTGGGCAAGTACCTACCGGTGACATTACCAATGACTCGACAGTTATCATGGGGATACCGATAGGAGTCATGTGCGTATAGATACGTCGAGAGGCGAGGGTCAGAGCTAGGCACTCGAGCTTTCGGTATAGCGTATGATACGTACCTATCAAGGTGCCAGTCTTGGTGACAGCACCTGATAGATCACTATTTTGTGTCGATGCTTGACACTTGGTTTTCATGATATTTTACTCCTAAGTTTATATAACAGTCGAATGGGACGCTGTTATATATGCATATACATATATATTAGTGGAATGGGACTCTAATATATATGTATACATATAAATTCATATACATCATCTTAATTATTTATGCAAATTATATATAGGATATAAGAGATTTACTTTATTTTGGATTTGGGATATAGGTGATTCATTTGATATTGGATACAGGATATTTATGAGATTGCTGATTTTGTACATTCAAGATATATGGGATTTATTCGATATTGTACATTCAGGATTTGTGAGACTTATATGATATGAGAGCCAATTTGGGGGGCTGATTTGAGAAATTGGGATTTGGATTGTCTTGATGGATTTTGATCCTACCACGATATCAGGATTCTGTGGAAATGACATATTTCATTCCATACTCCACATTTATTGTTTATGCACTGCTTCATGTATTAATAGTACCTGTTAGTGTACCTTTCATGATTGTTGCATTTACATACTTCATTTTATATGCATTGTTTCATGTATTAGTAGTACCTGCTAGCGTACCTTTCATGACTGTTGCATATATACACATTCATATCATTGTTGCATGATATTGCATACCGATTTTCATATTAATGCTTCATGTATTAATTGTACCTGCTAGTGTACCTTTCATGATTATTGCATTCATATGACCTTTATTTGCTATTAATTGCTTATGTTAGATTCGCGTTGTACGTGCATACTTGCGATTACCTGCATATGTTATTTACTATTCATGAGTTGGCAACTCACCCCCGTTGTGCCATAGAGTTTTGCAGGTCTTTCCTCACAGTAGTAAGAGGCAGGACTATTCATCTATCTTATCATCTTTTGCTGCGGATACCGCATCAGCTCACAGTGTGCAGTTTGCTTAGGTGGGTTTTGTGGTTATTCGTTGTTGTATTGTATATTCGTTCTATCCTTGTACTCTCCATCTACTATTTTCATGTTGACTTAGTGACTTGGTGAGGACGATATTGTATATTATTTTGTGACTGGGTTGTCTTTTATACAGTTTCCATTTTATTGTCTTTTATTTCTTCGCTACGTCGTCGTATATCTGTTGTGGTGGTTGTTTTCCGTCTTTTGCCTTGGATTTGCTCCCGTTGGGGATGTTTTACTTTATATTTTTGTTGTACCCATTTTTGCGGTTGGTTTTTACAAAGGAGGTGCTGCCGAAATTTTCAAGAAAGTAAATTGGACTTAAAGAATTTATACTTGAGATTTTCAAATGTTTAAACAATGTTTCTTATCTTTTCTTGTCTTTTAATGGTTTAAATTTCTGGGTTTTGTCTTTCTTTTACTGCGCAACGCCTGTAGGTGTTGCGTAGTATTAGGGCCGTCACGTGCCAATTTCGGGTCGTGACAAAATTAGTATCAGAGCACTAGGTTTTACCTTTCGGGGTGTAGGATGACCTTGGTATGATGGAGTAGGTAGCTTAAGCAGAGTAACGTAGTGTGTGTATGTCCGCGGCATACTCACGATGCGGTACTCCGCCTAAAGTGACCTAAGTACAAATTGCTTGAAATTCCTTCCTTGATGACATATCCTTGTGATTCGATTTCCGTGTTCATATCGAATCTTATTTCTATTTATAGCCTTTGCCGCCGATGACTATGGGGACCGAAGTGATGCAGTGAGGGCCGAGGTCAGGATTGACTCGGGTAGGACGAGGACTGACCGGGATGGCACGCTCGTTGCACAGGAGCAGATGGATCCGCCTTCGACAGATAGTATCGCTAGGCTAGTGGCAGAGATGCAGGACATGCGCCAGACGATGAGTTCATTGGTTGAGGCCGTTCGAACGCAGCGACAGGAGGTTGTCACCCCTGTTACCCAGTTGTTCCTTACAATCAGCATGCAGCATTCCGTCACCTACATAGCACCAGTGGATGCAGCCCCAACTGATGAGACACGTATTCCAGAGACTTGAGAGTTCCAGAACCGTGGAGGACTCATACAGGTGTACCAGCCCAGAGACAGAGGCTTAGTCGTCGAGACAGATTTCTTGACCGTCGCGGGAGTAGTAGAGGTTGGGGAGAGGACAGTCGTTCAGCTCTCATCCCCAGGAGGGTCAGCAGTCATCGCGTGGACGTTTTCGATGCGGAAGCCTTCATCACTTCGTCAGACATTGTTCCTTAGCACCACTTCAGGATTATGTGTAGAGAGGTCGTGGTCGCAGAGGATTCGCTCAGAGGGGACATGTTGGCAGAGAAGGATTTCAGCCAGTTGCAGGTAGGGGGCAGATACTAGAGTTTGCTTCTACTCATCGGGACGCGCGGGCGTCCAATGCAGAGTTTTTAGGTATTCTAAATTCGTATGTTCTGTTGATGTACTTGTTTGTTTTACACACTTATGCCGTGGTTGGGACGAGAGACGGTTAGTTAGATCAGCCATTTGTTCTGTTAACTTCTGTCAGCGATTCTTTTGTTGCGCGACACGTAATTCAGTCGTGTGCCAATCGGATAGGAGATAGAGATTCGTCCGTCGTTTTGATCCTTCTAGAGATGTTGGATTTAACGTTCTCCTTGGCACGGACTGGTTACTTATGTGCTATGCGTCTGTGGACTGCCGTGAGAAAACAGACAGGGTTTTTTTTCCCGGAGAGTTAGTTCTTGTTGTGCATAGGAGGGCAGTGGTGCCGCCTCACACAGCTTGAAGTCATCCTTTTTCGCTAGTCGGATTTTGAGGAGAAGATGTCGAGGATTCTTGGCGTTCATTCGTGATACCGGAGCCACAGTGGGTTTGTTGGACCGTCTTTCCTTCGTGCGAGAGTTTTCCGACATTGTTCCAGAAGAGCCGGCGAAGCTTAGGGAGCTTAAGGATCAGCTGCAAAGTTATTTGTTGGGGGGCTTGTGCTTATGAGTGTTTCGCATTGGGGAGCTCCTATTTCTGTTCGTCAAGGAGAAGGACGGAAGTTGAGGTTGTGTATTGATTGATCGCCAATTGAACCGGCTTACAGTGCGGATAGGTATCCTTTACCTCGCATTGACGATTTCTTCGATCAGCTCCAAAGTGCGAGACATTTTTCTAAGTTTGTTCAGGATCAGGTCATCGTTGTTCCGGGTTCGGAGTGATGACATTCCAAAGACTGCCTTGTGCGTGCTACGGGCTTTGTGTGTTTTGGTGGTGTCATTGGACTCACCAATTCCCTAGCAGCATTCGTAGATATGATGAACCAGATTTCTTCAGGCCGTTCCTCGACCAGTTATTGTTGTGTTATTGACGACATTCTGGTCTATTCAATGTGTCGTGCGGGACAGGAGTAGCACTTGAGGATTTGTTTTGCAGACATTGGGAGAGCCCCAGCGGTTTGCTAGATTCTTGGAGTGTTCCTTCAGGCTTGTTTGTGTTGACTCCTAGGTCTTGTAGTACGGGAGACGGTTTTTGTATGGTCCTGAGGAAGATTGAGGTCGTACAGCTTTGGCCCAGAATTGTGTACGGATGGAGTTCCACAGATTTTTGGGCTTAGCAGATTGTTACCGCCATTTCGTGCAGTATTACTAGTGTATCGATGCACCGTTGACTGGACTGAACGGAAAGGAGGTTCCTTTTTCTTTGGACTGAGGCATGCATGCGGAGTTTTCGGCAGTTGAAGACCTGGTTAACAATTGCATCAGTTCTTTCTTTGCTTCTGGTTCGGGCGACTTTGTTGTTTAACTATGATGTTTCACGAGTGGGGATCGATTGTGTACTGAGGTGGCACATTCGAGTTATCACTTTTGCTTCCCGGCATTTGGAGGAAGTACGAGCAGGATATCCCACTCATGATCTAGAGATGGCCGCGGTGGTCATGCATTGGAGATTTGGAAACACTACTTGTTCGGAGAGTCGTGTCATATTTTCACGGACCACCAGAGCTTAATGTACATCTTCCTGCAGCGGATTTTGATTGTTGGGACAGTCTTCTGCATATTTACAGTTCTTGTACGATCGTTGAGTACAGCTTTAGTTCGCCTCTACTGAGGGGACAGCTTGCTCATGTCCGCGCCTTACCATTTTTCCTTAATCACTTTCGCGAGGCACTGCCCGCCGATGCTCGTTCGTCTGAGATTCTGAGCATACTCGGCTGGGTAATGATTCAGAGTCCTTGATTTGTGTCCAAGGTGTGCTACGTTTAGGGACGCGTTTGTGTACATGTTGCTGATGGGCAGAGACGCGAAATCCTAGAGCAGGCACATCAGTCAACTTTCGGTGTTCATTCAAGTTCCACCAATTTGTAGCGTGACTTATGAGATAGTTACGGGTGGGCAGGGACGAAGAGTGAAGTTTTGATTTTCGTTTCAAGGTGTCTGTCTTATTGCGTGCTAAGGTTGAGCATTTGAGACCGACTGGAGAGTTGCAACCTTTAACCGTTCCGAAGTGGAAATGGGAGCATATCTCCAAGAATTTCGTTGTGGTGTCTACCCCGATCTAGACAGGGTGTGACTCCATTCGGTGTTTGTTGTCCGGTTATGCTCAGTTTGCTCAGTCGTCCTTTGTTAAGTTGTGCATTGCACGGAGTTCCTTCATTAGTTGTATCCAAATAGGGCACCCTATTCGCTTGCCGTCTTAGGCAGGAACTTCAGGAAGCCTTGGGTACTGGTTGAGCTTTAACTCCGTTTTTCCATCCACAGGATGATGGTTTTGTGAGAGCGGGCTATACCGACTCTGGAGGATATGCTTGTGCGTACGTATTAATTGTTGTCGGCAGTTGGGATCGTCACTTGCCATTGTTAGGATTCTCCTTCGATAGCTGTTATCAGGAGGCACTCCAATTGGCAACCTTTAAGTTTTGTTTGTTAGGTGGTGTCGATCTCCAGTCTGTTTTTCTGACACTGCGAGATTAGGATTTTTGGACCCCAGCTAGTCTAGAGACTTCGGAAATGATCCTGTTGGTTCAGGTCAGGATGATGACAGCCCAGTGCAGACAGAGGTCTTATGCCGACCGTTGTGGTCGCAGACTTGAGTTCACAGTGGGAGCTCATGTATTCCAAAGAATTTTTCCGTTGAATGACGTGTTGAGTTTTGGGAAGCTTATCCCAGAATTGTAGGTCCTTTTAAGATCCTTAAAGCGAATTTGTTCCATTGCCTTTGATTTGGGACTTCCGCCCAGATTATTGAGTGTTCACCTTGTATTCCTTATGTCGATACTATACAATTACCTTCATGACCTTTCTCACATGATTCAGCATCAGACCATTTGGCTTGGACACGATCGTTTCGTTCACCGGCAGCCAATTGTGTTAATGGCTCGGCAGGTGGAGAAACTTCGGTCAAGGGTCTTGTCATCTGTGAAAGGTTTTCTTGGACGTAGCCGTATAGTGAGGTGATCACTTGGAAGGCTGCGAGCGAGATTTGGGAGTTTTGTAATCTTCTCTTTGAAGGTACGCTTAGTGAAAATTTTAAATTCGGGGACGAATTTTTATAAGGGGGGAGATTGTAACGTTTTAGAAATCGTTTTGCGAATTTTTCCGTTTTAGGGTAAATTTATCGGTGTTTACCCTTTTAACCCGATTGTTATCAAACTTCCGTAGAAACTTGCCGGCGCCTAGTTTAGCTAAAGTAAATCTAGTGCGCAAGTTTTGTGGGTCAATGGGAAGTTTTGGTTTACATAGAATTTTTCCCTAATAAAATATTATTTTAATGCTTTATTTGTGCACTTTATTAGTGGTAATTATTTTTTTATGCGGGTAAATTACTACAAATGGGTTTTTATGGTAAGTTAATCACTAGAATTATGTTTAGAACAATCCATCCAAAATATCTAGATTTTTAGGATTTATTTTTGATGGATGGTTCTAAACATAATTCTAGTGATTAACTTACCATAAAAACCCATTTGTAGTAATTTACCCGTATAAAAAAATAATTACCACTAATAAAGTGCACAAATAAAGCATTAAAATAATATTTTATTAGGGAAAAATTCTATGTGAACCAAAACTTTCCATTGACACCCAAAACTCGCGCACTAGCTTTACTTTAGCTAAACTAGGTGCCGACAAGTTTCTACGGAAGTTTGATCACAATCGGTTTAAAAGGGAAAACACCGAGAAATTTACCCTAAAACGGAAAAATTCGCAAAACGGTTTCTAAAACGTTACAATCTCCCCTATTATAAAAATTTGTCCCCGAATTTAGATAAGGTTTGTTTTCCCGGCGAGTCAGTTCTTGTTGTGCATGGGAGGGCAGTGGTGCCGCCTTACACAACTTGAATTCATCCTTTTTCGCTATTCGGCTTTTGAGGAGAAGATGTCAAGGATTCTTGGCGTTCATTCGTGATACCGGAGCCACAGTGGGTTTGTTGGACCGGCTATCCATTATGCGAGAGTTTTCCGACGTTGTTCCAGATGAGCCGGCGAAGCTTAGGGAGCTTAAGGATCAGCTGTAGTGTTGTTTGTTGGGGGGCTTGTACGTATGAGTGTTTCGCATTGGGGAGCTCCTATTTCTGTTCGTCAAGGAGAAGGACGGCAGTTGAGGTTGTGAATTGATTGATCGTCAATTGAACCGGCTTACGGTGCGGATATGTATCCTTTACCTCGCATTAACGATTTCTTCGATTAGCTCCAGAGTGCGAGAAATTTTTCAAAGTTTGTTCGGGATCAGGTCATCATTGTTGCGGGTTCATAGTGATGACATTCCGAAGACTGCCTTGTGCGTGCTACGGGCTTTGTGTGTTTTCGTGGTGTCGTTGGACACACCAATGCCCTAGCAGCATTCGTAGATATGATGAACCAGATTTCTTCAGGCCGTTCTTCGACCGGTTATTGTTGTGTTATTGATGACATTCTGGTCTATTCAATGTGTCATAAGGGATAGGAGTAGCACTTGAGGATTTGTTTTGCAGGTATTGGGAGAGCCCCAGCGGTTTGCTAGATTCTCGGAGTGTTCCTTCAGGCTTGTTTGTGTTGACTCCTAGGACTTGTAGTTACGGGTGATGATTTTTGAATGGTCCCGAGGATGATCGAGGTCGTACAGCTTTGGCACAGACTTGTGTACGGACGGAGTTCCATGGATTTTTGGGCTTAGCAGGTTGTTACCGCCGTTTCGTGCAGTATTACTAGTGTATCGCTGCAATGTTGACTGGACTGACCGGAAAGGAGGTTCCTTTTTCTTTGGACTGAGGCATGCGTGCAGAGTTTTCGGCAGTTGAAGACCCGGTTAACAACTGCATCAGCTCTTTCTTTGCTTCTGGTTCGGGCGACTTTGTTGTTTAACTGTGATGTTTCGCGAGTGGGGATCGATTGTGTACTGAGGTGGCACATTCGAGTTATCACTTTTACTTCCCAACATTTGGAGGAAGTAAGAGCTGGATATCCCACTCATGATCTGGAGATGGCCGCGGTGGTCGTGTGTTGGAGATTTGGAAACACTACTTGTTCGGAGAGTCGTGTCGGATTTTCACGGACCACCAGAGCTTAATGTACATCTTCCTGCAGCGGATTTTGATTGTTGAGACAGTCTTCTGCAGATTTACAGTTCTTGTGTGATCGTTGAGTACAGCTTTAGTTCGCCTCTACTGAGGGGACAGCTTGCTCATGTCCGTGCCCTACCATTTTTCCTTAATCGCTTTCGCGAGGCACTGCCCGCCGATGCTCGTTCGTCTGATATTCTGAGCATACTCGGCTGGGTAATGATTTGGAGTCCTTGATATGTGACCAAGGTTTGCTACATTTAGGGACGCGTTTGTGTACCTGTTGCTAATGGGCAGAGATGCAAAATCCTAGAGCAGGCACATCAGTCAACTTTCGGTGTTCATTCAAGTTCCACCAATTTGTAGCGTGACATGTGAGATAGTTATGGGTGGGCAGGGATGAAGAGTGATGTTTCGTTTTTCGTTTCAAGGTGTCTGTCTTGTTGCGTACAAAGGTTGAGCATTTGAGACTGGCTGTAGAGTTGCAACCTTTAACCGTTCCGAAGTGGAAATGGGAGCAGATCTCCATGAATTTCGTTGTGGTGTCTACCCCGGTCTAGACAGGGTGTGACTCCATTCGGTGTTTGTTGTCCGGTTAATCTCAGTTTGCTCAGTTGTCCTTTGCTAAGTTGTGCGTTGCACGGAGTTCCTTCATGGGTCGTATCCAAATAGGGCACCCTATCCGCTTGTCGTTTTGGGCAGGAACTTCAGGAAGCCTTGGGTACTGGTTGAGCTTTAGCTCCTTTTTTCCATCCGCAGGATGATGGTTTTGTGAGAGCGGGCTATACCGACTCTGGAGGATATGCTTGTGCGTACATATTAATTGTTGTCGGCAGTTGGGACCGTCACTTGCCATTGTTAGGATTCTCCTTCGATAGCTGTTATCAGGAGGCACTCCAATTGGCAACCATTAAGTTTTGTTTGTTAGGTGGTGTCGATCTACAGTCTGTTTTTCTGACTCTGCGAGTTTAGGATTTTTGGACCCCAGCTAGTCTAGAGACTTCGGAAATGATTCAGTTGGTTCAAGTCAGGATAATGACAGCCCGGTGCAGACAGAGGTCTTATGCCGACCGTTGTGGTCGCAGACTTGAGTTCGCAGTGGGAACTCATGTATTCCTACGGATTTTTCCGATGAATGACGTGTTGAGTTTTGGGAAGCTTATCCCAGAGTTGTAGGTCCTTTTAAGATCCTTAAAGCGAGTTAGTTCCGATGCCTTTGATTTGGAACTTCCGCCCAGATTATTGAGTGTTCACCCCGTATTCCTTGTGTCGATACTAGGCAATTACCTTCATGACCTTTCTCACAAGATTCAGCATCAGACCATTTGGCTTGGACGCGATCGTTTCGTTCACCGGCAGCCAATTGTGTTAATGGCTTGGCAGGTGGAGAAACTTCGGTCAAGGGTCTTGTCATCTATGAAGGATTTTCTAGGACGTAGCCGTATAGTGAGGTGATCACTTGGAAGGCTGCGAGCGAGATTTGGGAATTTTGTAATCTTCTCTTTTAAGGTACGCTTAGTGAAAATTTTTAATTCGGGGACGAATTTTCATAAGGGGGGGGGGGGGGGGGAGATTGTAACGTTTTAGAAATCGTTTTGCGAATTTTTCCGTTTTAGGGTAAATTTGTCGGTGTTTACCCTTTTAACCCGATTATTATCAAACTTCCGTAGAAACTTACCGGCACCTAGTTTAGCTAAAGTAAAGCTAGTGCCCGAGTTTTGGGGGTCAATGGGAAGTTTTGGTTCACATAGAATTTTCCCGAATAAAATATTATTTTAATTCTTTATTTGTGCACTTTATTAGTGGTAATTATTTTTTTATGCGGGTAAATTACTACAAATGGGTTTTTATGGTAAGTTAATCACTAGAATTATATTTAGAACCATCTATCCAAAATACCTAGATTTTTAGGATTTATTTTGGTTTTTCAAGAAAAGAAAATGGTGACTAATGCCTTTTTTTTGTTTTATTATGCAATTATTGTATTTTTTTCCTTCTAGAAAATTCCACACACCTCCACAAACCCTGGCTCCCTCTCCTTGGCCTGCCACTTCCCTTTCCTTGCCGCCCTCATTTTTTCTAACTCCATTTTCATCTCTTTATAACTTCAAAAATCATGAAAAATCCAAATTAATTCATAAAAATCAAATATAATCCAAAACCTTCATCTTTCTTCACAAATCATGCTTGGATCTTCATTCTTGTGGAAAATTTGGAGGCTAAAGTTTGGTTTTATTCTTATTTCAAGAGGTGTTCTTGAAGGTCAAAAATCTTAACTCTAATATCTTTTTGTTGCTTAATACATTTAATTAGCTTAATTAGATGTTTAATTTAAGCTTTTGAATTAATATTTAGAAATTCAAGATATCATTTCGGTAATCAAGTTAGGATTTTGATTAGTGAAATGATTAGGTAATATGTTAAGCTTGATGAAAACTTAATCAAGTTGCTAGTTTGTTAAATAATATTTTCCTGATCGGATAATTAAGCTAATTAACAAACTTAACTTTTGCTAATCCTAATTAGTGAAAACTAAAATTTTAGTAAAGGTTTAAATGGTTTAACCTTGCTATTTGAAGATGTTTGCAAATTATAGTTTTGGTAAAAGTTGTAGTTTTGTGCTAAAATGAGAGATGCTTACTAGATTTCGGTAACATTTAAGCGTGGGTTTCTTTTGACGTTGAGACATTAATTATATTAAGTCCACGTTTATTATTGCCTTTTGAATGCGCGATCGGGACGATCGGAATCTAGACTAGGTGTTTCGGAGTTTAGCGACCCTAATTAGGGTTTTTGGCCGATGTCGTGCGCGATAGATGCGCTAAGTGCGCAGTGTAATTTTCAGGGCGTTATCCATGCGTTTCATTGTCTTTTCGTCGATGTAGGATATTTAGCTTATGTGGTATGTTTGTGGAATTTTAGGTTCGCAGGAGGGGATTTCGGACGCTACGACAAAGGGAAAACAGGTGGTAGCCTTCACTTAATCAGGAGCGTTGGTGAGTTGATTTAACATCTACAGGGGAATCGCCCGCATAGCGTTATGCGTCTGGGCTAGAAATGACTTGACTTGTCGCATATTCTATTTCATATTTAGAATTGCGCATACACCCTACTGCTTAGTTAATTGTTGTGCTTGGACTAGTATCCTTTGGACACTGCACTATTATTGACGGCTTATGTTGCACGAGCACTGATTGTATATCACACACACCGTTAATAATTGCCATGACACGCACAACCCACTTATAGATATGATATAGTTTGGTTAGGGACATTGAGACATTGGTTCATATTTCTTTATGCATATGACTTATAGCATACCTGTATAGCTATATGCTTACACATATGCCTTGACATACTTACATACTAGTTACCTATAAACCTATAGGGTATTGTACCATTAGTGATAGGTACATACACACATAATGACATAGCTACATGTATACTTTGCAGACATACTTCACTTATACCCGGGGGGTATATTACATCAATTCCGATAGGTAGATATCTTTATCTTGCTATACCTTTATGATTACGCATATATCAGTTATAGCTACATGTTTACCTTTACTTGATGTTATTTAGAATTGGAGAAATTAGGAACCGCATGATATTTTTATTAACTTGTTGCAGTTAATTAGCGGCTTTTCCTTTATATGCTTACATTTCAGTTTTATGTTGCGTATATTTTATTCATGGATTATCGCATTAAGATATGGATATTTCATGATGTTTTCTGGATTTAGGGACCGTGGTAGTTTCATGAAATTATGCATTATTTGAAAAACCTGGTTTCCCTTGATATGATATTTCAGCATCCACCATGAGATTTATCGGTTCTGATATATATACCCCATGCAAGGAGTCGGGGGCCGTATGAGGGTACATGGTGGGGCCCGGTACGGTTCCCCTCGGCAAGATGATCGACGGTCCATGCCGATTGAGCCTGGAAGGTGGGCAAGTACCTACCGGTGACATTACCAATGACTCGGCGGTTATCATGGAGATACCGACAGGCGTCATATGCGTATAGATACGTCAAGAGGTGAGGGTAAGACCTAGGCACTCGAGCTTTCGGTATAGCGTATGATACGTACCTATCAGGGTGCCAGTCTTGATGACAGCATCTGATAGATCACTATTTTGTGTCGATGCTTGACACATGATTTTAATGATATTTTACTCCTAAGTATATATAACAGTAGAATGAGACGCTGTTATATATGCATATACATATATATTAGTGGAATGAGACGCTAATATATATGTATACATATAAATTCATATACTTCATCTTAATTATTTATGCAAATTATATATAGAATATAAGAGATTTACTTGATTTTGGATTTGGGATATAGGTGATTCATTTGATATTGGATACAGGATATTTATGAGATTGTTGATTTTGTACATTCAAGATATATGAGATTTATTCGATATTGTACATTCAGGATTTGTGAGACTTATATGATTTGTGAGCCAATTTGGAGGCTGATTTGAGGAATAGAGATTTGGATTGTCTTGATGGATTTTGATCCTACCACGATGTCAGGATTCCGTGGAAATGACATATTTCATTCTATACTCCACATTTATTATTTATGCACTGCTTCATGTATTAATAGTACCTGTTTGTGTACCTTTCATGATTGTTGCATTTACATACTTCATTTTATATGCATTGTTTCATGTATTAGTAGTACATGTTAGCGTACCTTTCATGATTGTTGCATATATACACATTCATATCATTGTTGCACGATTATTGCATACCGATTTTCATATTTTTGCTTCATGTATTAATTGTACCTGCTAGTGTACCTTTCATGATTATTGCATTCATATGACCATTATTTGCTATTAATTGCATATGTTAGATTCGAGTTGTACGTGCATACTTGCGATTACCTGCATATGTTATTTACTATTCACGAGTTGGCAACTCACCCCCGTTGTGCCACAGTGTTTTGCAGGTCTTTCCTCACAGTAGTCAGAGGTAGGACTATTCATCTATCTTATCATCTTTTGCTACGGATACCGCATCAGCTCACAGTGTGCAGTTTGCTTAGGTGAGTTTTGTGGTTATTCGTTGTTGTATTGTATATTCGTTGTATCCTTGTACTCTCCATCTACTATTTTCATGTTGACTTAGAGACTTGGTGAGGACGATATTGTATATTATTTTGTGACTGGGTTGTCTTTTATACAGTTTCCATTTTATTGTCTTTTATTTCTTCGCTACGGCGTCGTATATCTGTTGTGGTGGTTGTTTTCCGCCTTTTGGCGTGGATTTGCTCCCGTTGGTGATGCTTTACTTTATATTTATGTTGTACCCATTTTTGGGGTTGGTTTTTACAAAGGAGGTGCTGCCGAAATTTTCAAGAAAGTAAATTGGACTTAAAGAATTTATACTTGAGATTTTCAAAAGTTTAAACTATGTTTCTTATCTTTTCTTTTCTTTTAATGGTTTAGATTTCTTGGTTTTGGCTTTCTATTACTGCGTTATGCCTGTAGGCGTTGCGTAGTATTAGGGTCGTCACGTGCCAATTTCGGGTTGTGACAGAAGCCTTCTGGCTGATCCATAAAAACGCATTCTTATAAATCACCATTTAGAAATGTCATTTTTACATTCATCTGCCAGATCTCATAATCATAGTGAGCAGCTATAGCAAGCAGGATCCGAATGGATTTGAGCATCGCGACTGATGAAAATGTTTCATCATAGTCCAAGCCTGGTCTTTGACGAAATCCTTTTGCGACCAGCCTAGATTTATATGTCTCCACCTGACCATCCACACCGATCTTTCTCTTAAAGATCCATTTGCACCCTATGGGTTTTACTCTAGAAGGTGCAACCTCCAAAGTCCATACTCTGTTGGTATGCATGGATTCTATTTCGGATCTCATGGTATCCAGCCACTTCACTGAGTCACCACTCATGATAGCTTGCTGAAAACTAGTAGGGTCATCATCATCCATGATGCAATCTTCTCTGTCACCATCAATAAGAAAACCGTAGTATCTATCAGGTGGGAGAGAAGTCCTACTAGATCTACGGAGTGGCTGAGGCTCGTCAGGTTCTATTAAAACCTCAGGTTCAACCAAATCATCAGTAATTGTTTATGGATCTGGAATTTCTTCCAGTTCTACCGCATTGCCAATAGTATCATTTGTAAAAAATTCATTTTCTAAAAATGTGGCATACTGAGAAACAAACACCCTTTGTTCCTCCTTGTGGTAGAAAAGATATCCATACGAGTGTTTTGGATATCTTACAAATTTACACAAAACCGATCGTGTCTCGAGTTTTTCCGGATTCTGCTTTTTCACATAAGCCGGAAAACCCCATATCCTAACTCGTTTAAGAGATGGTCTCTTCCTATACCATATCTCATATGGAGTGGTAGACACGGTTTTGGTCGAAACCCTATTCAATAGATATATCGCAGTCTCCAATGCGTGCCCCCATAATGAAAGTGGTAACTCAGCATCACTCATCATTGATCGTACCATATCAAAAAGGGTACGATTCCTCCGTTCCGATACACCATTGTGCTGTGGTGTGTACGGAGGAGTGAGCTGAGTGAGAATCCCATTCTCTTTTAGGAAATCTAGAAACTCTGAGCTTAGATACTCACCTCCTCGATCCGATCAAAGTTTCTTGATACTCAAGCCTGTTTGTTTTTCTACTTCAGATTTGTACTCCTTGAACTTTTCGAAGGCTTCGGACTTATGTTTCAACAAGAACACGTGTCCGAATCTCGAGAAATCATCAGTAAAAGTTATGAAGTATAAAAAACAACCTCTCGCATGTGTAGACATTGGTCCACATACATCACTATGTATGAGGCCTAAGAGTTCAGTAGCTCTCTCTCCGTGTCCACTAAACGGAGTTTTGGTCATTTTACCTTTGATACAAGACTGGTAAGTCACATAAGAATTATTGTAATACCCAGCCCCTTTTATACCAAATTTGTATTCTGTTACTTTAGAATTCTATTTATTCTTAGTTATAAATTATTTATTTTATTTATAATTTTATTTATTTTATTTATAAATTTATTTCTTCTAAACCCCATTTTTTCTATCAAAAAAACCCAAACCCTCATTCCCTTCCTCTTTTATTATCCCCTTTCTTGTTCATTTTTAGCCCAGACGTTACTTTTGCCAAGCCCAAAGCAGGCCCACTCCTCTAATCCTTTTCTCATTCACTTAAAATCCCAAGCCCGGCCCCTTTCTTTTCCCAACTATCTTATCCCTTGGCCCGAGCCCATTTTCCCTCCCCAGCCCATTAAAATAACAATTATCCCACCTCATTTCTTTTAAATCCCTTCAAATCCAAACCCAAATTTCCTCTATAAATTCCTATTAAACCACCAAGTTAATGGCTCTTTAATCCCAATTAATTTCCCCCATTAATCCCTTTTAAAATCCTATTAATCACCACTTAATTCTCATTCATTCTATTCCCTCTCTCTCATCTCACCCATGTTCTTTCTCTCTAATCCCCCCCCTTCTCTCTCAATTTCTCTAATTCTCTCTCTCTCTCTTTCTAATTCCCCCCTCGCTCTCTCTAATTTTCTCTTCTTCTCTCTCTAAATTTCTCTCCCTTTATCAGCATCTTACCCTCCCTCACATCAAATTAAGGAACAACGTGAAGCAGTGAAGAAAAGGAGGGCACGAAGAGCAGCTAGATCGAGTGAAATTGTCGGATTCCAAAGGACCGAGCCGGTGCTGCGTTCGTGGCGCGATCATGCTTATACCACTACAGTATTATTTTCGACACATTTCCAGGCAAGTTCTCTACTTGGTACATGCTACTTTATGATAATTACAAATTACAATCGTGTATACCCCATGTTTTACTTTTCTGTTAAATATTACGTCGCAACTGTTCGATGCATGTTCTCAATGGAAATCGTCATTTAAATTGGCGGAATTCAATTGTATAATCTGGCCCGTATGGCTATGAATCTAGTGTGTGAATTTCGTTGGAAAATATGACCGTTAATGACTAAAACGACTACCGCCAAGTTTACTCGTGAAACTGGAATATTAATGTTCCTGAAAACCGTTAAAATCGCCATAAATTGTATACACACTCGAATGATGCGTTCGAGGGCTTAAATCGAAGCCGACTCGACGAACTTTAACCCTATTCTAGTTTCCAAATATTTCTGTACTCAAAATGTGTCAATAATTGGATCGGAGTGCGACTCTGGACTGCAGTCCAGAGCTACTCCGGTTGTTGTTTACTGTCCCGTAATGAGCACCACCCTGTTTCCTTAACTCGTAGATTGCCGAACTCCACTGTTTATTATAGGTAAACCTGTTATCTAGACAACGCAAGTGGTTTCATCCTATTTCTTTATCGTTTGTTAATTAATCTGTAATTTAATAGATGTGGACGTATAACAGTCCAGAACAGATTCTGAGATGACATATTAATGTTAAACAGTGTATAACTCCTGACGTGCAGATGCGATTGAAGATCCGTCTATTGCGTTGAAAACCTTACTGAAAACCCTAGATTTCATCTAACTGTAGCGTCGCTAAAATCTGATCCCAATTTTGATTAAAATGCGTTTCGAAACGGATTTCTGATTCTGAAACCGGATTTCCAGCCGTGAACGCTTAAAATGAAAGGCTATAATTAGTGATCCTGGAACCTGATTGGCATGAAAATAAATTTGATGGATAGATAACTGAACATACTAATTATTACCTGTTCACTGTTTCACTAAATTGTAACCGTAAGATTCATGATAAATCGTGCAACTGATAGAATACTATTTTATGACACCTTAATCATGCTTTACATACTGTTCACGCATCATATCATATATATGTCACTGCATTTGATAACATAGTGATAACGTGCATTTACCCTGTGTTAGGTTTTAGTGATGATTGTGGCAAGTACGTTAGTGTTCGTGTATCAGTGAATAAGTGAAAGTGATACGTACTTGTACACAATCAGTGAACCTTATTATTATATTGTATTGTCGACGTCTGTGGAACACGTGTACGTGTGACTATAAGTGGTATGCGACACTTATGGAAGCTCTTGCACGGGTGTCACAGATAAGGCACCAGACACTGCCATTTATCTTAGGTATTAGTCGGGATGTGCTTGATGGAGGTCCTGCTTCCAGTTCTCGCGCAGACTTGTCACAGACCGATTGGTATTTAGGGTTATGGTTAGCGTTTGATGTAGACCATGGGGTGTGGGGTAGTTTAAGTGTGAGTTCAACAGAATCTCGGGAGTCCCATGCCGGCTTATATATTTAGGGAGATATATGGAGATTTACAGGGTATGTGATTATTACCGTGATATACATGTTGGGCCCGTGGTCCCTTGCCCTTGGATTCTACCCTTGGGTGGAGGACACTCGCGAGTGGTTGACTCTCACACTTGGACTGACGATAGTTTTAGTGACCTGTATAGTGAGACTTAGAGACTGATAGGGATGATAGCATTGATATACATACTTACTGTGTTGACATACGTGGCATATCATTCTACTGCTTTTACTGTTCCGCTGCATTGATTACTGCATGTTCATACCCATACTGCCATTGATCTACTGTTATCTATTATCACTGTTAGAATTGTCACATGAATTTATATATTAATTGCTATTGTGTCGCTCTGACGACCTGAGTATGCATGCTCAGTGTGAGGAGAAGATTTAGCCTGGACCAGGACTAGACTTACATCATGGACATCTTGATTAGCTATCCAGAGTTATATTCGTTTGTTTCCCCTCAGGTCAGTTCTTTACATTGTTTCTTTCAGTTACTGCATTTCTCATTACCTGCGCATCATTTACTGTTTACCATGAAAAACTAGAAGCCGAAGTGTGACTACGGCAGGACATTTCCTTGAGCGTAGGAGCATGGCTGGCCTTGTCTACCCCTCGTATTCCATATTTTGGGATGCGGGGCGTGACATGGTTTAGTTGGTTTCAGATCCCAGGTTTTGCTTCGATTGGGATTGCAATTTTCCGCGTATAGCTTGACAATCGGTCTAGATTGTAAACTTGATATTCTTAATCCATATTCACATTGAGTGTTCTGTTATCCATTCACTAGAGTTTCAGGTGACATGGCAAAGTTTCGTGGTTGTAATTGTGAACTACATCACGATTACACTACCATACTCTGTTTAAGTGACTTGGAGTCACACAGTTGATTTTCCGCTTGTAATAAATTTCATCACATCTGATATTCTTGAATCTTTGTCCAATCCATATTATATCCTTATAGCTTGTGCCTTATATCATCCTCAAAATTATTGTTTCAGGATCATGTCTTCCAGCAACTCTTCCTTTATCTCCACTCCGCAAAATCAGACCGTTGAGATCCTGAGTGTACTGCAAGGTCTGAAGGAAGCCCAGGAGCGAACGAACGACTTGTTAGCTGAAGGACTGAGAAGGCAGGTGAATCAGGCACCAGCGGGAGTCTCCAATCATAAAGGGATCTCCGTTAGACGAGGAAAAGAGAAGATGATGAAGCGCCAATTCGTTTCCCCGCGACAGAAGCAGCAGAAGACCCCATGTTGTGGGTACTGTAAGAGGCCAGGACATCTTCAGAGGTATTGTCTCCGCGCCCAAGGAAAATGTCTGATTTGCAGGTCCAGCAGACATCTTATCAACTGTTGCCCAAAAAGGAAAGAGCTACAGGGAGGAGATTCGTCCACACTCCCCACTTCTGCCGAGTGACGATTATTGCGTAGTTCGCACTTCGAGGATAAAGCGGACCCAACACAGGATTCAATTCGCGTGACGAGGATGCAGCGGTCGAGCAATCAAAGAAGAATTTTCATGTTTTCTAATTTCAGTAATAATGTTACCACCCTCTTATAAATATTTCTTTCCATTTAAAATCTTTTATCCGTCGAACTTTTAGTTGAATGAAATAAAAACTTTGAATCGTAATGTTTGAATCATTCTCTTGCTTTCCCCTTATTTATACTATTCATTATCACATCATTTTAATCATGATCTTTCAGTTCCTGCCACCGCACATTTTCGTATACTTCGTACACTGAGCTATTTTCTTGATGTATTCAATTGTCTAATCATGACTCTTTCTTTTCAGGCCATGGCCCACCCTGGAGCAGCACCGCATCTAGATGAGGATGCACAGTCATGCGTTTCCTTAGACCACACGCCGATGAATTCTGACGATGAGATCAACGGTCCCCAAATCAATTTCGAAAACAACGATTCAGAAGACAAAGGAGCAGCCGTCCCAGAGTTTAACATGATAGGCGATCCCGACGAAGAGGAAGAAGATCCTGAAGACAACCCGATAGAGGAAGATGCCGAGGAAGACCCGATAGAAGGAAATACAGCGGAGGAAAATCCCCTAGAAGAGAATCCCATGGAATCAGATCTTGATGAAGAAGATCCAGCCGAGGAAGAAGGACCAGATGGACAAGAGCCTGCTGTGGAAGAACTCCCAATGGCGGTCCCCGCGAGGCGCTATGGAAATGGACGTCTCTACCTGAGCGCGCGAGCCTACCGCAACCTGCTGAATCTCCACAACCGCGACTGACGGGATTTCTTTTAGATGTTGTCTTTTTCTGGCCAAATAAAACTGTGTATAGTTTAAGGCCACTTCTCGTCTTTGAGAATGCTTTGTTTAAAATCTTTTGAAATGAAATAAATTGTTGAGTTCGCTAATCCATCGATCTTCTTAGTTCCCTTGATGTTTGATATTTCATCTATACAATTATTCTTCCTTCTGAGATCTGTCCACTCCTACTCCTTATATTGTCTTAACACTCACTAAGATTAACCAGTACCACACCCGATCTTCTAGAGATCCACCCTCCATCCCTCGTCTGTGCCCCGTTTGAGATCCTTCTGGAAGGAGAACATTTCTTGTGAAACTTCCGAGTTCGCTAACCCTTCAAATTCTTGATTCATGGGATGTACCGACCGTTATCCTCCCCATACTTTCCCCTTGTAGTCCTTTGTTGCTCACCCTTACTTCCTGTGCTGACCCGATCTCAATCCCCTTGATCCTCAGCCTAAAGCCGCTATACTCCGACCTTCTGAATGAGCCACCTTCTCTTGTAATCGTTACCCAAGCTAGCCCTATACCTCTTTGTGTTTTTCCTGTTACCCTAACTATATTTAGGGACACTGTTATTCGAAAATTTAGTTTTCATTACTTTGTATTTATCAAAGAGTACGTGTTATTGATTACTCCGCTTTATGTATTTTAAGTACACTATTATTATTCTCATTTTTAGTAGCGCAACCTTACACCGCACATATTTTTATTCCATGTTTCTTATTTTCATGAAATGAGTTTTCTAAGTTATTTTAAAACTATTTGATCGATATATAGTCCTAAAATGTTTTAACCTACCGACAAATCTTTCACTATTTTAATGTCGTTACTTTATTTTTCGAGTAGGGTGCCTTATACTTACTATTTCTGATGTGCTACTTTTGATATACGTATATGTGCATATATTTGAGTTTCGATTTTATCTAGTACGCCTCGAATATCAATGTTCATTATTGTTGTTATTGCTATTCTCATAGGTTTCCTTTGTAGTTGTTCTTGTCTTATACTTATTTAAACCTATATTTTTCTATGATGTTTTTACATATATAAACCTTCAAATTTCTTCATCCGCCTATTTCAAGTAAAACTTTATGTGTTAGTTGCAATATAATAGCTTTCGCCTATGTTTGTATTATTTATCGTTTATTTTAAATTTCGAGGACGAAATTTTTGTAAGGGTGGTATGATGTAATACCCAGCACCTTTATACCAAATTTGTATTCTTTTAATTTAGAATTCTATTTATTCTTAGTTATAAATTATTTATTTTATTTATAATTTTATTTATTTTATTTATAAATTTATTTCTTCTAAACCCCATATTCTTTTATCAATAAAACCCAAACCCTCATTCCCTTCCTCTTTTATTATCCCCTTTCTTGTTCATTTTTAGCCCAGCTGTTGCTTTTCCCAAGCCCAAAGCCGGCCCACTCCTCTAATCCTTTTATCATTCACTTAAAATCCCAAGCCCGGCCCCTTTCTTTTCCATACTATCTTATCCTTTGGCCCGAGTCCATTTTCCCTCCCCAGCCCATTAAAATAACAATTATCCCACCTCATTTCTTTTAAATCCCTTCAAATCCAAACCCAAATCTCCTCTATAAATTCCTATTAAACCACCAAGTTAATGGCTCTTTAATCCCAATTAATTTTCCCCATTAATTCCTTTTAAAATCCTATTAATCACCACTTAATTCTCATTCATTCTATTCCCTCTTTCTCATCTCACCCATGTTCTTTCTCTCTAATTCCCTCTATCTCTCTCTCAATTTCTCTAATTCTCTCTCTCTCTCTTTCTAATTCCCCCCCCTCTCTCTCTAATTCTCTCTTCTTCTCTCTCTAAATTTCTCTCCCTTTATCAGCATCTCACCCTCCCTCACATCAAATCAAGGAACAACGTGAAGCAGTGAAGAAAAGGAGGGCACGAAGAGCAGCTAGATCGAGTGAAATTGTTGGATTCCAAAGGACTGAGCCGGTGCTGCGTTCATGGTGCGATCGTGCTGATACCACTGCAGTATTATTGTCGACACATTTCCAGGCAAGTTCTCTACTTGCTACATGCTATATTATGATAATTACAAATTACAATCGTGTATACCCCATGTTTTTCTTTTCTGTTAAATATTACGTCGCAACGGTTCGATGCATGTTCTCAATGGAAATCATCATTTAAATTGGAGGAATTCAATTGTATAATCTGGGCCGTATGGCTATGAATCTAGTGTTTGAATTTCGTTGAAAAATATGACCGTTAATGACTAAAACGACTACCGCCAAGTTTACTCGTGAAACTGGAATATTATTGTACCTGAAAACCGTTAAAATCTACATAAATTGTATACACACTGGAATAATACATTCGAGGGCTTAAATCGAATCCGACTCGACGAACTTTTACCCTATGCTAGTTTCCAAATATTTCTGTACTCAAAATGTGTCAATAATTGGATCGGAGTGCGACTCTGGACTGCAGTCCAGAGCTACTCCGATTGTTGTTTACTGTACCGTAATGAACACCACCATGTTTCCTTAACTCGTAGATTGCGGAACTCCACTGTTTATTATAGGTGAACCTGTTAGCTAGACAACGCAAGTGGTTTCATCCTATTTCGTTATCATTTGTTAATTAATCTGTAATTTAATAGATGTGGACGTATAACAGTCCAGAACAGATTCTGAGATGACATATTAATGTTAAACAGTGTATAACTCCTGACATGAAGATGCGATTGAAGATCCGTCTATTGCGTTGAAAACCTTACTGAAAACCCTAGATTTCATCTAACTGTAGCATCGCTAAAATCTGATCCCAATTGGGATTAAAATGCGTTGCGAAACGGACTTCTGATTCTGAAACCGGATTTCCAGCCGTGAACGCTTAAAATGAAAGGGCTATAATTAGGGATCCTGGAACCTGATTGGCATGAAACTAAATTCGATGGATAGATAACTGAACATACTAATTATTACCTGTTCACTGTTTCACTAAATTGTAACCGTACGATTCATGATAAATCGTGCAACTGATAGAATACTATTTTATGACACCTTAATCATGCTTTACATACTGTTCACGCATCATATCATATACATGTCACTGCATTTGATAACATAGTGATAACATGCATTTACCCAGTGTTAGGTTTTAGTGATGATTGTGGCAAGTACGTTAGTGTTCGTGTATCAGTGAATAAGTGAAAGTGATACATACTTGTACACAATCAGTGAACCTTATTATTATATTGCATTGTCGACGTCTGTGGGACATGTGTACGTGTGACTTTAAGTGGTATGGGACTCTTATGGAAGCTATTGCACGGGTGTCACAGATAAGGCACCAGACACTGCCATTTATCTTAGGTATTAGTCGGGATGTGCTTGATGGAGGTCCTGCTTCCAGTTCTCGCGCAGACTTGTCACAGACCGATTGGTATTTAGGGTTATGGTTAGCGTTTGATGTAGACCACGGGGTGTGGGGTAGTTTAAGTGTGAGTTCAACAGAATCTCGGGAGTCCCATGCCGGCTTATATATTTAGGGAGATATATAGAGATTTACAGGGTATGTGATTATTACCGTGATATACATGTTGGGCCCGTGGTCCCTTGCCCTTGGGTTCTACCCTTGGGTGGAGGACACTCGCGAGTGGTTGACTCTCACACTTGGACTGACGATAGGTTTAGTGAGCTGTACAGTGAGACTTAGAGACTGATAGGGATGATAGCATTGATATACATACTTACTGTGTTGACATACGTGGCATATCATTCTACTGCTTTTACTGTTCCGCTGCATTGATTACTGCATGTTCATACCCATACTGCCATTGATCTACTGTTATCTATTATCACTGTTAGAATTGTCACATGAATTTATATATTATATTGCTATTGTGTCGCTCTGATGACCTGAGTATGCATGCTCAGTGTGAGGAGAAGATTTAGGCTGTACCAGGACTAGACTTACATCACGGACATCTTGATTAGCTATCCAGAGTTATATTCGTTTGTTTCCTCTCAGGTCAGTTCTTTACATTGTTTCTTTCAGTTACTGCATGTCTCATTACCTGCTCATCATTTACTGTTTACCATGAAAAACTAGAAGCCGAAGTGTGACTACGGCAGGACATTTCCTGCCGTAGGAGCATGGATGGCCTTGTCTATCCCTCGTATTCCGTATTTTGAGAAGCGGGGCGTGACAATTATATTCAAAGGCGTTTAAATATCCATCTTTATGTAGCTAGGTTAGTCTTGTTTCATTAATATTACCAAGTCTACAATGCCAAATGAAAGCTTCATTATGTCTGAAATCTTCCATTTGTTTGTGTATTGTATATTGAAAACTGTATGTTGATTTAGGACATATATCCCGTTATTTAATGTACCAGACCCAATCAGCTCTTGATTAAGGTTAATGTTCATAATATTAGATTGTAATACAATATTATATCCAACATTGTCCAACAACGATACAGATATAATATTACATAACATCGAAGGTACAAAATAACATGGGTTCAAAACCAATATACAACTCGACGGCAAACCAAGGTGATACTTGTTGGCTATAGTGCCCTCAAGGCAATTATCATAGTCGCGGGCAGGTGATTATGATGATTGAGGGAGGACGTAACCAGTATAACAGTCATACTCAAGATGATAGTATGCTATCTGGTTTGTCTTTATCATCACTATTACATGTTGATAGAGCCGATAGGATTCTTGCTTGACTACTAGCATTATGATGGCGATCATATATCTGGGAGCTGGGGGTCTATAAGCACATCCTTAATTGTCCCTAGTCTTGGGAGTATCGAGACTGGGCATCGATACTCCAGCGTAGACTAGCGTATACTGATCGAGACCCCGACAAGGGGCGGTGGCCAGGTCTCACAAGCCATTAGTATTAGTTTGTTCATCTAAGATAGTAGACAGGTGCTCATTGGGTTATGAGTACACTGGACGGAATCTCCGAGAACGTGCTAGTTGGTATTATACCTATTGTCATATAGCAGTTCCCAGGTGACATGTGTACAGGTTAGTCTGTCGACCTGAGATCGTCATTTGTCTCGTGTGAGTTCCCACTGTGCTTTGATTACTAACCTACCACGGCTTAAAGGAGTCGTGTAAACAGGTTTTAGTTGGGTACAGTCCCGAGCCACATGGAGGCAGTGATCGGATCGTCGGGGATTTGTCTCTCCCGGTATTGGGGGTTGATGTCGTGTTGTGTACGGATGGACATCACCAAAAATCAGTGGCCACGGTAGACGAGAATTATCGATCCAGGATCGATAGTTTCTCAGGTGGTGATGGGTTTCATGCCGACACTAAATGTCGAGTTGTTAGGGGTCTGACTTTATCCACCCCCCTAGACTATATATGCGATACTCTTATACAAAAAGACTGGACTGTACGGATATTGTCATTGTCAAGCTCAGTAGGGTTCGGGATGAGTTTGCTCGTCGGCCTCCCTTTCGCTCAATACCTGGGTAGCCGTTACGTACAGCTAGTGTCGTTGACGTGCTTGTGGTTAAACCCATTGCTAGCGTATTGACGATTCTTTAGAGTCCCACACAGGGGGTTTTCACGGTTCAGGAGATATGGTGTATATCACGTATGTTGGTTCATACAGGTGTCCGATTAAATATGTGTACATGTTGCACAGATTTTAATCGGACGGTTGATAATACTAGGGCTTAGGATTAAGCCGAATCTAGTATTATTGTTCACTATTCATTTTCTTTCTTGGCTATTTGTATATTTGTACAATTACGCGTATATGTATTTCGATACATGTATCGAAAAGTATTCTGTATTTTATACGGAATAGCTTCTAGAAGTGGACACCTCATTTGTATGATTTTCCATTTTTTGGAAATTCATTTGTTTCACAAATGAGGTGGAGGGTGTGAGGTGGCATGAGCATGGTCTTGGACATGTAGAGAGGCATGGGCACTTATTTGATTATTGGAAAAAGAAAAGAGGTATTTTGTATGGATTTTTTATGCATGAGAGAGAGAGGGCAGCCACAAGTTGTGGTGTGGGGTGTGATCATTTCTTTAGTGGTATTCATCACTCTCTCACTCTCATTCACAAAAAAAGACTTCGCCATTTTCTTAGTTGCTCATGCCATTGCTTCCTCACTCCTTCATCTTCTATGGTTGCTCCCTTGAGCATAAGAGATGAGAGAAAAATATAGAGACACACTCCTACACCTCTACTCTCCATTGCTAGCAACTCTGGTGCGTCGGTTGCCTCGTTTGTCGAGGCTGAAGCTTGCGTCGTTTCTCTCAGGTGGATCATCGGAGATGGAGGAAGACCGGCAACCAAACTTCATCAAGGAACCACTGGGAGCTTGGAATGAAGATCGAAGGACACGGATCAACTCGGTAAAACCATTCCTATCTCTTTTGTAAGTTTGCTAGTTTTAGGGTTAATGGTTTGGGCATCGGGTTATGGTGGCGCCAGTTTAATAAAAAATTTGTTCCGCATTTGGCCACGGTTTGATGGCCGGGGCGCTCCCATAACCCAACATGGTATCAGAGCCAGCCTTTAACCCCATACTAGCTTGTTTATAAGTGCTTAAAAGATCGATCGACGAAAGTTTCCGAAATCACGATTTCATTTTTCCAGTTTCTGCCAATTTTCAAATGTGGTCAAAAAATATTTTCCAGTGGCTTAAAAATCCGTGCAGGCTTTTTTAGGAGTACACAAAAAATTTGAGCTCATGATGCTTCTAAAGAGCCGCGGAACCGCCGCATTTGACCCCTATTTGCGGCGGTTCCGCGGTCATTTAGTAGCAACGGAGCACCAAATTTTTTCTGTAGCTCAGTTATATGGAATTGTGATTTTTGACATATATAGTTTTGGCCCAGATTTGTTTGAGTGCTGGAATTTACATTTGGGGCCATTTTAGGAAAGTTTAGTTGATCGAAATTTTAATTGTGTGTTTACAGTACATGGATTACTATCTGCGACCGTGAATGTTATTTGATCGGTAAACCTGTCTAACTGCTATATGTTCTTTTAGACGGGTTTGCGGACGTGACATTCACGTTGATGTTCTTTGTTATGCTGTGATGTTAGTTGGATCGTCGTGGTGGATAGCTTGGGTGTAATGTTAGTACAGTTTAGTTTCATTTGTACATTTGATATTGTCGGGCGAGCGTCCGACATGTGGACCGACGTCACTGCCTGTTTGTATATTATTCGTTGGGGGCACGACCGGGTTGAGGTCGATGTCACCCTTGTATATTATTTTATTTTCTGTACTAGGATTACCCCACGGTGGAGTGCACGAATAGCCGGATTTTACAGGGCAACAGGTCCGCATCTCATGGCGTTGAGACGGAGGAGACCTTACTCTAGAATTGGCGGGCTATTCGTCGCACTCGTAGGGGGTATAGGTTGACCCACGGAGGGGTGCTCAAGTTACCGGATTCCGTGAAGTTCTGTATGGCCCATTCACGTTGTTGAAGGGTGTTACCTCACTTCTGGTCTTGGTAGGTAACTTTCCGTGCTCATAGGGGTCTAGGTTTTCATTGCACAGGCTATCCACACGACAGGGAACGTCAGGTCTCATTTGCGGCTCAAGTGAAACCCGGGGCTCCAGGATTATCCACCATTCTGAGTTACTTCTTTGATGTTTCTATGATGTTGCATATGTCATCCCTGGGACGAATGTTATATATATATATATATATATATATATATATATATATTTATATATATTAGTAGATGTTGTATATGTTTTGCACCCGTGCTAGTCCAGTCCCCGCTCTGTCGTTAGTTAAGAAACCTAACGGGTGATGACGGGACCCAGTGGCGAATGCGGATGGCATATACGTACATTTTATTTTCGTTCTTTTCTGGTGTAATTAATTGATGGGACTGCGTTGATTCTTATCAATGCAAGGATAAAACAAACATATATGATGTTGTTGGAACCAAGTTTTTTAAAAACTGACATTACAGACGTTCTCTTTTGCTTTGCACAGTGGTATTCGGATATAAATATCCAGCACCTCATTCGACGAGGCAAGGGCCGAGATCCCTTCATCGGGAGTGACCCCTTGAGTAAAAGTTTGCGTCAATGTAATAACTTCACTATAGTCGTCTCCTTATGCTTTGCATTGTGGTATTCAGTTTGGAATATCCCGCACCTCATTCTACAAGGAAAGAGCCGAGATCCCTTCACCGAGAGTGACCTCTTTAGCAAAAGTTTTCGCCGCTATAAATTTGTAAAACCACTCGGTTCCTTCAACGATATAAAGTTCATTACGTTAAAGGTTTTTCGCCAAAAACCAGCCATAACCCTCCGTCATTTCAGATTATTATTGCTTAGTATTCGTGCTACGTTTGTCGTTGCTATTCGCCGAGACGTAGTGTGCGGTAGCTCTGTAATACTTTTCTGTCGCATGGATATGTGGATTGGTTAGGACAGTCGTAAGACTTTGTTGATTATTCATCAAGGGTCATGCGGGTGGGTTTAACACAATCAAGATAATCACGGGTTGAACTTGACTAGGACATTTTGATTTGTTGATTATTCGTCAAGGTCACTTGGGTCCTAGGGGTAAAAATAATATCGGGAGTTTCAAACATACAGGAAACTTTCCAGGCTTGCGCATACCTTCTGGAGTGTGGTAATTTGAGTGGATTCCGTCAAGTTATCATGTGATGATAGTTGGATCCCGATTCCCACTGATGAGTAAGATTACTCCTCGGGTGATTCCGACTAATTCTCCTTTTGGGTTTGGAGGAGAATTCGATGAAATAGTGGGAGCCATCCTGATTAGATAAAGTTATTAACTATTCTTATCTAGGTTAGAGTGCACGCTGAGTGTTTCTTCTCTCTCTCTCTCTCTCTCTCTCTCTCTCTCTCTCTCTGACTGCGACTATAACCCGGCCCTTGACTAAAACTCATGAACCAAGTTAACCGAACCTTCTTAAAAAACTTTGGCTTTTTAAATATCACGGTGTCTCATACATCATTGCCACTTCTATATCACCTTTGCATCCAGAACACCCGTATCACTACGAACATCCACTTACATTGGATATATCCATCGTATAGTTACATATGAACTCGAAGGAACTTGTTCCAGATTCGAGGATGGATTCTGGTTCTGGAGAGATTGAATAGGATTATACGGTTGTCTTTTCTCTTTACCTTCTCTCAGGTTGTGAGGGCTCCTAGGATTAGGAGAGGGTACATCTATTGAGCTTATTGGATAGTCTTCTTTCAAACCTTAAGCAGGTGCCGATAGGTAGGGAAGGAAGAAAACCAATTAAGCCTAAGTATGGTGTACAGAAAGTAATAAGTAAAGACATATAAAGGGATTAGATTAACGGTAAAGAAAATTGCGACTACTATCATTCACGACAAAAACTGTGTATACCCCTGCCACTCCCACATCCACTTTGGATTTCTCCAGAACACTCCGTATCACTACGGATATCCACTTCTATTGGATATGCCATTGTATAGTTACATACGAACTTGAAGGAATTCGTTCCACAATCGAGGATGGTTTCCGGTTCAGGAGAAATAGAATAGGATTATTCAGATGTCTTTTCCCTTTACCTTCTCTCAGGATGCGAGGGCTCCTAGGATTAGGAGAGTACACCTATGTAACGCCTTAGATTTCAGTTAGGGTTAGTTCAGACGTTAATGCGGGTTTACTGTAAAAAGTTTACCAATTCGGGTTCCTCACATTTTATAACATTTAATTATAATTTATTATTATTTATTATGAGCATGCACGCACGTGTGCACGTTAATGTGAGGGTTTATTTGTGCTAATCTTATTCTTAGCAACCTTGACACTTAACCTAATCTTTGCCTAACCCTAATCCTTAATCCTTCCCTAGATCTTTTGTGTGAGAGAGAGAGAGATATTTGTTTTGGAAGTGAGGAGGTGGCAATGGTGTGTGTGAAGGCATTAAATGGAGTATTAATGCTATGGTTACACTCACCTAAAACCTCACCCTACACTCACCTCCCTCTCTCTTATCCTCACACACAGTCTCATTTCTCTAACTCTTTTATTCTTTCTTTTCCTCTCTCATCAAACTGAACACTTTCAATACCCTTCATCAAATCCATCACAAATATTCACAATCTCATCAAAAATCACATTTTTGATCACCTTTTTCCTCTTGGATGCCTTGGAGCATGCAAAGCTTGGATCTTTGAGTTCTTTTGTGTAGGTAATGATCTCTTTCTGTTGTTTATGTAGTTATTGTGTTGTTAGACTTTTAGTTTTAGTTTAGAATGTTTAAAGTTAAGTTTTGTGCATAATATCGTATTTTTAGTGTCGTTTGAGACATCTGTGTTCTGCTGTGACCTGAGGTGTGTACGAGAAAATCAAACAATGTAGTTGTGTTGTACCAGTGACCATAGGACCTCACCTGGAGCACGAACCCATAGATCTCGGACTCGGCCGGCGACGAGAAGACAAATTCTGGCGACGTCGGTTTTTCTGGGGAGTTGGGGTTTGGGTTTTTGTGGGTAGGTGTCTGCTTTGGTTTATGTGTGTTTGGTTCTGTTTGTTTGTTGAGTTTTCTCGGTATGCAAAATCTGGGATCACATGGGTAGTTTCTTGTGTTTTGTTTAACCGCGATACGTTATACGACACGGATCGTGCACTTTGTGTGCTTTTGCTCTTGGGTTAGTTTTGTCGTGTCGCTATGCACGTTAGCCACAATATGAACACTTGAGAGTATATTTTGTGTTGTTGCGTCGGTTAAATATAGTTTGTACGTGTTTTGGGTCTATTACTAATATACACTTGTTTTGTGGTTTTAATGTTATAGGTTCGCAGGCGGGGACTTCGGACGCTGCGAGAAAGGGAAAATTGGTGGTAGGCTTCACTTAGCCAGGAGCGTTGGTGAGTAGATTCAGGGGAATCGCCCGCATGGCGTTATACGTCTGGGCTAGAGATGACTTGACTTGTCGCATATTCTATTTCATATTTAGAATTGCGCATTCACCCTACTGTTTAGTTAATTATTGTGCTTGGACTAGTATCCATAGGACACTGCACTATTATTGACAGCTCATGTTACACGAGCACTGATTGTACGTCGCACACACCGTCAATAATTGCCATGTCACGCACAACCCACATATAGAAATGATATTGTTTGGTTAAGGACATTGAGACATTGATTCATATTTCTTTATGCATATGACTTATAGCATACATGTATACCTACATGCTTACACATATGCCTTGACGTACTTACATGCTAGTTACCTGTATACCTATAGAGTATTGTACCATTAGCGATAGGTACATACACACCTAATGACATAACTACATGTATACCTTGCACACATACTTCACCTATACCCAGGGGGTATATTACATCATTACTTATAGGTAGATACATATACCTTGCTATACCTTTATGTTTACACATATATCTGGTTATAGCTACATGTTTACCTTTACTTGATGTTATTTAGAATTAGAGAAATTAGGAACCGCATGATATTTATATTAACTTGTTGCAGTTAATTAGCGGATTTTCCTTTATATGCTTACATTACAGTTTTATGTTGCGTATATTTTATTCATGGATTTTGATATTGAGATATGGATTTTTCATGATATTTTCTGGATTTGGGGACCGTGGTAATTTCATGAAATTATGCATTATTTGAAAAATTCGGTTTCCCTTGATATGATATTTCAGTATCCACCAAGAGATTTATCGGTTCTGATATATATACCCCATGCGAGGAGGCGTCGAGGCCGTATGAGGGTACATGGTGGGTCCCGGAGGTACCCCGGGACAAGAAGATTGATGGACCTTGCCGATTGAGCCTGGCAGGGAACCATACACTCCGGTGACATTACCAATGACTCGGCGGTTATCGTGGGGTTACCGACGGGAGTCATGTACGTATGGATATGTCGAGAGGCGAGGGTCAGAGCTAGGCATCGAGCTTTCGGTATAGCGTATGATACGTACCTATCAGGGTGCCAGTCATGGTGACAGCACCTGATAGATCAACATTTTTGTGTCGATACTTGACACATTGTTTTTCATGATATTTTACTCCTAAGTATATATAACAGTGGAATAGGACTCTATTATATATATATATATATATATATTAGTGGAATGGGACGCTAATATATATGTATACATATAAATTCTTATACTTCATCATATTTATTCATGCAAACATACCTACGATATAAGAGATTCATTTGATATTAGATTTAGGACATTTGAGATTACTTGATATTGTACATAATGGATATATGAGATTTCACTTGATTTTGTACATTCAGGATATATGATATTTACTTGATGTTGTACATTCAGGATTTGTGAGACTTATATGATATGAGAGCCAATTTGGAGGCTGATTTGAGAAAATTGGGATTTGGATTGTCTTGATGGATTTTGATACTACCACGATTTTAAGATTCCGTGGAAATGACATATTTCATTCCATACTTCACATTTATTGTTTATGCACTGCTTCATGTATTAGTAGTACCTGTTAGTGTACCTTTCATGACTGTTGCATTTACATACCTTTATTTATATGCATTGCTTCATATGTTAGTTGTACATGCAAGCGTACCTTTCATGACTGTTGCATATATACACATACATATCATTATTGCATGATTATTGCATACCGATTGTCATATCATTGCTTCATGTATTTGTAGTAACCGTTAGTGTACCTTTCATGATTATTGCTTTCATATGACCTTTTATCACTATTAATTTCATATGTCAGATTCGCGCTGTACGTGCATACTTCTGATTACCTGCATATGTTATTTACTATTCACGAGTTGGAAACTCACCCCCGTTGTGCCACAGTTTGTTTTGCAGGTTGCTCCCCAGAGTAGTCGAGACAGGCTATTCATCTATCAGATCATCTTTTGCTGCGGATACCGCTTCAGCTCATAGTGTGCAGTTTTACTTAGGTGGGTTTTATGGTTATCCGTATTTTTCATTGTATATTCGTTGTATCATGTACTCTCCATCTACTACTTTCATGTTGACTTAGAGACTTGATGTGAGGAGTCTTTTATACAGTTTCCTTTTTATCGTCTTTTATTTCTTCACTACGGCATCGTATATTTGTTATGGTGGTTGTTTTCCGCCTTT
This sequence comes from Agapanthus africanus, assembly GCA_030015575.1. Taxonomy (NCBI): domain Eukaryota; kingdom Viridiplantae; phylum Streptophyta; class Magnoliopsida; order Asparagales; family Amaryllidaceae; genus Agapanthus; species Agapanthus africanus. Next base: position 53,456,804 of record JASDDO010000006.1, on the reverse strand, counting down.
AGGCGTGTATTTGCTCCCGTTTGGGGATGCTTTAATTATATTTATCTTGTACCCATTTTTGGGGCTGGTTTTTATAAAGGAGGTGCTGCCAAAATTCAAAAGAAAATAAATTGGACTTTTAAAGAATTTGGGTTGAAATTTCAAATGTTTCAAAACTTCTATTATCAATTCTTACTACTTTTTATGGTTTAGATTGCTGGGTTTTCGGCTTACTTAAATTGCGTTACGCCTGTAGACGTTGCGTAGTTTAAGGGCCGTCACGTGCCAATTTCGGGTCGTGAAAACATATTACGCTTATTGGATAGTCTTCTTCCAAACCTTAGGCTGGTGCCGAAAGGTGGGGAAAGAAGAAAAACCAATTAGCCTAAAGGTGGTGTACAGAAGGTAATAAGTAAAAACATAATAAAGGGATTGGTGTGAGGGCATGTAAGTATATGGTTACGGTCATGAATCAGAATAATGGATGAGGCGTTACTAGTGTAGGGTTCCTAGGCACTCTTACAAGGGTTAATAAGGCATCAACCATGCCCGAATAAAAATTTAGACGTGCCGAACAACCCAAAGCCGGGATCTTTGCTAGATTATTAGGGTTTAACATGCAAGTAAACATCTTCACAACTAAGAGTGAGGGATTACAACCTTTGTAGTCCGCTCCTTCGCTTCATAAGCTCCGAGTAGAAGTCCCTTCGCCGTGATCCACGATCTCCCGGACTCAAGAGAGGCTCCACAACTCAAACGATCCATGCTAGCTTGTAGTCTTCGTTTTCTCCGATGATCTACCTCGAAGTTTCTATAACTCAAGTTATCTCTCTCAAATAAGGTAAACACCCTAATCTAATTGGATAGATTAGATGAGGATGATGGAGTAGTATTTGTGCTCTCTTTTCTTTTCAAATACTCACTCTTAATCATCACAAAATGAAAACCTAGAAAGCTTTCTCAAAGCTCAAGGTTGAAGAAGAAGAAGAAATAATGGATAAAATCCTTTTGTGATGAATAATGAAATGATATATGATTAATAATGTAACCATGGTCAACTATGATAAGTCTAACCCATGTAGAGATTTAACTAGGGCTAGGGTTTGGGTTGGGTTAAAGAATGAGTCACTTAAAATATCAACCATAATATCTTAGCTCATGACAAAAGAAAACCTTCTAGAAGGTTCATGAAAGAACTAACCCAATTCAAACCCTAACCTTGTTTAATCTCAACTAAACATGTTGCATTAGTAATCATATCATGTTACTATATTATATATCACATATATAATATATATTTGTAACAAAAGAAAATAATATAATTAACATATATCAATGTATTACCCGGTGAGAAAATGAATCAATAAAGCGAGCCATTATTAGATAATGTAATGCAATATATCACATATATTATTATACATTAAATTATCGAATCAACACTTGATCCGACAATCCGGCTATATCGAATATAACCGACTAATATATCATGTACCGATTCATCGAATCAACACTTGATCCGATAACCCGGCTCATATCAAAATATCGCGAGAATATAATACGGTATCTCATATCGCATTATCCTCGGTTTAGCACATATCAGATATGTGCCCCTACTCCGTTTTTCCTGAGTCAAGAAATCTCTATATAGGACTCTAAAGAATCGTCAATACGCCGACAGTAGGTGATGCTCATATCAAACACTCACAAGCTGCAAGCGGTCAGCTAAACGTAACAACCACCCAGGTATTGAGCAATCAGAAGATCAACAAGCAAGCCTGTACATTCTCCTGTGAATCCAATCAGTAACACTCCCGTACAGTCCGGCCTCTTCGTCTGATTTGTTGCATATCTAGTCTAGGGGTGGTATACGTCAGACCCCAGTAACCGATAAGTCATGTCGATGTGAGGCTCATAACAGGTCGAGAAACTACTGGTAACACTTACCAGTAAATCTCTATATCAGCCCTGGCCAGGGACTTTCAGTTATAGCCAATCGAACACAGCACAACATCAACTCCCTATACCGGGAGAGACGAATCCCCTCCTATCGCTCATTGCCTCCATGTGATTCGGTACTGCACCCAAAAGCCACCGTTTTGCATGCCCTCTTGGACGTGGTAAGGTGGAAATCAAAGCACAGTGGGAATCACACAAGTCACTATGAAGATCTCGGGTCTACAGACTACCCTGTACCAGTGTCACCGGAGAACTGCCATCTTACGTGAGGTATAATACCATCTGGGAGTTCCCGGCGAGTCCGTCCAGTGTACCAAGTCTCCACTGAGCACCCGTACACCATCTCTAATGTCAAAACACCGATGGATATGGGATCATCTATCGCCCATCATATGGGTCAAGATGCGTATACGCTAGTCTAATCGGTTGTATCGATGCCGTGTCTCGATATACCCTCGATTAGGAACAGTTATAGGATGTACTCATCGACTACCGTGGCCCTACTAGTATGATCTCATCATAGTCCCAGTAGTCGAGTACAGATCCTAAGGGCTTTATCAACATCTGAGAGTAAGACAGAAAACTAATATAAGTCAACATATTAAGATAAAGGGAAACCAAATAGCATACTATCATGACGAGCAAGAAAGTCCTCTCTATATATATCCAAGCATCCATTATAATATACATCATATGTACAACAATGGCCTCTAGGGCATATACATAACTAACAATCTCCCACTTGCACTAAGGCCAGCTGTTGTAGTATCTCATACCTAGCATCCCGAATAATCTCTCAAATTGTATCTGGGGAATAGCTTTCGTGAGTGGATCCGCAGTATTGTCCTTCGTATCTACTCTCCTGACCTCGATCTCCCAGCGATCAACTATCTCCCTGATCAGGGGATACCGCCTCAGAATATGTCTGGACTTTTGATGGGACCTGGGTTCCTTGGCCAAAGCCACAGCTCCATTGTTATCGCAATACAGAGGTATTGGATGTTCAATGGATGGAACCACACCAAGTTCACTAATGAACTTCTTTATCCAGACAACATCGTTGGCAGCGATGTATTCAGCCCCCATCGTCGAGTCTGCAACGGTATCCTGTTTGGAACTCTTCCAACATACCGCCCCTCTATTGAGGGTAAAGACAAATCCCGAGTGCGACTTAGAGTCGTCCTTATCACATTGGAATCTGAAATCGGTAAAGGACTCCACCTGGAGTTTTCTGTTACCATACACCAAGAACATCTCCTTAGTCCTTCGCAAGTACTTGAGAATGTTCTTCACAGCTATCCAGTGACTTTCTCCAGGATCTGCTTGATACCGACTCACTATACTTAGTGAGTATGCTATATCGGGTCTGGTACATAGCATCGCATACATGATAGAGCCTACTGCCGAAGCATAGGGTATCCCTTGCATGCGAGCTCTCTCCAAATCAGTCTTGGGAGACATCTCTTTGGAGAGAGTGAGTCCAGAGATCGTGGGTTGGTTCCCACGCTTGGATTCTTCCATACTAAACCTCTTTAGTATGATGTCAATGTATCTTGATTGGCACAATCCCAGTATCCGTTTAGATCTATCTCTATAGATCATTATTCCCAATATGCAGGAGGCATCACCTAGATCTTTCATTGAGAATCTTTGTGATAAGAAGATCTTGACTGATTGCAGCATAGGAACATCATTTCCTACCAAGAGTATGTCATCCACGTACAATACGAGGAATACAACCTTACTCTCTGCAACCTTCTTATAAATACAAGGTTCATCTATATTTTTGATGAAGTCAAACTCTTTGACTACAACATCAAAACAGATGTTCCAACTCCGCGATGCTTGCTTTAACCCATAAATGGATTTAAGCAGTTTGCGCACCTTTCCGCTGCTCCCACTATCTACGAAGCCCTCTGGCTAAGTCATGTACACGCACTCTTCTAAATCACCGTTTAGAAAGACGGTCTTAACATCCATGTCACGATCCGAAAGAGCACGTGACTGGCCCTTGAACCATATGAAGTCTATAGGACTCCATCTGATCCAAGTAAGCCAAAAGCCTAGAAATATAATACCATTTTAAGAGTAAATAAACAAAACTGGTTTAAAGAAGTGAAGAAAAAACATGTTTGAAGTCAAGTTTTTTAAATAACTAAGCCGAATATGCATTTTAAAAATGTAAAGTCTTTTCTAAAAATTTCGGCAGAGTTTCTTTTGTAAATACTGGCCCCGAACGGGGTACAACAAGAACAATATATATACAATGATAAAAGGCATCCCCAAGCGGGAGCTAGCTCTTCGTCAATCGACGGTCACAACCACGCAAGCAATGTAATATACAACGCCGAATGGCGAGGGTTAAATCCAAAAGAAACTCAATAAGCTTGGAAACCGCAATACTACTAAGCGCGACTCTAAGGTCGAATAATACATCATGAATGTCTAAGTCTGAAACAATATACAAGTTTTGGTTGATGGAATTTCTAGATACAATGAATAATAAATGTACAATGGTGGTTCTGATACAAAGAACCCACCTACCCAAGCAAGTCATCCATATAGAAGCAGTGTGCCAGAAAAGCCGCTATGGAATCTGTACGGCAAGAACCTGTAAGAACTGTGGCACAACGGGGGTGAGTTGCCAACTCGTGAATAGAAAATATATACAAGAAGAGACCAAATGTATGACCCATCCTAAGTCAATACAATCAGATATAAATAAACCTCAATATGAATAAGTCTGCAGCATGCTAAACTGGAAATGTAATCTCTATACATGAGTGTAGTGCCAAGTGCTCGTGCCAGTGCCTCAAGTAATAGCATATCATAAATATGAGGTAAAATCAGTGCAATCAAATCTGCATGTACGTGGATCCCGTCCACTCGTAACCTAATGACAATAACCATCATGCATGTAAATATCATCAGCGTAAGAAGGGAAATATGAGGATATAACCAAAAGCATGGAACCTGAGTTCCTAGCATTGACACTCGAAAACATCATGAAAACCTGTGCCTAGCATCGGTACGTAAATCCTCATATATCAGGCATCCGTCAGTCCGGTTCAGCCCACTCTCTCATACATCGGGCATCCGTCAGTACGGGCCAGCCCACTCTCTCATACATCGGGCATCCGTCAGTCCGGGTCAGCCCACTCTCTCATACATCAGGCATCCGTCAGTCCGGATCAGCCAACTCTTTCATACATCGGGCCCCACCATGTACCCTCATACGACACCACTCCTCGTATGGAGTATAAAATCAGGACCGATAAATCTCATGGTGGCAGCGCAAATATCATATCAAGGAAAACCGGGTTTTTCAAATAAGTACATACCTTGCTTTGAAATTATCCACGGTTCCCAAATCCAGAAATATCATGAAAACAAATATCTCGATGCGTATAATCAGAAAGCACGATGTATGTGACATATTAATGAAATGCAAGTACAACAGGATATCATGCAAAATGGAATAATAGTATGCACATACAAGGTCCTATCCTGATGCAATAATACTACTGTGTAGTGACATGGCAATTATCGATGATGAAGTGTGTGAGACGGCAACAAGTGTACGTGGAACATACGCATCATCGATAATGGTGCTGGTGTCCTAGCAGCATGACTGTAATATATCAACAACACAAGCGATGCAATGCAAATAGCATGAGTATGCGGAATCGAATAATCAACGCAACAGTAAAGAATCTACCTCAATAAATATATCATGCAGCCTTGCCTTTTGAAATAAAACGAATCGGGTTTTTAATAAAATAAGGGCTACGGTGTTTTAAGAAACGATGCTTCGTTTGAAAATACCCGTAGAATCCTTTTTGCCTATCTTTAAAATATCCCCGATTCGTTAGTTTGCAATAGGTATGACTCGGTCTAGTCCAATGTCTACTAAGCCAAGTCCATCAGGAGGGGTATGGAAACAACCTAAATCTGATTCGATATATATATATAAATATAATAGTCAGTAATCCCGCCTCAATAGTATCATAAACGATATAACATTCTTGAGTCATGAGCGCGGATCTATCATCAATATAGGCTCGTACGGTAAATCGTCGTACGGCATCCCAATAGCTGGGTACATGTCAATATCACATTCATCTCATCACATATCAGGTATCACTACCATCATATCACATAATCTAAGGTAAAGATCTAAGTCTAGTACAATCGATACCATCTACATAGGTATGAATGCGGGGTAACACACATGCCCAAAAGCCCGCTAAACCATCATGCCGTATCTCAAATACGAACTCTGTCATATCGCCGAATCTTACGGCCTCAATCAAATCACATCGACTCATCTCAATCCCACATATCATACTTAATTCCCGTATATGAACACATAGTCCCATACCCATGTGTAGATATATACACCTCCAAATGCGCACAGATAAAAGAAAGAATGTATGCAAGTATATGTGTACGTGTATGTGTGGATGCAACCACTACTCTAGGGTTTCGTACTATACTAAACCAATACATCCTTATCATCAATAATTCCATTATTACCATCAATAATCTTAAACAACACATAATAAATATACGTGTGTATACGTATTCGTATACATCACCACGAATTGCGGGGGTGCTATACGCCATCCATCCGACTTCTCCCCGTAGATATAAATCTACTCACCTTGCGTCTTTATCTGTCGACGTCGCCACGCGTTTGGTTGTCATCCCGAATTCTTCATGGGGTACCTATACATTAACGTATCGCAAATGCGTATCAAAACCAATTCAAAACTAAAACGGCATACGAAACCCCAAAATGATATGCTATGTTCTATACGTTAGAACCTATGGACAACGCCTTCCAAAACCATCAACAACCCTCGATATCGTCATATAAACGCCAAGTAGCCGAGTACGCAAACTCAGAATTCACAATACGGAAATATGGAAACACGAATCCAAAACAGCAACTTAGGAAATAGGCTCCAGATTTCACCCTAGGTCAAATTAGACAAATCTATACATGCCAGGGGTCTAATATACTGGTAAGGGGGCACCGAAACCAAAACGGGGCAATTTCACCATGGTCTGGCCGCAATTTGCGACCAGAATGGATAAATTTGCGACCGGGAATGGGAGGTAGGGGCTAGGGTTCTGGTGGTAGCTTCCTGGGTGCCTGCATATGTCACTTTCCATTCAATAAAATTTTCAGAGTCTCGGGTTGATAGCAGATCTCAAATAACCTTCACAGATTTCAAGAATTTTCCGATATCGGTTTCTAAAATCCGTATTCCGAGTCTTAAGTCTTAGGTTTGAGTCTCAATTCATGCACTAGGGTGTTTATATAACCTCTACTGAGCTCAATTTCATATTACAACACAAAATTTCCCATAACCCTAACTAGGTTTTCCTTAACTCTACAAAACCAAACAATATCGGTTCAATCTAAACACGGGGTAATGGTAATCCATAAACTAAGCTTAAGGTCCAGAAAATACCTCATTTGGCAACTCAAGAATTTTCTTGAGTTTCCCCTAGTGGCCAAAATCCTTGCTTCCTTGGTCCAATGTGTAGATCTTGAGCTTATGCACACTTTTTGTGAAATGAGAGTGGGGTTTTGGTGATGTTTGTGAGATGATTTGGGGCTTGAAGAAGGGAGGGAGAATGAGGTGCAGGAGCAGCAGCAGCAAGAGATGGAGGGGGAGAGAAATGAGTGAAGGTTGAAAAGGAAAATGGCTAAGTCTTGGTCAAAAGAAGACCATACCTCTCTCTCACCAAACATCATATTTTATTCCTTTTCCATTTTCTATTCTTTTTCTAAAACCTTCTCACTCAAATAGTAAACCCAAAGTAAAGCCATGGTAATAAAAATGTAACACAAGTGTAGAAAAAGATATGTGCATGTTTTGCACAAAAATGCCAAAAATCCGATTAGCGATTTTTAATCGCGATTAGCGCTAAATTAGCATATAACTAATCATAAAAACTTTAAAATGGCATAATTCCATAAAATACCCTATTTTAGTATTTTCCATAATTTTCCAAAATTTTCCCCATTTATTTGTATTTAATTATACCGGAATATTAAAATATTCATTAAAATAATATTAAATTATAAAACTTCCCAAAAATAGCATTTTATTATTTTGAAACGTTACAATCCATTTGCCAGATTTCATAGTCATGGTATGGAGTAATGGCAAGTAAGATCTGGATGGACTTAAGCATAGCCACTGGAGAAAATGTTTCATCATAATCCACACCTGGTCATTGACGAAAACCCTTTGCAACAAGTCTAGTTTTGAAAGACTCAACTTTTCCATCTACACCAATTTTCTTTTCAAAGAGCCACTTGCTCCTAATGGGTTTTACCCCTTCAGGAGCATTTTCCAAAGTCCATACTTTGTTGGTGTACATGGATTCCATCTCAGATCGCATTGCATCCAGCCATTTCATAGGGTCACCACTCGTGATGGCCTGCTCGAAACTAGTTGGGTCATCATCTTCCATGATGCAATCCTCGCTCCCACCATCAATGAGAAAACCGTAGTATCTCTTAGGTGGATGAGAAACCCTGCTAGATCGGCGAAGAGGCTGGGGTTCGTTGGGTACTACTGAATCCTCTGGTTCCATCAAATTTTTTGTTGTAGTTTGTTCTGCTGGAACTTCTTCCAGTTCTACCTCAGAGCCACTAATCTCTTTTGCAAGAAATTCCTTTTCTAAAAAGGTGGCGTGCCGAGAAACAAACACCTTTTGTTCCTCGGTATGGTAGAAGATATACCCGCGCGAATGTTTAGGATATCCAATAAACTTGCACAGAATAGACCTTAGCCCGAGCTTGTCCGGATTTTTTGTTTTCACATATGCCGGACAACCCCATATCCTAACATAATTAAGATATGGTCTCTTTCCTTTCCATATCTCATATGGAGTGGTTAGCACAGACTTGGTGGGAACCATATTCAATAGGTCCGCAGCTGTCTCCAGTGCATATCCCCAGAAGGAAATAGGTAACTCAGCTGTGCTCATCATAAAGCGCACCATATCTAATACGGTGCGATTCCTCCATTCCGATACACCGTTGTGCTGTGGTGTATAAGGAGGAGTAAGCTGAGAGAGAATCTCATTCTCTTTTAGATAATCTAGGAACTCACTGCTTAAGTATTCACCTCCTCGATCAGATCGAAGAATCTTAATACTTTTGCCCGTTTGGTTCTCTACTTCGTGCATATATTCTCTGAATTTCTCAAAAGCTTTAGACTTGTGTTTCATCAGGAACACATGTCCGTATCTTGAGTGATCGTCAGTGAATGTAATGAAGTAGGAAGAACCGTTCCTGGCTTGTGTAGGCATGGGACCGCATACATCACTATGTACCAGTCCTAAGAGTTCCGCAACTCTTTCTCCGTGTCCACTAAACGGAGTTTTGTTCATTTTTCCTTTGAGACATGAATGACAAGTATCAAAAGATGATAATTCGAACGGATTCAAATATCCATCCTTATGTAACTTAGCCAGCCGTGTTGCATTAATATGACCAAGTCTACAATACCACAAGAAGGATTTGTTTATTTTTGAACTCTTCCTCTTGTGTGTGTTTTGTATATTAAGGACTGTATTTTGATTGAGAATGAATATGCCATTATGTAATGATCCTGATGCAATCCACTTTTGATTTAGGAAGATGTTCATAACATTATCCTGTACTACAAAATTATATCCTTCTTTACTTAATAAAGAAACTGATATAATGTTGCAGATCATGTTCGGTATATAATAGCACTCATTCAGAATCAGTGTATTACTACTTGGTAATACTAGCTGATATTCGCCAACTACTTTGGCTGCAATGCTTGCACCATTCCCTACTTGAACGGAATGATCACCTTTTCCCAGTTCTCTACCTTTACATAGCCCACTTAACAATTTACATATGTGGGATCCTGATCCGGTATCTAATACCCAGGACGTAGGGTGAACTGAGAAACAGTTCTCAATAACTAACACACCCGAAGAAGATGCATCAGCATGCATGTTCTTAGTTTGGGCTGTATGAGAATCCAGATATTCTCCTGTTTCCTGTTCAATCTTATAACTCTTATAAGAAAGAACGGGACCAACGATCCCCTGCTCAATATAATAAGTGGTTTCAGTCAATACATCCATATTATTATCTTGATTATAACATGACATGGTCGCTACCTGGAGAGAGAGAAGAAAACACTTTAGCGTATGCTCTTGCAAGATTAGATTGGTTATTATCTTATCTAATCAGGATGTCTCCCACTGTTTTCATCAAATCTTCCTTCAAACCCTAAAAGGTAAGATTAGCCCGGATTAATTACACCCTACAATTTCGTCAATCTTTCAGCCCGATCAGTGTCGGTACTTGAGGGAGGTTCCCCGTGCTTTCGCACGGACCTAATTAAAATAAACCTCATTTTCCCAGAGGCATAACCCCGATAACACCTTTCTAGACACCTACTTGATCGGCTAATTGTCCTGTGTAAAATTCTCCCAGGAGTAACTCTTACTCGCAGTGGGTATTAGGATCCAACTATCTCATAGGAGGTATGCAATCTCATTGCAAATTTCAACACTTGAAATTCCCAATAATACTTTTAACCCTAGCGTTCTATGACCTTGACGCGGGCCAACAAACCATAGTCCGCTAGTCAAGTTCAACCCGTACATTTCTTGATTGAATTAAACCCACCCGTACGACCCTTGACGCTGGCCAACAAAGTCGTACGACTATCCTAATCCAATCACATCCCATATTACAGATAATTACAAGTTTAGTTACCGCGCACTACGCCTTGACGCAGGCCAACAAACGTAGTACGTATACTAAATACTCTTTATCTGAAATGACGGAGGGCTACGCAGGTTTTTCAGAAAACCATGAGTGTAATGAACTTGATATCGTTGTAGAAACATGTGATTTTGAATAAGAGTGTTTTTGAGGCTTTTCTAGTTTCGCTAAAGAGGTCACTCCCGGTGAAGGGATCTCGGCTTTTTCCCCATCGAATAAGGTGCATGATATATCATATATACCGCTGTGCAAAGCAAGAACTATATAAGCTGTCAAAAACTAAACCGCGAGTTTGTATCATCTGTCAGTTTCGCTAAAGATGTCACTCCCGGTGAAGGGATCTCGGCTCTTTCCTTATCGAATAAGGTGCAGGTTATATCATATATACCGCTATGCAAAGAAAAAGTGTAGCTACCCTTTTTATAAAGTTTTTATTCTACAACATCTTTTAGGTTTCTTTTCTTTTTATTAATCTCATTAATAAAACCCATCAGCTTATGCTTCCTAAGCATCACAGAAGAAACGAAAGCAGTAATATTTATATATCAGCATATATATATAGTATAAGCATTCATCTCAGGAAGTAATATGATCTCATCACAGAATATTGCAGCAGAAGAACATATATGAAATATTGGATATACTAGGATGTCTGCGTTTTTAATACGAGCCTGTATAAAACACGGATTCCACGGTTGCGATGAATAGCCAAACCCACATCCCTGGACCCCTACGAGAGCGGCAAGCAACACTGCCAATTCTAGGGTTAGGAGACCCGATCTCGACTCCTCGAGATGGCCACCCACTGGACCCTAGAACCCGGTTACTTGTGCTCCCCTCCTTGGGTCTACCTAATGCGGAAAAGTAAATAATATACACTGGTGACATCAACCTCATCCCGGAAGTGCCCCAATAAAATAATATTACATACAAATGAATTTTACATGAATGAAAATAAAAAACCTCATCTCACATAAAACCCCCGGCTATTCAGAACACGACGATCCAATATAACATATCACAACAACACATAATATCTCATATCATCAACGTAAGTAAGTATGCATACACCGATCGTCGTTGATGTATAGCAACGAAAACCGGCAATACAACTACATACTACACTTACGGTCATAGAAAAGAAATTGTAAAGCTACAACATTTGGAATCCACAATCACTGTAGACATCATAAATCCGAAATATCACATACTTCGCATTTCATGCCTAACTATATGAATTCCACATATTGTATCACTTTCCAGATAAATTGACAGTATTAAACTTTCCGATCGAATAATCAAATACCCAAAATTTCCAAAATAGCTCAACACTTGAGCGGAGTTCAAATAATCCCAGAATATGTCACAGTACCAATGGTCCAGCCGTAGAAAGGTCAAGCCAACGCCTCACATGTGGCACGCCGTACTGCCCCAAACCTTAAGGTTTAGAGGCGGTTCAGACGGTCACATAATCGAGTTAAGGTTTGTGTTCTTCTAGAGGAACCACCGCGTTACTTGCACGTTTTTCCGAAAGATTTAAACTCAAGAAAAATTCAACACCTGAAATTTTTTCGTGCCGGGAAAAGTGAGTTAATGATATCCGTTCGAACATTTTAACAGTTTCTAAAATATCCGGAAAACAAAACGAAATTAAATTTTCCGATCGAATCAACGAATACAAAATAATCCCCAGAACACTCAACAATTGAGTCAGATTAAAAATACCCAGAAATATGCAGAAACTCCAACGGATAATCCTTTGCAAACACGTGTCCATAATGCCAAAGTTCGGCCGCGGAACCGCCGCGGGAAGCAGGTTCCTGCCGCGGTTCTGCGGCGACTTCATGGTATTTTTGGCTCGTGATTCATGGTAATTCTTAGAATTCCCTGCTTATTTTTTTAAGTATCTTTAATGCAGAAAAAATCACATTTTTACAAAATTTCCAGAGAGGGGGTCATTTTCGATGTTTCGGGGTTCGATCGGAGTTTTAACTTCGTATACACGTCGCCTAATGCTCTAGCTTGGCTCTGATACCACTGTAGGGTTCCTAGGTACTCTTACAAGGGTTAATAAGGCATCAACCATGCCCGAATAAAAATTTAGACATGCCGAACAACCCAAAGCCGGGATCTTTGCAAGATTATTAGGGTTTAACATGCAAGTAAACATCTTTACAACTAAGAGTGAGAGATTACAACCTTTGTAGTCCGCTCCTTCGCTTCATAAGCTCCGAGTAGAAGTCCCTTCGCCGCGATCCACGATCTTCCGGACTCAAGAGGGGCTCCACAACTCGATCGATCCATGCTAGCTTGTAGTCTTCCTTTTCTCTGATGATCTACCTCGAAGTTTCTATAACTCAAGCTATCTCTCTCAAATGAGGTGAACACCCTAATCTAATTGGCTAGATTAGATGAGGATGATGAAGTAGTATTTGTGCCCTCTTTTCTTTTCAAATTCTCACTCTTAATCATCACAAAATGAAAACCTAGAAAGCATTCTCAAAGCTCAAGGTTGAAGAAGAAGAAGAAGAAGAAGAAATAATGGATAAAATCCTTTTGTGATGAATAATGAAATGATATATGATTAATAATGTAACCATGGTCAACTATGACAAGGCTAACCCATGTAGAGATTTAACTAGGGCTAGGGTTTGGGTTGGGTTAAAGAATGAGTCACTTAAAATATCAACCATAATATCTTAGCTCATGATAAAAGAAAACCTTCTAGAAGGTTCATGAAAGAACTAACCCAATTCAAACCCTAACCTTGTTTAATCTCCACTAAACATGCTACATTAGTAATCATATCATGTTGATATATTATTTATCACATATATAATATATATTTATAACAAAAGAAAATAATACAATTAACATATATCACATATATATCAATGTATTACCTGGTGAGAAAATGAATCAATAAAGCGAGCCAATATTAGATAATGTAATGCAATATAACATATATATTATTATACATTAATTTATCAAATCAACACTTGATCCGACAATCCGGCTATATCGAATATAACCGACTAATATATCATGTACCGATTCATCAAATCAACACTTGATCCGATGACCCGGCTCATATCAAAATATCGCGAGAATATAATACGGTATCTCATATCGCATTATCCTCGGTTATGCACATATCACATATGTGCTCCTACTCTATTTTGCCTGAGTCAAGAAACCTCTATGTAGGACTCAAAAGAATCGTCAATACGCCGGCAGTAGGTGATGATCATATCAAACACCCACAAGCTGCAAGCGGTCAGGTAAACATAACAGCAACCCAGGTATTGAGCAATCAGAAGATCAACAAGCAAGCCTGTACATTCTCCTGTGAATCAAATCAGTAACACTCCCGTACAGTCCGGTCTCTTCGTCTGATATGTTGCATATCTAGTCTAGGGATGGTATACGTCAGACCCCAGTAACCGATAAGTCGTGTCGATGTGAGGCTCATAACAGGTCGAGAAACTAATGGTAACACTTACCAGTAAATCTCTATATCAGCCCTGGCCAGGGACTTCCAGTTATAGCCAATCGAAAACAGCACAACATCAACTCCCTATACCGGGAGAGACGAATCCCCTCCTATCGCTCTTTGCCTCCATGTGATTCGGGACTGCACCCAAAAGCCACCGTTTTGCACGCCCTTTTGGACGTGGTAAGGTGGAAATCAAAGCACAGTGGGAATCACACAAGACTCTGTGACGATCTCGGGTCTACAAACTACCCTGTACCAGTGTCACCGGAGAACTGCCATCTGACGGGAGGTATAATACCCTTTGGGAGTTCTCGGCGAGTCCGTCCAGTGTACCCAGTCTCCACTGAGCACCCATACACCATCTCTGATGTCAAACACCGATGGATATAGGATCATCCATCGCCCATCATATAGGTCAAGATGCGTATACGCTAGTCTACTCTTGTGTATCGATGCCCTGTCTTCATATACTCTCGACTAGGAACAGTTATAGGATGTACTCACCGACTACCGTGGCCCAACTAGTATGATCTCATCATAGTCCCAGTAGTCGAGTACAGATCTTAAGGGCTTTATCAACATATGAGAGTAAGACACTAAACTAATATAAGTCAACATGTTAAGATAAAGGGAAACCAAATAACATACTATCATGACGAGCAAGAAAGTCCTCTCTATATATATCCAAGAATCCATTATAATATACATCATATATACAACAATGGCCTCTAGGGCATATACATAACTAACAACTAGGAATACCAGTTAACCCATTTTGAAACATTCTCATGTTTCAATTTCACTGTGTGATGTTAATTGAAAATTGTTTTCCCAATTGGAATCTAACTCCAGAGTATGTATTTACCAGATCAGTTTCTCACATCTGTATGCTATTACGGATGATGAATGGGAGTAAGATATTGGGAATTGGGTGATTAGATCCTCATTATATCGGAATTCGTTATAATTGGTGATATTTGAGGAAATCATCTGGGTTTTTGCCGGACGGCAAATATTTGGTTTTGAATATCCGTTGTTATGCACCAATTTCAAACTGATATATCTGTACGTTTATTTTATAAAGTGAGATATAACTTTTTGATATTATGTCTTTGACGTTTACCTATATCAGTTGGTGATTAGGTAAGGTGCATTCAACAACGGTGTAATTCTTCTTAACCATAGTACAGTTTTTCAACCTACGACGCACAGGGTTTGAGTTATTGAACTCAGGGGACTTGTACAAAGTATTGTATGTTGTCCAGTGTCCATTAGGACAATGGGGTTGGTACTCGCACTATATTCTGTTTAATCATGACTTCTCTAATTTTAGACAGGTATTTCCTTGAGATGCAAGGTCCTGATATTGAGAAGTTATAGGTATAAGAGTAAAGTAGAGAACCATTTGTTCGAAGTATTAGGATTCTTCGAGGAAGTCGAAGATATAGATACTTGTGTTTGGTATTCCGTTGATAGTAATGGTTTTGAGAACTAGTTTCTCTTTCAGGTTACTCATTTATGGATGAACTCCTAGATTAGTAATGCTGATTGGCCTTTTTCCATTTGGTTGATATGCACTGGAGACAGCTGCATGATTTTGAATCTGGTTCCAATTAAATTAGTGATTTTTTTTATATTAGATATATATAAAATCAATTTATATCTTAACGATGATAAGGTATAGAGAGTTATCCGGCTGATGCTTAAAACCAGAATCCGGATAAACTCGAGGCACGTTTCAGTAATGGCTGTTTGTGGGATATCCTGGGCTTTTACGAGGGTTAACTTTCTACCATCAGAAAGATCAATATTTATATTGTTCTTGACTCGCCACAGTTTTAGTAAAATGGGTTTTTTTCAGAAAAACAAAAGTGGGAGTATGGTAGAACTGGAAGTGATTCCAGAACCACAAACGATTACTAAAGATTTAATAGAACCTAAGGATTCAAGTGTTTTCGATGTTCCATTAGCCACTCCGCATATTTTGGTGGGTAACCTCACGCACCCGAGAGGAACTTCGGTCTTCTCAGAGACGGTGACATGGAGGTTCTTGTTTACCCAGACTTGCCATTGCTGCTGTTCTAGACTATAAGACCCGGCAGGAGGATGAGTATAGCGTCGTTCTAAACTAGCTTTAGAAGTGCACGTATATATGACTCTGCCAGAGGGTTGTTGTAGTCAGTGGGAGCAGCGGAAGTATAGTAGGCAAGTAGCTTATGTATATTTATAGACTAAAGCAGGTATAGCGGAAATAGATCATCTATTTTTGATCTGACAGTCATAGGCCTTGACCTCATCAGAATAGGAGATGCATCTGGCAAGAAGGTAGTAGAAAGTGATGTCCAGGTATTGGGATGACAAGCACTTGATAGGAAGAGATATTTCTATACTACTATCGATTATACTGTGGTTGTCACAAAGTTGTTTCTCCACATAGGATATGGATATAATATCAGAGTTTTTGGTTACTAGATCTATGGTTTTAGATCTAGATTTGGGAAGTATCATAATCTGGGTACTTTGACATTATTCTAAAGGTATTTTAGAATAGAAGACTCCTGGCATGGTGGTGTACCTGCAGGTGATGGAGTCACCCTCTCTAAAGGTGTCTTACAGACTAAAAGGGAGAGGGATCTGCATGTAGAATATCACTTGCTTAGGCAATTGAGTTAATCATAAAATGTCAAGTACCACACCAGATTTTGATTTTGCACTAGCTGCAATAAACATATGTTAATCCAATCCTGGAGAAATGTAGGGAAGCAGTTTATGAACATAAGTGAATGTTCTTGGGATATAGTAACGGCAGCCTCCTTCACGAGACGGTTATCATTTCAGGCTTCCAAGGTGACCTGGATGACAGAGTAACTGTCAGAGTTATAGTTTTTCCCTCTTCTGAGGGGTAGTATGTTGGACAGGTGGTCCAAGTGGATACTGAGGAAAGGCACGGCGCAGGATACTGATTAAATTTAGTTGATGATACAGTCTAAGAAGTTTGCTGGATTTGGAGTTCATTTGAGAACTGGGACCCATCAGATATCCAGATAAATTCTAAGACAGGTATTGCTCATTTCGGAAGATAGATTTCTCCGCGAAGTTGAGATATAGAGAGATACAAAAAGAAACATTGGAGCGGATCCACTCACTGAGGCTATTTCTCGAACGCAATAGTTTCGGAAACGGGATTTGCGAAACTGATGAGTAGAGAAGTTGGGTGTTTGATATCACACGGGCTGTGAGTATGCGATATCGCAATAATCGACATTAAGTGCAAGTGGGAGATTGTTGGATATAGTGCCCTCAAGGAAATTATCATAGTCACGGGAAGGTGATTATGATGATTGAGGGAGAACCTATACCGGTAGAACAGTCTTACTCGAGATGATAGTATGCTATCTGGTTTGTCTTTATCATCACTATTACATGTTGATAGAGCCCATAGGATTCTTTCTTGACTACCAGCATTATGATGGCGATCATATACATGGGAGCTGGGGGTCTATAAGCACATCCTTAAATGTCCCTAGTCGTGGATACTCAAGTGTAGACTAGTGTATACTGATCGAGACCCCGACGAGGGGCAGTAGCCAGGTATCACAAGCCATTGGTGTTAGTTTGTTCACCTAAAATAGTATACAGGTGCTCATTGGGTTATGAGTACACTGGACGGACTCGCCGGGAACATGCTAGTTGGTATTATACCTATTGTCAGATAGCAGTTCCTAGGTGACATGTGTACAGGTTAGTCTGTCGACCTGAGATCGTCATTTGTCTCGTGTGTGTTCCCACTGTACTTTGATTACTACCCTACCACAGCTCAAAGGAGTCGTGCAAACAGGTTTTAGTTGGGTACAGTCCCGAGACATATGGAGGCAGTGATCGGATCGTCAGGGATTTGTCTCTCCCGGTATTGGGGGTTGATGTCGCGTTGTGTACGGATGTCCATCACCAAAAATCCGTGGCCACGATGGACGAGAATTACCAATCCAGGATCGTTAGATTCTCAGGTGGTGATGGGTTTCATGCCGACACTAAATGTCGAGTTGTTAGGGGTCTGACATTATCCATCCCCCTAGACATCATAAATCCGAAATATCACATACTTCGCATTTCATGCCTAACAATATGAATTCCATATATTGTATCACATTCCAGATAAATAGACAGTATTAAACTTTCTGATCGAATAATCAAATACCCAAAATTTCCAAAATAGCTCTACACTTGAGCGGAGTTCAAATAATCCCAGAATATGTCACAGTACCAATAGTCCAGTCGTAGAAGGGTCAAGCCAACGCCTCACATGTGGCACGCCGTACTGCCCCAAACCCTAAGGTTTAGAGGCGGTTCAGACGGTCAGATAATCGAGTTAAGGTTTGTGTTCTTCTATAGGGACCGCCGCTTTACTTGCACGTTTTTCCGAAAGATTTAAACACAAGAAAAATTTAACACTTGAAAGTTTTTCGTTCCGGAAAAAAGTGAGTTAATGATATCCGTTCGAACATTTTAACGGTTTCTAAAATATCCGGAACACAAAACGAAATTAAATTTTCCGATCGAATCAACGAATACAAAATAATCCCCAGAACACTCAATACTTGAGTCAGATTAAAAATACCCAGAAATATGCAGAAAGTCCTACGGATAATCATGTGCAAACACGTGTCCATAATGCTAAAGTTCGGCCGCAGAACCTCCGCGGGAAACAGGTTCCTGTCGCGGTTCCGCGGCGACTTCATGGTATTTTGGTCTCGTGTTTCATGGTAATTCTTAGAATTCCCTGCTTATTTTTTTAATTATTTTTAATGCAAAAAAAATCACATTTTTACAAAATTTCCAGAGAGGGGGTCATTTTCGATGTTTCGGGGTTCGGTCGGAGTTTTAACTTCGTATACACGTCGCCTAATGCTCTAGCTTGGCTCTGATACCACTGTAGGGTTCCTAGGAACTCTTACAAGGGTTAATAAGGCATCAACCATGCCCGAATAAAAATTTAGACGTGCCGGACAACCCAAATCCAGGATCTTTGCTAGATTATTAGGGTTTAACATGCAAGTAAACATCTTTACTACTAAGAGTGAGGGATTACAACCTTTGTAGTACTCTTCTTCGCTTCATAAGCTCCAAGTAGAAGTCCCTTCGCCGCGATCCATGATCTCCCGGACTCAAGAGAGGCTCCATAACTCGAACGATCCATGCTAGCTTGTAGACTTCCTTTTCTCCGATGATCTACCTCGAAATTTCTATAACTCAAGCTATCTCTCTCAAATGAGGTGAATACCCTAATCTAATTGGCTGGATTAGATGAGGATGATGGAGTAGTATTTTTGCTCTCTTTTCTTTTCAAATTCTCACTCTTAATCATCACAAAATGAAAACCTAGAAAGCTTTCTCAAAGCTCAAGGTTGAAGAAGAAGAAGAAATAATGGATAAAATCCTTTTGTGATGAATAATGAAATGATATATGATTAATAATGTAACCATTGTCAAATATGACAAGGCTAACCCATGTAGAGATTTAACTAGGGCTTGGGTTTGGGTTGGGTTAAAGAATGAGTCACTTAAAATATTGTAAGTCCACGTTGCCCAGCCCGGTGCTTACGGGGAGGCGGAATAGGTAAAAATCAATTTTTTAACACTAGGAAACATGGACTAGAAATGGAGAATGTTTGCTCAACAAAAACCTAGCAAACTACATGAGGTTCTATCTACTATGCTAAAGAGATTATACCTCACGAAACCGGACCTTCAGGTCTTCTCTCCGTTGTCCTCCTCGTCCATCCAAGCTCCGAGGATCAATCCGGATCTTGGTCACCTCCACGGCCTCCTAGAGTCGAAGACGATCCACCCGAGAGTTTGTGTTCCGAGCTCCACATCAAGCCGAGGTAACTAGGGCAACAAGTGTTCTATGCTTGATGTCATAGGTGATGTAAAAAATGGTGGTGGATTTGTTTGTCTATTTTCTTTCTATTTTTCTCAACACATGAGAGCTATAGAAAAATCAAGAGGAGGAACCATGGGAGCTCAAGGATGAGGAGAGAGAATCCCAAAGAGATAATGATCCACAAAAATATAATTAGTAATCTTTTATCATGATAATGTTGATGGATCCCCTTGATTTGACCATTATCATCTCAAAGATAAATCCAAAACAATAAGAAGGATCTAGTGCTCTCAAAAGATCTAAGTCAACAATAGCCAACTAGGTCAAATGGTCAAGCAAGGTCAAATGGTCAAACCAATTAGCCATAACATAATTATCATAATTAAAGATTAGTAAATAATGTCCCCGCCTTATAATGGTTTTGACCGAACCAACTATCAAAACCCTAATGAGGCACCTCCTTCTTCTTCACTCCTCACAACAATGCATACACACCCGCATCCGCATTCCGTAGAATGCGAATGCACAGAAGACAAAACTAATCCATCCATACAATACTAGGATCCGGCTTAAACCAAAGCCCACTAGCATTGTCTGCCCGAATAGCATACGCACGCAAGTGCACGTAAGTGATCGTAGCCCTGCCGTAAAACCATACGGCCTCTACTCCTTTTGCCCAGTGCAGGGAAACTCTCTGTGTGGGACTCTAAAGACTCGACACTACGTTGGCAGTGTGTTTAACCACAGACCGCAAGCGGCACTAGCTGTACGTAACGGTCCCCAGGTAGATGTCGATAAGAAGGCCGATGAGGTAAAACCCATCCGGACTCCTACTGAGCCTGAATGTGACAATCTCCGTACAGTCCGGTCTGTTCGTCTAAGAGTATCGCATGGCGGGCCTAGGGGGGCGGTAAACGTCAGACCCCTAATAGCGGTACAAGTCATGCCGGAGTGTAGCCGAGAACACCCTGCGAAACTACTGGAAACACTACCAGTAATTCTAGCTTACCCTGGCCAGGGACTTTGTGTAATGGCTCTCCTAGACACAGCGCGATATCAACCCCCAATACCGGGAGAGACGAATCCTGTCTAACCGTCACTACCTCCAAGTGCTTCGGGACTGCACCCAACTACTACTTGTTTGCACGACTCATTTGAGCCATGGTAGGGTAGTAATCAAAGAACAGTGGGAACACACTCGAGGCGAAGTGACAGTGTCAAGCCAATGGACTAAGCTGTACTCATATCACCAGGGAACTGTTATCTAATGATAGGTATAGTACTAACCAACAGTTCCCAACGAGTCATGTCCAGTGAACTCGTAACCTAACGAGCACCGGCATACTATCTCCAGTACGACGTACTGATGGCTGTGGGACAGACCATCTCCCCTGCTGGGATGAGAAGCGTATACGCTAGTCTACTCCGGAATATCGATGCCATGTCTCGATAATTCTACGACTAGCGACCTGTATAAGGATGTGCTTATAGATTACCCAGCCCCCACAAGTGTGACTGCCATCACAACGCTGGTAATCAAGCAAAGATCCTAAGGGCTCCACTAATATGTATAAGCGATATGCTAAAAGAAACACATGCACATATTAAACTAGAAACAAACCAAGTAGCATACTACCATTTTGAGCAAGATTGTCTATACAACTGTGAATATCCCAAGCTTCCATTAAGTAATATACAAACTAGTATGATACAGTAATGGCCTCTAGGGCATATACACTAACAATCTCCCACTTGCACTAGGGCCATGTACCGGCGTATCGAAGACCTATTATCTCGATCAGCCGCTCGAAATGAGTCTGGGGTATGGCCTTCGTGAATGGATCTGCAGTGTTATTCTCCGAATCTACTCTCTTCACCTCGATCTCCCGGCGATCTACGATCTCCCTGATCAGGTGATACCGCCTCAAAATGTGTCTGGAATTCTGATGGGACCTGGGTTCCTTCACTAAAGCGATAGCGCCATTGTTGTCACAATACAGCGGTATTGGATCAACAATGGTAGGAACCACCTGAAGCTCCGTGAGGAACTTCTTCATCCAGGCAGCTTCTTTTGTGGCATCGCAAGCAGCTATGTACTCCGCTTCCATTGTTGAGTCAGCAACGGTTTCCTTCTTGGAGCTCTTCCAGCAAACCGCCCGTCCATTGAGGGTAAAGACATAACCCGACATGGACATGGAGTCATCCTTGTCACTCGGGAAGCTGGAGTCAGCAAAGGCCTCGATCTGGAGGTCTTTTCCTCCATACACCAAGAACATCTCCTTAGTCCTTCTCAGGTACTTGAGAATGTTCTTTACTGTTATCCAGTGTTTCTCCCCTGGGTCTGACTGATACCGGCTTACAACGCTTAATGCGTATGCTACATCTTGTCTGGTACATAACATCGCATACATTATAGAGCCTACCGTAGATGCGTAGGTTATAGATGATATTTGAGCCCTTTCCAAATCAGTCTTGGGAGACATCTCTTTGGAAAGGGTGATTCCGTGACAAGACGGTAGATTACCGCGCTTTGAATCTTCCATACTGAATCGTTTCAGTATTGTGTCGATGTACCTGGACTGTGAAAGTCCCAACATCCTTTCAGATCTATCACGATAGATCTGGATCCCCAGAATGTAGTTGGCATCGCCCAGGTCCTTCATGGAGAACCTCTGTGAAAAGAATCCTTTGACTGACTGTAGCATAGGAATATCATTTCCTATTAGGAGAATGTCATCCACGTACAAGACGAGGAATACCACAGTTCTCCCTACAATCTTACTGTAAATGCATGGTTCATCTGGGTTTTTGATAAAGTCAAATTCTTTGACAGTATCATCAAAGCAGATGTTCCAACTCCGCGATGCCTGCTTCAGTCTATAGATAGACTTAAGCAACTTGCACACATTACCGCTGCTCCCACTCTGAATGAAACCCTCCAGCTGATCCATATAGACGCACTCTTCAAAATTTCCATTTAGGAAAGCCGTCTTTGCGTCCATCTGCCAGATCTCATAATCGTGGAAGGCAGCAATGGCAAGAAGGATCCGAATGGATTTGAGCATAGCCACTGGAGAAAAGGTTTCGTCATAGTCCAAACCAGGTCTTTGACGAAAATCCTTAGCAACAAGTCTAGCTTTATAGGTTTCAACCTGCCCATCTACACCAATCTTCTTTCTGAAGATCCATTTGCAGCCTACGGGTTTTACACCTTCTGGAGTAAAGTCCAAAGTCCAAACTTTTTTGGTGTACATGAACTCCATCTCGGTCCGCATTGCATCCAGCCATTTTACTGAGTCACCGCTCTGAATGGCTTGCTGGAAGCTAGTAGGCTCATCATTTTCAATGACGCGATTCTCTCGATCCCCTTCTATGAGAAAACCGTAGTATCTCTCGGGCGGATGAGACTGCCTACTACTCCAGCGGAGTGGCGCTGTCATGTCTGGTTCCCCTGAAGCTTCTGGTTCTACCAAGCTTTCAGTAATAGCTTGTGGTTCTGGAATTTCTTCCAGTTGTACTGCGCTCCCACTTTTTTCTTTTTCTAAAAACTGATGTTCCAGAAAGTGGGCATGACGAGAAACAAAAACCTTTTGTTCCTCTGCGTAATAGAAAAGATACCCCCTGGAGTTCTTTGGGTATCCCACAAACTTACACAGTACTGAGCGTGCCTCGAGTTTGTCCGCATGCTGCTTTTTAACAAAAGCTGGACATCCCCATATCTTCAGATATTGAAGATGGAGTTTCTTCCCACACCATATCTGATATGGTGTGGTAGGCACAGTCTTGGAGGGAACCTTGTTCAAAAGATATGCAGCTGATTCTAGTGCATAACCCCAGAAGGATTGCGGTAACTCAGCCTTGTAAGTCCACGGTAGCGCCCCGGCCGTCTAACGGACGCTAAATGCGGAACAAAAACTTTTACAACTGGCGCTATCGCGTACTATTACCCGGATCTGCCATTAGAACTAAACTAACAAACTACAATGTGGGTAGAATTGTTATACCGAATGATCCGAGTCCTTCGGTCTTCAACCATCATCCCACGCTTTGTTGCGGCTGCTCCGATCTCCTGAATCTCCAGTCTTCTCTTCCAAGTGGTGGTTGGTTTAAAATTTAGTGTTTGTAGTGTAACCGCAATCAGAACGGTGTCGCGCGTAGCTAGACCGAGATGATTACGGGTCGTCCTCAGGTAAACGTTGAATGTTTTACTCTTACTTTAGATGTGTTGAGAAAGAGAGGAGGAATAAAGAATTTTGTGAAAAGTTTCTAGATCTACTTTAAGCAAGAATGCAAATTTATAGATCTAGATTATTTTAGGAATATAGTTAATATAATAAGAGGGCTTGTAGGGTTCTTTAGGATTTAGTAGTCATGGACGATTAATTAAAAGTTACCATTTTTATCCTTTAATAGATTTAAAACTAGAACGACGGTGATGCGTGTAGATTAGGGTCTTTGGAGGGAAAACGAATCCCACTCTTAACCCTTATCTCGACACGGAACTCCGTTCATATCTAGCCTTTACCAAGACAATCATCAATCTAATCTCTAATCGCTGTCGGAACTAACAAAGAATTGTTAGCGCGCCCGATTAGGGTGTTAATGATTCTTTTGATAAAGTTCATAAACTTTATAGGACTTAAAAAGGGTTTCGGGATGTTCATCATCCATTAGCCTACCCTAATCCTACGAACCCTAACAAGCGGAGAATTACTGGCGCATGTTGGGAGAAGAAGATGAAAAGACAGAGAGGGAAAACAAAATGTAAAATGCAAAATAACTACCTTTATTAATCAACTTGAACAATCTACACTTTATTCCGTAGAAAATGATTACAAAACTTGATTTGCTTCTCGATTTTTCCTAAGGAGGTAGACGAACAGTTGATGATCAACCTGGATGCGTGAGCGTCTGGGGCTTCATGATCTCGTTGGCTTGATAAATTTTCCAGGAGGCTCTCGGTCCCTTTTTATAGTCCAAAGCCATAACCTTTTGCTTCCAAATTTGGTAAAATATAGCAGAGATTCATCACCCAAAATTTAAGCAAGTAATCTTTTAATATTGCCGCGGATCCGCGGCATCAAGGAGCTTAGGCCGCGGATCCGCGGCCTGATGATCTCCTCCGTTGATCAAAACTTTATGGGTGGCTTCTTGTGACATGTGGCGATCCTTGGACCCTTTGTATCATGTAAACCTTCTCGTGGTTGCTGTCAGACTTGGTCTCCAAGTTTTGCTTCTTAATTAGGCAAGTCTTCTTCAATAAATTGATCTCCTTGATTCTAGTCTTGAAAAATTCTACACAACATGGAAAAATTCTGCACAACAACTCAAATAAGATTTAGTAGACTTTGTTCTACTAGGATTTGGTCAATGAAATTATTTGCATACATTTTCCTACCAAATGCTAATTATAATATATCAAAACATGAAAAATAGTATTTTTACACATAAACCCTCATATGTATGATATATTATAATAAAGTCCTTTTTAATATGAAAATGGTAGGAAAAATGTAATAACAAATGTGCAGTTTTATCAACTGAACAAATACCCCCAAACTTATCTTTGATCGTCCCGAGCAAACTAGTTTATTCAAGAGGAGAAAAAGAAAGGAGAAAACTAAGCACACTTTCGTAGGCAGACACGATTGCACTGAGCACGTGCAACAAGCCGTTAAACCTCTAGGTGTCCCTAGTAGGAGGAGTGTTGTCTCCTGAGGGTTTTCAGCGGATTACACCCACAAAATCCTATAATAAAAGAGAGATGGTGAAATTTACATATAAAGATAAAACCATAAAAGAAAGACTTTGAAAATAAGAGTTTCCAATCATACTAGCTTTTCTGTTGTCATGAGCCCTATCTTAATAGTCATGAAAAGATGTTAGAAATCACATTATCCCTCAATAAAACATCGTCTTTATTCTTCATTCCTACCTTTCGTCCAAACATTGATCATATACCCCTACGTGTGTGTATAGAACATCCCTATACTCGGAGAATTCAATTCAAGTTATCATACTCTTGTCCATCTACCTTAGTACTTTTTAACTTGATGAATACTTAGGTTTGCTCACACTTTTTCTTGCGACCGTTAATACTTCTTGAGGTACTAACCGACCGATTACTCATGTGCTTGCTGATTAGGTGATAATATTTTTCTCGTCTTGCACCACCTAAGGCTTAGCAGTGACTCCCAGACCAGTTGGCCTTAGGGCACTAGGTGAAGAGGCACCCTCGCTATATTTTTTTATTGCTGCCTTGGCGATACAAAACCAGTGTTCATTTTTCTTTTCACCATATTTATATTTTCTTCATTTTTTTTTATTTCCCTCATACTTTGGCTTTTAGACAAGAGCATTTCAAGGTATCCTCTACTATCCCGAGTTTCAAGATGTGTGTAAGTGCATATAGTAGGGTATCAACATTCAAATGTTTGGGTTCCATAATAGAAACTATTTTTCAGACTTATTTTTATCCTCAGATTAGTGACTTCCTTCATTTTACTAACCCTTGGGACAACAGCTCATAACTACTTATTACTAGTTCGTTTAAGAAAACTTCAAATTTTCTTGGTTTTCTTAAACTATTCCTATCTTTTGGATGTAATTTTTCACTTTCTACTCTTTTGTTATAAAAGAATTTTTTTTATTTAAATTTTTGAAAACGTTGTGCTTATGCAAAGTATGATGCAAATTGATGTGTAAATAAGCACAAACCTCCCCCAAATCTGTTTACAGCAGTGTCTTCACTGATGTCATCCGTTAAGCTCAAAAACCTGTAGACTTGGGAGGAAATTATTAATGGGGGCAAGAATATATGAAAGTGAAAATCCTTCCCCAAACTTATTTTAGGCTCACAATTGTAAAAATCATTTTCTTTCAAGAGCCAAAATATACCACCTCCCCCAAACATGAGTTAAACAATTTTAATCTTTTTTTAAAATAACACGAGGGGGTCAAGGTTATTGGTCAAAGTAAAGCTTTACAAAGACCAAAAGTCAACACCAACCATTCAAAA
This sequence comes from Agapanthus africanus, assembly GCA_030015575.1. Taxonomy (NCBI): domain Eukaryota; kingdom Viridiplantae; phylum Streptophyta; class Magnoliopsida; order Asparagales; family Amaryllidaceae; genus Agapanthus; species Agapanthus africanus. The sequence continues at coordinate 53,429,674 of JASDDO010000006.1, read as the reverse complement.
ATTTAATCGATGAAGCACCAAGGTTGGTGGAAGAACATGCCACCTTTCGACGTGAAGAAGTGGGGAGGTGATAAGAGGTGTAATGGAAAAGGATTGCATCTCAATTTGGAGAGACGACACAATGATAGTGATGATGGATTACTCGCATTATCGTGATTGTCAAGAAGAAGGGGTGGAGGTTCAATTTCTTTATCTTGGAGTTGATTCATCTCAACACCCGTGTCTTTTAAATATACGAGTTCATCAGCGAAAATTTTCTCAAAGCTTTCATCGATACCCCGAAGAATAATGTCATCAGGAAAAACAAGGTGATCGTCAGACAATATAAAAAGTTCCTCATCAGCGTTAGATGTTGACCCGGACAACTCGGTGGAAGAGTCCGTGTCAAGAAACAACATATGAAAAGAGTCAGAATTATGAGGTTGATCAAATTCGCTGCTGTCAACATCCATTAATTCGACAGAACACACATGAGCATAGGGTTCGGAGGGTTCACTTCCCAACTTGTAAATGTTAATCTCTATTGACTTCTTTCCAAAGGATAGGGTCATAGAGCCGTTTCTACAATTGATTACTGCGTTGGAAGTGGCCAAAAAGGGTCGACCGAGTATCACCGGGATTTGATTGCGTGGGTTTGCCACAGGTTGTGTATCAATAACGATAAAGTCTACAGGAAATATGAATTCCGCGACTTTGATTAACACATACTCTAGCTCACCCCTAGGTTGGGTGATAGATCGATCGGCCATCAGAAGAGTGCAATGCGCCGGCTTTAACTCTACGATCCCTAATTGCTTATAAACAGAATACGGAAGCAAGTTGACACTAGCACCTAAATCGAGTAGAGCACGATTGATATTTTTACCCCCAATAGAAATTGAAATTGTAGGACTTCCGGGGTCCTTTCGTTTCTTGGGAAATTGTTGTGTAAAAGCTGTGCTCACATTACTCGCAAGGAAAACTTTTTTAGGTACTTGAACTTTTCTCTTCCTAGTGCACAAGTCATTTAGGATTTTCGCATATGACGGAACTTGTTGAATAGCATCTAGGAGAGGAATGTTTATGTTAACTTGCTTAAAAATTTCCACAATCTTCTCCATTTGTGGACTTGGTCTGTTGCCCCTTAACCTGTTTGGATAAGGTGCTTGATCAATAAGTTTTGGGTCCAACGTTTGTGGAGAAGACTGTGGGGATGGATTCGATCCCAAAATTGGAGTGGGAATCGACTTAGATAGATTCGGCGAAATGTTCGAGCCTTGGGGAAAACGGAGAATAGGCTCGGGTGAAGGTGGGAGATTAGACGAATTAGGGAAAGAAGAAGAAGCTGGGGTATCATTGGTGTCACTATCATCACATTGCTCACCCGCTAGGTTATTCAGCACTTTTCCCGATCTCAACGTGGTAACAGCATTCACATTATAACTTTGTGAGTGGCCAGGATTAGGTATGGGTTGAGATGGGAGTTTCCCTTTCTCTCTCGCACTCATTGCGGCGTTTAACTGTGCGATTTGGTATTCTACTGATTTAATACTCTCACCATGGGAGGCGGAGTTTTTCGTTATGGTATCAATAGAAGACTTCATCTCAGCTGACAATTGCATGGATTGTTTCATGAACATATCCAAAGTTTGTGCAAGTGAGTTGTCAGTACCAGCCACTTGTGGTGTAGAAATGTTGGCCGGATTTTGGAAATTCTGTGACTGAAAGGGGGGCTGATTCTGTGGTTGTGGTTGTTGTGGAGGAGGTCTTTGATAATTGCTTTGTTGGTTTTGATTCCAAGCAAAGTTAGGATGATTCCTCCATCCTTGATTGTACGTAGAAGAATACGGGTCGTTTCTAGGTTGCTGCTGAAAAGCAGCATTAGCTTGAAACGATGCATTCATAGGACATTCTTCCGTTAAGTGTGAAGGATCCGAACAGCAACCACAGACGGTCTTAGGAAGCGTGACCTGATTTAGGGAGACTGATGAAAGTTTGTTCTCAATAGCATCGAGTTTCTTCTGCATCGCTGCCATTTCGGCTTTCGCTACGATGGAAACATCGATCTGGTGAATACCTCCCCTAGATGAAGGTGGTCTTACGCTTTCCCACTGCAAAGTGTGTTCAGCGAGGTCTTCCAGATACTTCCAAGCTTCACCGCCATCTTTAGACATGAAATTGCATTGACACATTGTTTCAAGCATCTGCTTTGTCGCTGGATTAATGCCCCCATATATAATCCGACATAAATCCTATCTATTGATTCCATGATGAGGACATTGGACAAGCAGATCTTTGAAACGTTCAAAGCACTTCCGAAATGGTTTCTTGGGAAGCTGGGTGAACTGGTTGATCTCGCTCCTAACACGTGCAGTCTTATGGTTTGGGTAAAACTTCTTAAGAAATCTATGACGAATTCATCCCGATTAGTGATAGAGTGTGCGGCAGTATTGTAAAGCCATTTTTCTGCCAAGTCGCACAGTGTGAATGGGAGAAGACATAAGCGCATAGCATCTAAAGTCAATTGTGAATTACCCATCATTGCGCATACGCTTTCGAATTTGGTGATGAAAACGTACGCGTCTTCCGACTCAAGCCCGTGAAATTTGGGCAGCACATTGATGTAGTGGGGTTTAATTTCGAAATTATCCCCGTTAGGTGGTAGAAGTGATAGACAAGTGGGAAGAGGACCATGGATAGGATAGCATCTCTCTTGGAGAGAGATGCACGGTGGGTTCTGCGCACCTTCGGGCGGTGGCAGCGTGGTGTTATAATTTGATGGAGTGCCGTCCATCTTGGTCGTGTATGGTAGGTGAAAAGAAGATGAAGAAGTACCGACTTCGGCGTCGATAGCAGGAACGCGGACAAGACGGGCACTAGGATCCCGTGTCCAGCCGAGCATGCACTAAGTGGGTTTAGTGCAAGTGGCAGCGTGTGTGTGATTTAAAATTGTCTTTTTTTGAAAAAGTGGGACTCAAGACAAATCTCCCCAAGATGCACAAGCAACCCTAGAACTAAGGTCACCTAGGTCCAGTCTCTAGACCGCTCCTAGACTTCCAAAAGACAAGCCGCAGGATCAATCCTCTACCGCCTCCGTACTACCCTTGTAGCCAGATAAGTGCCAGGTAAGTGGAAAGGAACCACAGTAGTGGCCCTAATTAAAAACCACTAGCCTTTGACACACTTGCCTAGGCACTATAAAAGTAATGCGGATAAACGATAGATTACCCACGACCTTCCTCTGTCCTTAATGAGCGCGACAGTCCTTAGAGTCTGGTCTAGATAGTTTTTAAATTATTATAGGGTTGATCCAGATGCTCGGTTTGTGATTTGTGGGGCTTAGGAAGGGTGATGAAATCCCCACATAATCTTGATTTGGTCTTTGCCCCTTAAAGTCCGTATTAAAATATGCAAAACAAAACCAATCACAAAACATTTGCAAAAAGATTTTTGAGCGGCGCTATTTTGCAAAGAATCCTGCAGAAAATAGATTTTATTGGATTTTAGAGGAGAGAGAAAGAGTTAAGAAAGATACCAGAGAAGTGTGAAACCCTAGATCTCCTGTTTCCTAAAGTCCGTGACTCCAGATTCCCTCGCAAAATTCACACACAAATCGTTAAATTTGCAATTTGCAGTTTTGTTTTAATAATGATATGAATCGTCTAAGAATTCAACACAAATAGTAAGAATAAAAAATTACGCACGTATCCCCGGCAACGACGCCATTTGGTTGGTTCGAAATTTAGTGTTTGTAGTATAACCGCAATCAGAACGGTGTCGCGCGTAGCTAGACCGAGATGAGTACGGGTCGTCCTCAGGGAAACGTTGAATGTTTTACTCTTACTTTAGATGTGTTGAGAAAGAGAGGAGGAATTAAAAATTTTGTGAAAAGTTTATAGAACTACTTTAAGAAAGAATGCAAATTTATAGATCTAGATTATTTTAGGAATATAGTTAATATAATAATAGGGCTTATAGGGTTCATTAGGATTTAGTAGTCATGGACGATTAATTAAAAGTTACCATTTTTATCCTTTAATAGATTTAAAACTAGAACGACGGTGATGCGTGTAGATTAGGGTTTCTGGAGGGAAAAGGAATCCCACTCTTAACCCTTATCTCGACATGGAACTCCGTTCATATCTAGCCTTTACCAAAACAATCATTAATCTAATATCTAATCGCGGTCGGAACTAACAAAGAATTGTTAGCGCGCCCGATTAGAATATTAATGATTCTTTTGATAAAGTTCATAAACTTTATAAGACTTAAAAAGGGTTTAGGGATGTTCATCATCCATTAGCCTACCCTAATCCTACGAACCCTAACGAGCGGAGAATTACTCGCGCATGTTGGGAGAAGAAGATGAAAAGACAGAGAGGGAAAACATAATGTAAAATGCAAAATAACTACCTTTATTAATCAACTTGAACAATCTACACTTTATTCCGTAGAAAATGATTACAAAACTTGATTTGCTTCTCGATTTTTCCTAAGGAGGTAGACGAACAGTTGATGATCATCCTGGATGCGTGAGCGTCTGGGGCTTCGTGATCTCGTCGGCTTGATAAATTTTCTAGGAGGCTCTCGGTCTCTTTTTATAGTCCAAAGCCATAACCTTTTGCTTCCAAATTTGGTAAAATATAGCAGAGATTCATCACCCAAAATTTAAGCAAGTAATCTTTTAATATTGCCGCGGATCCGCGGCATCAAGGAGCTTAGGCCGCGGATCCGCGGCCTGATGATCTCCTCCGTTGATCAAAACTTTATGGGTGGCTTCTTGTGACGTGTGGCGATCCTTGGACCGTTTGTATCATGGAAATCTTCTCGTGGTTGCTGTCAGACTTGGTCTCCAAGTTTTGCATCTTAATTAGGCAAGTCTTCTTTAATAAATTGATCTCCTTGATTCTAGTCTTGAAAAATTCTGCACAACTTCGAAAAATTCTGCACAACAACTCAAATAAGATTTAGTAAACTTTGTTCTACTAGGATTTGGTCAATGAAATTATTTGCATACATTTTCCTACCAAATGCTAATTATAATATATCAACACATGAAAAATAGTATTTTTACACATAAACCCTTATATGTATGATATATTATAATAAAGTCCTTTTTAATATGAAAATGGTAGGAAAAATGTAATAACAAATGTGCAGTTTTATCAACTGAACAGGTGGCACCACGTCGACGGATCTTTAAACGGGCTCCTGCCTCTGAACCGAGGCAACTCGGTCGTCAAGTTTGCCAAAAGAGACGACCAAGATGAAGTAGAGAATGAGTAGAACACTTTGTCTCGCTTCGTCCAAAGCCATGGACGAACGGTTGATGAAGTTGCCTTTTGGATCGGGTAAAATGAGAAATGAGGCTATCTAATTTCCATGAGTCCAAAACTATATCAATCTTTTTTCCAAGCAACCATCCTCTCACAAGAGGGGAGGGGCCGGCCATATATAGAGGAGGGGGTGAGTGTAGGAGCATGGGGGGTGAGTGTAAGCAAAGCTTCTCATGAAGAAATATCTTAGCACAAAAAAAATAAATTAATGCAAAGAATGGCACATCTAAACCTAGTCATCATTCAATTAATGCATCCAATGAATTAAGAACACCTCACTCACTCTAGAAGCTTCCACACACATGACTCACCTCATGACTCACCCTCAAGAAGAAAAGATAAATTCGCGTTTAACCGAATGTTAAATACGGCCGATAGAAAACTGGAAACTGGCAACATCCAAAAGTGATCCTGAAACGAATTTCAGGACAACCCCGTAACGGTATAAACATAACTGCATTTGTATTACGACCGAATACAAATGCAACTGAGACAAAGATATTATATCTACACAGTATAATACTCGGATCCGGCTTAAACCAAAGCCTACCAGTATTATCTTCCCGAAATATGACACGTGCGAAAACGCACGTGCACTTTCCGAACCCTGCCATAAAACCATACGGCCTCTACAACGTTTCGCCCGAACATGGGAAAGTGTCTGTGGGGGACTCTAATGACTCATCAACACACTGGCACTGGGTATAACCACTAGTGCGTCAGAGGTACTGGCTGTACGTAACGGTTTCCTATGTATTGATTGGAAGGGAAGTTGACGAGCGAACTCATCCATAAACCCTACTGAGCCTAACAGTGACAATATACATACAGTCCGGTCCGTTCGTCTATGAGTATCGCATATCGGCCTAGGGGCTGGTAATGTCAGACCCTCAATAGCGGTATAAGTCATGTCAGAGAGTGGCCCAGAACACCCTGAGATACTACTGGAGTACCTACCAGTAAATCTCTTGCCTTGGCCGAGGGCTTTGGGTAATGGCTCTCCTAGACACAGCGCGATCTCATCCCTAATACTGGGAGAGACGAATCCCCTTCCGATCCGCTCACTTGCCTCCATGTGGCTCGGGATTGTACCCAAAAAAGACCTGTTTGCACGGCTTCTTTGAGCCTTGGTAGGGTAGAAATCAAAGCACAGTGGGAACTCACACGGGACAAATGACGACCTCAGGTCGTTGAACTAACCTGTACACATGTCACCAGGGAACTGCTATCTGACGATATGTATAATACCAACTAGCATGTTCCCGGCGAGTCCTGTCCGGTGTACTCATAACCTAATGAGCACCTGTATACATCTTAGGTGATCCTACTGACACCAGTGGCTTGTGAGACCGGCCACCGCCCTTCGTCGGGGTCTCGACTGTATACACTAGTCTACTCTGGAGTATCGATGCCCTGTCTCGAAACTCCCACGACTAGGGACTCTTTAAGGATGTGCCTATAGACCCCAGCTCCCATGTATATGATCGCCATCATACTGCAGGCAGTCAAGCAAGAATCCTATGGGCTCTATCAACATGCAATAAAGAACTAAAGCATGTATACGATGATAAAGACAAACCAGATAGCATACTATCATCTCGAGCAAGACTGACATACCGGTATAGGTCCTGCCTCAATCATTGCAATCACGTACCTGCGATCCAATAATTGATTTTGAGGGCACTATATCCAACAATCTCCCATTTTCACTTAAGGCTAATTATTGCGATGTCGCATACTCACAGCCCGTGTGATACCGAACATCTAACTCCTCTACTAATCAGTTTCACAAAGCTAGTTTGTAAAACTCTTGTGTTCGAGAAATAGCCTTAGTGAGTGGATCCGCCCAGATGTTTCTTTCTATGTCTCTCTTAATCTCAAGTTCGCGGAGAAAGCCATCTCCCGAATCGAGTAATTCCTGTCTTAGAATATGTCTGAATATCTGATGGGACCTAGTTCATAAATGAACTCCAAATTCAAACTTCTTAGACTGTATCGATAACTGAACCTAATCAGTATCCAGCACCATGCCTCCCATAGTATCCTCTTGGACCACCTGTCCATAACATTGTCCCTCGTCAGATGGAAAACTATAACTCTGACAATCACTCTGTCATCCATGTCACCTTTGAAGCCTGGAATGATAACCGTCTCCCGAAGGAGGCTGCCGTCATCAAATCCGTAGAACAAGCACTTATGTTCTAAAACTGCTTCCTTATGTTTCTTCAGGATTGGATTAATATAAACTTATCGCATCAAGTGCAAAAACAACATCTGGTGTGGTACTTGACATCTCATGATCGACTCAATTGCCTAAGCAAGTGATCTGCCAATCATGCACTTCCCTCTCTCCTTTAGTCTCTAAGACACCTTTAGAGAGGGTGACTCCATCACATGCAGGTACACCACTATGCCAGGAGTCATCTATTCTAAAATACTATTAGAATATTGTCAAAGTACCCATATTAGGAAACTACCCAATCTAGATCTAAAACCATAGATCTAGTAACCAGAATGTCAGATATTATATCCATATCCTTTGTGGAGAAACAACTGTGTGACGACCAAAATACAACCGATCGTATTATAGGAATTTTACTTCCTACTCTGTGTATGTCATCCAGATACCAGGACATCACACCCTACTACCTTCTCAACAGATCCATCCCCTATTCTGATAAAGTCAAAGCCATGACTGCCTCATCAAAATTAGATGATCTAATCTCTGCTATATTTGCTCAAGCCTATAAATAGACATAAGCTACTTGCCCACTATGCTTCCGCTGCTCCCACTGACTATGACAACCCTCTGGCAGAATAATATATACGTGCACTTCTAAAGCTAGTTTAGAACGACGCTATACTTATCCTCCTGCTGTGTCCCATAGTATGGAACAACAGTAGTGTCAAGTCTGGGTAAACAAGAACATCCTTGTCACCGTCTTTGAGGGTACCGGAGTACCTCTCTGGTGTCTGAGGTTACCCACCATATCTGCGGAGTGGCTATTGGAATGTCAAACCTGATTGGATATATAGATCCTATTAAATTTTCCGTAATCGTTTGCGGTTCTGGAATCACTTCCAGTTCTACCATACTCCCACTACTATTTTCTGAAAAAATCCATTTTACTAAAACTGTGGTGAGTTAAGAAAAATATCACTATTGATCTTCCAGATGGTAGAAAATCAACCCTCGTCAAAGCCAGGGTCAACCCACAAACCGCCATTACAGAAACGTGCCTTGATCTATCCAGTGTCTTGTTTTAAGCATAAGCTGGACAACTCCCCGTATCTTAACATCGTTAAGATATGAACCATTCTATATACAATATAGAAATAGAGGCACTAATTTAATTTGAACCAGATTCAAATCATGCAGCTGTCTCCAGTGCATATCAACTTAATGGAAAGTGGCTACTCAGCATTACTCAACTTAGGAATCCATCCAATTATAAGTAACCTGAAAGAGAAACGAGTTTCTCAAAACCATTACTATCAACTGAATACCAATCACATGAATCTACATCTTCGATCTCTTTGAAGAATCCCGATACTTGCGATACCTGGTTCTCTACTTTATTCTTACACCCACAACTTCTCAAAACTTAGACATAGTATTTCAACGAAACACTTGTCTAAAAACTAGAGAAATTACAAGTAAACAGAACAGAGTACGAGGACCAACCCCTTTGTTCTGATGGACACTGGACAACATACAATACTCTGTATAAGTCCACAGAGTTGAATAACTCAAAAAACTGTTCGTCGTAGGTTGAAAACTGTACTTATGGTTTAAGAACTTCTCCTTTGTTTAATGCTCCTTACCCAATCGTCAACTGATATCGGTAAATGTCACCAACATAATATCAAAAAGTTATATCTCACTTTATGAAAATAAACGTACAGATATATATTATTTTGAAATTGGTGCACAACAATGGATACTCAAAACTAAATACATGCCATCCGGCAAAAACCCAGGCGACTTCCTCAATTATCACCAATTACAACGAATTCCGATATAATGAGGATAATCACCTAATTCCCAATAACTTACTCCCACTCATCATCTGTAAAACCATACAGATGTGACAATCATACCAGGTAAATACATACCCTGGAGTAAGTATCTAATCGGGAAATCAGTTTTCCTTTAACAATGCACTGAAACATGAAAACGTTTCGTAGGGGTATCCTGGTATTCCTAGTAATGCCTCTTCCATAATCCAATTCATGACTTTAACCGTATATTTCATTGCCATTTCTCCAAATCCCTTTATTTGTCTTTATTCATTACCTTCTGTACACCATCGTTAGGCTAAATGGTTTTCTTCCTTCTCTACCGTTCGGCACCAGCCTATGGTTTGGAAGAAGAATATCCAGTAAGCATAATAGGTGTACCCTCCTAAACCTAGGAGTACTCTCAACTTGAGAGAAGGTGATGATAAAAGACAACTGAATAATACCTTATTCTATTTCTCCCGAACTGGTAAAAAAGCAAAGGTGAAATAGGAGTGGCGATGAAGTACATGGTTTGGTCGTGAATGATAGCAGTCGCAATTTACTTTTCCCTCTTTCTAATCCCTTTATTTGTCTTTAGTTATTACCTTCTGTACACCCTACATAGGCTAATTGGTTTTCTTCATTCCCTACCTTTCGGCACCAGCCTATGGTTCGGAATAAGACCATCCAATAAGCGTAATAGGTGTACTCTCCTAAACTAAGGAGCCCTCGCAACCTGAGAGAAGGTGATAATAAAAGACAACTGAATAATACCTTATTCTATTTCTCCTGAACCTGGATCCATCCTCGAAGAAGTCCCTCCGAGTTCGTATATAACCATACGATGGATCTATCCAATGGAAGTGGATGTCCGTAATAATACGGGGTGTTCTAAGAAATACAAAGGGTAAAAGAAGGGGCGGTAATGACTTATGCAACTCAGACAATCCAAAAGCAGTATTTTAAGAAGGTCCAGTCAACTTGGTCACTGAGTCATAGTCTAGGGTCGGTCAAAGGTCGCTGCCAAAGAGAGAGAGAGAAAAGAAACACTCTGCGTGCACTCTGACCTAGATCAGAATGGTTATCACTTTATCTAATCAGTAAACCTCCCACTGTAATCTCAAATTCTCCTCCAAACCTAAAAGAAGAATTAGTCGGGATCACCCGAAGAGTAAACCAACTCATCAGTGAGAATCGGGATCCAACTATCATCGCAAGATAACTTGATGGAAGCCACTCAAGTTATCACACTCCAGAAGGTATGCGCATGCCTGGCAAGTTTGCTGTTTGTTTGAAACCCCCGATGTAAATTTTTACCTCATGCTCTTATGACCTTGACTAAGGGCCAACAAATCATAAGTCACATGTCAAGTTCTTCCCGTCATTGTCCATGTTGATTTGAACGCACCCGTACATACTCTTGACTAAGGGCCAACAAATTAATACGACTGTCCCAAACCAACGCATCTATCTATGCAACAAATGAATACCCAGCAGCTACCAAACACTATGCCTTGACTAAGGGCCAACAAACATAGCTTGAATACTACTGACCATCCATAAGATACGACGGAGGGCTACGACTGGTTTTTGGCCAAAAACCTTTAACGTAATGAACTTGATCTCGTTGAAGGAAACTGATAGCTTTTTATAAAAATATAGTGGCGACAACCTTTTGCTAAAGAGGTCACTCCCGGTGAAGGGATCTCGGCTCTTTCCTCGTGGAATGAGGTGTAGGATATTCTAACTGAATACCGCGATGCAAAGCAACTTGTAATCGACTATAGTGAAGTTATTACCCTGACGTAAACTTCTGTCCAATGGGTCACTCCCGGTGAAGGGATCTCGGCCCTTGCCTCGTCGAATGAGGTGCAGGATATTCTAACTGAATACCGCCATGCAAAACAAAAGGAAACATCTTTGTAATAACACATTTTAAAATTTTTTCCAACAACATCAAATATAGGTTTGTTTTATCCTTGCATTGATAAGAATCAATGCAGTCCCATCAATCAATCACACCAGAAAAGAATGAAAATATAATGTACGTATATGCCATCCGCATTCGTCACTGGGTCCCGTCATCACCCGTTAGGTTACTTAACTAACGACAGAGTGGGGGCTGGACTAGCGCGGGTGTAAAACATATGCAACATCTAATAGTATATATACCAATATACAATAATCGCTCCAGGCGTGATAATATGCAACATTACAGAAAAGTTATAAGCATCACAGAACAATACAGAAAATCTGGGATCCCCGGGTTTCACAGAGCCGCTGCTGAAACCCGACGTTCCCCTGGTCGTGTAGATAACCTGTGCAATGAAACCTAGAACCCTATGGGTGCGGCAAGTTACCCGCCAAAACCTGAAGCGAGGCAGCCCCCTACAGCAAAATGAATGGACCACCCGGCACTTCACGGAATCCGGTAACTTGAGCACCCCTCCTTGGGTCAACCTGTACCCCCTATGAGTGCGGCGAGTAGTCTGCCAATTCTAGAGTGAGGCCCCTCTGCCTCTCAAATCCATGAGATACGGACCCGTTGCCCTCCAGAACCCGGCTATCTGTGCACTCCTTCGCGGGATAAACCTAGTACAGAAATAAAAATATGTACAACGGGTACATCGACCTCAACACGGTCGTGCCCCAAAAGAATAATATACAAACAGGCAGTGACGGCAGTCCACATGTTGGACGCTCGCCCCGCAATATCAAATGTACAAATAAATCCAAACTGCACTACCATTGCACACTGCTATCCACGACGATAAATCCGCAACATTACAGCACAACACAGAACATCAACGCGAATGTCACGTTCGCAAATCCGTCTAAAAGAACTATAGCAATTAGACACAATTTACCGCTCGAAACATTCCCGGTCGGAGATATAAAGTAAGTACTGCAAACTAACATGTTTAAATTTCGATCGACCAAATATCCTAAAGTGGGCCCTTTAAACATCTGCTGTACAGTAACAAAAACTGGGCCCAAAAGAATAGTACGAAAAACCACAATTTCAAAAACAAAGCTCTCTGGAAAAAGTTGGAGCACTGTTCCCACAATAGCGCCGCGGTGGTCTTGTGGGATCACGTGCCCATATTTTTCCAGAATGCTTAGAAAAGCCTGCTTAGTTTTCTGCGATATGTAAAATAATGTTTAGGCTGTTTTAAAAATCGACAGAAACACAGAACTGAAAAAGTATAGTTTTTGAAAATCGGTTCGATCGATGTTTAAAACGCGTTAGCACAAGTTAGTAAAGTTTAATGGTGAGTCTCTGATACCACTGTAAGTCCACGGTAGCGCCCCGGCCGTTTAACAGACGCCAAATGCGGAACAAAAACTTTTACAACTGGCGCTATCGCGTACTATTACCCGGATCTGACAATAGAGCTAAACTAACAAACTACAAAGTGGGTAGAATTGTTATACCGAATGATCCGAGTCCTTCGGTCTTCAACCATCATCCCACGCTTTGTTTCGGCTGCTCCAATCTCCTGAATCTCCAGTCTTCTCGTCCAGGTAGCACCACGTCGACGGATCTTTAAACGGGCTCCCGCCTCTGAAACGAGGCAACTCGGTCGTCAAGTTTGCCAAAAGAGACGACCAAGATGAAGTAAAGAATGAGTAGAACACTTTGTCTCGCTTCGTCCAAAGCCGTGGACGAACGGTTAATGAAGTTGCCTTTTGGATCGGGTGAAATGACAAATGAGGCTATCTAATTTCCATAAGTCCAAAACTATATCAATCTTTTTTCCAAGCAACCATCCTCTCACAAGAGGGGAGGGGCTAGCCATATATAGAGGAGGGGGTGAGTGTAGAAGCAAGGGGGGTGAGTGTAAGCAAAGCTTATCATGAAGAAATATCTTAGCACAAACAAAATGCATTAATGCAAAGAATGACACATCTAAACCTAGTCATCATTCAATTAATGCATCCAATGAATTAAGAACACCTCACTCACTCTAGAAGCTTCCACACACATGACTCACCTCATGACTCACCCTCAATAAGAAAAGATAAATCCGCATTTAACCGAAAGTTAAATACGGCCGATAGAAAACTGGAAACTGGCAACTTCCAAAAGTGATCCTGAAACGAATTTCAGGACAACCCCGTAACAGTATAAACATACCCGCATTTGTATTACGACCGAATACAAATGCAACTGAGACAAAGATATTATATCTACACAGTATAATACTCGGATCCGGCTTAAATCAAAGCCTACCAGTATTATCTGCCCGAAATATCACACGTGCGAAAACGCACGTGCACTTTCCGAACCCTGCCATAAAACCATACGGCCTCTACAACGTTTCGCTCGAACATGGGAAAGTGTCTGTGGGGGACTCTAATGACTCATCAACACACTGGCACTGGGTATAACCACTAGCATGTCAGAGGTACTGGCTGTACGTAACGGTTGCCTATGTATTGATTGGAAGGGAAGCTGACGAGCGAACTCATCCATAAATCCTATGAGCCTAACAGTGACAATATACATACAGTCCGGTCCGTTCGTCTTTGAGTATCGCATATCGTCCTAGGGGCTGCTAATGTCAGACCCCCAAGAGCGGTATAAGTCGTGTCAGAGAGTGGCCCAGAACACCCTGAGATACTACTGGAGTACCTACCAGTAAATCTCCTTCCTCGGCCGAGGGCTTTGTGTAATGGCTCTCCTAGACACAGCGCGATCTCACCCCCAATACCGAGAGAGACGAAACCCCTGCCGATCCGCTCACTTGCCTCCATGTGGCTCGGGACTGTACCCAAAAAAGACCTGTTGTCACGACTCCTTTGAGCCGTGGTAGGGTAGAAATCAAAGCACAGTGGGAACTCACACGAGACAAATGACGACCTCAGGTCGATGAACTAACCTGTACACATGTGACCAGGGAACTGCTATCTGACGATATGTATAATACCAACTAGCATGTTCCCGGCGAGTCCTGTCCGGTGTACTCATAACCTAATGAGCACCTGTATACATCTTAGGTGATCCTACTGACACCAGTGGCTTGTGAGACCGGCCACCGCCTCTCGTCGGGGTCTCGACTATATACACTAGTCTACTCTGGAGTATCGATGCCCTGTCTCGACACTCCCACGACTAGGGACTCTTTAAGGATGTGCTTACAGACCCCAGTTCCCACGTATATGATCGCCATCATACTGCTGGCAGTCAAGCAAGAATCATATGGGCTCTATCAACATGCAATAGCGAACTAAAGCTTGTATACGATGATAAAGACAAACCAGATAGCATACTATCATCTCGAGAAAGACTATCATATCGGTATAGGTCCTGCCTCAATTATTGCAATCACGTACCTGCGATCCAATAATTGACTTTGAGGGCACTATATCCAACAAGCCATACTCATCATGGAACGAACCATATACAATAGGGTTTGATTCCTCCTTTTCGATACACCGTTGTGTTGTGGTGTGTATGGAGGAGTAATCTGAGAGAGAATTCCATTCGCTTTTAAGTAACCCAGAAACTCGGCACTCAAGTATTCACTACCTCGATTAGATCTCAGTGTCTTGATACTTTTGCCTGTTTGTTTTTCAACTTCATTCTTGTCTTCCCGAAATTTCTTAAGAGCCTCGGATTTATGCTTCACCAAGAAGACATGTCCATACCTAGAGAAATCATCCGTAAAAGTAATGAAGTATGAATAACCACTTCGCGCATGTGTAGACATTGGACCACACAAGTCACTGTGTATGAGTCCCAAGAGCTCGCTCGCTCTTACTCCGTGTCCAGTAAACGGAGTCTTTGTCATCTTTCCCATGAGACAAGATTCACAAGTAGCATAAGACTGATACTCGAACGGATTCAAGTATCCCTCTTTATGTAACTTTGTTAACCGTGTCTCATTAATGTGACCCAGTCTACAATGCCATAAGAAAGACTGATTTAATTCCATAGACTTTCTTTTAAGTGTGTTCTGGACATTGAAAACTTGAGCTTGATTCAGCACGTATATTCTGTTTTCTAATGTACCTGACCCAATCAGAACTTGATTTAGGTGGATGTGGACCACATCGCTTACAAAAGTAAAATCATATTCTTCCATAGAAAGTAAGGATACAGATATGATATTACAAGCCATGCTAGGTACATACAAACAGTTACGCAGAATCAATATCTGCCCAGTTATCAATCCAAGGTGATATTCCCCTACGGATTCAGCATCCACGCTCATTCCGTTGGCAACCCTGAGAGTCATATCACCTATCCTGATAACTCTACAGTTTCTCAGAGCCTGTAATGAATTACAGATGTGATATCCTGATCCAATATCCAATACCCAGGAAGTAGGGTTAATTGACATACAGTTTTCAATTACAAACACACCCGAAGCCAAAGCCACAACATGCTTCGAATCCTGGCTACTGGCTATGCTAGCCCTGCAATCCTTCTACCAATGTTCATTACCGTAACAATAGGAACGTCCCTCCTTTACTACATCTAGTCCCGAAACTTTTGCCCTTCCCTTTCCTTTTACTTCCCTGGTTTCCTTCAGGGTATAAGTAGAGGGCAGAGACTGTAGAATCAAGTCAGTACTTGACCCGTTCTTCACCGTGGTCTTCAGGTCCATGAGCTCATCTAAATAGCTAGTCTCTGTAAGGACATTGTCCCCTACAGATGACCCGAAAGCCAACCTCGCTTGAAGCAATTCGTTCGAGGTCTCATATCTTGCGATACGAGCCATCTTCTCGGTCTGACTCTGGTATGCACCATCAACTGAGGCCAACACGAGGCACTTAGCATTCGCACCATCTTTTTCCAATATCTTACGGATATCAATATCCGTGACAGGGGAAACAGGTCCTGAGAAGGCAAGGGTTTGATTAGTTAGGAGGTGTCCCGGCTTGTCATGGGCAATGGACATCTGGACAGACCTTTGCCAGTCATAACAGTCAGATTTAGTCATTTTATTATCTAGATGTAACCTATGTCTGGTCACTGGGTCGCTGCAATTAAGAGAGAGAGAAGAAAACACTTAGCATGATGCTCTTGCAAGTTTAGATTGGTTTTTAATTTATCTAAACAGGATGGCTCCCACTGTTTCTCGAATCCTTCCTCAAACCATAAAAGAAGAACTAGTCGGGATCAATCTCACCGTACAATACTTGCTTAACCGTTCAGCCAGGCCAGTGTCGGTACTTCGAGGGAGGTTTTACGACGCTTTCGCGAAGTTCCTTAATTAAATAACCTCTTTTCCCTGTGGGCGTAGCCCCTCTAACACCTTTCTAGACACCTACAGTTTATAGCATTGATCGTTAAGTGAGAAAGTTCCCAAGGAGTAGCATATACTCACAGTAGGATCGGGATCAAAATATCATCGTGTGATAAAACTGAAGGATCCTACCAGAATCATCACACTCCAAATGGTATGCAGCACTAGCAAGTTTCAGTTTCTTTAGAAACTCCCGATGTGGATTTTTGCCCCATGCTCTTATGACCTTGACGAAGGCCAACATATCATAAGTCACATGTCAAGTTCTACCCGTCATTATCCAGGTTAATTTGAACCCACCCGTACATACCCTTGACGAAGGCCAAAATAGTAGTACGACTGTCCCAAACCAACGCATCTATCTATGCTACAGATAAATTTCAGCAGCTACCAATCACTATGCCTTGGCGAAGGTCAAAATACATAGCTTGAATATTACTGAATATTTGACTGAAATGAAGGAGGGCTACGAATGGTTTTGGAGAAACCGTGAACGTAGTGAACTTGATATAATCGAAGGAACCTGGTAGCTTTTAAAAGGAGTGGTTTAAGCTCCGCGTTTTTAAAAGTTTTCTGTTTTGAAAAGAAACCGAGTGGTTTTGAAATTGTTCCAACGACTTTACTTTGGTTTATTTTCTTGCATTAATTTAATGCGTCCCGTCAATTAATCCTACCATTGTAGAAAACAACGAAAATATGACGTACACGTATGCCATCCGCATTCGCCACGGGGCCCCGTCATCACCCGTTAGGTTACTTAACTAACGACAGAGTGGGGGATGGACTAGCGCAGATGCAAAACATAAGCAACGCCTAGTAGATATCATATATAAATATATACATTCGTCAGATGCATTGATAGCCATTCCAGATCACAGATGAACACATTGGATATACTAGGAATCTGTGTTTCGTTCGAGTCTGCAACGAAAGACGGATTACACGGTCGTGATGAAATAGCCAAACCCCACCTTAGACCCCTACGGGTGCGGCAAACTACCCGCCAAGCATCCGAAGTGAAGCAACCTCCCTCAACAACGTGAGTAGGCCACTCGGCACTTCGAGGTACCCGGTAGTTTGTGCACCCCACCTTGGGTCTATCCTAGGAGCAAAAACAGTAAAAGAAATAATATACAATTGCGGCTACAACCTCATCCCGGATGTGCGGCCATAAAATAATATTACATCAATTTACATATTACATCAAATGAAAGATAAAGAAAACTCTCTTCTCACAAACCCCCAGCTATTCATCCGTGACAATCCAACAAGTTCATATACACAATCCAACAACATTACAGATCACAGATATGCATAACCCCCACTAATCGACGTATAGCGATTAGTTGACGTTCAGTGCATATATCACATCACAGATATAACCCATTAGCTAAAGTCTACAGAACTTCGATCAAAAATACGGATTTGCAACTACCCCAAACACAACATTGTTCTCTGGAAATTCTGGGCAGAAACAAAATACTTTAAAAATCACAAAACAGAACACTGAACACACTGTAGCAAACCCGAGTCGTGGCCGAGTCAATTCGGCCGCGGATCCACGGCGAAACGCATGGTTTCGCCGCGAATCCGCGGTGAGTTAACCGAGTCAGGGGCTCGTTTTTACTGTGTGTTCTAAGAAAATCCTGAGCCGATTTTTAAGGTATGTCAAATTATTTTTGGAGCAGTTTTAAAAATCGGCAGAAACATGAGGATTTGGACGTGTTTTGCGATTTTTTTCTCGGATCGAAATTATAAATACTTTGCTAACATGCTAGTTGTTGTTTAGCTAGGCTCTGATACCACTGTAAGTCCACGTTGCCCACCCCGGTGCTTACGGGGAGGCGGAATAGGTAAAAATCAAATTTTTAACACTAGGCAACATGGACTAAAAATGGAAGATCTTTGCTAAACAAAAACCTAGCAAACTACATGAGGTTCTATCTACTATGCTAAAGAGATTATACCTTACGAAACCGGTCCTTCGGGTCTTCTCTCCGCTGTCCTCCTCGTCCATCCAAGCTCCGAGGATCGATCCGGATCTTGGTCACCTCCGCGGCCTCCTTGAGTCGAAGACGATCCACCCGAGAGTTTGTGTTCCGAGCTCCACCTCAATCCGAGGTAACTAGGGCAACAAGTGTGCTATGCTTGATGTCCTAGGTGATGTAGAAGATGGTGGTGGATTTGTTTGTCTATTTTCTTTCTATTTTTCTCAACACATGAGAGCTATAGAAAAATCAAGAGGAGGAAGAAGGAGGAGGAACCATGGGAGCTCAAGGATGAGGAGAGAGAATCCCAAAGAGATAATGATCCATAAAAAATATAATTAGTAATCTTTTATCATGATAATGTTGATGGCTCCCCTTGATTTGACCATTATCATCTCAAAGATAAATCCAAAACAATAAGAAGGATCTAGTGCTCTCAAAAGATCCAAGTCAACAATAGTCAACTAGGTCAAATGGTCAAGCAAGGTCAAATGGTCAAGCAAGGTCAAATGGTCAAACCAACTAGCCAAAACATAATTATCATAATTAAAGATTAGTAAATAATTTCCCCGACTCATAATGTTTTTGACCGAACCAACTGTCAAAACCTTAATGAGGCACCTCCTTCTTCTTCACTCCTCACAACTGTGCATACACACCCGCATCCGCGTTCCGTAGAATGTGAATGCACAGAAGACAAAACTAATCCATCCATACAATACTAGGATCCGGCTTAAAACAAAGCCCACTAGCATTGTCTGCCGGAACAGCAAACGCACACAAGTGCACGCAAGTGATCGTAGCCCTGCCGTAAAACCATACGGCCTCTACACCTTTTGCCCAGTGCAGGGAAACTCTCTGTGTGGGACTCTAAAGACTCGACACTACACTGGCAGTGGGTTTAACCACAGACCACAAGCAGCACTAGCTGTACGTAAATCCCCAGGTAGATATCGATAAGAAGGACGATGAGGTAAACCCCATCTGAACTCCTACTGAGCCTGAATGTGATAATCTCCGTACAGTCCGGTCTATTCGTCTAAGAGTATCGCATGCCGGGCCTAAGGGGCGGTAAACGTCAGACCCCTAATAGTGGTACAAGTCGTGCCGGAGTGTAGCCCAGAACACCCTGAGAAACTACTGGAAACACTACCAGTAATTCTTGCTTGCCCTGGCCTGGGACTTTGTATAATGGCTCTCCTAGACACAGCGCGATATCAACCCCCAATACCGGGAGAGACGAATCCTGTCTAACCGTCACTGCCTCCAAGTGCTTCGGGACTGCATCCAACTACTACCTGTTTGCACGACTCCTTTGAGCAGTGGTAGGGTAGTAATCAAAGAATAGTGGGAACACACTCGAGGCGAAGTGACAGTGTCAAGACAACGGACTAAGCTGTACTCATGTCACCTGGGAACTGTTATCTGACGATGGGTATAGTACCAACCAACAGTTCCCAACGAGTCATGTCCAGTGTACTCGTAACCTAACGAGCACCCGCATACTATCTCCAGTACAACGTACTGATGGCTGTGGGATAGACCATCTCCCCTGCTGGGATGAGAAGCGCATACGCTAGTCTACTCCGGAGTATCGATTCCATGTCTCGATAATCCTACGACTATGGACCTGTATAAGGATGTGCTTATAGATTACCCTGCCCCTACGAGTGTGACTGCCATCACAACGCTGGTAATTAAGCAAAGATCCTAAGGGCTCCACTAATATGTATAAGCGATATGCTAAAAGAAACACATGCACATATTAAAATAGAAACAAACCAAGTAGCATACTACCATTTTGAGCAAGATTGTCTATACAACTGTGAATATCCCAAGCTTCCATTAAGTAATATACAAACTAGTATGATACAGTAATCGCCTATAGGGCATATACACTAATAAATATCAACCATAATATCTTAGCTCATGACAAAAGGAAACCTTCTAGAAGGTTCATGAAAGAACTAACCCAATTCAAACCCTAACCTTGTTTAATCTCTACTGAACATGTTGGATTAGTAATCATATCATGTTACTATCACATATATAATATATATTTGTAACAAAAGAAAATAATACAATTAACATATATCACATATATATCAATGTATTACCCGGTGAGAAAATGAACCAATAAAGCGAGCCAATATTAGATAATGTAATGCAATATATCATATATATTATTATACATTAAATTATCGAATCAACACTTGATCTGACAATCCGGCTATATCGAATATAAACGACTAATATATCATGTACCGATTCATCGAATCAACACTTGATCCGATGACCCGGCTCATATCAAAATATCGTGAGAATATAATACGGTATCTCATATCGCATTATCCTCGGTTCTGCACATATCACATATGTGCTCCTACTCCGTTTTGCCTGAGTCAAGAAACCTCTATGTAGGACTCTAAAGGATCGTCAATACGCCGGTAGTAGGTGATGATCATATCAAACACCCACAAGCTGCAAGCGGTCAGCTAAACGTAACAGCCACCCAGGTATTGAGCAATCATAAGATCAACAAGCAAGCCTGTACATTCTCCTGTGAATCCAATCAGTAACACTCACGACAGACCGGTCTCTTCGTCTGATATGTTGCATATCTAGTATAGGGGTGGTATACGTCAGACCCCAGTAACCGATAAGTCGTGTCGATGTGAGGCTCATAACAGGTCGAGAATCTACTGGTAACACTTACCAGTAAATCTCTGTATCAGCCCTGGCCAGGGACTTCCAGTTATAGCCAATCGAACACAGTACAATATCAACTCCCTATACCGGGAGAGACGAATCCCCTCCTATCGCTCATTTCCTCCATGTGATTCGGGACTGCACCCAAAAGCCACCGTTTTGCACGCCCTCTTGGACGTGGTAAGGTGGAAATCAAAGCATGGTGGGAATCACACAAGACTCTATGACGATCTCGGTCCTACAGACTACCCTGTACCAGTGTCACCGGAGAACTGCCATCTGACATGAGGTATAATACCGTCTGGGAGTTCTCGGCGAGTCCGTCCAGTGTACCCAGTCACCACTGAGCACCCGTACACCATCTCTGATGTCAAAACACCGATGGATATGGGATCATCCATCGCCCATCATATGGGTCAAGATGCGTATGCGCTAGTCTACTCCGGTGTATCGATGCCCTGTCTCGATATACCCTCGACTAGGAACATTTATAGGATGTACTCATCGACTACCGTGGCCCCACTAGTATGATCTCATCATAGTCCCAGTAGTCGAGTACAAATCCTAAAGGCTTTATCAACATGTGAGAGTAAGACAGTAAACTAATATAAGTCAACATGTTAAGATAAAGGGAAACCAAATAGCATACTATCATGACGAGCAAGAAAGTCCTCTCTATATATATCCAAGCATCCATTATAATATACATCATATGTACAACAATGGACTCAATGGCATATACATAACTCACAATCTCCCACTTGCACTAAGGCCAGCTGCTGTAGTATCTCATACCTAGCATCCCGAATAATCACCCAAACTGTATCTGGGGAATAGCCTTCGTGAGTGGATCCGCAGTGTTGTCCTTCGTATCTACTCTCCTGACCTCGATCTCCCGGCGATCAACTGTCTCCCTGATCAGGTGATACCGCCTCAAAATATGTCTGGACTTTTGATGGGACCTGGGTTCCTTGGCCAAAGCCACCGCTCTATTGTTATCGCAATACAGAGGTATTGGATGTTCAATGGATGGAACCACACCAAGTTCACTAATGGACTTCTTTATCCAGACAATCTCTTTGGCAGCATCGTTGGCAGCGATGTATTCAGCCTCCATCGTTGAGTCTGCAACGGTATCCTGTTTGGAACTCTTCTAACATACCGCCGCTCTATTGAGGGTAAAGACAAATCCCGAGTGAGACTTAGAGTCGTCCTTATCACTTTGGAAGCTGGAATCGGTAAAGGACTCCACCTGGAGTTCTCCGTTACCATACACCAAGAACATCTCCTTAGTCCTTTGCAAGTACTTGAGAATGTTCTTCACAGCTATCCAGTGACTCTCTTCAGGATCTGCTTGATACCGACTCACTATACTTAGTGAGTATGCTACATCGGGTCTGGTACATAGCATCGCATACATGATAGAGCTTACTGCCGAAGCATAAGGTATCCCTTTCATGCGAGCTCTCTCCAAATCAGTCTTGGGAGACATCTCTTTGGAGAGAGTGAGTCCAGAGATCGTGGGTTGGTTCCGACGCTTGGATTCTTCCATACTAAACCTCTTTAGTATGGTGTCAATGTATCTGGATTGCGACAATCCCAGTATCCGTTTAGATCTATTTCTATAGATCATGATTCCCAATATGCAGGAGGCATCACCTAGATCTTTCATTGAGAATCTTTGTGATAAGAAGAGCTTGACTGATTGCAGCATAGGAACATCATTTCCTATCAAGAGTATGTCATCCACGTACAATACGAGGAATACAACCTTACTCTCCGCAACCTTCTTATAAATACAAGGTTCATCTATATTTTTGATGAAGTCAAACTCTTTGACTACAACATAAAAACAGATGTTACAACTCCGCGATACTTGCTTTAACCCATAAATGGATTTAAGCAGTTTGCACACCTTTCCGCTGCTCCCACTATCTACGAAGCCCTCTGGCTGAGTCATGTACACGCACTCTTCTAAATCACCGTTTAGAAAGGCGGTCTTAACATCTATTTGCCAGATTTCGTAGTCATGGTATACAGCAATGGCAAGTAAGATCCGGATGGACTTAAGCGTAGCCACTGGAGAAAAGGTTTCATCATAATCCACACCTGGTCGTTGACGAAAACCCTTTGCAACAAGTCTAGCTTTGAAAGTCTCAACTTTTCCATCTACACCAATTTTCTTTTTAAAGATCCACTTGCTCCCAATGGGTTTTACCCCTTCAGGAGCATTTTCCAAAGTCCATACTTTGTTGGTGTACATGGATTCCATCTCAGATCGCATTGCATCCAGCCATTTCACAGAGTCACCACTCGTGATGGCCTGTTCGAAACTAGTTGGTTCATCATCTTCCATGATGCAATCCTCGCTCCCACCATCAATGAGAAAACCGTAGTATCTCTCTGGTGGATGAGAAACCCTGCTAGATCGGCGGAGAGGCTGGGGTTCGTTGGGTACTACTGAATCCTCTGGTTCAATCAAATTTTCTATTGTAGTTTGTTCTGCTGGAACTTCTTCCAGTTCTACCTCAGAGCCACTAATCTCTTTTGCAAGAAATTCCTTTTCTAAAAAGGTGGCGTGCCGAGAAACAAACACCTTTTGTTCCTCGGTATGGTAGAAGATATACCCGCGCGAAAGTTTAGGATATCCAATAAACTTGCACAGAATAGACCTTAGCCCGAGCTTGTCCGGATTTTTTGTTTTCACATATGCCGGACAACCCCATATCCTAACATAATTAAGATATGGTCTCTTTCCTTTCCATATCTCATATGGAGTGGTTAGCACAGACTTGGTGGGAACCATATTCAATAGGTCCGCAGCTGTCTCCAGTGCATATCCCCAAAAGGAAATAGGTAACTCAGCTGTGCTCATCATAGAGCGCACCATATCTAATAGGGTGCTGTTGGAGATAGTGCCCTAAGAGTCAATTATTGGATCACAGGCACGCGATTGCAATGATTGAGGGAGGACCTATCCCGGTAGGACAGTCTTACTCAAGATGATAGTATGCTATCTGGTTTACCTTTATCATCGTGTACTGCTTTAGGCGACCTTACAGGTCACTATTGCACGTTGATAGAGCCTCTAGGATTCATGCTTGACTGCCAGCAGTATGAGGGCGATCATATACGTGGGAGCTGGTAGTCTATAAGCACATCCTTAAAAGGTCCTTAGTCGTAGGAGTTTCGAGACAGGGCATCGATACTCCAGAGTAGACTAGTGTATACAGTCGAGACCCCGACGAGGGGCAGTGGCCGGTCTCACAAGCCACTGGTGTCAGTTGGTTCACCTAAGATGTATACAGGTGCTCGATGGGTTATGAGTACACCGGACAGGACTCGCCGAGAACATGCTAGTTGGTCTTATACCTGACGTCAGATAGCAGTTCCCTGGTGACATGTGTACAGGTTAGTTCATCGACCTGAGGATCGTCATTTGTCTCGTGTGAGTTCCCACTGTGCTTTGATTACTACCCTACCACGCTCAAAGGAGACGTGCAAACAGGTTTTAGTTGGGTACTGTCCCGAGCCACAAGGAGGCAGTGAGCGGATCTTCAGGGGTTCGTCTCTCCCGGTATTAAGGGTGAGGTCGCGCTGTGTCTAGGAGAGCCATTACACGAAGTCCTTGGCCAAGGCAGGAGATTTACTGGTAGGTATTCCAGTAGTATCTCATGGTGTTCTGGGCTACACTCCGACACGACTTGTACCGCTTTTAGGGGTCTGACTTTTACCAACCCCCTAGGCCCTCCATGCGATGCTCATAGACGAACGGACCGGACTATACGGATATTGTCACTGACTGGCTCAGTAGGGTGTCAGGATGAGTTCGCTCATCGACATCCCTTTTGGTCAATAGCTGGTAGCCCGTCACATGTGGCTAATACCTCTGACGTGCTAGTGGTTAAATCCACAGCCATAGTATTGACGAGTCTTTAGAGTCTCACACATTCAGTTACTCAAGTTTCGGGCGAAACGTTGTAGAGACCGTATGGAGATATGGCAGGGTTCGATCAGATACGTGCGGTATTGCACGGATCAGGATCGGACGGTTAGTACTAGAGACCGTATGGATATATGGCAGGGTTCGATCAGATACGTGCTGTATTGCACGGATCAGGATCGGACGGATAATACTAGCCGGCTTTGGTTTAAGCCGGATCCAAGTATAGTACAGTGTAGATTTTGTCTCATTGCATTTGTATTTCGGTCGGAATACAAATGCGGGTGTGTATACACTGTATCGGGGTTTTCCTGTAATTTATTACGGGACCAGTTTTCTGGAGTTGCCAGTTTGCTTTCCGTTTCGGCCATATTTCTTTGTATCTTTCATTAGCCGAAGTTTGGTTGAGGAGGGCTTATTTGCATTTGTGCAAATAAGCATTTGTTGATGGTGTTCTTTGCTTTTTGTTGCATCATGATGGGTGCACCATCCATTGACTTGAT
Source organism: Agapanthus africanus (assembly GCA_030015575.1). Lineage (NCBI taxonomy): Eukaryota > Viridiplantae > Streptophyta > Magnoliopsida > Asparagales > Amaryllidaceae > Agapanthus > Agapanthus africanus. The sequence continues at coordinate 53,403,958 of JASDDO010000006.1, read as the reverse complement.
TAATCCATCATTGCATGACTTCTATCTGTAAGTCTACGCTAGCGCCCCGGCCGTCTACAGACGCCAAATGCGGAACAAAAAACTTTTAAACTGGCGCTATCGTATACTTTAACCCGGATATGCCATTATTGCTAAACTAACAAACTGTAAAGAGTGTAGGAAGGTTATACCGAACGATCCGAGTCCTTCGTTCTTCAACCATCATCCCACGCTCCGTTGCGGCTGCTCCGATCTCCTCGTCGAGGTGGCACCACATGATCGGTTCTTTAAACGGGCTCCCGCCTCTGACTCGAGGCAACTCGATCGTCAAGTTTGCTAAAAGAGACGACCAAGAATGATGTAGAGAATGAGTAGATGACTTTGTCTCACTTCGTCCAAATCCGTGGACGATCGGTTAATGAAGTTGCCGAGGGAATTGGGTGATGGAATGAAATGAGCTTTGGATTCCATACACCCCAAATCTATCATAATCTTTTTTCCAACCATGAAAAACTATCAAGTGAGAGAGAGTATGAGGAGAGAGAGGGGTGTGCACTAATATAGAAGAGGGAGGTGACCGTAGGAGCAAGTGGTGACCATAAGGTATGAAGCTTCTCACTCAAAATATCTTAAGCAAAACAAGAAGCATTAAAGAAAACAATGACTCACTAATAACACCTCATCATACCTTTAATGAAACCATTAATGCACTAATGAGTCATATGCCTCATCATCACTTCTAGAAGCTTCTAGAATGATGACTCACTCATATCTGAAGAAAAGATAAATCCGTCTTTAACCGAATGTTAAAAGACGGCTGATAGAAAACTGGAAACTGGCAACTTCCAAAAGTGATCCTGAAACGAATTTCAGGACAACCCCGAAACTGTATAAATATACCCGCATTTGTATTACGACCGAATACAAATGCAACTGAGACAAAGATATTATACCTACTCAATATAATACTCGGATCCGGCTTAAACCAAAGCCGACCAGTATCATCTGTCCGAAAATCGACACGTGCGTAAACGCACGTGCATTTTCCGAACCCTGCCATAAAACCATACGGCCTCTACAACGTTTCGCCCGAACTTGGGAAACTGCCTGTGGGGGACTCTAATGACTCGTCAGCACCCTGGCAGTGGGTTTAACCACAAACCGTCAGCGGCACTAGCTATGCGTAACGGCTGCCCATGGACTGACCTCAAGGGTGGCCGAGGAGCGAACTCAAGGGAGACCGATGAGCGAACTCCTCCGAAAACCCTACTGAGCCTAACAGTGACAATGTATATACAGTCCGGTCCGTTCGTCAATGAGTATCGCATATCCGCCTAGGGGGCTAGTAACGTCAGACCCCCATTAGCAGTATAAGTCGTGTCGGAGTGTAGCCCAGAACGCCCTGAGATACTACTGGAATACCTACCAGTAAATCTCCTGCCTCGGCCGAGGGCTTTGCGTAATGGCTCTCCTAGACACAGCACGATCTCGCCCCCAATACCGGGAGAGACGAAACCCCTGCCGATCCGCTCACATGCCTCCATATGGCTCGGGACTGTACCCAAAAGCTACCTGTTTGCACGACTCCTTTGAGCCGTGGTAGGGTAGAAATCAAAGCACAGTGGGAACTCACACGAGACAAATGACGACCACAGGTCGATGAACTAACCTGTACACATGTCACCAGGGAACTGCTATCTGACGATAGGTATAGTACTAACTAGCAGATTCCCGGCGAGTCCTGTCCGGTGTACTCATAACCCAATGAGCACCTGTATACATCTTAGGTGATCCAACTGACACCAGTGGCTTGTGAGACCGGCCACCGCCCCTCGTCGGGGTCTCGACTGTACACACTAGTCTACTCCGGAGTATCGATGCCCTGTCTCGAAACTCCTACGACTAGGGACCACAATTAAGGATATGCATATAAACTACCCAACTCTCACGTATATGATCGCCCTCATACTGTTGGTAGTAAAGCAAGATCCTAAGGGCTCTATCAAAGTGTAACATGCAATCAGTCACCTGATCATGTACACGACTGATAAAGTCAAACCAGATAGCATACTATCATTTCGAGTAAGACTGTCCTACCGGGATAGGTCCTCCGCAATCATTGCAATCACGTACCTGCGATCCAATAATTGACTATGAGGGCACTATCTCCAACAATCTCCCACTTGCACTCAAGGCTAATATTGCGATGTCGACTACTCACAGCCCGTGTGAAACCGAACATCCAACTCCTCTACTAATCAGTTTCACAAAGCCCGTTTGTAAAACTATTGTGTTCGAGAAATAGCCTCGGTGAGTGGATCCGCCTAGAAGTTTCTTTCTGTATCTCTCTTAATCTCAAGTTCGCGGAGAAAGCCATCTCCCGAATTGAGTAGTACCTGTCTTAGAACATGTCTGGATATCTGATGGGACCTTAGTTCATAAATGAACTCCATATCCAAACTTCTTAGACTGAATCGATCACTGAACCTAATCAGTATCGGGCACCTTGCTTCCCACAGTATCCCATTAGACCACCTGTCCACAATACTGTCCCTCGTCAGAGGGAAAACTAAAACTCTGACAAACACTCTGTCATCTTTGTCACCTTTGAAGCCTGGAGTGATAACCGTCTCCCGAAAGAGGCTGCCGTTATCAAATCCGCAGAACATGTACCAATGTTCTAAAACTGCTTCCTTATGTTTCTCCAGGATTGGATTAATACAAACTTATTGCATCTAGTGCAAAACCAACATTTGGTGTGGTACTTGACATCTCATGATTGACTCAATTGCCTAAGTAAGTGATATGCCAATCATGCACATCCCTCTCCCCTTTAGTCTATACGACACCTTTAGAGAGGGTGACTCCATCACCAGCAGGTACACTACCATGCTAGGAGTCAACTATTCTAAAAACCATTAGAATATCTGTCAAAGTACCCATATTGGGAAACTACCCAAATCCAGATCTAAAACCATAGATCTAGAAACCAGAATGTCAAATATTATATCCATATCCTGTCTGGAGAAACAACTGTGTGACGACCACAGTACAACCGATCGTAGTATAGGAATTTTACTTCCTACTCTGTGTAAGTCATCCAGATACCATGACATCACACCCTACTACCTTCTTAACTGATCCATCCCCTATTCTGATTGAAGTCAAACCCATGACTGTCACATCAAAATTAGATGATCTATCTCCGCTATAACTGCTCAAGTCTATAAATAGACATAAGCTACTTGCCCACCATGCTTCCGTTGCTCCCACTGACTACGACAACCCTCCTACCGGGTCTCATATCCTGGAACAACAGTAGTGTCAGGTCTGGATAGATAAGAACCTCCCTGTCACCGTCCTTGAGGCTACCGAAGTACCTCTCGGGTGTCTGAGGTTACCTACCATACCTGCGGAGTGGCTATTGGAATGTCAAACCTGATTGAATGTATAGGTCCTATTAAATTTTTCCGTAATCGTTCGCGGCTCTGGAATCACTTCCAGTTCTACCATACTCCCACTACTGTTTTCTGAAAAAGATCCATTTTTACTAAAACTGTGGCGAGTCAAGAACAATATCACTATTGATCTTCTAAATGGTAGAATATCAACCCTCGTCATAGCCAGGGTCAACCCACAAACAGCCATTACAGAAACGTGCCATGAGTTATCCAGTGTCTGGTTTTAATCATAAGCTGGACAACTCCCCGTACCTTAATTTCTTTTAAGGTACGAACTATTCTATATCTAATATAGAAACTTTGGCACTAATTTAATTTGGAACCATATTCAAATCCATGCATCTGTCTCCAGTGCATATCAACTTAATGGAAAGAGGCTAATCAGCATTACTCAACTTAGGAAACCATCCAATTATGAGTAACCTGAAAGAGAAAACTCGTTTCTCAAAACCATCACTATTATCTGAATACCAGTCACAAGAATCTACATCTTCGATCTCTTTGAAGAATCCCGATACTTGTGATACCTGGTTCTCTACTTTATTCTTATACCCCACAACTTCTCAAAACTTAGACCTTGTATTTCTACGAAACACTTGTCTAAATACTAGAGAAGTTATAAGTAAACAGAACATAGTACGAGGACCTACCCCTTTGTCCTGATGGACACTTGGACAACATACAATACTCTGTATAAGTCCGCTGAGTTAAACAACTCAAAAACTTGTGCGTCGTAGGTAGAAAACTGTACCCTGGCGATTTGCTCAAATATCACCAATTGCAACGAATTCCGATATAATGAGTATGATCACCTAATTCCCAATATCTTACTCCCACTCATCATCTGTAAAACCATACAGATATGAGAATGAAACCTGGTAAATACATACCCTTGGAGTAAGTGTCTAATCGGAAAAACAGTTTTTCTTTAACAATGCACTGAAACATGAAAATGTTTCGTAGGGGTATCCTAGTATTCATAGCAATGCCTCTTCCATAATCCAATTCATGACTTCAACCGTATATTTTATTGCCATCTCTCCAAATCCCTTTATTTGTCTTTAGTCGTTACTTTCTGTACACCATCGTTAGGCTAACTGGTTTTCTTCCTTCCCTACCGTTCGGCACCAGCCTATGGTTTGGAAGAAGACTATCCGGTAAGCATAATAGGTGTACCCTCCTAAACCAAGGAGTACTCGCAACTGAGAGAAGGTGACGATAAAAGACAACTGAATGATACCTTATTCTTCTTAAAGGTGAAATAGGAGCGGCGATGAAGTACGCGGTTTTGGTCGTGAATGATATCAGTCGCAATTTACTTTGCCCTCTTTCTAATCCCTTTATTTTGTCTTTACATATTACCTTCTGCACACCCTACTTAGGCTAATTGGTTTTCTTCATTCCCTACCTTTCGGCACCAGCCTATGGTTTGGAATAAGACTATCCAATAGGCGTAATAGGTGTACTCTCCTAAACCAAGGAGCTCTCGCAACCTGAGAGAAGGTGATAATAAAAGACAACTGAATAAACCAATTCTATTTCTCCTGAACCTGGATCCATCCCCGAAGAAGTCCCTTCGAGTTCGTATATAACCATACGATGGATCTATCCAATGGAAGTGGATATCCATAGTAATACGGGTGTTCTGAGAAATTTAAAGGGTAAAAGAAGGAGTGGCAATGACTTATGCAACTCAGACAATCCAAAAGCCAGTATTTTAAGAAGGTTCGGTCAACCTGGTCATTGAGTCATAGTCTAGGGTCGGTCAAAGGTCGCTGCCAAAGAGAGAGAGAGAAAAGAAACACTCTGCGTGCACTCTAACCTAGATCAGAATGGTCATCACTTTATCTAATCCGGAAACCTCCCACTGTCCTATCAAATTCTCCTCCAAACCTAAAGAAGAATCAATCGGTATCACCCGAAGAGTAAACCAACTCATCAGTGGGAATCAGGATCCAACTCTCATCGCATGATAACGTGATGGAATGCATCCACGTTACTCATACTCCAGAAGGTATGCGCATACTCGGCAAGTTTCAGTTTCTTTAGAAACTCCTGATATAGTTTTTGCCCCATGCTCTTATAACCTTGGCTTTGGTCAAAATGTCATAAGTCACATGCCAAGTTCTACCCATCACTATCTTGTCAATTTGAACCCACCCGCACATGCCCCTGACTTTGGCCAATCGGCAGAACGACTGTCCCAAACTAACTCATCTATCTATGCAACAATTGAATACCCAGCAGCTACCAAACACTATGCCTTAACTTTGGCTAAAATGCATAGCTTGAATACTACTAAATACCCAAAAGAAGTGACGGAGGGCTACGGCTGGTTTTTGGCGAAAAAACCTTTAGCGTAGTGAACTTGATATCGCTGAAGGAACCTGATAGCTTTTTAAAATATAGTGGCGAAAACCTTTTGCTAAAGAGGTCACTCCCGGTAAAGGGATCTCGGCTCTTTCCTCGTGGAATGAGGTGCAGGATATTCCACTGAATACCGCTATGCAAAGTAACTTGTAATCGACTATAGTGAAGTTATTACGCTGACGCAAACTTCTGCCCAAGGGGTCAGTCCCGGTGAAGGGATATCAGCCCTTGCCCCGTCGAATGAGGTGCAGGATATTCCACTGAATACCGCTATGCATAACAAAAGGAAACGTCTTTGTAACAACACTTTTAAAATTGTTCCAACAACTCAAACAGGTTTGTTTTTACTTTGCATTGATCAGAATCAACGCAGTCCCATCATTCAATCACACCAGAAAAGAACGAAAATAAAATGTACGTATATGCCATCCGCATTCGTCTCTGGGTCCCGTCATCACCCGTTAGGTTACTTAACTAACGACAGAGCGGGGACTGGACTAGCGCGGGTGTAAAACATATACAACATTTAGTAGTATATAAACCAATATACATAATCGCTCCAGGCGTGATAATATGCAACATTACAGAAAAGTAATAAGCATCACAGAACAATACAGATAATCTGGGATCCCCGGGTTTCACAGAGCCGCTGCTGAAACCCGACGTTCCCCTGTCGTGTGGATAGCCTGTGCAATGAAACCTAGACCCCTACGGGTGCGGCAAGTTACCCGCCAAGACCTGAAGCGAGGCAGCCCCCTATTACATAGTGAATGGACCACCCAGCACTCCACGGAATCCGGTAAGCTTGGGCACCCCTCCTTGGGTCAACCTGTACCCCCTACGAGTGCGGCGAATAGTCTGCCAATTCTGAAGTGGGACCCCTCTGCCTCTCAAAGCCATGAGCTGCGGACCCGTTGCCCCCCAGAACCCGGCTATCCGTGCACTCCGTCTCGGGGCAAAACCTAGTACAGTAATGAAAAATAGTACAATAGGTACATCGACCGCAACCTGGTCGTGTCCCAAAAGAATATTATACAACAGGCAGTGACGGCAGTCCACAAGTTGGACGCTCACCCCGCAATATCAAATGTACAAATAAACTCAATCTGTACTACCATTGCACAATGCTATCCACCACGACAAATCCGCAACATTACAGCACAACACAGAACATCAACGCGAATGTCACGTTCGCAAACCCATCTAAAAGAACTATAGCAGTTAAACGCGGTTTACCGATCAAATGACATTCCCGGTCGGAGATATAATGTAAGCACTGTAAACTAACGTGTTTAAATTACGATCGACCAAAGACCAAATATCAAAAAGTGGGTCCCACAGCTTACTGGTGAACAGTAACAAAACCTGGGCGTAAATGATATATATCAAAAATCACAAAATCCCAAATAAAGCCAACTGAGAAAAACTGGTGCACTGTTCCCTCTGAAGCGCGGCGGTTCCGCGGTCAAACCCTAGGTTTGACCGCGGAAGCGCGGCGCTTTGGTGGGATCACGTGACCGTCTTTTCTCAGATGTCTTAGAAAACCCTGCACTGATTTTTAAGATATACAGAAATCAATTTTGACACCGTTTAAAATCAACAGAAACTGTCGGCTAGGATTTTTGTGTTTTTCGATTTTCGGTCGGATCGATGTTTTAAACGCGTTAGCACAAGTTAGTATAGCAAAATGGTTAGGCTCTGATACCACTGTAAGTCTACGCTAGCGCCCCGGCCGTCTACAGACGCCAAATGCGGAACAAAAAACTTTTAAACTGGCGCTATCGTATACTTTAACCCGGATCTGCCATTATTGCTAAACTAACAAACTGTAAAGAGTGTAGGAAGGTTATACCGAACGATCCGAGTCCTTCGTTCTTCAACCATCATCCCACGCTCCGTTGCGGCTGCTCCGATCTCTTCGTCGAGGTGGCACCACATGATCGGTTCTTTAAACGGGCTCCCGCCTCTGACTCGAGGCAACTCGATCGTCAAGTTTGCTAAAAGAGACGACCAAGAATGATGTAGAGAATGAGTAGATGACTTTGTCTCACTTCGTCCAAATCCATGGACGATCGGTTAATGAAGTTGCCGAGGGAATTGGGTGATGGAATGAAATGAGCTTTGGATTCCATACACCCCAAATCTATCATAATCTTTTTTCCAACCATGAAAAACTATCAAGTGAGAGAGAGTATGAGGAGAGAGAGGGGTGTGCACTAATATAGAAGAGGGAGGTGACCGTAGGAGCAAGTGGTGACCATAAGGTATGAAGCTTCTCACTCAAAATATCTTAAGCAAAACAAGAAGCATTAAAGAAAACAATGACTCACTAATAACACCTCATCATACCTTTAATGAAACCATTAATGCACTAATGAGTCATATGCCTCATCATCACTTCTAGAAGCTTCTAGAATGATGACTCACTCATATCTGAAGAAAAGATAAATCCGTCTTTAACCGAATGTTAAAAGACGGCTGATAGAAAACTGGAAACTGGCAACTTCCAAAAGTGATCCTGAAACGAATTTCAGGACAACCCCGAAACTGTATAAATATACCCGCATTTGTATTACGACCGAATACAAATGCAACTGAGACAAAGATATTATACCTACTCAATATAATACTCGGATCCGGCTTAAACCAAAGCCGACCAGTATCATCTGTCCGAAAATCGACACGTGCGTAAACGCACGTGCATTTTCCGAACCCTGCCATAAAACCATACGGCCTCTACAACGTTTCGCCCGAACTTGGGAAACTGCCTGTGGGGGACTCTAATGACTCGTCAGCACCCTGGCAGTGGGTTTAACCACAAACCGTCAGCGGCACTAGCTATGCGTAACGGCTGCCCATGGACTGACCTTAAGGGTGGCCGAGGAGCGAACTCAAGGGAGACCGATGAGCGAACTCCTCCGAAAACCCTACTGAGCCTAACAGTGACAATGTATATACAGTCCGGTCCGTTCGTCAATGAGTATCGCATATCCGCCTAGGGGGCTAGTAACGTCAGACCCCCATTAGCAGTATAAGTCGTGTCGGAGTGTAGCCCAGAACGCCCTGAGATACTACTGGAATACCTACCAGTAAATCTCCTGCCTCGGCCGAGGGCTTTGCGTAATGGCTCTCCTAGACACAGCACGATCTCGCCCCCAATACCGGGAGAGACGAAACCCCTGCCGATCCGCTCACGTGCCTCCATATGGCTCGGGACTGTACCCAAAAGCTACCTGTTTGCACGACTCCTTTGAGCCGTGGTAGGGTAGAAATCAAAGCACAGTGGGAACTCACACGAGACAAATGACGACCACAGGTCGATGAACTAACCTGTACACATGTCACCAGGGAACTGCTATCTGACGATAGGTATAGTACTAACTAGCAGATTCCCGGCGAGTCCTGTCCGGTGTACTCATAACCCAATGAGCACCTGTATACATCTTAGGTGATCCAACTGACACCAGTGGCTTGTGAGACCGGCCACCGCCCCTCGTCGGGGTCTCGACTGTACACACTAGTCTACTCCGGAGTATCGATGCCCTGTCTCGAAACTCCTACGACTAGGGACCACAATTAAGGATATGCATATAAACTACCCAACTCTCACGTATATGATCGCCCTCATACTGTTGGTAGTAAAGCAAGATCCTAAGGGCTCTATCAAAGTGTAACATGCAATCAGTCACCTGATCATGTACACGACAGATAAAGTCAAACCAGATAGCATACTATCATTTCGAGTAAGACTGTCCTACCGGGATAGGTCCTCCGCAATCATTGCAATCACGTACCTGCGATCCAATAATTGACTATGAGGGCACTATCTCCAACACTATCTTCATGATGGCATGACTTTTTGAAGTGATGATTGTTGTTTGAGTGTTGGACTTTCCTAGTGATCATGTTTTTGCATGATAGCCTTTTCTTCCTCTCACTTGCATTATTGTTGGGGCTCCCCCTTTTTTCTTTTGGACTCCATTCTCATTCCATCCACCATCATGGCCGGCCACATTGGGGAGGGGCTGCCCATATTATTTGGTGTGGGATTTTTGTATCTTTGGCTTGGGAAAATCCCCACAACTCCATCTCCAAAAGCTTATATCATTTCCTCCACCACTATGGCAAATCCACTACCCCAAATGAGACACAAGTTCTACACTACATTCTACAGCAAATCTTGGGCACGTCGACTCGCCAACTTCGTGCCCGAGTTGCCTCGGTATAAAGGTGGGTGCCCATAAAAGAAGCAGGCGACGTGGTGCCCTTCTGGCGAGGAGGTGGAGACCGGACATTCCGCGGGAGATCGGGACGACGGCGAGAAGACCGGAGGACACGGATCGCTCGGTATATCTCTCTTCCCCATCTTGTAGTTAGCTAGAACTAGTTTAATGGCACGATCCGGGTTTATAGTGCGCGGTGGTGCCGGTTTGAAAAATTAAAGTTTAGCATCGCTTCCGCATTCCGGCGTCGGATTGACGGCCGGGGCGCCGCCGTGCACTTACTGTGGTATCAGAGCCTCGACATTAACCTAGTCTAGCTTGGTCTAATGTGTTTACTCTTTCGATCAAACAAAATCCCGAAAACCCGATTTCAAGTTGCACAGTTTCTGTCGAAATGTTTTTGGAGTCTAAAAATTTTTCAGGTTGTTTCAGAATGATGTGCAAGGTGTTATAAGAGTTCTGGGAAAATTTGGTCTCGTGAACAGTCTATACCACCGCGGAACCGCGGCCAAACCCATGCTTAGGCCGCGGTTCCGCCGCACTTTGCACTGTTCATGGCCCCAAAATTTTATAGAGGCCTCCTGACTTGAAACTAGGGTTTTTGGAATGTTATTTTTTGGGCCCAGATTTCTTTATGTGCTACAGTAGTGCTTGGGGCCCACTTGGTAAGATTTGATCGATCGAATATTTTAAACACATTTGTTCACAGTATTTACATTATATCTGCGACCGTGAATGTCACTTGATCGGTAAATCCTGTCTAACTGCTATAGCCCGGTTAGACGGATTTGTGAACGTGACATTCACGTTGATGTTCTGTGTTATGCTGTGATGTTGCGGATTGGTCATGGGGGATAGCCTGGATGGAATGCTAGTACAGTTTTTGTTGTATTATGTACATTTGGTATTGCGGGGCGAGCGTCCGACATGTGGACTGCCGTCACTGCCTGTTTATATTATTAGTTTGGGGCACGACCAGGTTGCGGTCGATGTACCCGTTTTATGTATATTTTACTTTCTGTACTAGGATTACCCCAAGATGGGGTGCACGGATAGCCGGGTTCTGAAGGGCAACAAGCCCGCATCTTATGGCATTGAGACGGAGGGGGCTTCACTCTAGAATTGGCGGGCTATTCGCCGCACTCGTAGGGGGTACAGGTTGACCCAGGAGGGGTGCCCAAGTTACCGGATTCCGTGAAGTGCTGGGTGGTCCATTCACGTTGCTGAAGGGGGCTGCCTCGCTTCAGGTTTTGGCAGGTAACTTGCCGCGCCCGTATGGGTCTAGGATTTCATTGCACAGGCTATCCATACGACCATGGGAACGTCGGGTTTCAGTAGTGGCTCTGTGAAACCCGGGGATCCCAGATATCTGTATTGTTCTGTGATGATGTACATTTCTGTGATGTTGCATTTTATCATGCCTTGAGCGAAATATTATATATTGATATATATACTAGTAGATGTTGTATATGTTTAGCATCCGCGCTAGTCCAGTCCCCGCTCTGTCGTTAGTTAGCTAACCTAACGGGTAATGACGGGACCCAGTGGCGAATGCGGATGGCATATACGTACATCATTATATTTCGTTCTTTGTGGTGTGATCAATTGATGGGACTGCGTTGATTCGGATCAATTCAAGTTAAAAACAAACCTATTCTGATGTTGTTGGAACACTTTTCAAAAAGCTGTTATTGCAAGGACGTTCTCTTTTGTTTTGCATCGTGGTATTCAGTTGGAATATCCTGCTCCTCAGTCGACGAGGCAAGGGCCAAGATCCCTTCACCGAGAGTGACCCCTTGGACAAAAAGTTTGCGTCAAGGCAATAACTTCACTATAGCCGATTACTTTTGCTTTGCATCGTGGTATTCAGTTGGAATATTCTGCACCTCATTCTACGGGGAAAGAGCCGAGATCCCTTCACCGGGAGTGTCCTCTTTAGCAAAGGTTTTCGTCACTATATTTTCATAAAAGCTATCCAGTTCCTTCAACGATATCAAGTTCATTACGTTAAAGGTTTTTCGCCAGAAACCATTCGTAGCCCTCCGTCGTTTCAGACGGGTAGTATGTAGTATTCATGTTATGTTTGTTGACCTTCGTCAAGGCATAGTGAATGGTAGCTGCTTGTTACCTTTATGCTGTATAGATAGATGCGTTGGTTTGGGACAGTTGTATAGCCTTGTTGACCTTCGTCAAGGGCTTGTACGGGTAGGTTCAAATTAACCTGGACAATGACAGGTAGAACTTGACATGTGACTTATAATTTGTTGACCTTCGTCAAGGTTATAAGAGCATGGGGGCAGAAATCACATCGGGAGCTTCTAAAGAAACTGAAACTTGCCAGATATACGCATACCTTCTGGAGTGTGATAACGTGAGCGGATTCCGTCACGTTATCATATGATGATAGTTGGATCCCGATTCCCACTGATGAGTTAGTTTACTCCTCGGGTGACCCCGACTAATTCTTCTTTCAGGTTTGGAGGAGAATTTGAGGTAACAGTGGGAGGTTTCCAGATTAGATAAATTGGTAACCATTCTGATCTAGGTTAGAGTGCATGCTGAGTGTTTCTTTTCTCTCTCTCTCTTTGGCAGCGACCATTGACCCGACCCTAAGACTATGACTCAGTGACCAAGTTGACCGAACCTTCTTAAACACTGGCTTTTGGATTGTCAGAGTTGCAAACCTCATTGCCACTCCTACTTTTACCCTTTTCTCTAGGATACCCCGTATTACTACGAACGTCCACTTCCATTGGACAAAACCATCGTATGGTTATATACGGACTCGAAGGAATTTATTTAAGGATGGTTTCCGGTTCTGGAGAAAACGGATAGGACTATTCAGTTGTCTTTTCATTTTACCTTCTCTCATGTTGAGAGTGCTCCTTGGTTTAGGAGACAGTACACCTATTACGCAAATTGAATAGTCTTCTTCCAAACCATAGGCAGGTGCCGACCGGTAGGGAATGAAGAAAACCAATTAGCCTAACGATGGTGTACAGAAGGTATTAAGTTAAGACAAAGAAAGGGATTAGTTCGAGGGAAAAGTAAATTGCGACTGCTATTCACGACCAAACCAAATATTTCTTCGCCAATCCTAAATCACCTTTGTATTTCTCCAGGACACTCCGTATCACTACGAAGATCCACAGTTTATTGGATACTCCATCGTATGGTTATATACGAACTCGAAAGGAACTTGTTCCAGTTTGGGGATGGATTCTGGTTCAGGAGAAATAGGAATAAGGTTTATTCGGTTGTCTTTTATCTTTACCTTCTCTCGCATTGCGAGTGCTCCAAGGATTAGGACAGTACACCCATTATGCTTATTGGATAGTCTTCTTCCAAACCATAGGCTGGTGCCGAACGGTAGGGAAGGAAGAAAACCATTTGGCATAAAGGGGTGTACAGAAGGTAATGACTAAAGACATAGAAAGGGATTTGGAAAGATGGAAAAGAATTACACGGTTACAGTTGTGAATCTGGATAATGGAAGAGGCATTACTAGGAATACCGGGATACCCCATCGAAACATTTCAATGTTTCAGTTTCACTGTGTGCTGTTAAAGGAAAACTGATTTCCCAATTAGACACTTGCTCCAGGGTATGTATTTACCAGGTATGATTCTCACATCTGTATGATTTTACAGATGATGAGTGGGAGTAAGTTATTGGGAATTAGATGATCATCCTCATTATATCGGGATTCGTTGTAATCGGTGATATTTGAGGAAGTCACCTGGGTTGTTTGCCGGACGGCAAATATTTGGTTTTGAATATCCGCTGTCATGCACCAATTTCAAATTGATATATCTGTACGTCTATTTTTATAGAGTGAGATATAACTTTTTGAAATTATGTTTATGACATTTACATATATCAGTTGATGGTTAGGTAAGGAGCATTAAACAGCGGTGTAACTCTTCTTAACCATAAGTACAGTTTTCAACCTACGACACACAGGGAATAAGTTATCAGACTCAGGGGACTTGTACAGAGTATTGTATATTGTCCAGTGTCCATTTGGACAGAGGGGTTGGTCCTCGTACTATATTCTGTTTACTTGTGACTTCTCTAGTTCTAGGACAGGTGTTTCGTAGAAACACAGGGTCCAAGTTTTGAGAAGTTATAGGTATTTGAATAAAGTAGAGAACGAGATATTGCAAGTATCGGGATTCTTCAAGGTGATCGAAGATATAGATACTTGTGAATGGTATTCAATTGATAGTAATGATTAAGAGAACTTGCTTCTCTTTCAGGTTACTCATAATTGGAAGCATTCCTAAGTTGAGTGACGCTGATCGGCCTCTTTCCATTTAGTTGACATGCACTGGAGAAAGCTGCATGATTTGAATCTGGTTCAATTAAATCAGTGCATCTGGTTCTATATTGGATATAGAACAGTTCATATCTTAACGATGTTAAGGTACGGGGAGTTGTCTGGCTTATGCTTAAAACCAGACTCTGGATAACTCAAGGCATGTTTCTGTAATGGCTGTTTGTGAGTTGACCCAGGCTATGACGAGGGTTGAGTTTCTACCATCTGGAAGATCAATAGTGATATTGTTCTAGACTCGCCACAGTTTTATTAAAAATGGATTTTTTCAGAAAACAGTAGTGGGAGTAGGGTAGAACTGGAAGTGATTCCAGAACCGCAAACAATTACTGAAGATTTGATAAGGAACCTAAAGATTCAATCTGGTTTGACATTCCATTGGCCACTCCGCAGATAAGGTGGGTAACTTCAGGCACCCGAGAGGTTCTCCGGTAGCCTCAAGGACGGTGACAGGGAAGTTCTTGATTACCCAGACTTGCCATTGCTGTTGTTCCAGACTGTGAGACTCGGCAGGAGGATGAGTATAGCGTCGTTCTAAACTGGCTTTAGAAGTGTACGTCTATATGACTCTGCCAGAGGGTTGTCGTGGTCAGTGGGAGCAGCGGAAGCATGGTGGACATGTAGCTTATGTCTATTTATAGACTAAAGCAGATATAGCGGAGATAGATCATCAATTTCTGATGTGACAGTCATAGGTTTGACTTCATCAGAATAGGGGATGGATCTGTTGAGAAGGTAGTAGGGTGTGATGTCCTGGTATTTGGATGACATACACAGAGTAAGAAGTGATATTCCTATACTACGATCGGTTATACTTTGGTCGTCACACAGTGGTTTCTCCACATGGGACTTGGACATTATATCAGACATACTGGTTACTAGATCTATGGTTTTAGATCTAGATTTGGGTGGTTTCCCAATCAAGGTACTTAGACAGCATTCTAAGAGTATTTAGAATGGACGACTCCTGGCACGGTAGTGTACCTGCAGGTAATGGAGTCACCCTCTCTAAAGGTGTCTTACAGACTAAAGGGGAGAGGGATGTGCATGATTGGCAGATCACTTGCTCAGGCAATTGAGTCAATCATGAGATGTCAAGTACCACACCAGATGTTGTTCTTGCACTAGATGCAATAAGTTGATGTTGATCCAATCCTGGAGAAACAGTCGGAAGCAGTTTTAGAACATAAGTGGATGTTCTAGGGATATGATAACGACAGCCTCATTCGGGAGACAGTTATCATTCCAGGCTTCCAAGGTGACCTGGACGATAAGGAGGTTGTCAGAGTTATAGTTTTCCTTCTGACAATTGGCAGTATTTTGGACAGGTGGTCGAAGGCAATACTGAGGGAGGCATGGCGCAGGATACTGATTAAGTTCAGTTGACGATACAGTCTAAGAAATTTGGATTTGGAGTTCATTTATGAGCTAGGTCCCATCAGACATCCAGACACATTCTAAGACAGGTATTGCTCTTTTCGGGAGATAGGTTTCTCCGTGAACTTGAGATTAAGAGAGACATAGAAAGAAACATCAAGGCGGATCCACTCACTGAGGCTATTCCTCGAGCGCAATAGTTTCACAAACGGGTATTGTGAGACTGACTAGTAGAGGAGTTGGGTGTTCGGTATCACACGGGCTGTGAGTATGCGACATCGCAATAATTAGCCTTGAGTGCAAGTGGGAGATTGTTTGAGATAGTGCCCTCAGAGTCGATTATTGGATCACAGGCACACGATTGCAATGATTGAGGGAGGACCTATCCCGGTAGGACAGTCTTACTCAAGATGATAGTATGCTATCTGGTTTACCTTTATCATCGTGTACTGCTTTAGGTGACCTTACAGGTCACTATTGCACGTTGATAGAGCCCCTAGGATTCATGCTTGACTGCCAGCAGTATGAGGGCGATCATATACGTGGGAGCTGGTAGTCTATAAGCACATCCTTAAAAGGTCCCTAGTCGTGGGAGTTTCGAGACAGAGCATCGATACTCCAGAGTAGACTAGTATATACAGTCGAAACCCCGACGAGGGGCGGTGGCCGGTCTCACAAGCCACTGGTGTCAGTTGGTTCACCTAAGATGTATAAAGGTACTCATTGGGTTATGAGTACACCGGACAGGACTCGCCGGGAACATTCTAGTTGGTCTTATACCTGACATCAGATAGCAGTTCCCTGGTGACATGTTTACAGGTTAGTTCATCGACCTGAGGATCGTCATTTGTCTCGTGTGAGTTCCCACTGTGCTTTGATTACTACCCTACCACGCTCAAAGGAGACGTGCAAACAGGTTTTAGTTAGGTACAGTCCCGAGCCACATGGAGGCAGTGAGCGGATCTTCAGGGGTTCTTCTCTCCCGGTATTAGGGGTGAGGTCGCGCTGTGTCTAGGAGAGCCATTACACGAAGTCCTTGGCCAAGGCAGGAGATTTACTTGTAGGTATTCCAGTTGTATCTCATGGT
This sequence comes from Agapanthus africanus, assembly GCA_030015575.1. Lineage (NCBI taxonomy): Eukaryota > Viridiplantae > Streptophyta > Magnoliopsida > Asparagales > Amaryllidaceae > Agapanthus > Agapanthus africanus. Next base: position 53,387,125 of record JASDDO010000006.1, on the reverse strand, counting down.
GTTCTGGGCTACACTCCGACACGACTTGTACCGCTTTTGGGGGTCTGACTTTTACCAACCCCCTAGGCCCGCCATGCGATGTTCATAGACGAACGGACCGGACTGTACGGATATTGTCACTGACAGGCTCAGTAGGGTGTCAGGATGAGTTCGCTCATCGACATCCCTTTTGGTCAATAGCTGGTAGCCCGTCACGTATGGCTAATACCTCTGACGTGCTAGTGGTTAAATCCACAGCCATAGTATTGACGAGTCTTTAGAGTCCCCCACATTCAGTTGCTCAAGTTTCGGGCGAAACGCTGTAGAATCCGTATGGAGATATGGCAGGGTTCGATCAGATACGTGCGGTATTGCACGGATCAGGATCGGACGGTTAGTACTAGAGACCGTATGGATATATGGCAGGGTTCGATCAGATACGTGCGGTATTGCACGGATCAGGATCGGACGGATAATACTAGCCGGCTTTGGTTTAAGCCGGATCCTAGTATAGTACAGTGTAGATTTTGTCTCATTGCATTTGTATTTCGGTCGGAATACAAATGCGGGTGTGTATACACAGTATCGGGGTTTTCCTGTAATTTATTACGGGACTAGTTTTCTGGAGTTGCCAGTTTGCTTTCCGTTTCGGCCATATTTCTTTGTATCTTAAATTGACCGAAGTTTGGTGGAGGAGGGCTTATTTGCATTTGTGCAAATAAGCATTTGTGGATGGTGTTCTTTGCTTTTTGTAGCATCATGATGGTTTTCATGATGGATGCACCATCCATTGACTTGATTAATCCATCATTGCTTGACTTCTATCTTCATGATGGCATGACTTTTGGAAGTGATGATTGTTGTTTGAGTGTTGGACTTTCCTAGTGATCATGTCTTTGCATGATAGCCTTTTCTTCCTCTCACTTGCATTATTGTTGGGGCTCCCTCATTTTTCTTTTGGACTCCATTCTCATTCCATCCACCATCATGGCCGGCCACATTGGGGAGGGGCTGCCTATATTATTTGGTGTGGGATTTTTGTATCTTTGGCTTGGGAAAATCCCCACAACTCCATCTCCAAAAGCTTATATCATTTCCTCCACCACTATGGCAATTCCACTACCCCAAATGAGACACAAGTTCTACACTACATTCTACAGCAAATCTTGGGCACGTCGACTCGCCAACTTCGTGCCCGAGTTGCCTCGGTATATAGGTGGGAGCCCGTAAAAGAAGCAGGCGACGTGGTGCCCTTCTGGCGAGGAGGTGGAGACCGGACATTCCGCGGGAGATCGGGACGACGGTGAGAAGACCGGAGGACACGGATCGCTCGGTATATCTCTCTTCCCCATCTTGTAGTTAGCTAGAACTAGTTTAATGGCACGATCCGGGTTTATAGTGCGCGGTGGTGCCGGTTTGAAAAATTAAAGTTTAGCATCGCTTCCGCATTCCGGCGTCGAATTGACGGCCGGGGCGCCGCCGTGCACTTACAGGTGCGATTCCTCCGTTCCGATACACCGTTGTGCTGTGGTGTATAAAGAGGAGTAAGCTGAGAGAGAATCCCATTCTCTTTTAGATAATCTAGGAACTCATTGCTTAAGTATTCACCTTCTCGATCAGATCGAAGAATCTTAATACTTTTGCCCGTTTGGTTCTCTACTTCGTGCTTATATTCTCTGAATTTCTCAAAAGCTTCAGACTTGTGTTTCATCAGGAACACATGTCCGTATCTTGAGAGATCGTCAGTGAATGTAATGAAGTAGGAAGAACCGTTCCTGGCGTGTGTAGACATGGTACCGCATACATCACTATGTACCGGTCCTAAGAGTTCCGCAACTCTTTCTCCGTGTCCACTAAACGGAGTTTTGGTCATTTTTCCTTTGAGACATGAATGGCAAGTATCATAAGATGATAATTCGAACGGATTCAAATATCCATCCTTATGTAACTTAGCCAGCCGTGTTGTATTGATATGACCAAGTCTACAATGCCACAAGAAGGATTCGTTCATTTCTGAACTCTTCCTCTTGTGTGTGTTTTGTATATTAAGGACTGTATTTTGATTGAGAATGAATATGCCATTATGTAACGAGCCTGATACAATCAACTTTTGATTTAGGAAGATGTTCATAACTGTTAGTTATATGTATGCCCTAGAAGCCATTACTGTACATTGGATGTATATTGTAGTGGATGCTGGGACATATATAGGTAGGACTTTCTTGCTCGACATGATAGTACGCTATCTGGTTGTTCTTTATCTTAACATGTATACTTTCTGTCTCTCTGATTACATGTTGATAAAGCCCTTAGGATATGTACTCGACTTCCAGGACTATGATGCAGATCATACTTGTGGGGCCTGGGTAGCCAATGAGTACATCCTTCAGTGTTCCTAGTCGTGGGAATGTCGAGACGGGGCATCGATATTCCACAGTAGACTAGCGCATATCTTCTCGACCCATGCGATGGGCGATGGATGATCCCATATCCATTGGTGTTTGACATCGAAGATGGTATGCGGGTGCTCATTGGAGACTGGGTACACTGAACGGACTCGCCGAGAACTCCCAGATGGTATTATACCTCACGTCAGATGGCAGTTCTCTGGTAACACTGGTACAGCTTAGTCTGTTGACCCGAGATCGTCATAGAGTCTTGTGTGTCTCCCACTGTGCTTTGATTTCCACCCTACCACGGCTCTACTGAGTCGTGCAAAAAGGTGGTTTTTGGGTACAGTCCCGATTCACATGGAGGCAATGAGCGATAGGAGGGGATTCGTCTCTCCCGGTATTGGGGGTTGATGTTGCGCAATGCACGACTGGCCATAACAGGAAATCCCTGGCCAGGGTTGCAGTGATATACTGGTAAGAGTTATCAGTAGTTTCACGAATGTTATGGACCCTACGCCGGCATGACTTATCAAGCTATTGGGGTCTGACGTTTACCACCCCTAGGCGAGATATGCGGCATATCAGACGAACAGACCGGACTGTACGGTAAGTGTTACTGGTTGGATTCACAGGAGTGTGAGCGGGCTTGCTCATCGATCTTCTGATCGCTCAATACCCGGGTGGCCGTTACGTTTAGCAGACCGCTTGCGGCTTGTGGGTGTTTGATATGATCATCATCTGCTGCCGGCGTATTGACGAGTCTTTAGAGTCCTACACAGAGGTTTCCTAGCTCAATCAAAACGAAATAGGAGCGCATATGAGATATGTGCGGGACCGAGAATAATTCGTGTATGTGATACCGTATTCCATTCTCGCGACGAATGTATCGATTGGTTATATGCGATATAACCTGGTTATCGAATCAAGGATTGATTCGAGAAGCCGATACATTGAATACTAGTCGGTTATATGCGACATGACCGGATCATTGAATCAAGTGTTGATTTAATGATTTAATGCATAATTATATATATTTGATATATCACTTTGCACTAACTAGTATTGGTTCACTTTAAATGGATTTACTCACTTGGTTTGTGCACATTGCATATGTGATATATTTTGTGCACATGATTGTTTCATGTTTGATGATACATGCAAGCTAGGGTTAGTGTAAAGAATTAGACCATGGTTAAGATTATGATTAGGGTTTTCTTTTTTCTTATTTATTTATTTATTTGTTTTGGAAAAAGATGAGAAAAGAATGGTTGCTATTTTTGTTTGCTAGTTGAAGATTCTTGAAGCTTTGAATTAGTCCACCATCCTTTTCTTATACTTAACCCTAACCATTCTAGTTAACCATGGTCCATTCTCTACAACTAACCAAGGGTTAGTAAATGATAAGTATTGATTTATTTATCATTTACATAATACTTATCATATTCTTTTTCATCATCTTCTTCTTCTTCAACATGAGAAAAAAGCTTACTACATCAATGGTGATTGATGAAAAAGTGTGGGAAATCCAAAACTAAAGTCTACCCAATTCCTATTTCTTCATCCTCTACCTCTTGCCAAGTAGTATAGGGTGTTTCCTTCACAAGTTTTCAAAGCTTGGTGAAGTTGGAGCTTGTTCTTGTGATGCTTCGACGTAGATCATCTTCGGCATCGAACCGACGATCAAGCCCGCCTATTCTTCGATGATGCCAATGCTAGAGTCAAGGGTTTGATTTGGACAGCGGAGGGAGATCATCGCGGAGCTTAGGAAGTGGTGGACCGGATCTACAAAGGTTGTAGCCCCTTCCCTATTTCTATATTTCCGTTTACTTGCTTGCTTTGCCTAAATATCTAGTTAACGATCCGTTCTAGGTTTTCTCGGCACCGTATATTTTAGAAATTTGCATGTTTGATCACTTGTGAGACCTCACTAAGGTGCCTAGGAACCCTACAATAACATTATCCTGTACTACAAAATTATATCCTTCTATACTTAATAATGAAACTGATATAATATTGCACATCATGTTCGGTATATAATAGCACTCATTCAGAATCAGTGTATTACTACTTGGTAATACTAGGTGATATTCGCCAACTACTTTGGCTGCAATGCTTGCACCATTCCCTACTTGAACGGAATGATCACATTTTCCCAGTTCTCTACCTTCACATAGCCCACTTAACAATTTACATATGTGGGATCCTTATCCGGTATCTAATACCCAGGACGTAGGGTGAACTGAGAAACAGTTCTCAATAACTAATACACCCGAAGAAGATGCATCAGCTTGCATGTTCTTAGTTTGGGCTGTATGAGAATCCAGATATTCTCTTGTTTCCTGTCCAGTCTTATAACTCTTATAAGAAAGAACAGGACCAACGATCCCCTGCGCAGTATAATAAGCGGGTTCAGTCAATACATCCATATTATTATCTTGATTATGGCCTGACATGGTCGCTACCTGGAGAGAGAAAGAAGAAAACACTTTAGCGTATGCTCTTGCAAGATTAGATTGGTTATTATCCTATCTAATCAGGATGTCTCCCACTGTTTTTATCAAATCTTCCTTCAAACCCTAAAAGGTAAGATTAGCCGGGATTAATTACACCCTACAAATTCGTCAATCTTTCAGCCAGATCAGTGTCGGTACTTGAGGGAGGTTCCCCGTGCTTTCGCACGGACCTAATTAAAATAAACCTCGTTTTCCCATAGGCATAACCCCATTAACACCTTTCTAGACACCTACTTGATCGGCTAATTGTCCTGTGTAAAATTCTCCCAGGAGTAACTCTTACTCGCAGTGAGTATTGGGATCCAACTATCTCATAAGAGGTATGCAATCTCATTGCAAATTTCAACACTTGAAATTCCCAATAATACTTTTACCCCTAGCGTTCTATGACCTTGACGCAGGCTAACAAACCATAATCCGCTAGTCAAGTTCAACCCGTACATTTCTTGATTGAATTAAACCCACCCGTACGACCGTTGACGCAGGCCAACAAAGTCATACGACTACCCTAATCCAATCACATCTCATGTTACAGATAAGTACTAGTTTAGTTACCGCACACTACGCCTTGACGCAGGCCAACTAACGTAGTACGTATACTAAATAGTCTTTATCTGAAATGACGGAGGGCTACGCAGGTTTTTCAGAAAACCATGAGCGTAATGAACTTGATATCGTTGTAGAAACAAGTGATTTTGAAAAAGAGTGTTTTTGAGGCTTTTCTAGTTTCGCTAAAGAGGTCACTCCCGGTGAAGGGATCTCGGCTCTTTCCCCATCGAATAAGGTGCAGGATATATCATATATACCGCTGTGCAAAGAAAGAACTATATAAGCTGTCAAAAACTAAACCGCGAGTTTGTAGCATCTGCCAGTTTCGCTAAAGAGGTCACTCCCGGTGAAGGGATCTCGGCTCTTTCATCATCGAATATGGTGCAGGGTATATCATATATACCGCTATGCAAAGCAAAACTGTAGCAACACTTTTTATAAAGTTTTAATTCTACAACATATTTTAGGTTTCTTTTCTTTTTATTAATCTCATTAATAAAACCCATCAGCTTATGCTTCCTAAGCATCACAGAAGAAACAAATGCAGTAATATTTATATATCAGCATATATATATATAGTATAAGCAATCGTCTCAGGCAGTAATATGATCTCATCAAAGAACATTGCAGCAGAAGAACATATATGAAATATTGGATATACTAAGATGTCCGTGTTTTAAATACGAGCCGGTATAAAACACGGATTCCACGGTCGTGATGAATAGCCAAACCCACATCCCTAGACCCCTACGAGAGCGGCAAGCAACACTGCCAATTCTAAGGTTAGGAGACCCGGTCTCGACTCCTCGAGATGGCCTTCCACTGGACCCTAGAACCCGGTTACTTGTGCTCCCCTCCTTGGGTCTACCTAATGCGGAAAAGTAAATAATATACACTGGTGACATCAACCTCATCCCGGAAGTGCCCCAATAAAAGAATATTACATACAAATGAATTTTACATGAATGAAAATAAAAACTCCCATCTCACATAAAACCCCCGGCTATTCAGAACACCACGATCCAATATAACATATCACAGCAACACATAATATCTCATATCATCAACGTAAGTAAGTATGCATACACCGATCGTCGTTGATGTATAGAAACGAAAACCGACAATACAACTACATACTACACTTACGGTCACAGAAAAGAAATTGTAGAACTACAATATTTGGAATCCACAATCAATTTATACATCATAAATCCGAAATATCACATACTTCGCATTTCATGCCTAACTATATGAATTCCACATATTGTATCACACTCCAGATAAATAGACAGTATTAAACTTTCCGATCAAATAATCAAATACCCAAGATTTCCAAAATAGCTCAACACTTGAGCGGAGTTCAAATAATCCCAGAATATGTCACAGTCCCAATGGTCCAGCCGTAGAAGGGTCAAGCCAACGTCTCACATGTGGCATGTCGTACTGCCCCAAACCCTAAGATTTAGAGGCGGTTCAGACGGTCACATAATCGAGTTAAGCTTTGTGTTCTTCTAGAAGGACCACCGCGTTACTTGCATTTTTTTTCCGAAAGATTTAAACTCAAGAAAAATTCAACACTTGAAAGTTTTTCGTGCCGCGAAAAAGTGAGTTAATGATATCCGTTCGAACCTTTTATCAGTTTCTAAAATATCCGAAAAACAAAACGAAATTAAATTTTCCGATCGAATCAACGAACACAAAATAATCCCCAGAACACTCAACACTTAAGTCAGATTAAAAATACCCAGAAATATGCAGAAACTCCTACGGATAATCCTGTGCAAACACGTGTTCATAATGCCAAAGTTCGGCCGCGGAACCGCCGTGGGAAGCAGGTTCCTTCCGCGGTTCCGCTGTGACTTCATGGTATTTTGGGCTCGTGTTTCATGGTAATTCTTAGAATTCCCTGCTTATTTTTTAAAGTATTTTTAATGCAGAAAAAATCACATATTTACAAAATTTCCAGAGAGGGGGTCATTTTCGATGTTTCGGGGTTCGATCGGAGTTTTAACTTCGTATACACATCGCGTAATTTTCTAGCTTGGCTCTGATACCACTGTAGGGTTCCTAGGCACTCTTACAAGGGTTAATAAGGTATCAACCATGCCCGAATAAAAATTTAGACTTGTCGAACAACCCAAAGACCGGATCTTTGCTAGATTATTAGGGTTTAACATGCAAGTAAACATCTTTACAACTAAGAGTGAGGGATTACAACCTTTGTAGTCCGCTCCTTCGCTTCATAAGCTCCGAGTAGAAGCCCCTTCGCCGCGATCCACGATCTCCCGGACTCAAGAGAGGCTCCACATCTCGAACTATCCATGCTAGCTTGTAGTCTTCCTTTTCTCCGATGATCTACCTCGATATTTCTATAACTCAAGCTATCTCTCTCAAATGAGGTGAACACCCTAATATAATTGGCTAGATTAGATGAGGATGATGGAGTAGTATTTGTGCTCTCTTTTCTTTTCAAATTCTCACTCTTAATCATCACAAAATGTAAACCTAGAAAGCTTTCTCAAAGCTCAAAGTTGAAGAAGAAGAAGAAATAATGGATAAAATCCTTTTGTGATGAATAATGAAATGATATATGATTAATAATGTAACCATGGTCAACTATGACAAAGCTAACCCATGTAGAGATTTAACTAGGGCTAGGGTTTGGGTTGGGTTAAAGAATGAGTCACTTAAAATATCAACCATAATATCTTTGCTCATGACAACTGAAAACCTTCTAGAAGGTTCATGAAAGAACTAACTCAATTCAAACCCTAACCTTGTATAATCTCCACTAAACATGTTGCATTAGTAATCATATCATGTTACTATATTATATATCACATATATAATATATATTTGTAACAAAAGAAAATAATACAATTAACATATATCAATGTATTACCCGGTGAGAACTGTAAGTCCATGTCACCCACCCCACGAACTTGCTGGGAGGAGGAATATATGAAAAACGATTATCAAAGCTTCATAACACGGACTTGAGTGTATGAATCGTATCTAAACCGTTACTAGCAAACTACGAGAGGTTTAACTACTCGGATTCGAAGTTATACCTCACGTTACTTGTCCTTCGGGTCTTCATCGCTGTCCTCCACTCCTCGTAGGCTCCTTGGAACATCAGCACCTCAACGGCCTCCTCGAGTCAAAGACGATCCACCCGAGAGCTCCTACGCCAAGCTTGATCTCTAACTTGAGATAACTAGGTTGCTCAAAGTGCTAATCTAAGCTACCTAGTGGATATAGAGTGAGGTTATGGATGTATTAGTCTAGCTAACCCTTGATCTCAACACATGAGAGGTTAGGGTTAGGGTTTCAAGAATGAAAGAGCTTGACGAGAGAAAAGGTGATGATAAGGATGAATATGAATAATGAGCTCATTTGAATATATCAACCATAACAATTTATCAAATAAATAATAAAAATGATTAATCATCATGGTTGATGCATTCACCTTGTGTGATTCATCATATGACTCATTAACAAATTAATGCATCATTTAATACCAAGGATGAATCACACAAATGAGTCATTAAGCAATTAATGATTATGCCACCTTAACCCCCAAGTCACCATGCTTCTAGAAGCTTCCCGGAAAATTACGAGAACGCCCTCCAATCCGTGAAAACACAGAAAAACTTTAGACTGTATAAATCCAATAACCTGATACTAGAATCTGGCTTAAACCAAAGCTGACTAGTAAAATCTGTCCGAACGTCGTATGTGCGTTTAAACACGTATGCGTCCAAAACCTTGTCGTAAAACCATACGACCTCTATATCATTTCGCCTGGAGCAGGGAAACTCTCTGTGTGGGACTCTAAAGACTCGACACTACGCTGACAGTGGTTTTAACCACAGACCGCAAGCGGCACTAGCTGTACGTAACGGTCCCCAGGTAGATGTCGATAAGAAGGCCGATGAGGAAACCCATCCGAACTCCTACTGAGCCTGATGTGACAATCTCCGTACAGTCCGGTATGTTCATCTAAGACTATCTCATAGCGAGCCTAGGGGGTGACAAGCATCAGTCCCCTAATAGCGGTATAAGTCATGTCGGAGCGTAGCCCATTACACCATGAGAAACTACTAGAACCTACCGGTAAATCTCGCTTGCCCTGGCCAGGGACTTTGCATAATGGCTCTCTGACACAGCGCGATATCAACCCCCAATACCGGGAGAGACGAATCCTTTCTAACCGCCACTGCCTCCAAGTGCTCGGGACTGCACCCAACTGCTACCTGTTTGCACGACTCCTTTGAGCCGTGGTAGGGTAGCAATCTAAGAACAGTGGGACACACTCAAGGCGAAGTAGCAGTGTCAATTCTGCGGAATATGCTGTACTCATGTCACCTGGGAACTGTTAACTGACGACGGGTATAATACCAACCAATCAGTTCCCCTGCGAGTCCTGTCCGGTGTACCCGTAACCTAACGAGCACCTATATACTATCTCCAGTACCACGTACTGACGGCTGTGGGACAGACCATCTCCCCAAATAAGATGAGAAGCGTACACACTAGTCTACTCTGGAGTATCGATGCCCTGTCTCGATAATCCTACGACTAGGGACAAGTATAGGATGTTGCTTATAGACTACCCAGCCTCCACTAGTGTGACTGCCATCACAACGCTGGTAATCAAGCAAAGAACCTATGGGCTCTACTAATATGTATAAGTGATACGTTACAAGAAACATATGCACATATTAAAGTAGACACAAACCAAGTAGCATACTACCATTTTTAGCAAGACTGTATATATACAACTGTGAATATCCCAAGCTTCCATTAAGTAATATACATACAAATATGATACAATAATGGCCCCTAGGGCATATACACTAACAATCTCCCACTTGCACTAGGGCCATGAGCTAGCATATCGTAGACCTATCATCTCGAATAGCCTCTCGAACTGCGTCTGAGGAATGGCCTTTGTGAATGGATCAGCAATGTTATTCTCTGTCTCTACTCTTTTCACCTCGATCTCCTGGCGATCGACGATCTCCCTGATCAGGTGATACCGCCTTAAGATGTGTCTGGATTTCTGATGGGACCTGGGTTCCTTCGCTAAAGCTATAGCGCCGTTGTTGTCACAATACAGAGGTATTGGATCAACACTGGTAGGAACCACTTGAAGTTCTGTGAGGAATTTCTTCATCCAGACAGCTTCTTTTGCGGCATCGCAAGCAGCTATGTACTCCGCTTCCATTGTTGAGTCAGCAACGGTCTCCTGCTTGGAACTCTTCCAACAGACCGCCCCTCCATTGAGGGTAAAGACATAACCCGACATAGATTTGGAGTCATCCTTGTCACTCTGGAAGCCGGAGTTGGCAAAGGCCTCCATCTGGAGGTCTTTTCCGCTATACACAAAGAATTTCTCCTTAGTCCTTCTCAGGTACTTGAGAATATTCTTTACTGCTATCCAGTGCTTCTCCCCTGGGTTTGCCTGATACCGGCTTACAACGCTTTATGCGTATGCTACATCTGGTTTGGTACATAACATCGCATACATTATAGAGCCTACCGCAGAAGCGTAGGGTATAATCGACATGCGATCCCTTTCCAAATCAGTCTTGGGAGACATCTCTTTAGAGAGGGTGATTCCGTGACAAGCCGGTAGGTTACCGCGCTTAGAATCATCCATACTGAATCTCTTCACTATGGTGTCTATGTAACTGGACTGTGAAAGTCCCAACATCCTTTTTGATCTATCACGATAGATCCGGATCCCTAGAATGTAGGTGGCATCACCCAGGTCTTTCATGGAGAATTTCTGTGATAAGAATCTTTTGACTGACTGTAACATAGGAATATCATTTCCTATTAGGAGAATGTCATCCACGTACAAGACGAGGAATACTACATCTCTCCCTACAATCTTACTGTATATGCATGGTTCATCTGGATTTTTGATAAAGTCAAATTCTTTGACAGCATCATCAAAATAGATGTTCCAACTCTGTGATGCCTGCTTTAGTCCATAAATGGACTTAAGCAGCTTGCATACTTTACCGCTGCTCCCACTCTGAATGAATCCCTCTGGTTGATCCATATAGACGCTCTCTTCCAAATTTCCATTTATAAAGGCCGTCTTTACGTCCATCTGCCAGATCTCATAATCGTGGAAGGCAGCAATAGAAAGAAGGACCCGAATGGATTTGAGCATAGCCACTGGAGAAAAGGTTTCGTCATAGTCCAAACCAGGTCTTTGACGGAAACCCTTTGCAACAAGTCTAGCCTTATAGGTTTTAACCTGTCTATCTACACCAATCTTCTTTTTGAAGATCCATTTGCATCCTACGGGTTTTACCCCATCTGGAGCAAAGTCCAAAGTCCATACTTTGTTAGTGTACATGGACTCCATTTCGGTCCGCATTGCATACAGCCATTTTACTGAGTCACCGCTCTTAATGGCTTGCTGGAAGCTAGTAGGCTCATCATAGTCAACAGTGCAATCATCTCTAACCCCGTCTATGAGAAAAACGTAGTTTCTCTCGGGCGGATGAGACTTCCTACTACTCCTGCGGAGTGGCGTCGGGATGTCCCTTTCTTCTGAAACCTCTGGTTCTACCAAGCTTTCAGTTGTAGTTTGTGGTTCTGGAATTTCTTCCAGTTCTATTTCGCTCCCACTTGTATCCTTTTCTAAAACTTGTTGTTCTAAAAAATGGTCATTACGAGAAACAAAAACCTTTTGTTCCTCTACGTAATAGAATAGATATCCCTTGGAGTTCTTTGGATATCCCACAAACTTACACAGTACTGATCGTGCCTCGAGCTTGTCCGTATGCTGCTTTTTAACAAAAACCGGACATCCCCAAATCTTCAGATACTGAAGATAGGGTTTTTTTTCCACTCCACATCTGATATGGGGTGGTAGGCACTGTTTTGGTAGGAACCCTGTTCAGAAGATATGCCGCTGATTCTAGCGCATATCCCCAGAATGATCGCAGTAACTCAGCGTTACTCATCATGGAACGAACCATATCCAATAGGGTTCGATTCCTCCTTCCCGATACACCGTTATGTTGTGGCGTGTATGGAGGAGTAAGCTGAGAGAGAATTCCATTCTCTTTTAAGTAACCCAGGAACTTGGCACTTAAGTATTCACCACCTCGATCAGATCTCAGTGTCTTTATACTCTTGCATGTTTGTTTTTCCACTTCATTCTTGTATTCTTGGAATTTCTCATAGGCCTCGGATTTATGCTTCATTAAGAAGACATATCCATACCTAGAGAAATCATCCGTAAAAGTAATGAAGTAGGAATAACCACCTCGTGCATGTGTAGACATTGGACCGCACACGTCACTGTGTACGAGTCCTAAGAGCTCGCTTGCTCTTACTCCGTGTACAGTGAACGGAGTCTTTGTCATCTTTCCTTTGAGACAAGATTCACAAGTAGCATAAGATTGATATTCGAACGGATTCAAATATCCTTCTCTATGTAATTTAGTCAACCTTCTCTCATTGATGTGACCTAGTCTACAATGCCACAAGAAAGCCTGATTTATTTCTGGAGACTTTCTTTTAAGTGTGTTCTGAACATTGAAAACCAGAGCTTGACTTAATACGTATATACCGTTATCTAATGTACCGGACCCAATCAAAACTTGATTTAGGTGGATGTTAACTACATCGCTTATGAATGTAAAATCATATCCCTCTTTCGAAAGTGAGGACACTGATATGATATTACAAGTCATACTTGGTACATACAAACAGTTACGTAGAATCAATATATGCCCACTGTAAGTGCACGGCGGCCCCCCGGCCTCCATCCCGAGGCCAAATGCGGACGCGATGGTTAACTTTAAATTTACTTGAACCGGCACCACCGCGCACTAAAACCCGGATCGAACCATTAACTAGTCCTAACTAACAACAAGATGGGGAAGAGAGATATACTGAGCGATCCGTGTCCTCCGGTCTTCTCGTCGTCGTCCCGATCTCCTGCGGAATCTCCAGTCTCCACCTCCTCGTCGGAAGGGCACCACGTCGCCTGCTTCTTTTACGGGCTCCCGCCTCTATACCGAGGCAACTCGGGCACGAAGTTGGCGAGCTGACGTGCCCAAGGTTTGCTGTAGAATATAGTGTAGAACCATGTCTCATTTTGGGGTTCATGGAGGTGCCATTTTGGTGGAGGGATGATACATGAACTATGTAGAGGAACTTGGGGATTTTTGGAGTATGAAATGAACAAAAAAAACACACCAAAAAAATGGGCAGCCCCAAGAGGGAGTGGCCGGCCATGGCACTTGGTGAGGTGAGAGTGAGAATGAGAATGAGTGAGTGAAAATGATAGCCACAAGAATAATGCAAGTGAGAGGAAAATTTATCATATCAAGAAATGATCATAAAAAAACTCCAACACTCATACAACCATCATAATCCATCATCATCACCAAAAAGTCATGCCATCATGACACTACAAGACTAGCCATGATGACTAAAGAAAGTCAAGTGATCATGACACAACAATAAGCAAAGCCCCCCTTCCAAATTGCTTATTTGCACAAATGCAAATAAGCCCTCCTCCACCAATCTTCGGCCATTGAAAGATACAAATGAAAATGGCCGAAACGGAAAGCAAACTGGCAACTCCAGAAAACTGGTCCCGTAATAAATTACAGGAAAACCCCGATACTGTGTATACACACCTGCATCTGTATCCCAACCGAATACAAATGCAATGAGACAAAATCTACACTGTACTATACTAGGATCCGGCTTAAACCAAAGCCGGCTAGTAATATCCGTTCGATCCTGATCCGTGCAATACCGCACGTATCTGATCGAACCCTGCCATATAACCATACAGCCTCTAGTACTAACCGTCCGATCCTGATGCGTGCAATACCGCACGTATCTGATCGAACCCTGCCATATCTCCAGACGGCCTCTAGTACTAACCGTCCGATCCTGATGCGTGCAATACCGCACGTATCTGATCGAACCCTGCCATATCTCCATACGGCCTCTACAGCGTTTCGCCCGAAAGCTAGAGTAACTGAATGTGTGGTGGACTCTAAAGACTCGTCAATACTATGGCTGTGGATTTAACCACTAGCATGTCAGAGGTATTAGCCATACGTGACGGGCCACCAGCTATTGACCAAAAGGGACGTCGATGAGCGAACTCATCCTGACACCCTACTGAGCCTGTCAGTGACAATATCCTTATAGTCCGGTCCGTTCGTCTATGAGCATCGCATGGCGGGCCTAAGTGGTTGGTAAAAGTCAGACCCCCAAAAGTGGTACAAGTCGTGTCGGAGTGTAGCCCAGAACACCCTGAGATACTACTGGAATACCTACCAGTAAATCTCCTGCCTCGGCCGAGGGCTTCGTGTAATGGCTCTCCTAGACACATCGCGACCTCACCCCCAATACCGAGAGAGACGAACCCCCGAAGATCCGCTCACTGCCTCCATGTGGCTCGGGACAGTACCCAACTAAAACCTGTTTGCACGTCTCCTTTGAGCATGGTAGGGTAGTAATCAAAGTACAGTGGGAACTCACACGAGACAAATGACGATCCCCAGGTCGATGAACTAACCTGTACACATGTCACCAGGGAACTGCTATCTGACGTCAGGTATAAGACCAACTAGCATATTCCCGGCGAGTCCTGTCCGATGTACTCATAACCCAATGAGCACCTGTATACATCTTAGGTGAACCAACTGACACCAGTGGCTTGTGAGACCGGCCAACGCCCCTCGTCAGGGTCTCGACTGTATACACTAGTCTACTCTGGAGTATCGATGCCCTGTCTCGAAACTCCCATGACTAGAGACCTTTTAAGGATATGCTTATAGACTACCAGCTCCCATGTATATGATCGCCCTCATCCTGCCGGTAGTCAAGCAAGAATCCTAGGGGCTCTATCAACGTACAATAGTGACCTGCAAGGTCACCTAAAATAGTACACGATGATAAAGGTAAACCAGATAGCATACTATCATCTTGAGTAAGATTGTCCTCCTGGGATAGGTCCTCCCTCAATCATTGCAATCACGTGCCTGTGATCCAATAATTGACTCTGAGGACACTATCTCCAACAATCTCCCACTTGCACTCAAGGCTAATTATTGCGATGTCGCATACTCACAGCCCGTGTGATACCGAACACCCAACTCCTGTGCTAGTCAGTCTCACAAAGCTCGTTTGCGAAGCTATTGCGTTCGAGGAATAGCCTCAGTGAGTTGATCCGCTGTGATGTTTCTTTCTATGTCT